>CM044962.1:29307161-29907161 GCA_024516035.1 Bactericera cockerelli
CACAAGGCTAGGGCCAACATTCAAAGTACAGAGCTGAAATTGTTTCCAAGTCTGCCAGGATTTGATCCCAGATTACCTGGAGTGCAAGCTGAGCATGCTACTGTTAGGCTATTGTCTAGCTGGGGCACATTAAACAATTAGAGGACTAGTGTCTTGCTAGAGAACTATAGACATAGAACAGACTAGCCAAACCTTACAAGCCAGGCTATCTTGTCTAATGCTTTACAAAGAAAAAGTCCAAGTCCTCACAATGGTTGATTGCTCATAGAAATATGTGGTTCAGGATGAGCCGAACTTTGAAATAAAGTTGGCTGGAGACAATCATCCCCCCTCCCCCTCCCCTAGCTGTAGCCAAACTGGCTACAGGCTGAGGCTGAGGTGACTACTTGTATGATTATTGATTGGATATTCTATCTATCTATCTATCTTTTATTAGATTATAGTGGTGCATGTCAACATCTATGGTCATACACACCACTGTAGCTGTAGTAAAACTACATGAGATCTATGAGATTAGTCTCTTTCAAAAATGGTATAAGTTTTTCTTGTTGGTCTACCAGTAGCTGTGAAATTGTGGTGGGTAGTTGTAGTTTTGTTTTGATGTTGTGGAATTTTCTGCATTCGTCAAGAATATGGTGTACAGTTAGTGGTTGGTTACAAGTGTCACAGGTGGGTGGGTCTGTTTTATTCATGAGGTAGCTATGAGTCAAGTTAGTATGGCCAAGTCGGAGTCGTGTGATGGCTACTTGTTGGTGACGGGTTAGCTTGGCAGGGAGAACAGTGGTTTTGATATTTTTCTTTATTGCTAGTAGCTTGTTATTTAACTCAGATAGCCATTCTAGTCCCCATTTTTGTAATATGGTTTTTCGAAGTTCATTTTTCAGGTCACTGGAGTCTACGGAACTGTCAAGAGGAGAATTCGAAATGAATGAGTGTGTGGCGAGTTCGTCTGCTTTCTCATTACCATGAATACCAACATGTGATGGTACCCATAGGAAAACTATGTTTTTTCTGGATAGCAGGACGTTTTCAATTATTGGTGCACATAAGGGGTGATTATTTTGTCCATGTTCTATTGCTTGGATAGAGCTGAGAGAGTCTGAACATATTGTTATGTTGTTCAGGTCTGTTCTTCTTATGTAGGAGGTGGCAAAGTAGATGGCCATCATTCAGCTGTAAAAATGGAGTTACAGTTGTTTAAGGTTTGTTGGAACTGGGCAACTTCGCTGTAAAAGGCACTTGCAACTCCACGCTCACTTTTTGAACCGTCGGTGTAAATAAGGAGTGAGTCACTGTATTTTTCTTGGACGAGTTGAAGGAAGTCTGATTTTAGTTTTGCTGGGGATATCCTTTTTATTGGTAGGTTTGATGCTCAGGTCAATTTTTATTTTAGGGTAGATCCAGTATGGGGACATAGTCTTACATGTTTAAGAATATTGTGTTCTTCAAGATGTATATTATATTTGGTTAGAATCGAAAGAAGTCTTATTCTAAAGGGTTTTCTTAGTCTTGGTTTTGTTTCATATTTTCTAGCAAAGTAGTGGTTGTTTATTATTTTATTATTTATATGATTGGGGTCCCTTCTAAGGTTTATGGCATAATTCATTGCTAGTATATGTCTCCTCTTTTCAAGGCAAGGTTCTCCTGATTCTGCTAGAATACTTGTTATCCTTGTGCTCTTGAAAGCCCTAGGGATAATCGGATGCCTTGGTGGTGTACCATGTCAAGTGATTGTAGAGTTTTGGGGAGGCGGATGAATATACAATGCTGGCGTAGTCGATCTTGGATCGGATGAAGGATTTATAAAGTTGTAGCAGGGTGTTTGTGTTTGATCCATAGGATATGCTGCTTAGAGCTTTAATAATATTCATATCCTTGAGACAGGAGGTTTTAAGTTTGGCAATGTGTGGGCGCCAAGTGAGTTTTCTGTCAAATGTCAAACCTAGAAGTTTTAGCTCTTCGACATAGTTAATTTCTATATTATTGTAGGTAAGGGTAGGGTTGTCATGTTGTTTTCTTTTTTTGCAAAAATGGATGGCATTAGTTTTTGTGAGGGATATATTAAAACCCGTTTCCTTTGACCAGTCAGATAGTTTGTTTAAGGAAGTTTGGAGGCGCTCTTGTATTATCGAGATGTCTAAGGATCTTATTAACATTGTACAGTCATCTGCAAAAAGCAGAGCTTTTACATGGGGATGAACACGGTGGGCCAGGGAGTTGATTGCTACTAGGAAAAGAGTGCAACTGGTGGCCAGGCCTTGGCTAATACCATTTTCTTGAGAGAAGGGTTCAGATAAAGTGTTTCGTACGCGGACTTGGGATGACCTATCTTTGTGCATATTTTCAAGGAAACGTAGCATTCTGCCCTGGATATGAGCTTCATGTGCGAGGATCTTGAGCACTCTGTGTATCCAGGTCATGTCGTACGCCTTTTCAATGTCCACAGCTACGGCTATAAGATGTTCATTATTAATAAATGCATCTTGAATTTCATTTTCTATGTCAATGAGTACATCAAGAGTCGAGTGAAATTTTCGAAAAGCATTTTGGTGTTTGTTAAAAAATTTCAGTTTTTCAAGAGTCCAAGTCAGTCGATTATTTATGATTCTTTCTAGTGTTTTAAAGAGGCAAGAAGCAAGAGTAATAGGGCGGTAGCTGTTGGTTGTGGTTTGTTCTTTATTAGGTTTTAGGAGCGGTATAATTATAAACTGTTTCCATTTGATAGGAATATTTCCAGTGTTCCATATTTTATTATACAGGGTGGGGCAAAAGTCTGGAAACCCTTGAATAACTTTCGAATGGCTTCTTCGGTAAAATTAAAATTTTGTAAGGTAAACCGGGCTAATTAGACCTTCTTTTAGAGTCGGGTCGATTTCTGTTACCGGCCCCCATTTTGGGGCCAGGGGGGCCAACTTCATTTTTTTAAATACGAACCCCCACCTTGCGATACATTTTTGAAAAGGTCTTTAAATAAGAAATACATTAGTGCAAATTTTAATTTTTTAATATTTAACTGTTTGCAAATGGCGTCCAAATTTGTGTATGCAGTAAAGTCTGGAAACCCCTGAATATCTTTTGAAAGGGCTTTCTCAGTTAATTTAAAATTGTGCACAATTTTAAATTTACTGAGAAAGTCCTTTCGAAAGATATTCAGGGGTTTCCAAACTTTACTGCATACACAAAGTTGGACGCCATTTGCAAACAAATAATATTTAAAAAATAAAATTTGCACAAATGTATTTCTTATTCTAAAACCTTTCCAAAAATGTATCGCAAGGTGGGGGTTCGTATTTAAAAAAATGAAGTTGGCCCCCCTGGCCCCGACATGGGGGCCGGTAACAAAAATCGACTCGACTCTGAAAAAAGGTCTTATTAGCCCGGTTTACCGTACAAAATTTTAAGTTTACCGAAGAAGGCATTCGAAAGTTATTCAGGGGTTTCCAGACTTTTGCCCCACCCTGTATAAGCGTAAAAGTAAAATTTTAGAACATTCAGGCAGATTTTTTAGCATGCGGTATGACACATTGTCTTTACCGGGAGACGAGTCTTTTCTGTTTTTAAAACTTTATCTATCTCCTCCATTGTTATAGGTAGGTTATATGGAGCGTCGGAGAGTTCGATGGTGATGGGTGTGGAGGTGTGGACTCTTCCAAATATTTAAGTTGTCTAAAGTTTTCCGAGTATGACATAGATGATGACATGGTGTAGAAATGTTTGCTGAGGTGGTTGGTAATTTTTTTGACGTCTGTTACAATATTATTTTCTATTTCAAGACCTGGTATACTGAATGACGAAGTAACGTCTTTCTTGAACTTTTTTATCATTTTCCAAACTTGTTTAGATTTTGTTTTAATATCTATGGTTGACACAAATTTTTGCCAGCATATTTTTTTTCTTCTAAGATAGTTTTTCTGCAAATGGCTCGAGCTTTCTTGTAGGCTATTAGATTTTCAGTTGATTTTATTTTTTTATATTTATTTAACATTTTATTTTTGTTTTTAATTGCTTTATAACAATTTGTGTTCCACCAAGGCACTCTTGGTTTAGAATTTTGGCTGTTAGATGATGGAATAGATAGCTCACTAACCTCTAAGATGTCAGATGTGAAATTTTCTGCGGCGATATTTATATCTTCCTCTAAAGTTTTGTCTAAGTGTTTTACCTCAAGTAGTAACCTGTAGTTTAACCAGTCGGCTCGATCAAAATGGAATTTTTTTCTATCACGTGTAATGGTATTTTCTTTTTCAGTTGACTTAATTAATATAGGGTAGTGGTCGGAGTCATAGAGGTGCGGAAGAACTTTCCATTCAACTTTGGATAGCAGATCTGGGGAGCAAAGCGTTAGGTCAATGGCAGAAGAAATTTTGTAGGATAGGTTTTCGTGTGTATGAGATCCATCGTTTAAGAGTGATGTGTTACTGTGATTGAGAAAATCTTCTATTAATTTCCCTCTCGTATTTAATGTATTCGAGCCCCACAAATAGTTATGTGCGTTAAAGTCTCCAATTATGAAATATGGTGGTCTAATTTGTGAGAGAATGTTATGTAAGTCGTTATGGTCCATGTTTTGTGAGGGTGGTATATAAATGTTACAAATAGTCATTTTGTAAGGAAGGTACACTTCTACAGCAACTATTTCTAGTCTAGAATTTAGAATAGTGATTTCCTTGGAGTGTGTATCCTTGTGAACTAGTGTGGCAACTCCACCTCCGGTTCTCATGGATCCCACACAATCCCTGTCTTTACGATAAATTTTGAAATTTTTTAAAGTAACCACAGTCTCTGCTTTAAGTAGGGTTTCTTGAAGACAGAGTATACTTGGGTTCGTATCACGAACAAGTAAATTGATGTATGGATAGTGTGATTTGAAACCATGTATGTTCCATTGAATGATATTGATAGTATTAGAGCCCATTAAAATTACATAAGATACATAATATATAAAGATAAGATAACATAGTGAGATAACAATATAAAGAGATAAGTTAGGTATTCAATGAGGAAAAAATCAATTAAAATATTGATACATAGGTAAAACAGGTAGAGCTCAGGTAATTTCATTTGAGACTTTGTTCTGAACTTTTAGAGGCATCAGTGTCGTATTCAAGGTCCATTTGTTGCATGACTTGAGAGATATTCTTCACTCGATATTTTAGAGACTTTGATATTTTGAGATTGAGGACTTCCTGCAGGATGTCAAAAACAAAGTTCAGCTTCATGTTGAAAGTTCTTAGGTCGGACTCGTTGCATTTACTGGAGCGAATAAGTTCAGTGAGAAGCATGGCATCTTTTTCTTCCAATGGGCAGTTCATTTTTGTGGAAATATCAACAATGGTGGTTTGGAGTTCATCAGAATCTAGGGCTAGTTTCTTGAATTTTCTGGCAGGGCTTTCAGGGGAAGTTTTTTCAACACTCAGGGCGCTTAGTTTTCTTTTTGGTAATTTATTATTTGGTGTTTTGAGAAGAGGGTTTTCAGAGTCACTGGCAGAATCATCAGATGATTCACTCATGGGTGTGATATCGGATGTTTTTGGTTGTGCATCTTGTGTTATTTGCACAGTGTCTTTATGAATAATGGATGGAGTATCTCCTGCGGTTTTATTAGGTTTCGGTACTGGTAGGGCAGTTTCATCATTTTGATCTGAGATGGTATTAGTAGGTAATTGAACTTGTTGGAGTCTATGTTGCTGTGACTGGTGGTTAGGGCATGATAGTTGGGTATGACCTCTTCTGTTCAAAGAAAACAGAGTTGGTTATTTTCTATAGAAAGAAATAATTTATAGTCTCGGTTATTGTGCCAGATTGTCAGTGCATCTGACAATCTGTTTGATGTAAGGTAAACATACCTTCTTTCTCTTTGATGTAAACATATCGAACAAGATTGCATATGTGACTGAGGTCTTTTTCTTTAAAACCTGATTTTTGGTACTGAATGGGGGACACAAGCTCGACAACATCTGCCAGCTTTTGAGTGATTTCATAGTTTGAGATAAAAGGGTATGCATGTGCAATTCTAAGTTTCAATGCTGGGTTCACATATAGTCGAGTGCTGAGGTGGTGAGTGTCTATATTTATTGTAGGGTGGTTACTTACAAAATTGCGCGCCATATCTCCATCCTTCAGAAAAATGATTACTCTACCGTTGGATATCCGAGATACGAAGAAGACGTTCTCCGGTCCCACAATCTTGGCAACAGCAGAGGCATATGAGCAGTCAGGTACTCCTGGCACGGCTGGGATGATGATGGCGTCTTCTTCTTGTTTCTGCATGGACTTCTCCATTGATTGGGCATACGTGGGTCTGTGATTTGTTTGGCCAGAGGCCTGCACACTTGCCATGGTGGCCACTACTAACTATCCGGCACTGATTTTTTTAAGAATAAACATTTATTTCAAAAATAATCGTAAATATTTCGAAAATTAGGAAGTACAACCTTTCTCTATCTAGGCTAGGTGACAACTGGATTGGATATTAATGAGTTTACTAACTCACAATTCAAAAAAACATAAAACGAGAAAATTTCTCTTACATTAAAAAAAAAAAAAAAAATACTTTTAGGTACTTAAGAAATATTCAATTATATTTTCTAAGAAATATTCTCAAGACCCCATACATGCTCAGTTCACACATTAAACTAATGGCCTGCTGATTTCTTCTGAAATGTGTAAAAATCCAAGTGACCTCTTGACCTGAAAAATTACAGTTGAGCTTAACTTTTTAACAAAGCAAAATGCCCCACTGTAAATTAATATTCATATTAAATCTAATAAGGGTTAAACATAAAGCTATTAAGCTCAGAAACAGAACTTGGGGTATCCAAGTTCTTTTCTTTTTCTCAAACTTTTCCACAGTTTGAGATATGTACTACCTAGCGTAGTGTGTCATGTTTGTAAGACTAAGACCTTTATAGGGTGATGACTTGATGAGTCATATTAAAACCACCAGGCTATATTTATAATGGGTCGTATTTATTTTTAATATTTTTTGTTTATTTATAAATATATAAATATATATGTACCTCACACATCTTATCATTCAATCCATCAAGAATGTTACAAGACATTTGCTTAGGTGATTTGGTAAATTATCAGGAATGGTTCTACAGGTTGTGGGATTGAAATTCACAATTTTTTGTGACAAAAGTTGGCTATGGTAAGCACCAATATTCTGGATGTCATCGAGTGCTTGAAATATCAGCTGTCCTTAGACATCCATTCTTCAGGTATATCTTGTAAAATGAATTTATTTATTTTGTAATTTAAAAAAACGGGAAAAGTAGAGTTCCAGAAACACCTTACTTTCAAGTAAATAGCTTTTTGGTTTTTAAATATTTTTGAATAAAACCAACGGTATTTGACAGTTTGGTTTCTTAGCTTGCTATAATTGTTATTGTACATTACTTGCTGGTCATAGTTACCACAAAGACATCAACAGACGGAGGATTGTCACGATCTGTTCGAAAATCAGGGATTTGGGCATAACTTTTGAACTAAGCAAAATGCCACACTGCAAGTTCAGTTTATATGCTAGTTCACAATGTGCTGTTTCATTTGTTTCTGGGACACTTGGGATAATAAAATTATGAGACTCTGTTGTCAAGGTGTAGGTCTGGTAATTCAGAGTTTGCACGTTCGAAACCCAGCCAGGAGATGACAAGTCTCTCTTGCATCCGGGATTTTCTCCACATAATAATAGGTAATAGGTCTTAGTTGTACTGCTGGAATGATGGGACTCATTTGTCTTAATCAGGCAGTATAAATAATGTTTTTATTTATTTGAACTGCTAGTAAAAAAAACTTTTGGCAGTATTCATAAAATATTTTTAGGTAATTAATTATTAAAAATTCATGGATTCCTAATATACTCAGGAGGTTAACAAGAAAATATTATACTTGTTTTTCTGTTCCGTTTAAACCAAGCCTGCTAGAATTAGTCATTGTACTTGTCTTAGTAAAATAATCAGTCAATGATTCATCGCTTATGTTGACTGTTGAATGACACTGTGCTTGTTTCAATTATAATAATTGTTATTCAATAAAAAATAATGTATCAAAAGCTCATTATGAAAATGAGTGTAGAACCCAGTATAAGAATCAGTACAATTTAGTCTAGTACATTCTAACGGTTAACCTTTATCAATACTTTTACTTTAAATAAAACTTAGCAGGTATCTTTATGTTATAAAAAAAACTATCACTGATCATGGATTGAGTCATGAAATAATCATGTAGAAGATAAATAAAAATACAGGAGTACTTAATAGGAGATAGACAATGATAACACTCAGTATTTAAAAATAAATAGAAACAATTATTTTTATATTAAATCATATACCTAAGCAAGAGCTAAATTGATTTAATCTATGATATCTAGTATTTAATTTTATCTATTGTAATAATTTGTTTTGTACTGTCATAAATTAATCCAAATAAAGGTTTATTTTTTTATCAGTATCTTATTAAATTAAATATGAATTAAATAAACAAGTAATGAAAATAAAATCTTAACGTGTGTACTTGTGTAATGTCATATTTTGGGTGAACGACTATTTTGTCCCATAGAGTATGTCAATTTCGATGGTTGCCAAATTCAATAGTGCAGTATTGTGGTGAACTCCATTATTGAATTTCATAGTATAGTACGGTATTATAGCATAGTAAGCCATGGTTCGGTCCAGATTAAGTTGCAGTAATGTGTTGAGCAGAAAGCTGAAAAAGCTGTCCAAGTTGGTATGTGCCAATTGTTCTTGTCAAGAGATTCTCTACCAGGTGAGGAACAGTTTTCAGAGCATCTCTATTGGAAGTTTTATATCTAAAGGTATTACTTATTACAAAATCAAACCGGGATCTAATAGAATGGGATAAAATAGAAAAGTCTAAATAGGGAAAATCTCAGATCACTTGTCTTTGTGAAATAGATTTTTTTCAATTTGGGTTCAATGTCGCCTTCAACATATCACGACTCACAAGCGCAGGATTTAAGACTCATTGCTTAGCATTTAAGACAGTACGTAATCTGAGACTTAGCGCCACAGAGGTATTACAAAAACGTGCAATAATTTCGCCCTTACACGTAACTTCTTTTCCTAAAACTTTACAAGTTGTTTTTAGCAGTTAGTTATTGGTTTTATTTTTATGAAAATAAGTTGTGTATTGGTTTTATTTTTATGAAACTAATGAAGTGAATATTGGTATTAATATAAGTAGGGCTGTCGGCTTCGAAAGCTCTTTGTACTGCGACCTTAACCCTCCAAGGACGAGAACTTTTTTTTTTAGAAAACGAGGTTTTTTCCTATTTATCTTGTTTCAGTTCGTCCATCTGATGCTAAAAATATTTTTTTTCATTTTTTTAGCATGCTCTGGGTGGCCGTAGAGGGGTGTGACGTATATGTCACACTCGTCCTTACGGGGTAGATTTTTTGCTCTATATTAGAAAAAGATAAGACTTGATTTTTTAATGAACAAAGTGCCAAGAGGAAATTGAAAATAGTTTTTATTAAGACTCAAAGATTCCTAATTAAGTAAGTAGTGGAATGTACATGAACTATGTATGTTCATGGCATGTGGAAAGCAATGTTGCACTTCAAACACAATCCAACGTTACACTTGATGCACATGGATGCTCCAACACTTGTACAGCCTTCGTTTGCACACCTTCGGCGCTTCTTGTCTCTGATTTCTGTCAGCAGATGGTCTTTTCTGTCAAATCGAATGTCCTCTAGTACTCTTGACGATCTTTTGGAGGATAGTGCAGAGGGACCCGCTGTTCTGGGAGTAGTCTTGTATCTAGTAAGGTACACCTGAACTATGCGTCGGCGAAATTCAAGTTTTGTCATCTTACGCCCAGTCTGCTTATAGATTTGCCAGGCATTATTCATTGACACGTCAATCAACCAAGTCAGTATAGCCCAGTACCACTTCTTAGACCTGATTGATATGCGATGTTATATTGATATGATATAGATTGATATGTTATAGACCGTCAGCCCACCTGTGTATCGCACGTTATGCCTGAAACACATAATATTACAACTAATAAAATGTAGTGAGGGTTCATTCCATTATCCATAAAGTTATGACATACAACTTTATGTATGTAAAGCATTACGAACAGATTGAATTCATCACTCCAATTCCGAATTCCCTATTTCCTTGTCAGAAATCTCATAATGCTGTCAATAGTCAGATACTCAATTATCCTCATGAGGTAAGTATAGGAGTAGCTACCCCACGTATCCACAAAAAATATCCTTCTGATATTCAAAGGCGGGTCATGCAACATTGCAGTTGAAAGTACCAGTACCAGTACTCGAGCTTTAAAAAAAAGTTGTTGTTTTCATATATTTGTGTTATCACTTTCGTGATGTCACAACGATATTCAAACTCCAGATTATACACTGTACTAAATTCACCACGCTGAAGGTGGGACTCGAACTCGGACCCCCAGCACAGAAGTCCCGCGCCTTAGCCAGTTGCGCCACCGTGCTGGTTGTACTCGACCACTACCTGTTTACTCAACGAAAAAATGAAAGAAAAAAAAAAATTGCAAAAGAATAATAGTGGGCAAGGACGAGTGTGACGTATACGTCACACTCAAGTTTTCAGTGCTCCACAGCCATAGCTGTTCACTAAATGTTTCATAAAACATGTTTATATCATATAAGATATTCTTAGTAATCAAAATAAATCAGCAAAAAAATATATTTCAAATAATATATAGATAAAAAATTACTTACCAAGGTCCAGGGTCCATGATTTCAAAAAAGTAAAAACGACCAAACTTTCAAACGAAATTTTAATAATCCAAAATCACTTTAACTCTCAAAATTTCAAGACTAACTGATAACACACACTCCTGTGAAACCGAAAAACATCGCTGCAAGTCTCTGAGGAAACTTGTAAGAGCTGGAGAGTAATTCTGTCTGGACGTGTTTTCCGTGACGTATACGTCACACTCGTCCTTCGAGGGTTAAATAGATCTTTTGCGACAATGTGAATATTTGTATCTGAATGAAATTAAAAATAATAAAATTTATTATTATTACTATCAATTTACAATTATTATTATTCCATTTCCCCTTGATTTCAGCATCTGGACTCGATCCCTCCCCCCGTGCCCCCAGCCGCAGTCTGAGCATGAACAACACCTCCCTCTCCTCCCCTACCCCCTCCCCCACTCCCCGCTCCTGGGCCAACGTTTCCCCCACTCCTCCACTTCCCCTCTCGCGGCCCCCTCACTCCCCGGTCCTCGAGACTTCCCCTACTCCCCTGAGAGGTGAGAGTGTCAGTCTGCTTTCGTCCGTCAACGAGAGCACATGTCTTCCCGGAGCTGTGACCAGTATACCTCCCGCCTGTGCGAAGAAAGCGGGCGTGCAACTGCATGCTATGCCGTGAGTAGAAGCGCTTGGATCCAATCCAAAGCTACGATATTTTTGACATTTTCATGTCTTTGCTCTGGCACATAACCAAAATTATGTGACGAAATTATGTAACGATATTATGTAACGAAATATTGAATTGTAAAGGGAGAGAAGAGGGAAAGTGTGTGTCATGCGCACAATGGCGAAGTATTGAATTGTAGAGGGAGAGAAGAGAGAAGGTATGTGTCATGCGCACAATACGAAATTTGGTCAGTTGGGTTTTGGACCTTGAATAGTAAAGATGAAAATGTCCCAATGGTTGCAGACTCGTATGCAAGCGTTTTTTTAAACAAAAATTTAACATCGCTTTCAACTGCATGGTCATATCAGTAGTCACCGTGGCAGAGTGAGTTAGCGCGCTAGGCATTGTACCCATGGTGACCCGGGTTCGATTCCCAGCGGGGCAGGAATTTTTTGTATTGAATTTTAACGCACAACATTGCATCTCATTTGATCCTGAAGGAATAGAGGAGCATGAAACATGAAACGTTGAGTAATGTTGCACTCAGTGGGATACCGGCTTTATGCTCGTAAACCGGGGATCCATTGTGTGCAATATTTTTAGTACAAGTTACATTATTTCTTTTTTGATCGCTTTGACTGCAGGATTGACTTACACTGTGAGCTGGTGAGCTCTTCTACACAACCGGTGATCCAACAAAGAGATTGTCATAGGCAATAACCTCGCCCTTTTTTTTCTATGATATTTATTTATACAGGGTGATTCAGAAAAACACCGACAAACTTTGAGGGCTAATAGATCAGATCAAGATCTATTATTTTACTCCCATGACCCCATACCTATTCGCCACGGTTACGGAGAAAAGGCGGCTTTTGTGTTTTTATGAAATTGGTCGAGTTAGTCCTAAAAAATGATTTTTGTATTTTTTTGTGTTCAATTTAGAAATACAATTTTTTTTTCATTGTAAAGATAAGAAAATGTCCTATTTAAAAATGTACCTACACAGCTTTTAATTTCAACTTGAACCTGTAATATCATTCAAAACAGTTGGGAAAATGTTTTCGCGCGTCATTTTCGAAAACTTTTAAACGTGATTTGTGCCGAAAAAACATGGAAAGTTCGAATCTCCGTGACATTGGAAAAACATGCCTCTTTTGTGATCTTTCACATGCAATCATCAGATTTCAGATACGTCAGTTTTTTACGGAGATATTAGCACTTTTATGACGAAAATCGTGCATTAATTTCGGACCCTGATTTCGCGCGAGTATGTAAGAAAGATTTTTTTAGTTTTCCTTACCTGAATGATGTACTTTTCACAGGTAGTTCTCAAAATTCCTTCCACCGTGATTGACACACAAGTTGTACCTCTTGACTGTGGGTGGACCTTCGAATTTTGGGGAACATGGCTGGGTGTTCGCGGATATCATCAAACGCTAGAATTATCCTGGCAACTAGTTCTTCTACGTTATTAACAGGTGTTTCATAAACAAGAGACTTGACATGACCCCACACAAAGAAGTCCAAAGGTGTCATGTCAGGTGATCGCGGGGCCATGCGATTGGACCCAGCCGCCCAATCCACCTGCCAGGAAAATTAGCATTCAAATACTCTCTAGCGACTCGCGAAAAGTGCGGCGGTGCACCATCATGCATGAATAACATGTTCTGCCTTATGTCATATGGAACGTCTTCTAGTAGTTCAGGCAGGACATCTTCAATGAATGTAGCGTAGGCTTCACCTGTTAATCTTGCGGGGAGAAGATAGGGACCGATGACATAATTGCTCACTAGGCCAGCCCAAACATTCACTGAAAACTGCCATTGACTTCTAACCTGTTCAACAGCGTGTGGATTTTCATCACTCCAAATGTGACTATTATGGACGTTGAAAAATCCATCTCTTGCAAAGCATGCTTCGTCCGTCCAGAGGATATTGCTTGCAAATGCAGGGGATCTTCTTTGTCGATCCAAATACCACTCAGCAAATTCTAGCCTGGGTGCATAGTCTTCTGGTTGTAGAGATTGCACTTTCTGTATGTGAAAAGGGTGCTGTCCGAGTTCTTTCATTACCCTCCATACTGACGATTGGGTCGTGTTCAGTTCTGATGCTACGAGCCTTGTACTAGTTCGAGGTCGATTTGCAAATTCTTCCAAAACTCGATCTGTGAAGTCCACTGTCCTCACGGTTCTAGGAGCACCTGATGCCTCTTTCTTTGGTTTAAATTTTCCAGATTCTCTCAATCTTCGGTCAACCTGAGAAAAAGTCGAATGATGGGGGACATGTCTACCGGGAAACTGTGCTCTGTACAATCCAGCAGCTCTTCTACCATTGCATTCTGCCCTTCCGTACACAAGATGCATATCCGCGTACTCATTGAATCGCTGCATTTTTAACCAAATTAACACAAAAAAACCATTCAGAAAAACTTTTAACACCACCACGACACAGAACTACCACTAATAAACAAAGACACTTCAACACGAACTGAAAATTTTTCCAATGGTTTTCGATCATTTTACGTGTTAATAAAGTAAAATGTAGCTGGCCAAAATTTGTGTAAAATATCAATCTTTTTTGCTACTCGCATCAAGTATTGTAATATTAGTATGAAAATTTAATCCAAAGAAGAAATCACGATTTTCGTCATAAAAGTGCTAATATCTCCGTAAAAAACTGACGTATCTGAAATCTGATGATTGCATGTGAAAGATCACAAAAGAGGCATGTTTTTCCAATGTCACGGAGATTCGAACTTTCCATGTTTTTTCGGCACAAATCACGTTTGAAAGTTTTCGAAAATGACGCGCGAAAACATTTTCCCAACTGTTTTGAATGATATTACAGGTTCAAGTTGAAATTAAAAGCTGTGTAGGTACATTTTTAAATAGGACATTTTCTTATCTTTACAATGAAAAAAAAATTGTATTTCTAAATTGAACACAAAAAAATACAAAAATCATTTTTTAGGACTAACTCGACCAATTTCATAAAAACACAAAAGCCGCCTTTTCTCCGTAACCGTGGCGAATAGGTATGGGGTCATGGGAGTAAAATAATAGATCTTGATCTGATCTATTAGCCCTCAAAGTTTGTCGGTGTTTTTCTGAATCACCCTGTAGAGGAGACTTGACAATCAGAGTCCTTGCTCACCCCGCCCTTTAGTTAGGACATATGTAAATATGTATATATTTTGTCATTTCTCGATTTTTCGTTACTCTATTCGGAAATTAACCTAACTATTGGCTAAAAATCAAAAGTTCGGTAGTATTCAAACATCTGCGAGGAAAAAAGCGAAAAAAAAAAACAATTTTTACCTGAAAGACTGGTCAGTTTTACCTTCCAGCTGACGATATGTTCTTCTAATAAAGAGTTTCTTAATAATAATAATCATTCCACAAGGCCCCAATGGTGCGATAGGAAAGAGAATCAGGAAAGAAAAAGAAATCAGACAAAAGAGGGACGGACAAAAATTTTCTTTATATTTTTGAGCATACAACCACATGGTTATGAGGACGAAATATGAAGACAAAATTCGATTCACAAGTTCTAATCTGATCTTACGTTTTCCCATTTACATCAATGTGCAAAATCGAGACTGAAGTCCTCAGAAGTAGGTATAACAAGAATTTCAATTGATCCTCCCTCAGGGCCAGATTATGAAACGGGATTAAAGTTAAGATAAGCCAGACACGCCCTCAAGTTGGAGTTTCAACCAATCACAGCACACTTTAGTCCGAGTTGAAGGAGAGTTTGGTTATCTGAAATTAAATCCTGTTTCATAATTCACGGACCCTGTAATATCTAAAATACATAAAAAAATAAAGTAAACTATTTGGAAAAACTATGACATGTACCCAATTCTCAAATGATATTTATTTATTAATTTTTTTAAAATCACAGGAGATAGACTTGATCCATCCCACTTGCATGAGGCAATGTACCTAACATGCAGGTAGCATTACCTCGTTGGAGAAATCCTCTGAAAGCCTTGGCAAATACATAGCAATACATAGCAAAAAAAATAAAAACAAAAATCCGACTACGCTAGGATTCGAACCCAGGTCACCCACTAATAAATGAACCCGATTTTCTGCACAGCTGGTTTCACGGGAAGATATCGCGGGAGCAGGCGGAGGTGTTGCTGCATCCGAAAGAGGACGGACTGTTTCTAGTGAGAGAGAGCACCAACTTTCCCGGCGACTACACGCTGTGTGTCTGCTTCGAGCATAAGGTAGGTGTGCTAGAAGCCATGCCTCCGTCGTGTAACTGAATTGAATTGAATTGAATTGTGTTTTATTGGATTCAAAACAGTTATTACAACCTATTACATTGAATCACTACAAAAGGGTCTTAAGAGTAAGAAGACAACTAGATTTTTCAAACTAAAAATTAGAATAAAATAAAAAAAAATGAATTAAAAATGATATAAAAATTTACATAATTTAGACATAACAGATTAACCTCTAAATTTGTAAGCTATGGCCAGTAAACAAAGTTGTTTTCAAGAACAATATAAAGCTTGATAAGGATTTAGAAAATTCCATATCGGGATACTTATTACATAAGGTCATCATCCTATCCATAGGGATCAAATCTGAGGGTTGACATTTAAATATTTGAAAATGACGAGCATTTCTTCTTGGAATCTTGAAGTTCAATAAGGGTAACAAAGAGCTACAGTCAAATAGCGAGTTTGTAATTTTAT
The DNA here is from genome assembly GCA_024516035.1 of Bactericera cockerelli. NCBI lineage: Eukaryota > Metazoa > Arthropoda > Insecta > Hemiptera > Triozidae > Bactericera > Bactericera cockerelli. The sequence continues at coordinate 29,323,252 of CM044962.1, forward strand.
ATATAAACAAAATGTCTATGTACACCCTACGTATACCTAGAGAACTTAGTCTATATGTTTCCAATGCAACACTGTACGAACTAGACTGCCCTAAAGAACGATATGTTATTCTCCTAAGAAATGTCTTTTGAATTTGTTCAATTCTATTACTATTAACTGTCCCTAACCCCGCCCATACTTCAGAGCAGTATTCCAATTTGGTACGTACCAAAGAACTAAATAGTACCATAAAAGTAAGAGAATTCTGAAAATCTTTAGAAATCCAGTATATTAGGCCCGAACTTTTCTTACTGGCACTAAGTATTTTTTCTACATGAAAGTCAAATTTCAGTTTTGAGTCAAAGAAGACACCTAAATCTTTATGTACGTGTTTTCTGGGTATGACAGTTCCATTGACATTGACATTGGTTATAATAATAATAATAATCAACAGGAATTACATCCAAACACTTCCTTAATCATCTAAAACAAATAGAAATTGAAAGTCACGTCCACACTATTTTTCAAAAAGCGGCCATTTTGAAAACAGCAAATATAGTTCGAAAGTTTCTCAATCTAGCAGCCTAACAAAATATATGACTTGGTAATTCTTACCCGTCTATATTTTGAATAAATCCTTCAAAAGGAAAAAAAAAAACAAATCAATACCCAAATAATAATAATTATAAAACGTTACCTGTGAAGCCATGAAAGAAGTCCCTGGAACACACAATCTTCTCCTGATGCGGAAAGCTGTAGTGCTGAGTACAGCACACATACTGCGCAAAGTACTGTGATGATCCCAACGCAATGTCATCAAATCAAGGATTCACCCCAGGTGCATGGTTTGCACTCGGTGAAATCCCAGAAATGAAACCATAACACAAGTTATGTGATAAAGAAGAAATAATAATAATAATATCGCCTTATTTATACTGCCCGATAAGGACTACTAAAGTCCCATTATTCCAGCAGTAAGCCCAAGACATATTATTATGTGGTAAAAATCCCAAATGGGAGGATAACTTATCATGTCCGGGCTGGGTTTCGAACCCACGACCTCTGGAATCGCTGGATTCACAGAGTGCCGCCTTTACCACTGAGCTACCGGACATAGTAAAAAAGAAGCCAAGCCTCCGTGATGTAACAGTTGTGACTCCTGCCCGTGAGTAGTATAAATAAGTAGACCGACCTCAGTAGCTTGATCGATAAGGCGGCGGGCTTGTAACCTGGAGGTCGGTGGTTCAAGTCCCGGTTGCAGCTTGGATTTGGTAAAGCGAGTTTGAGTAGTTGTGATATCACGAAAGTGATTAACACAAATATGATCACTATAAATAAGTATGCTCATTTCCATTAGGTCGCAATATCGTGGAGCATTGTGCGGAGAGCGTGAGTTCGATTCCGGGTTGGTCCGAATTTTTGTCCGATTTTTTCGTTAAAATTTTCCAACGAAAAATCATGTTGCCTCCGAACTCGCAAGGCTGGCATTTCCGACCCAAGTCAAGCCGGGTGAGGTACAATGTGGGTAGCTGGTACGATTTCCAGTGAATGAAGTGACAACCCTGGTTCTAAATAATTATTAGAACGTTAAAAGTTAAAACCAAAGAAAATTAAGCTGTCACAATAAATTTAATTATTTTTTTTCAGGCTTTAATGGCAGGATTCTCAAATTGCTTGAGCTCTTCCACCCAACCATTAATCGGGTGGGCAATTAGCTGGGTGGTAAGATACTAGCATGCCATGCAAAAGGTTCCGAGTTCAAAACCCAGATGGTGCAATAGAATCCAAAAGTATTGAAAAATTTGGTCTCACTAATTATGTATTTAAATATTTCCCGTGACAGGTGGAACACTATCGAGTCAAATACAAAGAATCACACCTGACCATTGATGACGAGGAGTTCTTTGAGAATCTGGCCCAACTAGTAGAGGTGAGAGTTGATTATATTTTTTGTGAGAGTATTTTATTCCATTGTATTCCATTTTATTCTTTTCTATTCCATTTTACGAGTATTATGTTCTATTCTATATCATTATATTCTATTTTATTTAATTTTATTCCATTCCATTCTATTATAATCCAATATATTCTATTCTATTCCATTTTGGGTTTGGTGGCAGTGATTGCCTCAGGAAAAAATCACGACGCCCTTTGTCAATATAGAATAGAATATAATAATAATGTTTATTTGTAATATTATGTTACAATATAAATGACCAATTACTGAGATAAACTTAAAATATAAATATGGCAATGGTTGGCATAAAATTAATAGCACGGCATGAATATAAACTAAAAGGGGCAGTTTTAAAGTATTTACTCCACTGAAGTATCTAAATCTATATTTTTTATTCTTGTCAATAAAGAGTTATTGTTATTATATATTCTATTTTATTCCATTCTATATATTTGAGAACTTCTCGACCGTGTGACACATCTGTCACCTGACTATTCAGTCCGGCTTTCCAAAATACTTTTTTTATTATATAAAAATAAGTTTATATAACATGCAGAATTTGACACTTGACCAATTGTTCAATGGAACAGATGGAGATGAAGGATGTGAATCGAATCCTTCAGCACTTTCAAACCCATAGCCACAAGTGAACTTGATGGAATCCCCAAATCACGCAGAACATTGAAAGTAAAACTTGGGATCACACCACGGGCACCAAACAGTAGACCTATAACTTTGAACTTTTCTGCTCCTATGTTATATCTTCTAGCCAGATCTTCTATACATGGTTCGTATATCGATTTCTTTTCATTATCAACATCTTGTATTTGTGCTGATCCAGTTTCAAATCGAACAGTTGGGTCTAGTATCAACACTTTGCTACAATCTTCAACTCTGTTCCCATCTCTCCCTATTCCATTCTATTCTATTCTATTCTGTTCCCATCTCTCCCTCTTCCAGCACTATGAACAGGACGCGGATGGCCTCTGCACCCAGCTAGTGAAACCTCTGCCCAAGTTGGGGAAACAAGACTTCTGCGTCAACACCAAGGACTTCATAGACAATGGCTGGGTCATACCACCCCAGGATCTGGAGGTAAGGACTTCATAGACAATGGCTGGGTCATACCACCCCAGGATCTGGAGGTAAGGACTTCATAGACAATGGCTGGGTCATACCACCCCAGGATCTGGAGGTAAGGACTTCATAGACAATGGCTGGGTCATACCACCCCAGGATCTGGAGGTAAGGACTTCATAGACAATGGCTGGGTCATACCACCCCAGGATCTGGAGGTAAGGACTTCATAGACAATGGCTGGGTCATACCACCCCAGGATCTGGAGGTAAGGACTTCATAGACAATGGCTGGGTCATACCACCCCAGGATCTGGAGGTAAGGACTTCATAGACAATGGCTGGGTCATACCACCCCAGGATCTGGAGGTAAGGACTTCATAGACAATGGCTGGGTCATACCACCCCAGGATCTGGAGGTAAGGACTTCATAGACAATGGCTGGGTCATACCTCCCCAGGACCTGGAGGTAAGGACTTCATAGACAATGGCTGGGTCATACCTCCCCAGGATCTGGAGGTAAGTACTTCATAGACAATGGCTGGGTCATACCTCCCCAGGATCTGGAGGTAAGTACTTCATAGACAATGGCTGGGTCATACCACCCCAGGACCTGGAGGTAGGAGATTTTTTTTTTTTTTAACTTTTTTTTTTAATTTTTATACCGCTTTAACTATTAAGTCATTCGCGTATTTTGGCTATTAATATATTTTGTTGTATATGTTTAAGTTTTTGAGGTATGCTAAAGTGGAGTTTATTGCATCTGTGTCATCCCTTAGGGAGGGCAAAGGATCTAAGTTGTTTCTGATTGATGAATGCAGTGGGCATACTTTATATGTCTAGGATTCAATTTTTTTTTTTTTTTTTTTTGAAATATAGAAGAGTTTCTGTGGAAGTTAATAATGATAGGATAAATACTTAATTTTGATTTGTTCAAGCATTGTTATAAAAGATGCAAGTGAAATAGTAAGGTCTATATTGTTCTGATAGTCGTATAGAAGAGTTTCTGTGGAAGTTAATAATAATAGGATAAATACTTAATTTTGATTTGTTCAAGCATTGTTATAAAAGATGCAAGTGAAATAGTAAGGTCTATATTGTTCTGCTAGTCGTTGTACACTTGTACAGTTGCATTGCTCTGTTGACGGGATATAATTCTGAGTGAGAAGTAAGAGGTACTTTAAAAGTTTTAAATTGAGAATTTTTGTTTTTTCAGATCTTGAGTTGAAAAAAAATTGTTGGGAAGAAAGGGAATGTCAATTTGTTTATTGTAATTTTTAAAAAGAAAAACTAGAAAACTTCTTATGTGACGAAGAAGTCACCGTGGCCGAGTGAGTTAGCGCGCTAGGCATTGCACGCACGGTGAACTGGGTTCGATCCCCAGCGGGGCAGGATTTTTTTCTGCTCTGTTCTTGGGTGTTCGGGGTCCACTCACACCTCGTGAGGAAAAAATGAGTAGCTGCTTTAATGTGAGCAGCGACTAGTGGCGGAATTATAGGCATAAATAAAATATTAGGATATTAAAAGATATGGAAAAGTCCTATAATTCTGCGTTTCCCACTTAAAATTGTGATATACGAACATAAAGAAACACATTTATTATTATTATTCTTATGTGACGACTTCTGACTGTAGAAAGAGGGAGAAGCTGTTGAAAGCTACATTGAATCCGATTTAATAATTAGATATATTAAATAAGGAACTACTTATTGCATTAGGAACTACTTATTGCATTATGAACTACTTATTGCATTACCTACCTATCTTTTTATCTACGATTCATTGTTAATAATTAAGATGTTATAATCTTTTCTTAGAAGCTTTAGCTTAGGAAAAATACTTTTGTATATGTTATCCTGTTATTAAATAAATAAATCGTCGTCCCAAACACGAAGTGGCGTATCTTCAAAATACAAACTTTAGTAGCGTAAATCGAGATACGTCAGCTCGTTCTTTGAAAGAAATATTCGAAACAATATACGCCGAAATTAAATATACTCATAAAATTGGAACGCTTTGAGATAGAGATACGCCATTTCGCAGGTGATAAAAAACAATGATTCGAACTAGATACGCCAAAAATCTCAAATGTCCATTTTTTGAGATACGCCACTTCTTGTTTGGGACGACGAAATTATAAAAATAAAGAAAATATCCCCCCCCCCCAGCTGTGTGAAACCATCGGCAAGGGCGAGTTCGGCTCGGTGCGGCTGGGCCGCCTCCGGGGCGCCCTCGTGGCCGTCAAGACCCTCCGGGACTCGTGCAGCGCCGCCACCAAGTTCCTCGCCGAGGCCAGCCTCATGAGCTCGCTCCGACATGAGAACCTCGTGGAACTGCTGGGCCTCGTGTTGACGGGGCCCAGTAGCTGTTCCAGCGGCTCTAATACCATTCTCCTGGTGACGGAGTTCATGGCCAAAGGCTCCCTCGTGGACTATCTGAGGAGCCGCGGCCGTCAGCACGTGACGCCTCGCCACCAGAGCCACTTTGCCTTGTGAGTACTATTTTTTTTATAAAAGTAAGTGTGCTCCGGAACAGCTTTCGCATCCATGCAATTCCGGAAACGGAAAATTTCGGTCAGAAATTTCCGCTCCGGCCGGAATTCGAACCCGCAACCTCCGGGTCAGTAACCAATGCTCTTAACCACTGAGCTATGGAGATCGGCAAGATTGTGACTATTATTAAAACTTAAAATATAGGTAATTCAATTCAATTCAATTTCCCTCTCCACCTGTACCGGACCGAGAACATCTTGCGTCTGAGTCAGGAATCCAGGATGAAAACACCAAAGAACTAAAGCTCTCGAGAACACTGATAAGATCCAAGAGTGAAACAGAAGATGATGTATCCAATAAATAAGTATTTTGTGTTTTTTTGGTTATGGAATACAAATAACAGAATACTGTTATGATAATATATGTTATGGTGTATTGTTTTTTATCTTTATATATTGAAACTCCTCATAATTTTTATATTACATGTACAGTGTCTGTACATAAAGAACCCATCTACACAGGCAGACAGTCTACTAAATCTCTTTTACACAGAGGCCTTCAGACTAAGAGGACCTTGGTTGACTATACACATGTATAGTCTCAACAATAAGGTAAATGTCTGGCTGTTGAGCTGCCAACTCAACATAGGTCCCCAAGCTCTCCCCACTCTTCTGAAAAGAATAATGAAGGAGGGCGGCACCAGTGTAAAAAAGAAACAGAGGAAATGTAAATTTATAAAAACTCTCTTTCTGCTCCACATAGGAAAACACATAAACATAATTATGATATAACAATCTACACCAATTAGAATATTATACTATGAAGCATTATAAAAATGCACAAGAAAGGGGCCCTGAAGTAATGTTACAAAACGGTTCCAGGGCCATCAAAATAAGGATCAGGAGGGGTTTTTTAGAGGGTAAAAAACCCTTTCGGAGGTTAAACCAACAAACCTCCGTTTGAAAAGCAAATTTTTCCCTTCCTAAAAAAAAAAAAAAAAAAAAAAAAAAAAAAATTCAATTCAATGTATTTATTTTCTATTGTAATAATAAAACAGATGTTGACCTTACAATGGCTTGATGGCTGCCACAAGATGAGCAGTGAGGACCATCTTATTATATTTTTACCATTACACGGTACACTTGTTAACGACTTATCTACAACATCTATATTGACTTGTTGTCTGCTGTGGCATTCACAGGGACACGTGCTCCGGCATGGAATATCTGGAGTCCCGCAAGGTGGTACACAGGGACCTGGCAGCCAGAAATGTTCTCATCTCCGACCAGAATGTGGCCAAGGTATGGTTACATGTAGAGTTAAATCATTAAATCATCAGAAAAATAGGTATCAGAAAAATATCAAAAAATAATGTTGATATTCCGGTGCGCTCGTATTGACCCAGCACCTAAATGGGAAGTATTGTGTCACTTCTCGCCCATCAGAGGGGAGGCATACTACTGGATGGGCAGGCTACAACACAGACCACAAGCGTCTACAGTAGCCCCTGTTTCATGGCTACGAAACAAAAAAGGCTGTGAAACACTCATCTTTAAAAAAAAAAAAAAAAAAAATAGGTATCAGAAAAATATCAAAAAATTATCATTAAATTATCATTAAATTAAAAAAAAAAAAAATTGTTTGAAATTATTACTGTGTCGCCTGGCAAACATCACTGAGATGTCAGTTAAATAAATAAATAATAAAAAATATTATTATTTAACACATTATTGGTTCTAAATTATACACTACATTATACAGGGTGGCGCAGTGCGCATGACCACATTTGAAATTGTTACCATGCTTTTAATATTTGAGATAAGATATTGAAATAAAAAGTATTTTGTAGAAAAAATGCGGAAGTTTATTTTACATGAGTCAATTCTTGACGTATGAAAGATGATGTCCGACAAATGACGTACTTGTCGACTTACATTCTTCGAGACGCTCGCTAAAGTTGTGCATCACGTTCAAAAACATCTCCTCAGGAATCCACGATCCATGGACAAGAGTGTCCATGGATCGTGTGCGTCAAATTTTTCCCGGTCGAGTGATTCCCCGGAATGGTGACGCACCGTGGCCGCCACGCTCACCCGACCTCACTCCGTGTGATTTTTTTGTATGGGGATATCTAAAGGCCAAAGATTTTGTCGACGAACCTCGTACCCTTGCTGACCTGAAGGACTCTATCCGCCGTGAAATCGCTCGGATTGCTGACGAAAAGTTGGTGAACGTGATGCACAACTTCAGGGAGCGTCTCGAAGAATGTGTAAGTCGACAAAGACGTCATTTGTCGGATATCATCTGTCATACGTCAAGAATTGACTCATGTAAAATAAACTTCCACATTTTTTCTACAAACTACTTCTTATTTCAATATCTTAACTCAAATATTAAACGCATGGCAACAATTTCAAATGTGGTCATGCGCACTGCGCCACCCTGTACATTCAACAAAATAGGTCATGAAAAAAACGAAAAAAGAACTCAAAAGAATATGTAGTGAACCAAAGGGCGAGGTTAAAACCTGTGGCTTTGTCTCCACCGAATCCCAAAGGTATTATTTATTCAGTAAAACACCTCGTCTACAGCTGGTTGATGTGGCAATGTGCCTCTTGACACAGACAGCATTGCCTCGTTGAATAGCAATTGACAGTCTTTAGACGAAAAAATCTCAAGGATCATTAGATCATTGAATCTGTATCTGTATATTGATACTAGCTGGTCGGGAGAGCCCATTACCATAAAAAAAACTCTGAGGGTTAGGTGGTAGAAAATGCTGTGATCATTAACCTCGCCTGGTGGTTTCCTTCCACTATAGAGTATTATTATTATTATCATTCAGCTGTACATTTTCCAGTCTTTCTTTTGGTCAACATTATTGACACCGTGGCACCGGGGTTAAGTGGCAGAGAATGCCTAAGGCATTAACTTTGCCCCGCATTACAATACATTGTACATTTAAATTTAAATATTTTTTTCTTCTATATCTTATTTTGTAAATATTGTTATTTTTTTTATCTTTGTTAATAATTTATTGTTGTTTGTATTGTATAAAAAAATAAAGTGTAAATTTAATTTAATTTAATTTAATTTAATTTATTGTTTTATTTGTACAAAATATACAATTGTATGTGGTACAAAGTCATACATAAATAAATAAAAAATATACAAATAAATCTTAAATAAATTCTTGGGTAAAAAGAAAAACTAAAAAAAAAAAAAACTAAAAATGACATATTATCATGAAAAATATTTTATACATACATAAATAAACGTGCCTTGTGTTCCCAGGTGGCAGACTTTGGCCTGGCGAGGGAGGAGAGCTACAGTTTGGACTGTGGCAAGCTACCCATCAAGTGGACCGCACCTGAAGCTCTCAAGAACTGGGTGAGTGTTGAGAACCGCTGAAACTTAAATTTGGATTTATATTGTGAATTGTGCATTTTATTTATACAGGGTGGCGCAGTGCGCATGACCACATTTGAAATTGTTACCATGCTTTTAATATTTGAGATAAGATATTGAAATAAAAAGTATTTTGTAGAAAAAATGTGGAAGTTTATTTTACATGAGTCAATTCTTGACGTATGAGAGATGATGTCCGACAAATGACGTACTTGTCGACTTACATTCTTCGGGACGCTCGCTAAAGTTGTGCATCACGTTCACCAACATCTCCTCAGGAATCCACGATCCATGGACAAGAGTGTCCATGGATCGTGTGCGTCAAATTTTTCCCGGTCGAGTGATTTCCCGGAATGGTGACGTGCTGTGGCCGCCACGCTCACCCGACCTCACTCCGTGTGATTTTTTTTGTATGGGGATTTCTAAAGGCCAAAGATTTTGTCGACGAACCTCGTACCCTTGCTGACCTGAAGGACTCTATCCGCCGTGAAATCGCTCGGATTGCTGACGAAAAGTTGGTGAACGTGATGCACAACTTTAGCGAGCATCCCGAAGAATGTAAGTCGACAAGTACGTCATTTGTCGGACATCATCTCTCATACGTCAAGAATTGACTCATGTAAAATAAACTTCCACATTTTTTCTACAAAATACTTTTTATTTCAATGTCTTAACTCAAATATTAAACGCATGGCAACAATTTCAAATGTGGTCATGCGCACTGCGCCACCCTGTACATATAATGTTATAAACTTCTTTTAAACAATCATCCCTGGGTATCATCCTGACTGACCAGTTTCTGTCCCGGTAGCTAATTGGTCAAGACGTCGTTCTGGTAATCCAGAAGTCGCGGATTCGAAACACAGCTGGGATATATACGTATATTTGCAATTTTGTTCCAGGGTCGTTCAAGACTACGGGCCTTAATCGGACAGTATAAGTAGAAGGCGATATTATTAATATGTGCTTCAGGACGAGGCAACTTTCAACTAAATTTGGCTAGAGACCATCACTCCCTCCGCTGTGGTAGGCAAGCTGCTTATAGCAACCCAACCCTTATATGTATTCCTCCGATCTCATTTATGTACCATGCACTGGTCTAGTAATTCAGGTAGCGTAGGGACCCGTTGTTTTGAATCCCACCCAGTGCATGAATTTTTTATCAAATATTTGACTTTGTAACCACATAATTATGAGACTCTGAGGGTTAGGTGGTAGAAAATGCTTCGAGCACTAACCTCGCCTGGTGGTTACCTCCCACTAAAGAGTGTTGTGATTATTATTATGTTTCTGTTCTATTTCAGACGTTTTCCAACAAGTCTGACATGTGGAGCTTCGGAATTCTACTCTGGGAGATCTATTCCTTCGGGAGGGTGCCATACCCGCGAATAGTAAGTACAAGACGGCGGACTTGCAACCTGGAGGTCGGTGGTTCAAGACCCGGGGTCAGCGAAGATTTAGTGCACTGGTAGTCAAGTGGTTAACTGGTAGAAAGTAAAAAATAAAATAATTCAATTCAATTCAATGTCACGTGCACTGGTAGTCAAGTGGTTAACGCGCTAGTCTGGTAATCCAGGAAGCGTAGGAATCCGTTGGTTCGAATCCCATCCAGTGTATGAATTTTTCTAATAATTTGAGTTTGTGATCACAAACTCAAAAACACAATAATAAGACTCTGAGGGTTAGGTGGTAGAAAATGCTTTGAGCATTATCCTCGCCTGGTGAATGCCTTCCTCTAAAGAGTATTATTATTTAGGGCGGAATTAATAGGCGTTTTTGGAATACCTCTGTGGCCCTGAGTCTCGATTTGCGCACTGTACTAGATGGGGAAAACCAATGCCAAGTCACAACTTCAGTTCTCGATTTTGCCTATCAATGTCGGCCTTAGCCCTTAGTCAGGCGAGTTTGGGTACTTGTGATATCACCAAAGTGATTACCACAGATAATATGATAACTTTAAGTTTAAGTGAGTAGCTCTCACTCAACAGATCAAACGAACCCGGCTTGATGGGCGAGGCGGCGGACTTGTAACCTGGAGGTCGGGGGTTCAAGTCCGAATTTCGTTTTAAAATTATTGTTAAAAATCCCGCTCGACGCGGAAAATTCTGACCGATTTTTCCGTTTCCAGTTGGGGTGTAGAAGTATAAAGTGCATTGAAGTGCCAATTAACTTTTTAAATATTATCTAAAAAAAAAAAAAAAAAAAAAAAAAATAGAGTAGTTGTAGTCACCGTGGCCGAGTGAGTTAGCGCACTAAGCATTGCATTTATGCTCTGTAGTTGGATGTTCGGGGTCCATACCTCGTGAGGAAAAATGAGTAGCTGCTTTAATGTGAGCAGAGACCAGTGGCGGAATTATAGGCAAGAAAATAACAAAGATAGTGTAAATTAAAGTTGCAAAAGTCTTATGATTCTGCGCTACCCACTAAAGTCGTGACATTATAACACAAAAGTAAATTATTACCTATATTATTATTAAAAAGAGAGAGAGAGAAGTACATTTTGGACCTATACAAGTATACATTGTTCTCTTATAGCTTGGTTTGAATTGTTCTCTTATAAGTAGTGCTTTATTTAGACTGTCAGCGCAAGACAGGTAGTCCCAATATGCCAACATTTTAACTATTTTTTATAAGGGTTGGGTGGAAGAGATTGCCATAGGCAATAACCCCGTCCTTTAGTTAGGACTTATGTTTTTTTATAGTTTCTATTCTTTTTCATTTTCATTGTAGATATTGTTTCAATTTTTTTCATTGTTAAATTAATTATTTGTATGTATAATTATAATTAATGTCCATTTATACCTAATAAAGCGTTGTATAGTAATAATAATAATATAAGAGAAACCTCCTTGAAACAACAACAAAGTAAATTGTGCTCCATGTTTAATCTTAATAAATTATAGTGTTTTAACCATCCATGAATTTGATTTGATTTGAAAGCATCTCTTTATTTTCTGGTTCTTATATCCGGGTTCGACTGTTAAATTCTAACCAAACTCTTCTCTCTGTCCCCCAGCCTCTAGCGGACGTAGTGAAGCACGTGGAGAAGGGCTATCAGATGGAGGCCCCCGAGGGCTGCCCCCCTGAGGTCTACGAGATGATGCGGCAGGCCTGGTGTCTCAGCCCGGAGCAGCGGCCCACCTTCCGACAACTCAAGGCCAAGCTACTTACCTTCATGCTCAACTCACTACAGTGAGGGAGAGTAAACTACTTACCTGTCCCGGTAACTCAGTGGTTAAGGCGGCACTCTGTGAATCCAGAGGTTCCAGAGGTCGTGGGTACTAAAAAAAATCGTCTTCCTTGATTCGCATGGTTCTCAATTTTGAAAGTCCCAAATATTTTCAAAGTCCCCAATTTTGCGATTTTGTGAAATTGTATAAATCTGTACCTTTCATATTTATTAAAGTTTTATCATATTTGTGTTCATCACTTTCGTGATATCACAACTACTTAAACTCGCTTTATTCAATCTACGCTAAATCAGGGACTTGAACCACCGACCTCCAGGTTGCAAACCCGCCGCCTTATCGATCAAGCAACTGAGGTCGGTTACCTTTCACATTTATTGTTACCACCTGAAGCAATGTTTACATTTTATTTAAATTTACCAGTTCGAACTAAAATATTTGATACAAAATTAATTACCTAGTTGATTTATTTTGGTTTTACGTCATTTTCAACTGCATAGTTAATTGGTCATATCACGACGGGGGTTTTACTCTTCGTTTTTTGAAAACAATCAAGCTACGCAAATCATCCTCACCCAGCCTGAACGGGTCCGGGCACAGCCAGCAGAACGTGGATTGGCATGATGATCGATATTGATCGATGTTGAATACACGATTTCTAGCCAGATCAGATTAAGCAACGTCCAACAAGGTCAGAAATTGGTTGGTGACCACTCAAATTCAAACTAACGTGATGCTGGCCATTTCCAGCCCCACCCAGGCTGGTTTGTGAGTTTCCAGCGAATGAAGGGTTAAACACTCGTCTCAAACGCATGATATTTTAATCAATTCAAATATAAATTGATTTCTTAACAACTTTCAAAGTTGGTTTTCAAGCTGAAACAGAATAGTAAATCTAAGCCGACCCTTAGATTTATCAGCTGAGTTGTTGGTGAAAGTTAAAGAATAGTTTCAACTAAGATTTAACTAATTCACTTTCATAATTCGGCATTAAAAGTAATTTGTGAAGTGTTAAAAAAAATCCGACTTGAGAGAAGGTCTTATTTTCAACTTAATCCTTGTTGTATAATTCGGCCCTTCATTTTCTCTCAGAAGATAGTTTACGGATTGTAAAAGCATTAAAAAAAAATAAAAAAAACGCTTGCATACGAGTCTGCAACCATTGGGACATTTTCATCTTTACTATTCAAGGTCTAAAACTTAACTGACCAAATTTCGTATTGTGCGCATGACACATACTTTTTCTCTTCTCTCTTTTTATAATTTAATATTTCGTTATTGTGCGCATGACACATACTTTTTCTCTTCTCTCTTTTTATAATTTAATATTTCGTTACATAATTTCGTTACATAATTTCGTCACATAATTTCGTTACATAATTTCGTCACATAATTTCGTTACATAATTTTGGTTATGTGCCAGAGCAAAGACATGAAAATGTCAATTTAATATTTCGTTACATAATTTCGTTACATAATTTCGTCACATAATTTCGTTACATAATTTCGTTACATAATTTCGTTACTTAATTTCGTTACATAATTTTGGTTATGTGCCAGAGCAAAGACATGAAAATGTCAAAAATGAACCAAATCAAAAATTGATTTTCATTTGCTGTATTTTTTATTTAATATATTTTATAGAATGGTTTGTTTTTTCACCTATTCTCAGGTGCCCGTCCATTTTTATGATCGAGTTTCAATACCCTGCCAGTAATGCACTCAAACATGGATGCAAAGAAAACAATAAATTTTCTTATTAGAAGTAAGGCGCGAGCTATTTATGTCCAAGATCCACTAGTTTGAAGTTGATGAATTTAAAATGGGACCATCCGCATCATGTCTGCTATATAATATTTCATAGTTTATCCCATTTTTGGTTTGAAAGGAATATTTACACGGGTGAACTGAGGGTATTGAAATTCGACATTAGTTTCTAGCTACTAGAGAATTTCTTGTTTATTTACTTAGGTTGTCTTATTACGGCAAATGTCGTCTCCGTTAAACCAGAGTATTTTAAGCGCCTTTTTGAAAAAAAATCAGGTGAGGCAAAACAAAAGAACTTCTAAAATCTTTTTAATGAAAATATGATTTGAAAAAAAACGAACAAAAATAGAAGTGAATGTTGTCTTGCCTATTCTGATATTTTCTTCTACAACACACCACGGTGTATTTCAACTTTATAGTTCGATACGTAGGTACACCTTTTTTTTTTATTATTATTTTTAAATCTCCATAAGCCTTTTTTGGGAAGACACTTAGTTCTGGGCTCAATAGCTTTATTAATTTATACTTTGCTCTAGTTAGATTACCTATTGTTATTATATTTTCAATACCAAAAACGATTTCTGAAAATATGGCGCTTACCCTACTCTACCCCAACTGAGACGTTATCAACAATATGTAACACGATTCTAACATAAGGCTTGGTGCAAACTAGTCAACGACGAGATTTGCTTTTAAAATTTATTTATTATTTTTTTTAATACACTACTGATTATAATGAACACATAACAGAACTAAATTTACTTAAATAAATTATTAGAAATTGGAAGTATTTTTTTTTATACATAAAAAAACGAACACAGTACTTCCGATAAAGTGGGAAGTAATTTAAATTAAATTACAAATCATTCCTATTTATATGACACCTCACTCGCCTAACAGTGGTGCTTTTTTCCAACTTATTCGGCTAGTTAATAGATCTGCATTTATTGTACAATTTCAATCAAAGTCTACTGATTAAATTTGACGTCTTATTCAAAGTTATTATTAGTAGTTTTTCAGCTAGTAAAATAATGTGCATTTATTATACAATTTCTATCAAATTCTACTAATAATATTTTTTAACTATTTTTTATCTTATTGAAAAACGCACTATGTTAAAAAAAAATGCATTTAACAGAATATTTAGAAAAAAGTGGTGGTATAAATTGCTAGTTTGTAAACCATGTCAATTATTTTCAATTTTGTTGCATTTGACAGGGCCAACCCTGTATATTCCGGCTGAAAACGTGTCACAGTGATGCATCAATACTAGCTGGTGAATTCCGGCTCTACCCAGGCTGGGTGAGGTTAATTCGGGTAGCTGGTACGATTCCCAGCGAATGAAGGGTAACCTGACTTTCTCAAATCATTACGTTAAAAACAAAATAGAATCTATAAATGAAAGGAGCCCAGACATAGGGTCTGGCCGTCCATATAATCCTCTCACCACTGTGATATAGGTATCTATACCTATCTCACGGATACGGAATTATTATTATTATCAGGTGATTCGGGTTCGAATTTATTCACTTTGGATGTTTTGAAGTCTTCTCATGCCTCGTGAGGAAAATACAAGAATATTTATAAAATTTCACTGGTGAGATATTATTAAAACTAGTTTTGTTTGTGAGTTTTCATTCCATGAAACTCACAAATCAACCACCCTCAATATCCTCACCCAGCCTGGGTTGGGCGGGGAGAGTTGTCCAAACGTCGCTGGACGTTGCTTGCCAAAAAAAGAGACAATGTTAACTAGTTGATAATCCTGTAGTTTGTCACTGGCTGGATTTTTATTTTTAAAAGTACAGAAAAAATATATTCAACATTCTTGAAAATCTTGTGCAGCTTATAACTAGTATAAGTTAGGCTCGAATTATGAAACAGGATTAGATTAACCAATCCTACACTATACCTTAAGACGCCCTCTAGTGGTAATTTCAACCAATCCCAGCGTATTTATATCAGCTGTTAAGTGATAGTGGCTTGGATTAACAAATTCCAGGTATTTAATCCTGTTTCATAATTCGGTCCTTCTTAGGGTGAGTTTGTCAATTTTCACAAAATTTAGAGACCTAATTTTATTCAACCGACCTCAGTAGCCTGATCGATAAGGCGGCGGACTAGTAATCTGGAGGTCGGTGGTTCAAGTCCTGGTGTCAATGCCCTATGAACCTCAATAGTTAACTTCCAAAAGTAAATCAATGATGAATACTTAAACAGCACAAATCTGTTGATAAGATTTAACACCCTGATTCATGGAAATTGATAAACGCACCCTAATGACGGGTTCTACCAAAAAACACATTTCGCGAAACCTTCTTTGTTTAAAACAAAACTCGGATTCACTCGTGGTCGGTTCTACGAATCTTGAAAAACAAGAAACCGGGGATTGGGAACTTAGTTCCAAAAGGATTCGTCGTCAAATTAGCGCTAGTGCAGTAAATCGAGGGTTTTGCTCGCCAAACCGAGGTATCGTATATGCCTCAGATAGCAAAAAAGAACAGCGCCAAAATTTCTGTCTGTCGTTAGATGTACTAGTGCAAGTAAACAAAAACAAAGAAAGTTTCGCGAAAAGTGTTTTTTGGTACAACCCGTCATAAACGTCTTTGTACAAAGTACTGTTTTTTCAGTTGTTACTGAATCACAATTTTAATTTTAAAAAAACACTTTCACATGTAAATTAACTTTACCAGTAAATCCCTTTCACCTCTTGTACATTTTAATTGTTGTAAATAGTAAAATTTTATCTATGAATTAAATAAAATGTTATTAATATTTAAAGTAAAATTGTACATAGTTAAATTTTATCCACGCATTAAAAAGAAATGAAATGTTATTAATATTTAGAGTAAATAATTTAACGATGAAATAAACAATATTAAACTGAACCAATTACGAAAAGCCTTGTTTAGTGTCCAAACTTTTTATTATTTCTTTCTTACTTACTAGGATGCTTTAGGCTCACCCGAGCGCACGAATAGCTCAGTGGTTAAGCACTCGCTTGCCATGCAAAAGGTCCCGGGTTCGAACGCCCCCCCGCCGCCGACAAAACATTGTATTGAAAATTGGGTTACAGTTGTTTGTAAGGGATACCTTCCGGTTCGCTCGTGTTGACCCAGCACCTAAATGGTAAGTATTGTGTCACTTCTCGCCCATCAGAGGGGAGGCATATTATGGGACGGACAGGCTAAATCACAGATGTCCGGGGTCCACTCAAGTGTGATCAACTGATCATACCTCGTGAGGAAAGCAGCAAATAGTAAGAGATTATAGGCAAAAATAAGATTTTAGGATATTAAATATTTGGAAAAGTACTATAATTATTAAAGTCATATAAATTCTGCGCTACCCACTAATATTGTGACTTACATAGGAACACAAAGAAATACATTTATCATAAAAAAGTAAAGTCGAACCTGGATATAAGAGAAATCAAGGGACCGGAAATTCTCTCTTATATCCAGGTTTCTCTTATACCTAAAGAGTAAAGAGCTCTCTTAAAGAGAGGTAAAATTGGACCTGGATATTATTCTCTCTAATCAAGGTTATTCTTATATCCAGGTTTCTCTTATAACTAAAGAGGTCTCTTAAGGAGAGGTAAATTGGACCTGGAAATTGTTCTCTTTAATCAAGAGGTCTCTTAAGGAGCAGTAAATTGGACCTGGATATTATTCTCTTGAATCAAGGTTACTCTTATATCCAGGTTTCTCTTTTACCTAAAGAGGTCTCTTAAGGAGAGGTGAATCGGACCTGGAAATTGTTCTCTTTAATCAAGGTGTCTCTTCATCCAAGTCCGCCTGTATTTACAAACGCTCCGACACTTCCAAGCATCCCCCGCGTGTCTCTAGGCATAAATATCTAGAGAGACTCTAGGCATAAATATCTAGAGAGACTCTAGGCATAAATATCTAGAGAGACTCTAGGCATAAATATCTAGAGAGACTCTAGGCATAAATATCTAGAGAGTCTCTAGGCATAAATATCTAGAGAGACTCTAGGCATAAATATCTAGAGAGACTCTAGGCATAAATATCTAGAGTGACTCTAGGCATAAATATCTAGAGAGACTCTAGGCATAAATATCTAGAGTGACTCTAGGCATAAATATCTAGAGAGACTCTAGGCATAAATATCTAGAGAGACTCTAGGCATAAATATCTAGAGAGACTCTAGGCATAAATATCTAGAGAGACTCTAGGCATAAATATCTAGAGAGTCTCTAGGCATAAATATCTAGAGAGACTCTAGGCATAAATATCTAGAGAGACTCTAGGCATAAATATCTAGAGTGACTCTAGGCATAAATATCTAGAGAGACTCTAGGCATAAATATCTAGAGTGACTCTAGGCATAAATATCTAGACAGACTCTAGGCATAAATATCTAGAGTGACTCTAGGCATAAATATCTAGAGTGACTCTAGGCATAAATATCTAGAGAGACTCTAGGCATAAATATCTAGAGAGACTCTAGGCATAAATATCTAGAGAGACTCTAGGCATACATTTCTAGAGAGACTCTAGGCATACATATCTAGAGAGACTCTAGGCATAAATATCTAGAGAGACTCTAGGCATAAATATCTAGAGAGACTCTAGGCATAAATATCTAGAGAGTCTCTAGGCATAAATATCTAGAGTGACTCTAGGCATAAATATCTAGAGTGACTCTAGGCATAAATATCTAGAGAGACTCTAGGCATAAATATCTAGAGTGACTCTAGGCATAAATATCTAGACAGACTCTAGGCATAAATATCTAGAGAGACTCTAGGCATAAATATCTAGAGAGACTCTAGGCATAAATATCTAGAGAGACTCTAGGCATAAATATCTAGAGAGACTCTAGGCATAAATATCTAGAGAGACTCTAGGCATACATATCTAGAGAGACTCTAGGCATACATATCTAGAGAGACTCTAGGCATAAATATCTAGAGAGACTCTAGGCATAAATATCTAGAGAGACTCTAGGCATAAATATCTAGAGAGACTCTAGGCATAAATATCTAGAGAGACTCTAGATTGGCGTTAGGAAGGGCATCCAGCCATAAAAACGTGCTCCACCCTACCAACCTCAACCATGAGT
This sequence comes from Bactericera cockerelli, assembly GCA_024516035.1. Lineage (NCBI taxonomy): Eukaryota > Metazoa > Arthropoda > Insecta > Hemiptera > Triozidae > Bactericera > Bactericera cockerelli. Next base: position 29,342,207 of record CM044962.1, read on the forward strand.
TTGAACAATGCCGACCCCAAAAGCAGTGCCGGATTACCCATATGGCGGATTTGGCAGATGCCAAGGGCCCCGCGCTTTAGGGGGCCCCGCGCTTGAGCAGCTTACACTAGATATTATGAGATTTTTAAAAAGCTTGCACTAGGTATTTTTGGATAATGAGTAAGAAGAGAAATAAAAGGGGAAAAAAACACACACTCACAGCAAAGTACTTAAATTGAAAGAAAAGCGCGGGGCCCCCTATTACTATCTACTCCTCGAATCAACCACATGGACACTAGCGGATTTCGGGCAGCTTACCAAAATTATAAGTGTTTTTGAATGCCCTTCAAGTCGGTTTTTCTGGATTTCAATATTAAATAAAATCATAGCCAGTTGAGCAAAATATTAAAAGAAAAACCACGGGCCCCCCTTAAAATCGACCACGTATAAGAAAATAGGTAGATCTCTATACCTATTGCCTGCGGTTCTTTATAATAATATATAAATATTATATAATTACTCGTATTTGAAAAGAATAATATTACCAATGATCTTCATTATAGTCGCCTGCGACGCTTTTAATGTTTTTTTCAAGATATTTTTTTGTATCTATTTTCCGAGTACTTTACCCCATAACTTTGCAAAAATTTCGCCTGCGGCGCCGTCAAATTTACTAATCATGATGTTTTGGATTGTTTTTCAAGACGTGCAATTCTAGTATGTACCATTAAAAGAAAAAAAATCTTTGGGCATTTTCGAAATGCATTTCAAAAACGTCGTTTTGGATACTACTATGGATTAGTGCCCAAAACACTTGGCTTCGGTTTCAAGGTCCTAAAAATATTATTTTAGAAAAAAACTTAGTACAATTTTGGGGCCCCGCGCCTTGAAAATGCCAAGGGCCCCGCGCAGCCTTAATCCGGCACTGCCCAAAAGCAACATAAGCTAATATGGGATAAAGGCAAGGGAGATATATATCTAGAGAGACTCTAGGCATAAATATCTCTCTCGGCGCCCACTCTCTCTAGGCATAAATATCTCGCTCGGCGCCCACTCTCTCCTCCTCCGTCTGAGCGCCCACCGCGCAGGCCAGCAGCGCCTCAATGCTGCGCCCCTCCCTGGCGCCATACACGTAGCCGCTGGCTTTGTCCACGGCGCCACAGAGGCGGAGGATGCTGCGCTTCTGCTTGCGGTGCAGGGGGAGAAAGTGGACCAGACTGAAGTCCTCTACCAGAGAGACCAGAGCGGCGTTCAGCTTCTTGTATCTGGGGACGTGGAATAAAAATAAATTTGAATTTGAAATTGAATTTATTTGTGTGAATAAACAAAACAGCTAGATGTTGTTACAAGTATCAACACCCGCCAATAACATTGTCACTCACAATGTATAATAAAAAACTAAAACTAAATGTAAATAATGTAAAGATACAAAAAATTGAATATCAAATACAGGTATTAAAAAAATCATACACAATGTTAAGATATTGACTCTCAGGTGTTTTCAAACTCGAAAAGAATATTTTTAACCAGTGAGATAAATGGAAAAAATCCTGAAGAAAAGTCTAAGTTTAGGGTGTTTGTTACATATGGACATGATCCGATTTTCTGTTTATACTGATTATACTGATGTAGGTACTACTTTCGATATTTCTGAAGGAGAAATTCTGATAAAAATAATAATAGTAATAATGGAAGGAAGCTGAAAAGAAATTGGAATATAAAGACCCGGAAATAGAAACACAAAGAATGTGCCATTATAGAACAAAAGTCGTGCCAATCACAATAGGAGCTACAGGGCTCATATCAAACGTTACCAGTGAAGCCATGAAAGAAGTCCCTGGAACACACAATCTTCTCCTGATGCAGAAAGCTGTAGTGCTGAGTACAGCACACATACTACGCAAAGTACTGTGATGATCTCAACGCAATGTCATCAAATCCAGGATTCACCCCAGGTGCATGGTTTGCACTCGGTGTGAAATCCCAGAAATGAAACCATGACACAAGTTCTGTGATAAAGAAGAATTAATAATAATAATATAGTGGCGCTAATAAAAAAAGGAAAAAGTAAAATAAAGAAATCCAGTAGTAAAATAGATAAGAGCACCTAGCTCATAAGGGGCCCCCAAGTAATGAGAAATCTGGGGGTTTTTTAGAGAGTAGAAAACCCTTTCACAGGACATACGAGGGGGGACCCAAAAGTAACGGGAATTAGGTGGTGGGGGGAACGCGGAGGGGGGGATCGGGTTCTCCAATGTTTCTATTCCAAGCGGCCACTCTCCCAAGTAAGTGTGCAAAGTTCATTTGCTGTGAGAGCATTCGTTCGTCCGTGAGAATTTTTCTAGTGAAACGACTTTTTTCATTTCGGCGAAAACGTGAAATGGCAACATGAAATGCCTGAGTGCGGAGAGCAACGAGTGGCTGTAAAAATTTCGGGGTCATAGCCGTAGCACCATGATTCATGGTCAGTTATAACCTTGAGAAAAAAATCTGGGTCTTCATCCAACTGATTTTGCAGCTCCAGACAGGCCTGAAGTCGCGACGCTCCTTATTTTGATCGTCAGAGAGAAGGCGAGGAACAAATTTGGCTGCAATCCTCTTCATGATCAAATCTTCAGTTAAAATCCTCTGAATTGAACTCCATGACTTAAAGTTGATCGATGGTTCGGCAGGGTCTTCACGGACAAGAGTGTTGATTTATTCAATCTTTTCGTCCGTTTATGACGCCATTTCATTTTTTCGCCGAAGAGAAAAAAGTCGTTTCACTAGAAAAAATTTCACGAACGAACGAATGCACTCACAGCAAATGAACTCTGCACACTTACTTGGAAGAGTAGCCACTTGGAAAAAAATCACTGGACAACCCGATCCCCCCCTCCGTGTTCCCCCCACCACCTAATTCCCGTTACTTTCTCGTAATATATTAGGTATATATTTATAGATTTTTGCTTTGTTTTTTTTTTTTTTTTTTTTTTTTTTCTCTCTTTTTACTTCTCTTATATAGTATTTGTTAATATCTTTGTTGTATGTAATATGTCCAATTACAAAGCTACCCCACAAAACAAGAGGACTGTATCCCCTTAGTGTGGGGTAGTCGCATTAAATATATGTTTTTTTTTTTGGCATTGGTTGGCAAGGCCATTCCATACAGCCATAAAATTTTACATTTTAGGAATTAAAAAATGCATGTAAAAAATAAAAATAAATATATGTTATTTACCTACACATTATACCTATTATGTACAATTATTAATGCAAATAAATTACAAATTACAATGAATAAAATGTAAATAAACAAATGACCATAAAATCTCTTCACTCCTCGGGAAATGAAGCTGACTAACCTCGCGTTGATAGGGTCATCCTGCAGTTGCTCCAGGATGTAATTCAGATCCAGCACCTCGGTGTAATAGTCTAGCCCGAAGTGAAGCCGTCCCTTGTGTTTCAGCGCGAGATCCATCTTGGATAGAACATTCACGTGGGGGAGGGCTAGGTGGAGCATGGTGGAGAGAGAGAGCAGAAGAGTGGCGATGTATTTTCCTGGGGAAGCGGAGATTTTTTTAAAAATTATTTTAAAAGATGAGTGTTTCACAGCCTTTTATATTTCGTAGCCATGAAACAGGAGCTACTGTAGACGCTTGTGGTCTGTGTTGTAGCTTACCCATCCCGTAGTATGCCTTCCCATTTAGGTTCTGGGTCAACACGAGCGCACCGGAAGGTAGCCCTTACAAACAATTGTAACCAAATTCAGAATACAAATTTTTGTCGGCACGGGGAATCGAACCCGGGACCTTCCGCATGGTAAGCGAGTGCTTAACCACTGAGCCAATCGCGCACTCTATTATTATTTATAAACAAATGGATCAAGCTTTATTTACGTCTTTTTTTTAATATACAATGAATATGGTAATAAGTTAAGAAATGAATATAAACAAAGCCTGATCAAGGGTATTGTTGATAATGCCTTCGGCATTCTCTTCCAATTATTACACACTTTATCAGGTATAAATGAACATAATATGTACATTGTACAATACAAATAATTATTTTAATAATGAAAAAAATGGAAACAATATTTATATTATTAAACAATTTAGATCAATCTTTATTTACAATTTTTTATATACAGGTGCAGTCAAAAGGTATAATTAATTAAAGATAAACAAAGTTTGATCAAGGGTGGTGATAATGCCTTTAGCATTCTCTTCAATAATAATGAAATTTTTATTGACCTATACAATTAATTTTAAAAAAATTAAAAATATACTTCAATAAATACAATAAAAATGAAAAAGAATAGAAATATATTTAAAAACATATGTCCTAACTAAAGGGCGGGGTTATTGCCTATGGCAATCTCTTCCACCCAACCTTCAATTAAAACAGTTGAACTAATAGTCAAGTGGTTAACGTGCTAATCTGTTTTTTTTTTTTTTAATAGGAAATTCATTTTTTTTTTTACATATACTCGTAAATTCTTCTCCTGCCCCATCTTCAATCATTTCTGATTCAACTGTCTTGTTCCTCGCAACCTTAGGGACACTGCTCTTACAAAATTGCCAGTTACGTATATCTTGGCTTTCAACCAACTGAAACTTTGAGAATAACTTCTCTTCCATTTGTCAGTCAGTGCTTGGGACAATATCTTCATAAACTGCTCAAATTCTACATGTAGTGCTCCATCACACGAGCAGACCAATGGTGTATTTTATTTTAAGCTATTATATTAACCAATTACCTAAGTTAGATAGGATTTTAGTTTTTTTTTTAAATTTTTTTTTTTATTTTTTTAATATTTAATTTTTATTTAATGTATAATGCTAAGTGAAAATGTATAATAGAACCCCCCCCCCTCCCCCCGGTCATGTGGAAAAGAAAAAAAGATGCTCTCACATTTTCAGCAACTGTATGGTATTTCTCGTGCTTTTCATTTGCATGTCTTTTAGATATTGATGTCCAAGATTGTGAGGAGTGATTGTGATGATCAAGATTAATCCAGGAAGCGTAGGGATTCGAAAAAGGGTTGGGTGGAAGAGATTGCCATAGGCAATAAACCCCGCCCTTTAGTTAGGACATATGTTTTCAAATATTTTCTATTCTTTTTCATTTTTATTGTATATATTGTTTTTTTTTTTCTCCATTTTTTAACTGTTAAAATTATTATTTATATGTATATAATGTCTTTTTGTATCTAATAAAGAATTGTATGATAATAATATTAGTATAATAATCCCGCCCCGTGCATGAATTTTTCCTCATTCATTTAATTTTGTGACCACATAAGAGTCTGAGGGTTAGGTGGTAGAAAATGCTTCGAGCATTAACCTCACCTGGTGGTTAATGCTTTAAATTTAAAGTTAAATTCACTCAGAATTTAAATGTTCATCCAAAGACTAGCTTCGACCCTTTCAGATAAATGAAATAAAAACTTGAGTCAAGTAATGGGCTGGATGAAGATAAAGATTGAGTTGGCAATAGTGAGATCTGTTTCACTTAGATTAAGAGGAAGCAGATACAAGGCGAGAAGTTTTAACATGGAAGATGGAGCAGGGGTGCCTTACCATGAAGTATAAAAAAAAAAAAACTGAAACCATAGCAAACCTTTTCAAAGATGTTTTAATTATTGTTGAAAATAAATAAATAAATAAATGTTTGTTACCTCGCCTGGTGGTTACCTTCCACTGAAGAGTGTTGTTATTATTACCTGGGTCGCTGCAGTAGTGAGAGTCAATAAGGTTAACGCAGCACAGTCTCAGGTCCAGCTTGCTCTGAACCACTGAGATGACATTCTTCATGGAAGTGTGATGTGTGTAGAGCTCTACCTGCGGATTCAATGTAAATGGTATTATTTTATTTTATTTTTTTATTTTTTTGAGAGGCTTCTTTTTTATAAGTGTGCCCCGGAACCGCTTTTGCATTACTTCAGGGCACTTTACCTTTACATCCATGCCATTCCGGAGCAGAAAATTTTGGTCAGAAATTTCCGCTCCGGCCGGGATTCGAACCCGCAACCTCCGGGTCAGTAACCATGTAACCAATGCTCTTAACCACTGAGCCACGGGGGTCGGCATTTGAGAGGCTTAGGAGAAAAATCTTTAACAGGTTCATCGCCACAATATTTTACATGATGTATTGTGCTGTGCCAACTTTGTTCAACCAAAATTGACAAGTATTATCACTTTTTAGCTCTGTTCCAGAACAATTATAATCCCATAAGAAGTACATTGAAATAAAAGCCCTAAACTGGTTTAGTGTACAGAAACTCTTTACATCTTACAAAACCCCCAGGGGGTTCACGGTACCAGTCAATAAAATCAATAGAGCACCCATGTGGGTTTTCGGTACCAGCTCTATTTCTAGAAAAGCCCCCATATGGGTTTACGGCGCTGAACGTGTAAGACACCCGGAAACCATGGGGAGTGGGATTTCCATCCACTAAAAAACCTAGACCTCTCTGGAGAAAATGACGCACCCAGAACCGTTTAATACCATGACTTCATTATTATTATTTTAATCTTCATTAGGAGGACAAAGTAAAATATTTACAGTATAAAATTAAGAAAAAAAAATAATAATAAAATAGTGTGAAAAATAAATAAATAAAGATGAAAATAATACTAGTGCTAACTAAAGGGCGGGGTTATTGCCTGTGGCAATCTCTTCCATCCAACTCTTTTGGTATTTTTATTTATTATCTGACCTGGTTGCAGGATTTTCAATGAAACCCTTACAATTAACACTGCGACCTAATTAGATCTATTGTGACCAGTTGATTCTATTTGGTTTTAACGTCCTGACCGAGATAGATAGTCAGGACGGGGGTTTTACCCTCCATTCGCTGGGAATCGTACCAGCTACCCACATTAACCTCACCCAGCCTGGGTAGGGCCGGAAATGCCAGCCTCACGTGTTTGGATGGAACAGAATTTTTACGAAAAGTCTGCCCCAACCGGGAGTTGAACTCGGGAACTCTGGACCACGGGCAGTAGTCACAACCATTACGCCACGGAGGCTGGCAACTCTTTTGGTAGCACAGCACTGTTTTTTTTTTCTTCTAAATTACACATTATTTGCTCAAATTACACAGTCTGTCCCGGTAGCTCAGTGGTGGCGTTCTGGTAATCCAGAGGTCGTGAGTTCGAAACCCAGCCGGGATATGACATGTTATCCTCAAATTTGGGATTTTTAACACGTCTCGGGCTTACTGCTGGAATAATTGGACTTAATAGTATTGATCGGACAGTTTAAATAAGGCGATATTATTATTATTTCCTTTGTACTCTGGAAAAGTTGCCGCTAGTTGTTACCCATACAGGTAACTACCCATTTTTCATGACGAGGTATGAGAAGATCCTGGACGTTTAAAATAAAGTGTAGAAAATTGTTAACTGACTCGAGAATTGAAATCAGGTTTGCATCTGACTCAAAGTATTGTCTAGCTTAACACGTATGAGACGGCGTGCCCACCGGTGGGTCACGTTTTTTTTTCAATTTTCCTTGTAACGTGACCCACCGGTGGGCACACATAATGCAATTTTTAATATATATTTGTACTCGCCCGTCCCAATTTTTTTTGTTGTTGTCATATTTGGAACACATACCCTAATTTGAAGCCGTCCCAGCGTACAAACTATAGAAAATAGGACCCGTCTCATACGTGTTAAGCAAAGGAAAAAACACACATTAAAATCAGCAGCGCCCTTGAAAAAACCAGACAGCTCACCTGTCCCGGACAATCAAAGAGGAAGTAATAGGGGTCCGGCTTTTCCGAGTAAGCCTTGAGCAGGTCCAAGAGCCACTTGATGTTTGTCTCCAGGTATTCGACAGCGTACAGGAGACCCCCGTTGGGACCTAGGGTCATATGTTCCATGACGTCTTGGACGGTGATGAGAGAGCAGATGTCTATGTGGAACTCTAGATTGTCCACCAGCTCATTGGCGGGATCTGAAAAGAGCAGAGATCCGTGGTTCGAATCCCCAAAACAAACACGAAAACATATTGGGTAGGTTTTTTCTTTTTTTTTCTTTCAAATTTTAATATGTAGGTATGTATGATTTTTCTTTGTGGTGAAGCACAAAACATCTTCACAATTTTTGTGGGTAGCGCAGCATTACTAAGAGCCTCCTTTACATTTCGAATTATTCTATTACATTAATTTCTTTTTACCCTGGTAATGCCGCCACTGGTCGTTACTCATACAAGTAACTACTCATTTTTCCTCACGAGGTATGAGTGGACCATGTTATGTGATAAAGAAGAAATAATAATAATAATATCGCCTTATTTATACTGCCCGATTAAGACTATTAAAGTCCCATTATTCCAGCAGTAAGCCCAAGACATATTATTATGTGGTAAAAATCCCAAATGGGAGGATAACTTGTCATGTCCCGGCCTGGGTTTCGAACCCACGACCTCTGGAATCTTTGGATTCATAGAGTGCCGCCTTTGCAGAATGTTATCGTGGTTCGAATCCTGAAAACAGACACGAAAACATACTGCGTAGGTTCTTTCCTTTTTTTTTCTTTAAAATTTTAATATATATTTTACAAGCAGGCTGTCGCCCGCTTTGCGGGCCGAGGCATGGCCGTGAAATTCTTTTTCGCCAATGGCAGGTGTTGTAGTGGGAATTTCGAAAAATCCCGTCTTATTGCACATCTAGACTATAAGACAAAGCTACCTACCAAATTTCAGCTTCCTAGGACTTACGGTTTGGGCTGTAGAGCGATGATCAGTGAGTGGTCAGTCAGTGACTTTGACATTTATATATTAAGATTTTATTCAAATCCTAGCAACGTCTCTCCACTCTTGTATCTCCTTCTTGCACCTATTTTTTTTTCGTAGGTATCTTATTTGTTTGAGTAAATGACCATGTAATTAATAATAATACTAATAACAGTCCTTGGTAGAAGGTAACCACCAAGTGAGAACAATGCTTAAAGAATTTTCTACCACCTAACACTCGGACTCTTATTTATTATGTGGTCAAAAACTCAAATAAATGAGGAAAAATTCATGCACTGTATGGGATTCGAACCAACGGATCCCTACGCTACCCGAAAATACTAGAAAAGCGCGTTAACCACTTGACTACATATGCACTCTTCACGAGTTTAAGTGGCAAAAGGGACATTGGATAGCAGAGATTGCCCAAGGCAATAGTCCATGTATTGCATAAAAAATAATAATTAATAACAAAGAAAAAAATACAAAGAAAAAGTTTATTGCCTGCGGCAAAGTTATTATTAAATTTGTGTTAATCACTTTCGTGATATTACAACTAATCAAACTCGCTTTACTAAATCTAAATAAATAAAGAGGTGCTATATTAAACTGTTAGCGTAATGGGACTTCTTGTCTCGAGCCGACAGTCTAAATAAAGCACTACTATACTATACACTAAATCCGGGACTTGAACCACCGACCTCCAGGTTACAAGTCCGCCGCCTTATCGACCAAGCTACTGAGGTCAGCCTGCGGCAATCTCTTCCACCCAACCCTTCGAGAAATAACTCACCCAGATTGACGATGACCACGTTTCGTCCCACCTCCCTGAGGGTCTCCGCCATTGTCCGGCAGTACGAGGTTTTGCCGCTCCCGGGCGGCCCAATGACGATCTGCCCGAACTGGGTCTTCATGGTGACGCGGCGGATTTCCAGACGAGAGGTCCGGAGTTCGATTCCTCGAAGTATAGATCTAATAATTATTATTGTAAAATAAAAAAATGTATCACATCACTACAAATAAATTATACTATCATTATAATCATTATTATTTTTTAATACTTTATTGGCAAACTACATGATACATACTGCAACAAGTCTAACAAGAGATGAAATAAAAATAATAACTAGTAGAGCAGAATCGAATCGAAACTTGTGAGGACAAATGAGGTATGTAATGGGACTAAGACACTCAGTACTGTGGGACGAAGCCCACAGGTATAGCTAGAATGGGGACTCTTTAGTCACTTTAGTGTCTATTGAGTTATTGACTATTCACCGGGATGGGACTCCATCCCAATACAAGTAATTGCTTGGATTTGTAAGAACAACAGGGGCGATGAAAAATTACACTGAGCGCACGATCAGCTCAGTGCGAAGATACGCGCTTGTAATGCGGAAAGTCCCCAGTTCAAAACCCAGACCCGATAACAAATTCTATTCAAAATGTGGTTACATTTGTTTGTAAAAGACACCTTCTGGTGCGCAAGTGTTGACTCAGTACCTAAATGGAAAGTACTGTGTCACTTCTCGCCCATCAAAGACGAAGTGTGGGATGGACAAGCTACAACACAGACCACAAGCATCTACAATAGCTGTTGTTTCACATCATCATCATAGGATGGTGTCATCGTGAACGATGGTAGCCAGACAGTAGAGGAATGACTCAGCACTTCTACCACTGTCTTTACATGGATGCTTATGACTGACAAGGGCCCCCAGAACCAAGCCAATGCTGGTCTACTCCCTGTTTATAGTCATCTAACCAGACTTTTCATATCAACAAGAAAAAAAATACACTGCTAATTATACTCAATTTCCTTGTGAATGGTTCAAGTCGAATAAAGTGGGCGATAAAAATTTATCGAATTTCCACTATCCATACAATCTCAATTATTTGCATGTTGCGTTGAATGTGATGGTTCTCGTAGGATCACCAAACTTAAGGAACGTTCAGCGAGGTGTAGACTTCGTGATGCTGGCATTCCGGCCCAACCCAGGCTGGGTGATTTTAATGTGGGTAGCAGGTTTGTGAGTTTCCTGCGAATGGAGGGTAACACCCCCGTCGTGATATGACCATGCAGTTGAAAGCGACGTTAAAACCAAGGAAAAAAAGGTTCTCTGGCTCTGGCTACCAATGCCAAAAAAAAGTTCTCAACCGATTCTATTCAAGTTTGACTCAATTTGTAGAATGCTATTTTTCTCGATCCTACAAAAATTCTGTAGCGCCTTGTTGAAGACTTTATTTTTGGACCAATCTTAACTTTAATCTTGTTTCATGATTCGGTCTTAAGACCTTCCATTCTTTTTCAATTTTTCAACATTCTATTGTTTCAACATTCTATTGTAATGCCATCATGACTATTAATAAAAGTAAGAACTTCTTTTTCCTACTTGGGGTCGATATTTCCCGGGACCCCGGGAATATTCAACTGAAATGTATTCAACTGAATGTGATTATTATTTTCGAAGTTTTTTGAAAAGGAAAGAAAGAAAAAACATAGACAATAAACAGATAATGGCTGCAAATTTAATGGTCCAATTAACTTCTTCTAAAGTAGATACTAAAACTCAATTGATCTTTTTTGCACTCTCATATATTTTACTTCTGAGTATACCTATAGAATATATCAGAGTATTTTAATTAAATAAAAATTTCAACAACAGCAAAAATTATTTAGCTTTCAATGGCATGAGACTTCTCTGTCACGGTCTCAGTAGGATCTATGTCCACCTGAAGATCTGGCCTGAAGTCCAGCAAGTTCAACACTGCCAGTTTCATCTCATCGCTAGGCTCCTGCTTCTCATTCTTCATCAGGAGGCTCTTCAGATGATCGAGCTTGTACAGAACGGCCATGCCTCGGTGCGTGATGCCCGGGCAGTTCCTCAGGTCCAGCGTCTCGAGGAAACTGAAGTTGGAAATCACATCCAAGAACCAGTCGTCCACGTGTTTGTTCCCCGCCAGGGATAAGTATTTGATCCTGTGCAGTGCCCTGAAGTTCTCGAGTCCCTCATAGTGCAAGTCCACGTTGGACATGTCAACAGCCTCCACGCTGTAGCCGTCCAGCTTCTGGAAGGGAAGACCAGGGACCTCTGAGTACTTGCTCTCGGTGGTCCAGCGTATCCAGTTCTCTTGTCCGTAGAACTTGACGGCCCCTCGTCTGTACACAATGAAGTGGGCCGCCCCTATGTCGTGCCCCAGCACACTGTACCGGATGTCATCATAGCTCTGATTCCTGATTTCCATCTGACGTTTCACGCGTTTTGTGATCGCCATTATATTCTCTAGCGTCCAGGACGTGTCCTTGATGAAGTTCAGCGGCTTCACAGCACTCATCGCCTGGCGGTAGCTCTTGAGCCACCGATCGCCTGGCGTGAGGTTCGTGTAGGTTTCCGTATAATCGCGAGAACGACGGAAACGCTCGATTGCCGCTCGTTGTTTTTCGGTGACGGGGTCGACATCACGCGAGTAGTAAGATCGGGTTGTGGAAACGCTTGGTGTTGGAGACATTAGGCTCAGTCTGTAGTTGACACTCGAAAGGGAAGGTCGTAATTTAGTACTGGAGATCTGTGCACTCATTTGCTTCAGTGTGTGAGTTCGAAGCAAGCACATAGTGCTGAACATTTTCATACTTGCCGTTATCTGTGTACAGTGGTTTCTTACAATTTTATGCAGGCAGTTTGTATGGTGACATAAATTCCACATGTTGATGAGTAGCACTGTTACTAGAAATGTCCAAAATGTTTTTTTTTTCTACTTGTCCTTCTAAAGATCTTAGCAAGCAGTGGAATTATATTTCCTTTGCATCATTTGAAGATAATATTTATCAAATTTCGGTGAAATTCAGCATTTTATGATTATTGTAGTTTTCCCAATCTCTGCAATCAGAAAGAGAAGAAATATTTTCTTTAATATATAAAAATAGAGGCTCACATGTCTTAAAACTGGATGCACATGCACTTGCACATATTATGTACAAGTACATTGTACATAATGACCCTGTTCAGTGCTATGGTAAAAGTAAATATTAGAGATTTAACTTTGATCAAGCAAATATAATAAATATGATCAAGCAAATCTAAAACAGAGATTTTATTCATGAGTACATTTCAAAAAGTACTATTAAACTGTTTCAGTAATTTCCAGTTGTAACATACAGAGATCTAGAAAAACTACAAATCATAAAAGCCAAAGTCTTATGATTGGAAAAAAAATGTCTCACTTGCTGCTTGTTTTTTGGGTTCCACTCAGCTATTACTAGTAATGGTTATAACTTGTACAGAGTTGTGCAGAAATTTTAAGGAGCTTTTATATAAAGTGAGCTCAGTAATTCAATCAAAATCATGGTGAAATATATTTCAAATTTACAATGAAATAAACATTCAACTAAACACTCTATTTTGCAGTCAGTGTCATAACAAGAAGTTGACACCCAGGTTCAATTTTTGCCTTGATTTTTGAGGTATATCACAGCTTTTTCTATTGTGTACTGTGTAGTAAATTGTAGTTAGCTTGTCCTTCCCATAGTCTGCCTTCTCTTTGATGGACAAGACATCAGATGATATCAAATTCTCATTTTGGTGCTGAGTCAACTTGAGTACACAAGAAAAACAAGTCATGTGTAAGTTGTAACTAGTAGTGGCTTCACCAGTTTGATGATAAAATAGGTACTGATAATAAAATTATCTATTAACACGTATGAGACGGTATGCCCACCGGTGGGTCACATTTTTTTTTTCAATTTCCCTTGTAACTTGACCCACCGGTGGGCACAGATAATGCAATTTTTAATATATTTTTGTACTCGCCCGTCCCAATTTTTTTTTTGTTGTTGTGACTAGTAGTGGCTTCACCAGTTTGATGATAAAATAGGTACTGATAATAAAATTATCTATTAACATGTATGAGACGGTGTGCCCACCGGTGGGTCACATTTTTTTTTTCAATTTCCCTTGTAACTTGACCCACCGGTGGGCACAGATAATGCAATTTTTAATATATTTTTGTACTCGCCCGTCCCAATTTTTTTTTTGTTGTTGTCATATTTGGAACACATACCCTGATTTGAAGCCGTCCCAGCGTACAAACTATAGAAAATAGGACCCGTCTCATACGTGTTAAGAAAAGTCTCTGTAATGCAATGAAAATGTAGGAAAAATAGCCAAGGAGCTAAAATGCTTAACTACAAATAATTATGAATGTCCTTGTTTCTATTAAACTACTACACCATAATGTGCTATAATAAGTAACTTTTTATTATAATTTACTCAGTTTAATTTCATTATTTTAATTTTTGGATATCATCAAAGGCAAAGAAATTGAAAAAAAAAAAAAATTAAAAAGCTGTAAGTTGTGACAAATTTCAATATGTTTTTCATTGAAAATAAGTAAATCAATATTGAGTGTGTAGGTACCAACTTTGTTTTTGTTATTGTAGTGGTGAAGATAATGGTGAGCAAGTGGAGAAATAACACATTGTTAGCATAAAAAAAATCATCAACTTACTGTGATGACTTATTTAAATTTTGGTTATACCCATTGCTTTCAAAGATCACATCACAATGAGCAGGGCCAGGAATAGCCAGCATCACAAGGGTTCAAATTTGAATGGTCACCCATCCAAGTCCTAGCCTTGCTGAGTGATTATTAACAGTTAAGTGACTATCTGACTTCACTGATAATAATAGAATCATAATTTAAGTGGAGTCTCGTTGCTGAAGTTTTATGGAGTTAGGTATGTTTTATTTTACATTCTGAATATTTCTATCACAGGTTCATGGAAATCAGTCCCGAAACAGAAGCTGCTTGAGAGCAGTGAATTCTACTTACCAATGACTTACTCTGTAGCTTGTTGGTAGGCGTTATATACCCTATTTGAATTGTTGTTTTATTAATGCTTCTTCTGTGATTTTGAATGATAGTACCAATTCAACAGATTTCTTTTGAAAATAGCTGTCAAGCAAATAAAGCAATATTATATTTCGTTCTTTAAAATCTTTAATTCTTTTTTGAAAATTCCCGCTGTGATTTTTTGTATGTCTGTGAAACCAGCAAGGTTTTCAATTATTGACTGGCTTCACTTTTCTCAGGTCAGTTTGCACAATTTTTAACCTCCGTGTTTTTTAAACAAAGGAAGTACGCGCGAGATTTTCAAATTTTATCTTTTAATCCACAACAGTCACAACACAAATCCATTTCCAGATTTTGAACTCTGGAAAATTCGAATTTTCTTTGTATTTTTAATTGAAACTATTTACAGCTTTGTAATTTTTTATAGCTATCATTTGTAGCTGTACCCTCCTTTAATAAAAAAGGACAATCATCAGAAGGTGAGTTTGTAACACTGAAAAAACTGATAAACTTGAGAGAATTTCATTTGATAAAAAATGTACTTTCTTAAAATGCATTAATAGCATTTCTCCATGAATATTACAATCTTGAACTAAAAGTCACACAGTTTTACAGAATACATGATAAATACCAAAGGTAAATCAATTATGAAGGGAATATGGATCAATGTGTCTGTCTTAATTCTAAATAAATATCTGCTGGGATCCCAGTCCAACTCAGGTGTAATGAGGTTAATCTGATTAGCTAGGTTGCATTGTACCTACCAAGGACACCCTACCAGCCACTGGAAATTAAAAGTATAATTGTCATATATCATGACAAGCATTGTTTTATAAGGATGAGGGTTTTACCCTCTATATGCTGAAAACTCACAAACCTGTCACTCGAATTAACCTCACTTAACCTGAGTAGGGTTAGGAATATCCAACATGACAAGGATTTGAATGGTTCACCATCCGAGTCCTAACCTCAGTTGATATTGATTAACTTCATTGAAAAAAAAACAAGCACTGGTGTATTCAACATGCCATTGATACTTGTACCACAAGTATTGATTTTTGCAGTAAAGTTCACATGAGAGGTGCACAACTGGGGTGGTATCCTCTTGTCCCATTTTTTATTTACAATATCACTTAATTATGTTCTTCATCCCTTGTTTCTATTTTAATATCTTGTACGTTATTTTCTTGGTCATTTAATACTTGTTTCTATGAAAATCAGTCTTGTCCCGTTAAACATATACAATATTATAAAAAATAAAAAAAAATATCCATGGGCCCATGAAAGTTTTACATTCCTGTCCTAGGTGTCAACTTACCTATTAATCTAATGTTTTTTGAGAAATCAATTATGTATGTACCATGGTGGATGTAGGGGCAAAAAGGGCAATAGGTATATCTTTTTTGTCCTTCCTCTAAATAGAATACTTATGCCTTGTTTATAGTGTTTTGCAAGGTAAAACTGAAAAGTCCTTTTACTCAAACAGTTTTTATATCATTAAAAATCTTAATTTGGTTTTCTTTTATTAGGAAATACTTCTGGGAAAGATTCGTGGACATTTGGTTTCATACATCACTATTGGCCACATCAAATTTTACTCCAAGATATGAGAATCTGTAGAGTAAAGCCAAGGTATGAAGTTGTGATGTACGTATCTTTGCATTTACTTGAAAGACAAGTGCTTTGCATGGATTCCTCAAATAACAAGATTTATGTAAAATTTTGGTTGAAAAGTCTATAGTAGATTCAAACAATTTTCTAGTTTCTTTTATTCAGTGTTAGGGGGAAGAACATAGTTTTATAAATTGTATATATGTAGACATCAATTGTGAGTGAATTTATTTTATATTTCTAAAATCATAGGGTATTTTTGTACTAGAAGGTATTTTTTGAAAAATAATTTATTCTTTGTGTTTTTACCTTTAAAAAAATCCAGCCATAGCTATTCTTAAAAAAAATGAAGTTAAGGGTGGTATTAGTGTTTTCATATTTTAGGTACATATTTCAATTTTGAAACCACTTTCATTAACCAAAATATTCTGATAAAACTTTCATTTATTTATTTTCAGTTTGTTCCTCTCAATCATACGCTACACAATGAGCTCAGCAAAACCAAAAGAAAATTATGATTTTCCCAAAACACTTTTGGAATTTGGATATAACTTTGATGAAAATGGTGAGCTTAAGAAGCTAGACAAAAAGACTGGCAATTTCACACAAGCTCCATTTGAGTTTCATGTGCGTGAAGATCCAAGTTACAATCAACTCCATTATGAAGCATTAGGAGAAGTAAGACTTTTTTCAATTTTTTTCTTCATATTAGGTAAATTTAATAAAGATGGAAATAACTTTAGCTCAATACAAATTATGTAACCTCACCCAGCCTTTATCTGGTCCAGTGTCTGAAGTGTTTATTGGTCCACAACACTCCATGTCCTTGCTGGTCATTTACTTCTGTTATCTACAAAGACCTGGAAATTACAATAATAAATTATGTAGCCAGTTAGGGAGTGATTTGAGTGGTCTCTATCCAACTTTAAATTAAAAGTTGGCTCTGAAACACATATTTCTACCTATATGTGATAAACTATCATGAACTTCTGCTTTTTCTTTATAAACTTTTTTTTTATTATTATTATTTGAATATTATTTCTTATTATTTATAAACTAACCTTGCTTGTTAGGGTTGGCTAGCCTGTTCGTGGTCTATAGTCCTCTGAGAAGACACTGGTCTTCTCCCTGTTTAACGTCCCCTAGCCAGACACAATAATTTTAAGAAACCGAAAGATTTGTTTGGAAGATTTGTAGAATGATTTCTACAAATGTAGAATGATTACTTCTACCTATTCACCATATTTTTAGGAATAAAAAGTTTTGTCTTGAAAAGTATTATTTCCTTTAATGGTCAAATCATGGCCTAGTTGTGAATTAAGTTTTTTATAAAAAATTATACTACCTACAGTTAACAATTCTGAAGAAAAGAAAGAAAAAAAAAAAAAATTATACTACATTTGACTTTTTTCAATATTTCCAGGCAATCACTGAGCATGTATATGACCTACTAGAAAAGGAAGGCTTGGAAAAAGTGGATGTTCCCCGAGTTTCCAACACACCCAAATCATTTGCATTCACCACTCCCGACTACAACACCAGTGAGAAACTCCTAGTCCTCATACATGGCAGTGGTGTGGTGCGGGCTGGACAGTGGGCTAGAAGGTATGATTATACAGGGTGCGCCAGAATAACCTGACGAGTTTAAAATGTTAACTATCAAGTCATAACTTGTTGTAGATGGTTGATGTTAGTGTCATTTTGTTTCCAATAAAAGTGGATTTAGTTACAATGGAGTCGTGGACACATGCGCATCATGCTTTTGTTGTAGAGACATTTTTTAAAAGTGGTGATTCTGTGGCAATTACTCAGAGAAAGTTTCGGACTCACTACCGAATTAAATCTCTCTGCTTGTGACTATTTTCTTTGGGGTTACCTCAAAAGTAAAGTCTATATATGCATTAGCCAAGGACTGTAGATGACTTGAAGAGACTAATTGTTCAAGTAATTCGTGCAATACACCTGATTATGCTTGAGAAGGTCATGGACAATTTTTCGACCAGAATTGACGAGTGTATCAGAAATGGAGGTAAACATTTGACCAACATTATCTTTCACAAATAATTCAAATATTCAACAAATCATGTAGGTACTAAAATAAATCCGCATGTCTTCTCTTTCAAATAACACAAAAATTATTGTTCTATCTAAAAAATTGCTTGTTTAGTATCATTTTTAAACTCGTCAGGTTATTCTGGCGCACCCTGTATTAACCATCAATTATAAGGCTTGGTGGAAGAGATTGCCACAGGCAATAACCCCGCCCTTTAGGTAGGACATCAGCTTTATTCTCTTTTTTTTCTTATTTCTTTATTTGATCTATTTTTTTCCCTTATAATTTCATTGTATTGTTCTGTCAATATTGTACTTTGTCCTTACCTAATAAAGCATAATATAATATAATAATATCAATATTTTATTGATTTCCATATCATGCACAACCTTTGGTTTTGTACCTATCTACTATTACTATAGTAGCCACCTTGGCCTAGCGGTAGCTTACTCTCCTTGCAATCTAGGCGAAGCGCGGGTTCGAATCCCGGCGGGGTCAGAATTTTATCGGCTCTGTATTTTAAGTGTCGGGTCCTACCCTAGCCTCATGAGGACAATTTGGGTAGTTGTAGAGTGGGCAACGACCAGTGGCAGCATTACGAGATTGATAATGGAATATGATGGTTGGTTGGAGATATGATGCACTACCTTTAGTACTCGTAGAGTCGATGCTACCCACTAAAAATTGTGACATAACTATAATAACACAAATAACTATCTCTTTATCTTTTTTATTGTTATCATTTTTATCTGACCTAGTAGAAGGGTATCAATAGAAAGTCTGTACAATTAAACCAAAAAAAAAAAAGACTGACCATTGAAAATTTTGGGTGATTTCATTACTTTCCTTTCTATAGGACGAGGAAAGTAAAAAAAAAATCTTTTAAAAATAATTTAGTTTATTTCATTTCTTTATCCTCAGCATTATCATCAACAAAGATCTGAAGTCCGGCACTCAGCTCTCCTACATTCGGAAAGCCAGGGATGAGGGGTACGGAGTGGTGATTATGAACACGAACGACAATCAGAGGGATGGGGATCCAATCAAGGTTTGTCATCTTTTTTTTTTTTTTTTTTTTTTTAAATCTAAAAGGTAAAGAAAATATTGTTTTCACATTATCATGATGACAATGATCGATTTTATTATGATGACAATGATCGATTTTATTATGATGACTATGATCAATTTTATTTAGTTTTATAATGTACCCTATTACTTTTGATCCATTCATTCAATGTGCTTCTCTTCATTCAATTTGCTTCCCTTCATTCAATGTGCTTCCCTTCAATCAATGTGCTTCCCTTCATTCAATTTGCTTCCCTTCAATCAATGTGCTTCCCTTCAATCAATGTGCTTCCCTTCATTCAATGTGCTTCCCTTCATTCAATGTGCTTCCCTTTATTCAATGTGCTTCCCTTCATTCAATGTGCTTCCCTTCATTCAATTTGCTTCCCTTTATTCAATGTGCTTCCCTTCAATCAATGTGCTTCCCTTCATTCAATTTGCTTCCCTTCAATCAATGTGCTTCCCTTCAATCAATGTGCTTCCCTTCATTCAATGTGCTTCCCTTCAATCAATGTGCTTCCCTTCAATCAATGTGCTTCCCTTCAATCAATGTGCTTCCCTTCAATCAATGTGCTTCCCTTCAATCAATGTGCTTCCCTTCAATCAATGTGCTTCCCTTCATTCAATTTGCTTCCCTTCAATCAATGTGCTTCCCTTCAATCAATGTGCTTCCCTTCATTCAATGTGCTTCCCTTCAATCAATGTGCTTCCCTTCAATCAATGTGCTTCCCTTCATTCAATGTGCTTCCCTTTATTCAATGTGCTTCCCTTCATTCAATGTGCTTCCCTTCATTCAATGTGCTTACCTTCATTCAATGTGCTTCCCTTCATTCAATGTGCTTACCTTCAATCAATGTGCTTCCCTTCAATCAATGTGCTTCCCTTCATTCAATGTGCTTCCCTTCAATCAATGTGCTTCCCTTCATTCAATGTGCTTCCCTTTATTCAATGTGCTTCCCTTCATTCAATGTGCTTCCCTTCATTCAATGTGCTTACCTTCATTCAATGTGCTTCCCTTTATTCAATGTGCTTACCTTCATTCAATGTGCTTCCCTTTATTCAATGTGCTTCCCTTCATTCAATATGCTTCCCTTCATTCATTGTGCTTCCCTTCATTCAATGTGCTTCCCTTCATTCATTGTGCTTCCCTTCATTCAATGTGCTTCCCTTCATTCAATTTGCTTCCCTTTATTCAATGTGCTTCCCTTCATTCAATGTGCTTCCCCCTTCTATTTCTTCCAGGGGAGTGAGACGCCTGAAGCCCATGCTGTGTCGCTGTGGCGGGACTATATCCTGGGAACCAAAGCCCGGCACATTGCCATCGTAGCACACAGCTATGGGGGAGTGGTCACCGCCAATCTGGTAAGTCTTGTCTGGTAAGTCTTGTCTGGTAAGTAGTCTTGTCTGGTAAGTCTTGTCTCTGGTAAGTCTTGTCTGGTAAGTCTTGTCTGGTAAGTCTTGTCGAGTAAAGTCCGAATTATGAAAGAGAATTAAATATCTAGGAATTGTTAATCCAAGTCAATATCAAAACAAAGTTATCATAAGTGTGTTATTAATCACATTCGTGATATCACAACTACCCAAACTCGCTTTACTAAATCTACGCTGAAACCGGGACTTGAACCACGGACCTCCAGGTTACAAGTCCGTCGTCTTATGAATCAAGCTACTGAGGTCGGTCCAAGTCACCATCACCTAACAGCATGCTGTGTTTGGTTGAAATTCCCACCAGAGGTCGTGTTAAGGGACACCTAGGGCGGAATTAATAAACGTTTTTGTAATACCTCTGTGGCGCTAAGTCACGGATTGCGTACTGTGTAAGATAGGGAATACCGACGCTTAGGGCGAAATGAATAGACAAATTTTATATTTGTCTATTCTAGTGTGCTGGGCACACTTCCAGTTTGTTCTACTATGGAAGATGTGTATTACTGTTAATAAATCAAGTCCTTCCTAATAGCCAGTTTTCCCTATCTTACACAGTACGCAATTCATGACTTAGCGCGACAGAAGTATTACAAAAACGTCTATTAATTCCGCCCTTAGAGTTTGTCTACTTTGGTACACGAATAATCTTGATTTTAGATTCTTTGTCTACTCAATTTGAATATTTGAAGTAAAAAATAATGTGTCAATTTGAATATTTGAAGTAAAAATAAAATAAAAAATAATGTGTCAATTTGAATATTTGAAGTAAAAAATAAAATAAAAAATAATGTGCCAATTTGAATATTTGAAGTAAAAAAAAAAAAAAAAAAAAAAAAATGTGTCACTTGATGTTATTATTACTTTTCTTTTATTATTAATCATGGAGTTATTATTAATTATCTCTCTCCCCTCCCCCTCTCAGGCGGCCCAGTTCGAGTCAGAATTCCTAGCCCGTGTGTTCGCCATTGCCTTCACAGACTCCGTGCACTCCTCACTCCAGACTAGTCTCGCCTCCAAACTCTACTCCCACATAGTGAAGGTAAGTAACTCCAGACTACTCTCGCCTCCAAACTCTACTCCCACATAGTGAAGGTAAGTAACTCCAGACTACTCTCACCTCCAAACTCTACTCCCACATAGTGAAGGTAAGTAACTCCAGACTACTCTCAAACTCTACTCCCACATAGTGAAGGTAAGTAACTCCAGACTACTCTCACCTCCAAACTCTACTCCCACATAGTGAAGGTAAGTAACTCCAGACTACTCTCACCTCCAAACTCTACTCCCACATAGTGAAGGTAAGTAACTCCAGACTACTCTCACCTCCAAACTCTACTCCCACATAGTGAAGGTAAGTAACTCCAGACTACTCTCGCCTCCAAACTCTACTCCCACATAGTGAAGGTAAGTAACTCCACACTACTCTCGCCTCCAAACTCTGTTGTTGTTGTTGTAGCGACGTTTCCCCTTTGAGCTATACATCAACATCCTCGACTTCCTTTTTTGGTAGGTCCAGGAAGTTTGCGACCTCTATTTGATGAGACCACAGATCTGAGATGGTCAGATGTGTTGGTTTTTCAGTGCATGAGAATAAATGATGCACGTCATGTGGGCCATTTCCACATTTAGGGCAGGTGTTGTTCACTTCGTTGTTGATCTTGTTCTGATATGAGTTTAAAAGTTTACACCAGCCTGATCGTAGTTGTGCAAGAGTAGTTCTGGTTTTCCTCGGTAGTGATTTTTCTTCTTCTGCAACTTTGGGTGGTGGATTATTTAGTATTTTATTTACAGTGTAGTGAGTGATGGCTTCATTTACTGCATTGGAATGTAAGATAGTGAGACCCATTTTGTATTCTTGCTCTGAGATAGTGTTACCAGGTGTTATCCCATCGGTGAGTATTTCATTCTCCTGTAGCAAGTTTCTTTTTGTTCTAGGTGGTGGTGCTTTTTGAATTATTGAGTTACAGGGATGGTTTTGCATTTTGCATCGGAGCAGGTATTGTTGAGATAGGAGATTGTTATGCTTCCAAACTCTACTCCCACATAGTGAAGGTAAGTGTTGACTCCAGACTACTCTCCCCTCCAAACTCTACTCCCACATAGTGAAGGTAAGTAACTCCAGACTACTCTCGCCTCCAAACTATACTCCCACATAGTGAAGGTAAGTAACTCCAGACTACTCTCTCGCCTCCAAACTCTACTCCCACATAGTGAAGGTAAGTAACTCCAGACTACTCTCCCCTCCAAACTCTACTCCCACATAGTGAAGGTAAGTAACTCCAGACTACTCTCTCGCCTCCAAACTCTACTCCCACATAGTGAAGGTAAGTAACTCCAGACTACTCTCGCCTCCAAACTCTACTCCCACATAGTGAAGGTAAGTAACTCCAGACTACTCTCGCCTCCAAACTCTACTCCCACATAGTGAAGGTAAGTAACTCCAGACTACTCTCGCCTCCAAACTCTACTCCCACATAGTGAAGGTAAGTAACTCCAGACTACTTACTCTCACCTTCAAACTCTACTCCCACATAGTGAAGGTAAGTAACTCCAGACTACTCTCGCCTCCAAACTATACTCCCACATAGTGAAGGTAAGTAACTCCAGACTACTCTCCCCTCCAAACTCTACTCCCACATAGTGAAGGTAAGTAACTCCAGACTACTCTCGCCTCCAAACTATACTCCCACATAGTGAAGGTAAGTAACTCCAGACTACTCTCGCCTCCAAACTATACTCCCACATAGTGAAGGTAAGTAACTCCAGACTACTCTCGCCTCCAAACTCTACTCCCACATAGTGAAGGTAAGTAACTCCAGACTACTCTCGCCTCCAAACTCTACTCCCACATAGTGAAGGTAAGTAACTCCAGACTACTCTCACCTCCAAACTCTACTCCCACATAGTGAAGGTAAGTAACTCCAGACTACTCTCGCCTCCAAACTCTACTCCCACATAGTGAAGGTAAGTAACTCCAGACTACTCTCATAGTGAAGGTAAGTAACTCCAGACTACTCTCATAGTGAAGGTAAGTAACTCCAGACTACTCTCGCCTCCAAACTCTACTCCCACATAGTGAAGGTAAGTAACTCCAGACTACTCTCGCCTCCAAACTCTACTCCCACATAGTGAAGGTAAGTAACTCCAGACTACTCTCGCCTCCAAACTCTACTCCCACATAGTGAAGGTAAGTAACTCCAGACTACTCTCGCCTCCAAACTCTACTCCCACATAGTGAAGGTAAGTAACTCCAGACTACTCTCGCCTCCAAACTCTACTCCCACATAGTGAAGGTAAGTAACTCCAGACTATTCTCGCCTCCAAACTCTACTCCCACATAGTGAAGGTAAGTGTTGACTCCAGACTACTCTCGCCTCCAAACTCTACTCCCACATAGTGAAGGTAAGTAACTCCAGACTACTCTCGCCTCCAAACTCTACTCCCACATAGTGAAGGTAAGTAACTCCAGACTACTCTCGCCTCTAAACTCTACTCTCACATAGTGAAGGTAAGTAACTCCAGACTACTCTCATAGTGAAGGTAAGTAACTCCAGACTACTCTCGCCTCCAAACTCTACTCCCACATAGTGAAGGTAAGTAACTCCAGACTACTCTCGCCTCTAAACTCTACTCTCACATAGTGAAGGTAAGTAACTCCAGACTACTCTCATAGTGAAGGTAAGTAACTCCAGACTACTCTCGCCTCTAAACTCTACTCCCACATAGTGAAGGTAAGTAACTCCAGACTACTCTCTCCTCCAAACTCTACTCCCACATAGTGAAGGTAAGTAATACCAGACTACTCTCGCCTCCAAACTCTACTCCCACATAGTGAAGGTAAGTAACTCCAGAATACTCTCGCCTCCAAACTCTACTCCCACATAGTGAAGGTAAGTAACTCCAGACTAGTCTCGCCTCCAAACTCTACTCCCACATAGTGAAGGTAAGTAACTCCAGACTACTCTCGCCTCCAAACTCTACTCCCACATAGTGAAGGTAAGTAACTCCAGACTACTCTCGCCTCCAAACTCTCCTCCCACATAGTGAAGGTAAGTAACTCCAGACTAGTCTCGCCTCCAAACTCTACTCCCACATAGTGAAGGTAAGTAACTCCAGACTACTCTCGCCTCCAAACTCTACTCCCACATAGTGAAGGTAAGTAACTCCAGACTACTCACCCCTCCAAACTCTACTCCCACATAGTGAAGGTAAGTAACTCCAGACTACTCTCACCTCCAAACTCTACTTTCACATAGTGAAGGTAAGTAACTCCAGACTACTCTCGCCTCCAAACTCTACTCCCACATAGTGAAGGTAAGTAACTCCAGACTACTCTCACCTCCAAACTCTACTCCCACATAGTGAAGGTAAGTAACTCCAGACTACTCTCTCCTCCAAACTCTACTCCCACATAGTGAAGGTAAGTAACTCCAGACTACTCTCACCTCCAAACTCTACTTTCACATAGTGAAGGTAAGTAACTCCAGACTACTCTCACCTCCAAACTCTACTTTCACATAGTGAAGGTAAGTAACTCCAGACTACTCTCACCTCCAAACTCTACTTTCACATAGTGAAGGTAAGTAACTCCAGACTACTCTCACCTCCAAACTCTACTTTCACATAGTGAAGGTAAGTAACTCCAGACTACTCTCACCTCCAAACTCTACTTTCACATAGTGAAGGTAAGTAACTCCAGACTACTCTACCTCCAAACTCTACTTTCACATAGTGAAGGTAAGTAACTCCAGACTACTCTCACCTCCAAACTCTACTTTCACATAGTGAAGGTAAGTAACTCCAGACTACTCTCCCCTCCAAACTCTACTCCCACATAGTGAAGGTAAGTAACTCCAGACTACTCTCCCCTCCAAACTCTACTCCCACATAGTGAAGGTAAGTAACTCCAGACTACTCTCGCCTCCAAACTCTACTCCCACAAAGTGAAGGTAAGTGTTGACTCCAGACTACTCTACTTCCACATAGTGAAGGTAATACGAGTTACCCTCAATAACTTATGATTCTACGTACAGTGTACAGGTACACTATTCATTCATTCATTCAAACATACATGTGTGTATTTGAAGTCTGTCTGTTTATCTGTCTGTCTGTGTTTGTCTACATGTGTGTGTGTGTCTGTCTGTGTTCGCCTATAATTGTGTGTGTGGGGTGTGTGAGTATGTGTGTGTGTGTTTGTGTGTGGGGCTCTAGGAAGAGAGTGCCAGAGTATAAAGACCAGAGTACAAAGAATAATTTAAACTAATTTGGAAAAGCAAAGAAGGCTCTTAGTAATGATGTTAATAGGTCATTTCTAAGACAAAAAATGTTAATAGGTCCTTTGCTTCACCAAAAAGAAATCGTAAGTATTTTAACTTGAACAAAATTGATACATTATCTGGGAAATAGTCAAAAATATCATTCAAGTGAAGCACTACTGATTCGTCCAAACGAAATGGATAGTCATATCTGAGGAGGTATCGGGTTACACCCTCCTTGCTAGTACAATCTAGTATACGATACTCTGGTAGTGGTGATGTACTGTGCTTTGATTTACCTGGGGGCCTGTTTCACGAGTGATTTCCTGTTCCATCAGTTCATATCATAAAAGCTCTGGTATTTTTAGATTCCTTATCCTATAATAAGGAAAGTATTTTATTCGTCGAAAATTTGACCAACCCAATTTTTCACATTTCTGCACGAATCATAGCCTCTGGATACCATAGAAGTTGTTTTCGGCCTTTGATCCGTGTGTCTGTCTGTGTGTGTGTGTGTGTGAACACGATATTTCGAGAACGGTAAGAGCTAGAGACTTGAAATTTGGTATGGAAATTAATTTTATACATTAGACGTTAAATTAAAAAGAATCGATAGTATTAGGAAGGACATTCAGCCGTAAAAATGAGCCACAACCAACAAACGTCAACCATTAGGTTGAACAATGCCGACCGCAAGTAGGTTTGGGAAAAGGCAAAGTGAATGAAGAAGATTACGAAACTCCAAATTTCACCATTTTCCAATAATGTATATTCCTTCTTGTAATGCCACCACTCGTCCCTATCCAATTAGCTACTCGTTTTTCCTCACGAGGTATCGATCCCGAACATCCAAGTAAAGAGCAGAAAATTTCTGGTCTGCTCCGGATCGAACCCAGGTCACCGTGCTTGCAAGCCCGTGTGCTTTACCTCTCAGCCACGGTGACTACTTACATATCCAATCATTGGAACTTCTATTGGAACAGAATAGTAGCTTAAACGATAAGGCGATGGACTTGTAACCTGGAGGTCGGTGGTTCAAGTCCCGGTTTCAGCGTAGATTTAATGCGAGTGTGAGAAGTTGTGATATCACATAAGTGAAAAATATATCTATGGTTTTATTTGTAGTGAAGCTCAAGGCCTCTTCACAATTTTTGTGAGTTCTATTACATTCATTTCTTTTTACTCTGGTAATGCCGCCACTGGTCGTTACTCATAGATGTAACCACTCATTTTTCCTCACGAGGAATGAGTGGACCCCGAAAATCCAAGTACAGAGCAGAAAAATTCCTGCCCCGCTGGGAATCGAAACCAGGTTACCGGCAATGCCTAGCGCGCTAACTCACTCTGCCACGGTGACTTGACTACATAACACAAATATGTATTGGAACGGACCCCTTTTCCGGTCATTCAATACCTGTGGGCTCCATCCCACAGTACCGAGTGTCGTGAGTCCCATTACATACCTCATTAGTCCTCATTAGGTTTCCGTACACTTCCGCTGTACTAATTATTATTATTATGATATTGATACAAGAGTCATACACCTTATCATGATTTTTCCCACAGAATCTGATATGTGTAAGTCACACCTGTGGTTTAATTTACAGTAAGTTAAATACACTACCTACCGATTATGGACACAATACTTCCTCATGAATGGTAATGAAAACTTTCAAATTTTATCATCGCTAGAATCTGATATATTTTACTGAATCACTTGTATTTACAAAAGTTTTCATCCCATTCTCGTCAAATTTGTTTTCTATGGTAGAACACAATCCGTCTTCTGTGTAAGTGTACAAAATTTCGTCAAAATCCGTTCTGTTGTTTCTGAGATTTGCGCTGTTTAATTCCGCCCTTACATTTGAAAAATGTCTGATTAGCATTCACAATAATTGGGTTTGAATTAATCTATCTTTCATTAGTTGAACCTCCCTAGACCCCCCTGAATACATTTACCCCTCTCTCTCTCTCTCTCTCTCTCTCTCTCTCTCTCTCTCTCTCTCTCTCTCCCTCCCTCCCTCTCTCTCTCTCTCTCCCTCCCTCTCTCTCTCTCTCTCTCTGCCTCTCTCTCTCCCTCCCTCTCCCTAGACCCCCCCTCTCACCCTACACCACCCTCAACATTCAGCCCCCCCCTCGCGTCTCCATATACCCCCCACAGCGCGCACCTTGCATTTCTCCCCCCGGCTAGGCTGCAATTATCAGCTCGAGAGGTTGTCCAGTGCGAATGATAGGGGTTCGATACTTGAGTGTGCAAACATTTCGATTGAACAAATTAAATTCTGGAGGACCCTGGGGCCTTCGAAAAGGGGAGACCTGTGCATCATTTAATAATAATAATAATTAATAAGGCATCTCTTAGAAGCCCTGTAAAGCTTAGGAGAAGTACCTTTGTATAAATGTTTCTTTCTAAAGAAAATAAATAAATAAACTATCATAAAAATCAGTATAAACAGAAAAGTGAGAAGTTGTACTAGATGTACATGAATATCAGAACATACCTGGACAGCTGTTTCGAGCTTATTTGCTCTCATCAGCAGGTAATAGTTCTGAATATCCATGCCATTAACTAACCTCTCTATTTTAATCAGTATAAACAGATAAAATAATAATAAATCATTTGTTTTATTTTTCATATTTTTTTTTGTATACAGGGGACCAATCCTAAGCAATTTTTTATTTGGCTTTCAAGATATTTCAAAGGCTTTTTTATTTCGTAGCAATGAAACAGGAGCTACTTCGGACGCGTGTGGTCCGTTTTGTAGGTCTTGCTTATCCCGTAGTATGCCTCCTCTCTAGCGGGCGAGAAGTGAGTTACACAATACTTCCGAAATAGATGTTAGTTCGAAACGAGTACACCGGAAGGTATCCCCCTCAAAAACTTAAACCAAAATTTGAATACACATTTTCGTATTTTAAGACGTAAAACAATTGATTTTACGTTTTATGTAGACAATAATATAATAATTCCGTGTCCGTGTGATAGCGACAGATAACTAAAAAAGCGGTGGGGAGAGGACTATATGGACGTCCAGATCCAATGTCCAGGCTCTTTTAATGACTATTGATTCTATATGATTTTAACGCCCTGACTTGAGATAGTCCGGACGAGATTTTTTTCCCTCCATTCGCTGGGAATCGTACCAGCTACTCACATTAACTTCACCCAGCCTGGGTAGGCCCGAAATCGCCAGCTTCACGTGTTCGGAGGAACAGAATTTTCTGTGCGTCTGCTCCAACCAGGAATCGAACTCAGGATTTCTGGACTCCGGGCAGTTAAAAAATCAATGTCTACTTACTAGATTATGTTTTTCTTTTCTTTCTTTTTTACTTTCTAGAGATTTTTCTTTGTTAAACAAATACTTTTCATCTTCATCAATAAATTTAATCTTAAAGCAATAACTTTAATTAACCAAAAATTAAAATATGGCAATTTTAAGTGACCCATAATGCAAAGCATGTGTTGGGCCACTTTTTATTATACACTTGAGAGCAACAAAAGCGAATCAAACTTTTTCCTCCACCAAATCTGCGATATCTTCGAAATTACTATTTCTATCGAGTCGTAAGATATCTCAAAATGCTGTAAATTTTGTTTTCTACAATTTCATAATTTGATTCTTAAAAAAACACCTACCAGAAGCCGTAAAATTCAAATTTTCTTACAGGGTGTCAAAAAAGAAGAAAAACATGATTTTTTTTATGTTTAACAAAAGAAGTTATAACATGGGAAATCAACAAGATTCATTCGTAACAATGGTGAATCAGTATTTTGTGTTGTCTCCCCGAGCTCTAATCACAGCATTCATTCGATTTGGCATTGACTGGATCAAAATAACCACAATATCTTGGGGCAACCTCTACCATTCTTTGGTGAGGGCGATCTTGAGCTCTGCTACAGTCTGGGGAGCCGGTATTCTGCCTCAAACACTTCGTTTGAGTCGGTCTCAAAGATCCTCGATCGGGTTGAGGTCGGGACTAAGAGAGGGCCAGTCCAAAGTGTCAATATTCTCCTCATCCAGGAACTCCCGAACACAATTAGCCGCATGTGGGCGGGCATTGTCGTGCATGAGGAGGAACTGATCGCCCATATTTTGAGCGAGAGGAACAACATGGGTCTGCAGGATGTTATTAATGTATCTCTGACTGTTCAGGTCACCTCCCGCACCGCATGTGGTGAAAACCAATTCAGTCTTTCTTTCAGTTGAAATCCTACCCCGCACCATACAGGAACCACCGCCGAAACTGACAGTTTCTGTGATGCATCACTCAGCATAACTTTCTCCCGCTCTTTTATAGTCTCTTTTGCTTCTGTCATTACCAAACAAACACACCCGGCATTCATCAGTGAAGAGAACAGAGCGCCATTGCTAGGGTGTCCAATCCACGTGTTCCATGGCGAATCTGAGTCTCCTTTCCCTGTGCTCTCTGGAGAGTTTGGGTCCATTTGAAGCTCTCTTTGGTTGAATTCCAGCTTCTCGAAGTCCTGCAGACCCATGTGGTTCCTCTCGCTCAAAGTATGGGCGACCAGTTCCTCCTCAGGCACGACAATGCCCGCCCACATGCGGCTAATTGTGTTCGGGAGTTCCTGGATGAGGAGAATATTGACACTTTGGACTGGCCCTCTCTTAGTCCCGACCTCAACCCGATCGAGGATCTTTGAGACCGACTCAAACGAAGTGTTTGAGGCAGAATACCGGCTCCCCAGACTGTAGCAGAGCTCAAGATCGCCCTCACCAAAGAATGGTAGAGGTTGCCCCAAGATATTGTGGTTATTTTGATCCAGTCAATGCCAAATCGAATGAATGCTGTGATTAGAGCTCGGGGAGACAACACAAAATACTGATTCACCATTGTTACGAATGAATTTTGTTGATTTCCCATGTTATAACTTCTTTTGTTAAACATAAAAAAATCATGTTTTTTTCTTTTTTGACACCCGGTAGGAAAATTTGAATTTTACGGCTTCTGGTAGGTGTTTTTTTAAGAATCAAATTATGAAATTGTAGAAAACAAAATTTACAGCATTTTGAGATATCTTACGACTCGATAGAAATAGTAATATCGAAGATATCGCAGATTTGGTGGAGGAAAAAGTTTGATTCGCTTTTGTTGCTCTCAAGTGTATTTATAATGTTAGTTGTAAACTGTCCTTTTAGTTAATAGAATAGAATAGAATAGAATATACCTTGTTTATACTGTCGAGGTAAGACTGAAAAGTCCCTTTACTCCAGCAGTCAAACAGGTCTTATTTATTTTATGGAATAAAGTGTGAAGTATGTTAAGTTGTAAATAATTATGTAGTATGTAAATATGAGAGAAACAATTAAATTTATTTATTCAACGAACTGCTCTATAACGAGTTGCCATATCTGACACAGTATACATAGAAATGGGTTTTTTTTTAGTTCTTTGCTAAGTAGTATCATTCTTTCTTTTTTTTTTCATGAGTATAAGTGCTTGTTGATAATATAATTAAGATAGTTAAGTGTGAAGTATGAAATGATAGAGTTTTCCTTCCCGCTCCTCAGATCAGCCGCAACTGGGTGTCTAGCCCGCGACCCCTGGACTCTCCTCTGGAGACCAGCACCTCCTCTGATGACGTGGCCAGAGTGTCTGCCGGGACTCAGAAGCACGAGCTCACCTCCTGGTCTGCGCATGCGTCAGTCTTCAGCTTCCTCCAGGCGAGGCTGAGCGCCAGGCCTGATAAGATTGAGCTCTGATGGACTTTAAGACAGCGCGCGGAGTCCCACTGAGATAGTTGTGATCCGTGGCGTAACGGTAGTGACTACTGCCCGTCGTCCAGAGTTCCCGAGTTCAACTCCCGGTGGGGGCAGACTTTTCGAAAAAAAATTCTCTCCCTTCCAAACACGTGAGGCTGGCATTTCCGGCCCTACCCAGGCTGGGTGAGGTTCATGTGGGTAGCTGGTACGATTCCCAGCGAATGGAGGGTAAAACCCCCGTCCTCCTGACTACTGAAAACCTTGCAACCAGGGCAGATAATAATAATTGGCATGAAATAATACGTACGGGGTCCACTCCTACCACTCATGGTGACCTGGGTTCGATCCCCAGCGGGGCAGGATTTTTTATGCTCTGTTCTTGGGTGTTCGGGGTCCACTCATACCTCGTGTGGAAAAATTAGATATAATAATACACTAAAAATGTGATATAGTAACACAAAGAAACACCTTTATTGTTATTGAATAGTACGTACAATGTAACCGACCTCAGTAGCTTGATCGATAATGCGGCGGACTTGAAACCTGGAGGTCGGTGGTTCAAGTCCCGGTTTCGACATAGATTCAGGAAACAGTCATAATAACTTTTTTTCTCTCTTATAAAGAGGTTATTTTCCTCCGTGAAGAGGCGAATTAGACCTGGAAATTGTTCTCTTATATCTAGGTCCGACTATAGGTATTAATATAAAAAAACTTGTGATTTCTACCGACCTCAGTAGCTGGATCGATAAGGCGGCGGACTCGTAACCTGGAGGTCGGTGGTTCAAGTGCCGGTTTCAGCGTAGATTTAGTAAAGCGAGTTTGAGTAGTTGTGATATCACGCAAGTGATAACCACAACTATGATAACTTTTTAACTTAGAAAAAAAACTTTTTTTTACTTGTGATTTCTAATATTAAAAATTTATCGGAAGTAAAATATTTAAACTTGTGATCTCAGACTTGAGAAAGTGGACGTCAGTTGTAAGACGGGCACAATATTACCACGAGGCCAGGCCCGTGGTTGAGACAATAGAACTCCCGGGTCATAGGTTCGATTCCCTTAACTCTCTGACTGCCAGAGCAAGCATTGACATGTTTCCTAGCCGATCAAGCCTAAAATGTGTGCACTTTCCTAGCGGTCAAATGTAAAAACATATTTGCTTCTCATTTTCTTATACTATGACCTATATTAGATTTAAAACACAGCCTCAGAATCCTCAAGACACGCATAATCTTGCTACCATAAAAAAATGTACTGGCACAACTTGAGTTTTGCCATGGCAGGCAAAGAGTTAACTTCAGAATTTGAAACTTTGTGCAGAGAATTTAATGACCTTTTGCAATACTCTCTTTACCTTGTGGGTAAATGCCCCCTGCTGGCTAAGCTGGTAGGCAAGTTGTGTCAATTTATTTCCTCTTTTAAGAATTTAATAATTTTTTTTTTAAGTAGGAGTAGTAACAAGATTTGAGTGGTCCTAGTTTCGTTAGGGTCCATTTGCGCAACCATGTTTAAAGAGAACTTTATTTTAGCTCTAGTTAAAGTTTATGTGGTCAAAAGATTCGCTATGTTTTTAGAGACACCCTGTATTTAATTCCATAACTTGTCTTTCTTAAGCTAGCATATTGTACAATAGTTAATAATTCGTTGGCTGATTTCGGTCTTAATTTAGCTCTAAAATACCTTGTTTTTATAAAAGAAAAAAAGGTAAGTGTGCCCCGGAACCTCTTTCGCATTACTTCAGGGCACATTACCTTTACATCCATGCCATTCCGGAAACGGAAAATTTTGGTCAGAAGTTTCCGCTCCGGCCAAGATTCGAACCCGCAACGTCCGGTTCAGTAACCAACTTACCTACCAACCTAACTTACCAAGCATTGTTAGTCGATGAGGTTACGTGCGCTAGACACTTGTACTGTATAAGTATGCAAAAAATATACTGAAGATCAATCAAACTCTTGGTAAAACAGTTTGAAAAGAATAATAAATTTATATATCAATTAAAGATTTACCGACTTCAGTAGCTAGATGGATAAGGCGGTGGACTTGTAACCTGGAGGTCGGTGGTTCAAGTCCCGGTTTCAGCGTAGATTTAGTATAGCGAGTTTGAGTTGTTGTGATATCACGAAAGTGATAAATACAAATACTTTTTTTTTACTGTATATGTAAACAATGTATAGCGCGTAGATCCGTGATCCGTGGATCGAATCCCACCCAATGCTTGGATTTTTCCTCATTTATTTGAGTATGTGACCTCATAATAAATAATAATAAGATTCTGATTTTTAGGTGATAGAAAATGATTTGACTATTAACCTCGCTTGGTGGTTACCTTCCCACTGGTGATTGTTATTACTACCCCTGTCAGCTGAAAACAGAATAACGAAAGAAAAAACTTGGATGTAAAATACAATAATAATGATAAATTTATTTATTTTTGTCCTAAAATTTATTCTTTGTTCGATAATAAAGTCTCACAGTAAGAAACAAATCTCTTGTGAGATAAAATAGAGAGAGAGAGAGAGGTTTGAAAATTTAAAAATAATAATTACAAAATTATACAAAAAATAATAATGTGGTTTTTTACAAAATAAAATGTTGGTGTACAAATGGCTTATTTGTTTTTTTCGTTCAGTGAAAACTTTTTATATTTTTTAAGAAAATGAAAGAAACCAGTCGTAGAACCTTTTCAATGGTCATGTTCATGAACAACTAGCTGCTTTTCCGTGCTTCGCTACTACGGCGTGAAAATAGCCTCGGTCATTCATTGGTATTGAACTCATAAAACTACCTTGGAATAAAGCATTAACAGATAGCTATCTTACTGTTCTGCCCTTCTAAGGTCCGAATTATGAAACAGGATTAAATATCCAGGATTTGTTCATTCGAGCCACCATCACTTAACAGTTGACGTAAATGGGCTGTGATTGCTTGAAATTCCCACCAGAGGGCGTGTTAAGGGATAGTGAAGGATTAGTTAATCTAATCCTGTTTCATAAATCGGTCGTTTATTCTCATGTGATGTGATCTCATTGGTCGAGAATGTTCTATTTCAAGTCTGCTTCAAGAGTTTGTTCATATGACCGCTGAAGTATATATTAGATTATTTATTTTTTACTAAATTTAGCTGTTTCAAATTTTCTATTGTGACTTTATTCTTGTAAATAAACTTTTTTTTTATTATGTTCTCTTTATTATTGTAAATAAACTTTTTTTCTTTTTTGTTCTCCTTATTTTTGTAAATAAACTTCTTTTTTTGTAAATAAACTTTTTTTTCCCTACGTTCTCACTGGGACATCTAAAATTTTATTAGCCACAAATAACTGAAATGGGTATGCGGAGAGTAAGTACAATTTAACTAAAACATATTGAGTATGTCTCCCAACTATTGCTTTGGGTGTGGAACACTATTTATTCACAAACTATTTACAAATTTTTAGTTCATAAACAAAACAGATCAAACAAAAACAAACAAAAAATACAAAAAAAAACTTAATCCACTATGTTGACAATAATATTTAAACGAATAACTATTTTTTCACTGGCAATTTTTTTTTATCACCAATTCATCCAAAAGTGAATTGAGCTTAGAAATTAGCCAATCCAAAAGTGAATTCACCTTGGAAATCGGCTAATCCAAAAGTGAATTAAGCTTAAATATCAGCTAATCCAAAAAGAAATTGAGCTGATAAATTAGCTCACCCAAAAGTGAATTGAGCTGATAAATGAGCTCACCCAAAAGGAAATTGAGCTGATAAATTAGCTCACTTAAAAGGAAATTGAGCTGATAAATTAGCTCATCAAAAAGGAAATTGAGCTGATAAATGAGCTCACCCAAAAGGAAATTGAGCTGATAAATTAGCTCACCCAAAAGGAAATTGAGCTGATAAATTAGCTCACCCAAAAGGAAATTGAGCTAAGCATGGCAACAAGGGGAGCTGAGCATCCTGCAGCATATGGCACGGGGACAGGGTAGTCATTTTCAGAGATTCTGCTAATTATCAATTATTACAAGATTCATCTACCTTATAAGCACATCAAGCATTTCAGAGTAAGAAACAAAATTCTGTCGTAGGTACAAAATTCTGATGGCGGAAAATTTTCCATCAGAAAACTTCGACTCGGCTGGTTTCGAACCCGCAACCTCCAGATCGAGAGAGGTCGGTCAGGTGATTATTCTGTAAACGTTACTAGACTATAAAGAAACTCTCTGTTTAGACACCTTGAAAGTTTATTTAAATTGATTCTGTAAACTTATAGTTTTATTGAAATAATTCAATGATTTTTCTTTCTTTCTTAATACAGTAAAAATTCTGAGTAACATATTGTTTTGGTATCGTAATTGCCATAAATTTTTCGCGTGTCTGAACTTAGGTTGGACAAAGTGTTGCAACTTGCGATACCGGTAGTGCAAGAAATATTCGCTGAAATACGTATACAGTGTGATTCAGAAAAGTACCGTCAAACGTTAACCACATATTCTATGGGCTAGTTCAGGAGGGGTCAACTCTATAAAAGAAAGTGCGCAAATGCCTCCTAACGGAGGTATACGCCCATTTCAATTTCAATACACCCTGCACACGCTGATGACAAATCAAAACTATCAAAAGTTAAGTTTTCAATTTACTCCACTTACATCCATTGTTAAATAATGAATTGGCTGAAAATTCTTGTTCTAAAAATGTATGCTAGTTGCATAGGTTTCAAAACTTAATGCGGTTTTAAAATTTTCAATTTCAATTTTCAAGCTTTTGTGTTAATTTGAGGGAAAAATTATTCAGACCATTTTTGTAGACAATGACATAGGTTTTAAAATGGTGAAAACCAAATTCAATTACAAGCAACGACTAAAAAGTTAGAACGTTTTTTCTTCCATCTGACCCTACTCAGACCGCCCCTGAAATTGGAATGCTGTTAAATTGTATGCCAAAAGAAAGGTTTCATCTAGTATTGAGAGTGATTTTTTTACCATATCGCGATATCCCAAATAGGTAAGCCGTAAAATGAAAATTTCGATTGTTTAAAAAAACCTTAAGGGGCGTGTACCTCCGTTAGGAGGCATTTGTGCACTTTCTTTTATAGAGTTCACCCCTCCTTAACTAGCCCATAGAATATGTGGTTAACGTTTGACGGTACTTTTCTGAATCACCCTGTATAGTTGATATTTTCTAGTGCTTACGACTACTCAGAAGTTAGACTCAGCTTATAGGAGATGTATTGTTTATAATATCATTCTTGTACAGATTAGTAATTAAAAGTATTCAATTGAATACTATGAAAACATTGAAATGTCATGGAAAATGCACCTGTATGTCGGTTGACCCAGTTATGACTTCTGGCTTCCCAGGTGAGGTAGCTCAATCCTTTATCGTGAGCCTCAGAACTTATCATGTCCTTTTCACAAATCATTGTCATGGGGTCATTATCATCATAAGACTCCACACGCCACTCTTAAGACGCTATAAGACCCCACATGCTGCTCTGAGATGCCATGGGTCGCTCTGAGACATCATCATAAGGCTCCATACGCCACTCTTAAGACGCCATTAGACTCCATACGCCGCTCTTAAGACGCCATTAGACTCTAAACGCCGCTCTTCAGACGCCATAAGACTTCAAACGCCGCTCTTCAGACGCCATAAGACTCTAAACGCCTCTCTTAAGACGCCATTAAACTCCAAACGCCGCTCTTCAGACGCCATTAGACTCTAAACGCCGCTCTTCAGACGCCATTAGACTCTAAACGCCGCTCTTCAGACGCCATTAGACTCTAAACGCCGCTCTTCAGACGCCATTAGACTCTAAACGCCGCTCTTAAGACGCCATAAAACACCAAACGCCGCTCTTCAGACGCCATTAGACTCTAAACGCCGCTCTTCAGACGCCATTGGACTCCATACGCCACTCTTAAGACGCCAGTTGACGCCACACAAAGTGCTGTCACATCGAGTTCATGTAGGGCCAGGAGAAGCTGGAGCCACTCAGGAGCATGTCCCTAATTAGGGTCTCTATGGGGGTCTTGCCGACCAGACGGACAAAGAACAGCTGCTCTATCACCTGGAACAGAGAGAGAGAAAGCATTTCTTACCAAATGATTCTTATTATTTTATTTAGAAAAAAAAAAAATATTTATTTTATTTAGAAACTCTTTATTAGTAGAACATAATATACAGGGTGTCCCACCAAACTTGGACACCTCAAATTACTCGGCCCCTGAAAGAGTTTTTGAATAATAAAAAAATCTAGGGTACATGTGCTAATTATGCGGTTTCAGTTATGAAATTTTTTTTATACAGGGTGGTTCAAAAGTCAGAAATTGAGGTGTCAACTTTCGATTTTTAAATGGATCGACCTGAATTTTATTTGATAATTTTACTTCTAAATGATTCCTGAGTGCTTTTTTAAACAAAAATATTACATACAGGGTGGTTTTTTTTCGACCAATTTTTTTTCTAAATCTTGAATAACTCAAGTTCGGTTAATTTTTTCGATAACAATAATAGAAAATGTTTGTGCAACAAATACACGCACTTTCAATTGGCATCAAAATATTTTATACAGGGTGGTTCACAAGTGAAATAATGACTTGATTTTTTTTAAAACCGAGTTTTTTTAATTTTTTATTTAGGATTAATAATTCTCGTCTAATTTTACACATTTTTCGTTGGTCATATCGAAAAACAAAACTAAAGTGTTGTACAGGGTGAGACATGATTTTTTTGTAACACCCTGTATATGGGCAGTCAAAAAGACGAAAAATTAAATATAAAGACTAAATATGCAAGAAAAACTTTGATTTTTAATTAAACTAAAAAGTTATGGTGTTTTAACTAATATTGTCGCATGGACCACCTGTAGATATTTTCTTAAACCATCATATGGGTAGTCGAAACTGTCTAAAATTCAACGAGGAGTCCAAATCTGAAAGAAAAAAAAATGAATTCAAAACGCCATGCTCAATTTTGTGTCTACACCTACCTACTTTTTATTTCAAGTTTTAAAATCATTCAGTGTGGACACCAAATTGAAAATGGCTTCAAATTCGTGTTTTTTACTTGTTTTTCCACATGATTCGAAGTGTTCGTTGAATTTTATACAACTTAGAGTACCTACATGATAGTTTAAGAAAATATCTACAGGGTGGTCCATGCGA
Organism: Bactericera cockerelli; assembly: GCA_024516035.1. Taxonomy (NCBI): domain Eukaryota; kingdom Metazoa; phylum Arthropoda; class Insecta; order Hemiptera; family Triozidae; genus Bactericera; species Bactericera cockerelli. The sequence goes on from CM044962.1 coordinate 29,381,044, forward strand.
CAATATTAGTTAAAAAACCATAACTTTTTAGTTTAATTAAAAATCAAAGTTTTTCTTGCATATTTAGTCTTTATATTTAATTTTGCGTCTCTTTGACTGCCCATATACAGGGTGTTACAAAAAAAATATGTCTCACCCTGTTCAACACTTTAGTTTTGTTTTTCGATATGACTAACGAAAAATGTGTAAAATGAGACGAGAATTATTAATCCTAAATAAAAAATTAAAAAAACTCGGTTTTAAAAAAAATCAAGTCATTATTTCACTTGTGAACCACCCTGTATAAATTTTTTTGATGCCAATTGAAAGTGCGTGTATTTGTTGCACAAACACTTTCTATTCTTGTTATCGAAAAAATTAACCGAACTTGAGTTATTCAAGATTTAGAAAAAAAATTGGTCGAAAAAAAACACCCTGTATGTAATATTTTTGTTTAAAAAAGTACTCAGGAATCATTTAGAAGTAAAATTATCAAATAAAATTCAGGTCGATCCATTTAAAAATCGAAAGTTGACACCTCAATTTCTGACTTTTGAACCACCCTGTATAAAAAAAATTTCATAACTGAAACCGCATAATTAGCACATGTACCCTAGATTTTTTTATTTTTCAAAAACTCTTTCAGGGGCCGAGTAATTTGAGGTGTCCAAGTTTGGTGGGACACCCTGTATACAGACAAATAATGGTAAAAATTAAATATAAAAAAATGACAATATTAATCAAACATCTCGGCCGAGGTGTGAAGAACGCCTATACAATGAAAGAGACAGCCCGGCAGAGTGTAAGGTTACGGAAAACATAGTTCCCATGCATTACTTGTACTTTCAGCCACCGAAAAGTGCCACATGAATTTCAAAAATTGCGATTTTTATTGCATAATATAAACAAGAAAAAAAAAAAAAAAAATTCTTAGAGATATTCTTGAAGAAAAAAGAGGACTCTGATTGTTAAGTCTCCTCTGTAAATAATCATCAATAAAAAAAAAATCACTACGATCATTATTGACAAAGTGATCTTTTATAATCATAGATACCTAGTTATCATAATTGTGTTAATCACTTTCATGATATCACAACTACTCAAAACCCGCTTTACTAAATCTACGCTGAACCTGGGGACTTGAACCACCGACCTCCAGATTACAAGTCCGCCGACTAATCGATCAAGCTAATGAGGTCGGCCATTGATATTACCTTCAAAAGTATAAAAACTTGCGTCGATGGCACTTTGAATACACCAGTTCTCATTCAGTCACTGAAGTTAAGCAACGTTGAGCGTGGCTAGATGTCGATTTAAATTTGAACCCTCAGGCTGTTTGGGATTTTATGGAGTAGCTGGTTTGTGAGTTTCCAGCGAATGGTTAAAGTTAAAGCGACGTGAAATGAAATTAAAAACCTTGTAATGAATGAGAATTAATTTGTGATCGATGTGATTTCCTCTTACGTTCAATGGAGTCTCGAAAATCGTCTATATCAAGCTGTAGGTACCAGGGTCTAGGGTATATCAAGCTGTAGGTACCAGGGTCTAGGGTATATCAAGCTGTAGGTACCAGGGTCTAGGGTATATCAAGCTGTAGGTACCAGGGTCTAGGGTCTGGGGCAGGGTCCTCGTTGTGGCCGCCTACTTAATCAACAAATTAATGACAACAAGTAAGACAACACCGACCTCAGTAGCTTGATCGATAAGGCAGCGGACTTGTAACCTGGAGGTCGATGATTCAAGTCCCGGTTTCAGCGTAGATTTAGTAAAGCGAGTTTGAGTAATTTATTGTGATATCACGAAAGTGATTAACACAAATATGATAAAAAAAAACAAGTAAGACAGTATATTTACCTGGCTACTAACAGTTCGCAGCGAGGGGAGCCGCAACAGTAGCTTGCCGAAGCGGATAGGCTGACTGGGGTACTGGGTTCTGCAATACTCCTCCAGGGCGCACTGGGACTTCTCCTGGAGGCTTTCTATGTGGGACACGTCACTGAGGCCGCACGCATCTGGAACAGAGGACGGAAGAGGGCGGTCAGAAAGACAGAAAAGGGTGGTCAGAAAGACGGAAGAGGGTGGTCAGGAGGACAGAAGAGGGTGGTTAGGAGGACAGAAGAGGGTGGTCAGAAAGACGGAAGAGGGTGGTCAGAAGGACGGAAGAGGGTGGTCAGAAGAGGGTGGTCAGAAGAGGGTGGTCAGAAGGACGGAAGAGGGTGGTCAGAAGGACGGAAGAGGGTGGTCAGAAGGACAGAAGAGGGTGGTCAGAAGAGGGTGGTCAGAAGGACAGAAGAGGGTGGTCAGAAGGACAGAAGAGGGTGGTCAGAAGGACGGAAGAGGGTGGTCAGAAGGACGGAAGAGGGTGGTCAGAAGAGGGTGGTCAGAAGGACAGAAGAGGGTGGTCAGAAGGACAGAAGAGGGTGGTCAGAAGAGGGTGGTCAGAAGAGGGTGGTCAGAAGGACAGAAGAGGGTGGTCAGAAGGACGGAAGAGGGTGGTCAGAAGGACAGAAGAGGGTGGTCAGAAGGACAGAAGAGGGTGGTCAGAAGGACGGAAGAGGGTGGTCAGAAGGACGGAAGAGGGTGGTCAGAAGGACAGAAGAGGGTGGTCAGAAGAGGGTGGTCAGAAGGACAGAAGAGGGTGGTCAGAAGGACAGAAGAGGGTGGTCAGAAGAGGGTGGTCAGAAGGACAGAAGAGGGTGGTCAGAAGGACAGAAGAGGGTGGTCAGAAGGACAGAAGAGGGTGGTCAGAAGGACAGAAGAGGGTGGTCAGAAGGACAGAAGAGGGTGGTCAGAAGAACAGAAGAGGGTGGTCAGAAGGACAGAAGAGGGTGGTCAGAAGGACGGAAGAGGGTGGTCAGAAGGACGGAAGAGGGTGGTCAGAAGGACGGAAGAGGGTGGTCAGAAGGACAGAAGAGGGTGGTCAGAAGGACGGAAGAGGGTGGTCAGAAGGACGGAAGAGGGTGGTCAGAAGGACAGAAGAGGGTGGTCAGAAGGACAGAAGAGGGTGGTCAGAAGAGGGTGGTCAGAAGAGGGTGGTCAGAAGGACAGAAGAGGGTGGTCAGAAGGACGGAAGAGGGTGGTCAGAAGGACGGAAGAGGGTGGTCAGAAGGACGGAAGAGGGTGGTCAGAAGGACGGAAGAGGGTGGTCAGAAGGACGGAAGAGGGTGGTCAGGAGGACGGAAGAGGGTGGTCAGAAGGACGGAAGAGGGTGGTCAGAAGGACGGAAGAGGGTGGTCAGGAGGACAGAAGAGGGTGGTCAGAAGGAGGGAAGAGGGTGGTCAGAAGGACGGAAGAGGGTGGTCAGAAGGACGGAAGAGGGTGGTCAGAAGGACGGAAGAGGGTGGTCAGAAGAGAGGAAGAGGGTGGTCAGAAGAACGGAAGAGGGTGGTCAGAAGGACGGAAGAGGGTGGTCAGAAGGACGGAAGAGGGTGGTCAGAAGGACGGAAGAGGGTGGTCAGAAGGACGGAAGAGGGTGGTCAGAAGGACGGAAGAGGGTGGTCAGAAGGACAGAAGAGGGTGGTCAGAAGGACGGAAGAGGGTGGTCAGAAGGACGGAAGAGGGTGGTCAGGAGGACAGAAGAGGGTGGTCAGAAGGAGGGAAGAGGGTGGTCAGGAGGACAGAAGAGGGTGGTCAGAAGGACAGAAGAGGGTGGTCAGAAGGACGGAAGAGGGTGGTCAGAAGGACGGAAGAGGGTGGTCAGGAGGACAGAAGAGGGTGGTCAGAAGGAGGGAAGAGGGTGGTCAGGAGGACGGAAGAGGGTGGTCAGGAGGACGGAAGAGGGTGGTCAGAAAGACGGAAGAGGGTGGTTAGAAGGACTGAAGAGGTTGGTCAGAAGAGGGTGGTCAGAAGGACGGAAGAGGGTGGTCAGAAGAGGGTGGTCAGGAGGACGGAAGAGGGTGGTCAGAAAGACGGAAGAGGGTGGTTAGAAGGACTGAAGAGGTTGGTCAGAAGAGGGTGGTCAGAAGGACGGAAGAGGGTGGTCAGAAGGACGGAAGAGGGTGGTCAGGAGGACGGAAGAGGGTGGTCAGAAGGACGGAAGAGGGTGGTCAGAAGGACTGAAGAGGGTGGTCAGAATAAAGGACATGGATAAAAAAATAAAATGAAGCAACATCCAGCGAGGTAAAGACTTCGTGATGCTGGCATTGCCGCCCAGGCCGGGTGAATGGAGGATAACACTTCCGTCGTGATATATTATGATCATGCAGTTGAAAGCGTAGGTTTATAACGTCTACTTGTAAATTATAATTATAGTGTTGTTAAATTTCAGTTATACATATCGCACCCTCAGAATTAGATGGTGATATGTCAAAAATCATGAATTTTTTTTTATTACTCTATCGAAATAAGCGAAACGAGACCTTTCGTTTGGTATAAGAATTATAATTCTAGCTCTTACCGTTCCCGAGATAGCGCTAGTGTTGTTTATTGATTATGTCAAAAAAGTGGAGGGACGTTGGAACAAGATGGTATTATGATCAGTTGTTACCAAGAGCTCCTTGGATCGAGACGTACAGTTCTTGGAATATAGTGATATTTGCGTAAGTTTTGATTTATCACTCTCTTTATTAAATTTTATTTTCAGTAAATTGACATAAAAACTGAATTGTGCATGATTTTTTTGAAATATCACTCTCTTTGTCGAACATTTTTTGTGTTTTGTCAAGGTAGAAATTACTAATACAAAAGATTATGTGTTATATTACTTTCTTTTATAAATTATTATTTTTTTTTTGGACTTAAAAATAATCTGGCCCGGTATTTTCGATATACACTTGAGAGCAATAAATTCGGGACAGGACATTTCACCGTTTCAGTTGGTCCTGGTCAATTTGTGTGGCATGAAGTTGCTAAAGTATGCATATATTTGAAAAGCTTGTAGTCATACCTTTCAGAAAATACACAATGTGTCCGGGTTATGTACTATGCAACAATGACAATGGCCACTTTCTAGAAACACCTCATTTTGTTGATGAAAACACGTGCACCGAGGGTATTTTAAATTTGATTTTTTGTTGTGATAACGCTTTTTTGGCCAGTAAGTTATTGAATTTCCTTGAATGCAACACTATGAGGAAGGAAATTCAGTTGAATTTTTCTTTTCATCATGGAGACATCGCACTCCATAGCTGTGAAAGTGGTTTTACTTGTGAGTCAAGGTGTTAAGCAAAGAAATGTTGCTAAGGAGCTAAATTTGTCGAAGTCTAAGGTGAACATACTTTACCAAAGGTATCGGCAGACAGGTAGCTATGATCAGAGACCAGGATCTGCCAGACCAAAGAAGACAACTGCCGAGGAGGACCAATATGGTGTTATGACAAGCTTAAGAAATCGAGACATGTCTGGTGTTGAGGTCCAACAGCAGCTTGTTATGGCCACTGGTGTTGATGTCAGCCCTTGGACAGTAAGGAGACGCTTGAAAGAGAAAGGTCTCATACCAAGAAGAAAAGCTACGGGACCCAAACTCAACAGACAACACCGACAACGTCATTTACAATTTGCCCTTGAACACGCTGATTGAGGAAATGGGGAATGGGGGCACGTTCTGTCCACGGATGAGAGCCGACCCTGCTTGTTCTTCAATGACAGACGTAAAAGGGTGTATAGAAGACCAGGTGAACGGTATAATCAATGTTATATTCAAGAAACTGTGAGTTTTGGTTTAGGATCTTGTATCTTCTGGGGTGGAATCTCTATGGAAACTAAAACAGAGCTCGTTATCATCAATTGTGGAGGACAAAGAGGTAACCTAACTGCAGAGAGGTATGTCACTGACATCATTGAAGATCATGTTGTCCCTTATGCAGGTTTTGTGGGTGATGGATTCGTGTTAATGCAAGACAATGCCCGACCTCGTACAGCACGTATTGTAAGTGACTTTCTCCAAGAGGCCGGTATTCGAACCCTCAACTGGCCAGCCAACATTCCTGATCTTAAACTTATTAAACACCTCTGGGACTAGCTTAAAAGACGTGTCCATGCTCGAAACCCGCCCCCAATGAACCACAGGGACCTGAAACAGGCGCTTTATGAGGAATGGGAGACTATCCCTCAAGAAACGGCTGCCAACTTAATCAAGTCCATGAGAAATCGATTGCTGGCTGTTAGTTAGGACATATGTATATATTTTTTTTTATTTTTTTTTGTGTTATATTATTATTATTGTCATTTTTATATTTACTTTTTCCCATTATTTGTCTGAATTTGTCTGTATGTTCTACTAATAAAGTGTTTCTAAATAAATAAAAATAAATAAATAAAATACCAGATACTAAGAGGTAAGTAACAGCCAAATTTCCATGAAGACTTCGAAGAAATAACACAAAAAACACCGATATCATTTGCAGTGTTTTCATGCTCGTTAGACCTCTTTTTGTTAATTGACTTATTATAATTATTGAAAAACATGCTCACAATGAAAAAAAAATATACACCGTCTTAAAACCAATAAAATTTCCTTTCTTGGGATACTTCACACTTGAAAATCCAATGTAAAATAAAAATTATAAAAATCAAAAACTTTGAGAAAGTTACTGTCCCGAATTTATTGCTCTCAAGCAATTTTTTGAAATTCATAATTATTTGTTTTTAGTTATTTCTTTTTAAGAAACTTTGAGATTAAGTCTCAAGAAACAATAAAGTTTATACTCACATTGTCTTGTTTTCTACCTTTTACTGCTTAGCAATAAAACAATTGGGTATTTTACATTTCACTTTTTTAAACTGAATGAGTTTTCTTTTTTTTCTGACTTAATACCAAAAGCATAGATTTTAATGTACCTCCAGTTTCAAATTGTCTTTTATTCTTCTATTCATATGGTAATATAGTGCTATAAAACTAAATTATCAAGGTACTATCATTTCAAAATTGTTAATAGATGGTGCTATCTCGAATTTTTTTCGAGATAATACCCACTTTTGTTCACTTCTCATGGAAGAAAAGGTAATATAATACGATATCACCTTATTGAAAATTGATTTTTTTTCTCGAAAAAAGGCAAAATCATAGAATGAAGTTTTAAGTCAAAATGCCTTTTTTTCGAACGGTTACACAGGTAAGTTCTTTTGAAGAAAAATACATTTTTTTACATAGAACTATAGAAAAGAACATGCTCAACTTAAGAACATATAAATCAAAACAGTAGCTTTTATTGTATTAATACAGCGATAAGTCAAACTTTCTTTTGCGATTTCCCAAAAGTTGGTGTTTTTGACATATCACCATCTAATTCTGAGGGTGCGATATACAGTATCTTCATCTCTCTCAGCGTATTACTGAGAAGTTAAAACAAGAAAGAAAAAATGATGAGTGTTCCACAGCCGTTTTTATTTCGTAGCCTCTAGACAGGAGCTACTGTAGACGCTTGTGGTCTGTGTTGTAGCCTACCCATCCCGTAGTATGCCTCCACTCTAATGGGCATGAAGTGTGACACAATACTTCACAGCACCTAACTGGGAGATAACTGGGTAAATTTATCTCCTTTAAAGTTAGCACATTGCATGATCACTTTCTACACGGCGCATTCACTGTTGAGATCTAACATAACAATAAATTTTGGTGCTAATTTTCACTATAAAAATTGAGAACATAATTTCATTCGATTACGGACAATGATCAATGAATACTGGCTCGTAGGTTTATTAATTTTGTTTACTAAGTGGGTATTTGTAACTATTCCCAGCAAATGCAGGGTAAAACCCCCGTACTGATTATCCAAATCAGGACGTTAAAAAATAAAAATAGAATCAATGGACATGAAAGAAGCCTAGACATTGAATCTGGGCGTCCATTTAATCCTCTCACCACCGTGATATAGGCATCTGTGCTTATCTCACGGACACGGAATTATTATTATTATTATTATAGGAGGTACTCAATAAAAGTTATTCATAACAGCTAAAACAACAACTCGCATGATAGATAATAACCCCTTCTCTTTCTCTAGGTAATAGAGAGTGCAGAAAATCCGCAAAAAATAATATCATTTCATAACCCAATATCATGGTGGCATGTATCTGACTGAATGCACAATCATCTCTCTCTCTCTCTCTCTAACACACACACACACACACACACACACACACCCCACACACACACACAACACACACACACACTCTCTCACTTCAAGTCAGCAGTTTTTCCCGATATATATTTCCAACACAAATCTAATTTTCCGATTATTTTATTCACAACTCAGTGGACATGTCGAAATTTGTTGAATTGAAAGAGAGAGATATGAATTTTGTATATTATTATGTTCTGCAGCAAATCAAAAGAGAGAGAGAGAGAGACCAAGAAAGAGAGAGAGGTTTGAAACCCTTGACATTTTGTTATGTTCCCTAAATTTGATTATATATTTACCCTAAGAATTTTCAAAGACTCTTCAAGTTTTGAAAAAGTTAAAATCTATTTGCCTGGTTTACTTTTTTTTCACCCAGTTAAATTTTTTGACTGTTTATTTTTACCACATTCCAAATGCCAAGTTTTTTCTGATGCTTCACTTGGGGTTTTAGAATCAAATACAGCATGGTGACTGGCCAGTAGGTATACACATCCCCTCTTACCTACGCTAGGGGCGGGGCCAAAGATGATTGTGGCACTAGCCCTCTACAAGTCTACACGACTGATGGCGAAGTCATACTCACCATGGGAGTACGTTACATCACTGATGGTAAAGACATATCTACCATGAGACCGACCTCAGTAGCTTGATCGATAAGGCGGCGGACTTGTAACCTGGAGGTCGGTGGTTCAAGTCCCGTCTTCAGCGTAGATTTAGTAAAGCGTGTTTGAGTAGTTGTGATATCACGAAACTGAGTAACACAAATATGATAACACTTTTTTTTCATAATTTTTTTTTCATATCCACCATGAAGGAGTACACTACCTATCTAGCATAAGGGGAGTATGCTACATCACAGGAGGGGAGGTAGGGTTGACGTTGTACATAACTTTGTGGTTTAGGGTGGGAGGGGAAGGAGTGAAGAAAACTTTCAAGAGAAGGGGGGGGGAGAGGGACAAAACTTAGTGGGGTGAGAATCAGTGCTTCAGAGGAGGAAGAGGATAAGAAGCTTTTGGTTTAATTAGTATAAAAAACACACCGCTCCCATTAGCGCAACATTTCACCATTCTCCCTCTCTCCTTACTCTTTCTCTCTCTCTCTCTCTCTCTCTCTCTCCTCTCTCTCTTCTCTCTCTCTTCCTCCTCTCTTTCTCTCTCTCCTTACTTTTCTCTCTCTCCTTACTCTTTCTCTCCCTCCTCTCTCTTTCTCTCTCTCTCCCTCCTCTCTTTCTCTCTCTCTCTCCCCTCTCTTTATCTCTCTCTCCCCTCTCTTTATCTCTCTCTCTCCCTCTCCCTCTCTCTCTCTCTCTCTCTCTCTCTCTCTCTCTCTCTCTCTCTCTCTCTCTCTCCCTCTTTCTCTCTCCTTCGAACTAGCGACCTCTGGATTACCAGAGACCGACGCCTTGACCACTGAGCTACCAGGACTGACTCGCAATGATACTTCCCCACACAGTCTGGCACGTACAATTGAATAGCTCACATCTTTTTTACCACAACCCCTTGAGTTTTTCTTTTATGATTACATAGATACATATACTAGTACATACATATGTACATGTACATTATATACTTAGTACGTGGTTTTTTAATCTTCCTGACAACAAATGTTGACATCCCTTTCTCTCTCTCTCTTTCTCTCTCACCCCACACCTACTTTTCCTCTCTCTCCTTCTTCTCCCTTCTTTGTCTCTTTCTCTTCTTCTTCTCCCCCCCCCCCACCTTTCTCTCTCTCTCTCGCTCTATCCCCCCCCCACTTTCTTTTCTCTCTCTGCAAATATTATTCCTTTTTGACAGAAAACTTAGTTGAGAAGATACAGAACTCTTGATGCTGAGAGAGAAAGAGAGAGAAAGAGAGAGAGAGAGAGAGAGAAAAGAGAGAGAGAGAGAGAGAGAAGAGAAGAGAGAGAGAGAGAGAGAGAGAGAGAGAGAGAGAGAGAGAGAGAGAGAAGAGGGAGACTAATAATAATATCTAATTGCATTTCTTTAATTTCATTAATTATAACTTTGTCTTCCTCTTGCACTGAAATTCTGTATAATTATTAGTATGTACTTATAAATATATTTGTATACTCAATGTTATGTACTTATTAATATATCTGTATACGTAATGTTATTAGATTACTCAATTATGTAGGTACGGCTGCTATAGGTAGCTAAGTATATTTCTATTATTAATAATAACACTATATTTTAAGGTAACGACCAGGCGAGGTTAATGCTCAAAGCATTTTCTACCATCTAACCCTCAGAATCTTATTATTATGTGGTTACAAACTCAAATTAATAAGGAAAAATGTATGCACTGGGTGGGATTCGAACCAACGGATCCATACGCTACCTGGATTACCAGACCAGCGCGTTAACCACTTTAGCACCTGTGCACGTAATCATATGTTTCATTATATGATCGCACTGTTCATATTATTGTTGTTGTTGTTGTTTTTATAATAATATCGCCTTATTTATACTGCCCGATTAAGATTATTAAGTCCCATTATTTTAGCAGCCCAAGACCTATTAAGCCAAAGACGTATTATTATGAGGTCACACCAAATGGGAGGACAACACGTCAACCCAGCCGAAACCCGGCTGGGTTTCGAACTTGCGATCTCTGGATTACCCGACCACCACCTTTACCACTGAGCTTACATAATCGTATCACGCTCTCTCTAACCGCAGAAAAACTTCATACATTAGAAAATTTTGTTTGCACAGAAGATAACACAGAAAATATTTTGAAATCACCATATTTTTTGGCGGTCTCCCTCGTTCTAAGTGCTCCTTAATTTTATCTTTTCTCTCCCCATTAATCCCTAAAAATTTACGGGTTACAAATGGACCCCATATAGGATTTAGATAAGCAGGAAAAAGGAAAGTGGATAAAAATTTTGGAGAATGAGATCTGCATGAAAATTAAATAACTCTTCCGTGTTCTCTCTCTCTCACACTCACTCACTCTCCCTCTCTCACTATCACTCTCCCTCTTTCACTAACTCACTCACTTTCTCTCTTTCTCACTCAGTCACTCAATAGCTCTCTCTCACACACACACTCACCCACTCACTCACTCACTTACTCACTCTCTTTCTCCTTCCCTCCCTCCTTAATATACTGTTGCCAAAACTTCTAAGCAAAAAAAAACAAAGATTTATCGAGAAAGCCCTGGATTACATCATACCTGTTTTAACTTTTAGTGTGAAATTTCGGGTGTCATATTTTTTTTTGTTTGTTTTTTTTTTTTTTTTTTTTTAAATACATACCTATTCGATGGAACAGATTTAAAAGGAAGAGTGAGACAAAGAGAGAGAATTTGAATTTCATTTTTTTTTGAAAAGAGAGAGAGAGAGAGAGAGAGAGAGAGAGAGAGAGAGAGAGCGAGAGAGAAAGAGAAAGAGAGAGAAGCAGGGATAGAAAGAGAGGAGGAATGAGAGATAGAAAGAGAGAGGGAAAGGAAGAGAGAGACAAAGAAAGAGGGAGAGAAGGAGAGATTAGGGGTGAGATGATGTATCACCAAGACACTTTTCAGCTTGAGAGCCAAAGTGGGTAATTGTTTTAGAGGGGCGTGTGTTGTTGTAACGGGAGTGGAGGAAAAAACACGGCTAGGTAATGCATGGATTGTTTCAGAAAAACATAAAGTGTCCGGTATTATTTTATTTTATATTTGGTAGACCTCATGTCGACTTGGTCAATTATGTAGGTGTAAACCAAATTAAAATGAACATTTGGTGGATGTGGCAAATGCACCAACATTTTTTTATTTTGTGTATAGAATTTATTCTCTCTCTTTCTCTCTCTCTCTCTCTCTCTCTTCTCTCTCTCTCTCTCTCTCTTCTCTCTCTCTCTCTCTCTCTCTCTCTCTCTCTACTTCTACTTTTACCCTCTGTATCTTTTTCTTTCCCCCTCTCCCATCCCTTCCCCAAACCTGTCATATCTCCCTAGTTGGATATTTCAATTTCATTATCAACAACATCTTCAACCCTTTTTTTTCCTGAATAAAAACTTTTTCTTTTTTCATCAGCACAAATAATAAGTGGACTGATTTTGTGTTGGCAACACTGACAATTGCCGTCTTGTTCTACATTTCTATCACAAATAATACTCTTCTGATTTACACCACCATTTCTCTTTTTTCTTTCTTCGAAATGTTCATTTGCTTCTTTTTCATTTATTTCTTTTTCATTTACTTCAACGTTTTCCACCGCGTTCTTTATTTGCGTTTGAATGTTGTGGAATATTTTCATTTTGTACTTTTCTCTTCCTCTGTTCATTACTCATCTTCCTGTTGTAAATGTTTGTTCGTATTATTACTTTCACAATCTCAATTATTTCACTTAATTTTTTATTGCTTATTTCACACTTCACTTTTCTTTCTAATTCTCGTCGTTTGATTATACTGAAAGCTTTTATAGTTTTTAATACTCTTTTTAATTTTTTTTTATACTTTCTTCTTCTTTCAATATTTCTACTCTTTTTGATTCATTATGATGATTAAAAATAAAAACATTTTTTTTCTCTTTATGGGTATATTCATCTCAGTAAGCACACATTCGAATGTTTTAAGAGTTTAATGTTAAAAAAAACAAAGGATTCTCACTTTCTGCTGAGCACTTCCACGCAACTAGGTTTTCTTTAATAAATGTATGAATCAAACTGAACAACTTTTTGTTTGATGTCAATTTTATTCATTCTGTTTTTCGTTTGGGAAATATTTTCTTCGATTTTTTTTATACTTTTTGTATAAAAATACCTGATAATTTGATTTTGATGTTGTTTCTACCCGATTAAAAAAACTTTCGCACGATGTTCATGTGAAATTGATAACTCGACTATCAAAAAGAAAAATGCACAGGAGAAGAAAAAAAATAAGGGGTAAAAATTCAACGGTGACAAGGAAATAATAATAACACATCCATGTGTCGAAACATTTCACAAAAGTCTTTTCCCCCGTATGAAATGGAGTAATATCCATTTGGTCTTGTCTAAATTACGATCAGAACATTTACATTTCTGTGAAAAGAAGAACGCAAATTGAGCCTTTACAAATGGAAAAAAGAGATAGGGAAGAGGACTCAGAAGAGAATAATGCCAAAGATCTGCCAAGAGAGATAGAAACAAGAGTGTGAGAGAGAAAGTTAATGTTAAAAGTTAGTTGGTGTTAAAATGTTGTGTAACCTAAAACCCAGAAAGGAGAAGATTCCGATGCTCTTTATAGTCAGATAAAAAGAGCCATCATTTTAAGGGTCCAAAATTTACGGAGGAGATAAAAGCTTCCCCTTCCCTCGTTGAATATTTTAGTGCTTTGCATGTTTTGTTTTATAATATCAGATAGCCCTTCCTCGCTTACCTTTTTATGTTAGTATTCAAAGTACATTCCAAGGAAAAAAGAAGATAGGGACGAATTAAGAAACTTCTTTGAGTTGAGGACAAGACTTGGGCTATTCACCAATAATAATGCCTTTGACTAACTTTACTTTATAGTGTATAATCTTGCTTATTTTTTCCATTTGGAAATAATGTACGAGTATTAAGAACTTGTCACTTGAAAGCTAGTAATAAATAACAATAAAAGTATCTTGATGGGTCTTCTATATCTTCCTGAGTAATTACTTAAAATCCTAATTTTTAAATTAGTGACTTTGTGTATGTATTATTTTTTTCATTATAATTTCTTATTTTGGGTTCAACGTCGCTTTCAACTGCATGGTCATTTCACGACCAAAGTTTAATTAATTTATTAGTTGGTTCAGTTGATTTTGTATTAAAAATACCAAAGAACCTGATTACAATGAAAATTGAAATAACAACAGTGTCTAAATTCTTGCCTGTGGATGAGATAAATAGGAGGCGACGGACAAAATCGGAAGAGGAGACGGAGAAAAGGTTCGAGGGGATGAGGTTGAAATTTATTTCAGTTCAACGGACGAGAACCTAACACCTCTATTAAACAATAAACTGACCAGAACGGTCGTTGTAAAACGAAAAACAGAGGAAAAGCGTGGAGAGGAAACTAAGATATCTGATGAAAACTATGGAATGGGTAAGCGCTGCTCAGAGAAAAGGAAGATGAACGGAGAAATGTGAAAAGAGAATCAAAAAGGGTTGGAGTTGAAAACAAGAGCGTGGTCCTAAAACGCAGCCTTGTGGACACCCCACTATCAAAAGCTTTAGAAACGTCCAGAAGTGCTGGACTTTTGAACTGATAAGGATGCAAAGGGACACAGGAAGCCTTGGTTGACCGGACGAGCATTCTGTGAAATGTCCTTCTGTTTTTCCGGAATGACCAGGTTAGGAGTTATGGAGTGCAGGAAGAAGAAGAGAAGGGGGTGTTCAGAGGAGTGCAGAATGTAAGAAGGGTTATTACATATTCTTAGGACGGAGAAGAATTGGAGTGAGAGGTATTAGGATGGGCGAAAAGAAGAGGAAAAATGAAAATATGTGATATGACGCAGATGGAGTGAAGTGAGAGCGAGAATTAAGGGTGGGTGATTATAATAATAATAATATAATAATGCTTTTTCTTTGTGTTATTATGTCACAACTTTAGTGGGTAGCGCAGAATCATAGGACTTTACCACTTTAATTTACAATATCTTGTATTATTTTTTTGCCTATGATTCTGCCACTGGTCGCTGCTTCACATCAAAGCAGCTACTCATTTTTCCTCACGAGGTATGAGTGGACCCCGAACATCCGCTGGGAATCGAAAAATCCTCCTCCGCTGGGAATCGAACCCAGGTCACCATGCGTGCAATGCCTAGCGCGCTAACTCACTCTGCCACGGTGACTACTGGTGATTATAATATTTGAGGTCAAAAACTTTAATTTGATTTACGGTTATCAAAGTTCTGAGACATGAATAATCTGAATGAATAAATACGAAGCTTTTCCCATATTTGCATATAACATGTATTATGCATTTATTTACCAAGAAACATGTTTAATTGTGAACTTAAATGCGCATAAGACATTTGTGTGTATATAAATATAACAATTACGTTATTGATTGAATTCTTCCGTTAACAAATTGAGGTTGGTATATAAAAAACACTATGAACAATGTCAGGCAAAGTTCTTTTCATTCCCGGAAGTAAAAACAAAACAAATTTGCCTATCTCATCAGATTAAACCACTTTTGTCAAGTGCTTTTCCTTCCTATGATGTGCTTTATACAATTTTCAAAGTAGTATCTCCTCCAACCACCTATTATGACCTCGAGTACTGTGTTTTTTTTTATTTTATTTTTTACATATTATATTTCTACTCTCCGCCTTTTCTTCTTTGTCTTGGTTCCTCTAAGCCATAATCTCCTCTTAACCTCATTCTTTACTTATTCTATGTACCTTTTTTATCTGTATTCTTCATCCATCTATCTACTTTCCTTCATTCTGTCTCTCTATCTTTCTTCTTTTTTTCTCTTCAAAATCTTCTTCATCTCTATCTTTTTCTCCTTTCTATTTCTCTTTTTTCTTCATCATATTTATCTTCTCTTCAATGTATTTCTCTTCTTTATCTTTCATCTTCTTCGTTGTATTTTTCTTCTTTTTCTTTCATAATCTTTATTGTATTTCTCTTCTTTTTTTCATAATCTTCATTCTGTTTCTATTTTTCTTCCTTTTGTTTCTCCTTCTTCAATATTTTTTTTTATATTCTTCCTCCATCTATTTTTCTCTTTACAATAAGAAAGGAAGGAAGGAAGTATCATCCTCTCTGATGGGAACGTGCCGTGCACCATGCCTTATGTCCTCACTTAGGACTCAGCCTCTTCATAACATCAGCTCAATTTGATCCTTAAGGACACTCGAGCACACTTTATCAATTATGTAGGGGGGGGATCCTTGCTCAAGTGCATAAGGACTTCCTTCTTCCTGAAGAAGAAAAAACCTTTTCTAGTGTTTGAACAAGAAATTGAAAGATTTTTATTTTTAACACAACAAAATTATACTGAAGATCAATCAAACTCTTGTTAACTGTTTGAAAAGAATAATAAATTTATACATCAATTCAGCATCTACCGACCTCAGTTGTTTGATCGAAAATGCCGCGAGCTTGTAAGCTGGAGGTCAGTGGTTCGTGTCTCAAGTTCAGCAAATATTTAGTAAAGCTAGTTTGAGTAGTTGTGACATCACGAAAGTGTTGAAAACAAATTATATGAAAGCTTTTAAGTAGGTAATCAAGAAGTTAATAAATTCAAAATATAATTAATAGTAGATATTAATAATCCTCTGATAAATGCTGGTATGATCACTTTGCCAATCCATTGAGCTCTCTAGATAATTGAATATTACAACCCACCACTATATCAATGACAATCTTAAAAACTCAATCACACTGAAAAACTCTCAGTCCAAAATTTGAATCGACTCATAGAAAAAAATGATGGTATTGTGGCTCATTATTCAAATCATTTCAGACCCACATGACATTTCAAACTGCGTTTTGAATTATTATCAATTGAAAATTTAAATACTGGTAAGGCCTTAAAAAACCATATCGACAATTGTAATTAGATAAGTGGCTTACCCCTTCCTTCACATACCCGCATGGGTATGGTAAAAAACATTGAATTATAAACATGCAGCTAGGCTTTCGAGTGAAGTTGATGGTTTTCAGATTAGTTTAAGAGAAACTAGAAACTCTCTTCGAAAAGGATCCGACGTCAGTAGCTTGATCGATAAGGCGGTGGACTTGAAAACTGGAGGTCGGTGGTTCAAATCCCGGTTTCAGCGTAGATTTAGTAAAGCCAGTTTGAGTAGTTGTGATATCATGAAAGTGCAGATTAACACAAACACGATAACTTTTTAAAACTTCACTTAATAAACTAAAACAAAGGAGCACGGGCTCTGATTGTTAAGTCTCCTCTGTAAATAAATATCATTAAAAAAAAACTAAAGGACAGTTACTATCCCCGTTATTACATAATTACATGTCAATTAAAAAACTATTAGGCAACAAGAACTCTAACTTGGTAATGATCTCATAGCCACATTTTTACCAGCTTATAAAAAGTTAAAAACGAAGGGTTCCCTTCATATAATTTTTTAATACAAAATCAACATTTTTTTTCTCCGTGTAACATCTCTAAAACCCGTGTTTTACCGTAATTGAGTGTTTTTTTTTTCACTATGCACCAACTTGACAAGTAAGGTTTCAAACAATTATAAAAAAAACGCAGGCATTCACCCTTTCACGTTAGATTATTATTTTTTATTATTTTATAATTAATGTAAGGTCTATTGTAAAAAAAGACAGTGCGTAGCGTAATGTGTGGTGTGTGATTAAGAATGGTTTAATAATCCAGGAATAATAGTTCCCACCTACTTAACTTATCATACAGGGTGATACAATGAGACCGCAAGTTCGATATCCAGCCGGGAAATGACAAGTTATCCTCCCATTTGGGATTTTGATGACATAATAATACGTCTTGGGCTTACTGCTGTAATAATGGGACTCGTTAGTCCTTATATTGTTTTTTTTTTTATGTATACATAGATAACCAAGATCTGACTAGCGGCGAACTCTTATCGGAGGTCGGTGGATCGAGTCCCAAGTTCAGCAAGGAAGTAAAGCGAATTTGAGGGCATTTGTCTCTCTCTGCTAAACTTCTTCGTTATTACCACATAATTATAGTTTGCTTTTGCTTTCTTTATCCTATAATAAGAGAAGTATTGTTTTCTACTTAAAAAAAAAAAATGAATAATTTAAATTGATCCTGAAGTAGGTAATGCGAAAGTGGTTCCGGAAAAAACAGAAGATGATCCTGTATTTACGTTAATTAAGAAAAAGAAAGCCCATATATCGAGAGGTTACATTAAGGGCACACGACCCATCAAATAGAGAGGGGGGGGGGGGCGTCATTATCATCTTACATTACCCTTTGACTACTCTCTCTCTCTTTCTCTCTCTCTCTCTCTTCTCTCTTTTTCTCTCTCTCTCTCTTTCTCTTTCTCTCCCCCCCCCTCATCCAACAGTGTATTGTTCATCCCGCAACATCCCACAGGATCTCTCTTCAGTGTTGGAGGTGGAACACGCCACAACTGTGCGTGTGGTGAAACCAGTGGCGGAGCACTGGTGGTAGTGGTGGTCGCCTAAGAGCCTCCACTGTTTTTCAAAATTACATTGTTCGCGAGATTTGACTTCATGCCTCAAACCGACAGTCTAAATAAAGCACCACTACAGTATAATAATATTAGTACTCTTGAGGGGAAGGTAACCACCAGGCGAGGTTAATGCTCAAAGCATTTTCTACCACCTAACCCTCAGAGTCCTATTATTATGTGGTCACACACTCAAATTAGTGAGGAAAAGTTCATGCACTGGGTGGGATTCGAATCAAAGGAGCCCTAATACGCTACCTGGATTACCAGACTAGCGCATTAAGCACTTGACTACACTAATTTATTATGATCTAAGCTCCTATAATGCGCTGTGTTTGAAACTCCGAGAGTTGAGTTCGTGTCTGGCCGAAGCTTAACTTTAATCCTGTTTCATAATGTGGCCGTAAGCAACATCTCCATCTGTCCGCCACTGGATTCCTCAATTTGAAAGAGTTAAAAAAAATAAGATACATACAAAAATTTCTGGGGGTTGGGGGAGTTGATTTATTAAAAAAAAAGTCAAGGAGGGAGATGACTTCTTCAGATTAGAACCACGTGTCGAAGAGGGGGGTGAGGGAGAGGAGAGAGAGAGAGAAGAGAGAGAGGAGAGAGAGAGAGAGAGAGAGAGAGAGAGAGAGAGGGAGAGGAGAGAGAGAGAGAGAGAGAGAGAGAGAGGAGAGAGAGAGAGAGGAGAGAGAGAGAGAGGGAGAGAGAGGAAGGGAGAGAGAGAAGGAGAGAGAGGAGAGAGAGGAGAGAGAGCGAGAAAGAGAGAGAGAGAGAAGCGAACAAATGAGTTTTTTTTGGGCTTGCTGATTAACTTGTGAAAGTTTTTCAGCCGAAGGCAAAGTTCGAACCCTGCTCCTCAGGTTTGAATGATAACGTATTTATTTATCTAAAGTCTAAAGTTTCATCAGTTAAGTAAAAGTGAGGGAGTCTTGTAAAAGGGGTACCTTCCCGTCAGTTCATATTTGTGTTAGTCATTTTCGTGACACGTCCGCCGCCTTATTGATCAAGCTATTGAGGTCGGTAATGAAAAAAAGATAACATTTATAGGTGCAAATTAGACATTTTTCTAATGCCCCTGTCGTCTAGATTTTGCGAATTATTTTAAAAAGAGAAATGCGACGTACGAGTATACCTAACTTCTTACTCTGACTCACCGTGGCAGAGTGAGTTAGCGCAAGGTATTGGACGCACGGTGACCTGGGTTCGATCTCCGGCGGAGTGGATTTTTTCTGTTTTTTCTATCTGTGTCGACACAAATATGATAACTATTATATTATTAGTCCCAGTCGGTCAGTATAACTAAGGCGACATCATTACAGCAGGGCAGATCTATATTGAAGATGACATACATGACATTGAGCACAATCTCAGCAACAGTTCCGACATTGGAACTGTCTCCTATCTAATTGTCGCGGATTGTTACTGACCAATTCGAATCAGAACATAGTACCGTGTGTAATGGATAGCAATAATCATACATTGAATCTGCTACTTCTCCAATGAAACTGTTTTTTCTCCAAATTCTTTTTTTTATTTTAATATAAGGTGCTATAACATCTGCTGGTCTTTCGCACAGTTTCCGTTTCAAACTAAATTTTTCTAAAGCATTTTATTCGTTTCAGGTATATAATAATCGGGGCGTCAATTTCATTTGTGTCGTCACGTAACGATGGTATTGCGGACAAATTGGTACGGGCAGGAGCTAGGATAGAGCATTTGGAGGTGTTCAACCGTAAGGACGGACAACACCACATTGACAAAGGGGAGGGGGTTCCTTTTTGAACAGAGGGACATGGGTAATAAGAGTATGGCCAATACTCATTCAGGATCCAAATTCTTTGGCTTGTTTTTTTTTTTCAAATGATTTTGAACTGTTTTTTCTCCAATGAACCATTGTTTCTCCAATTGTAGATTTCAGTAAATGCAACATTAAATTTGTTATCAATATGGATCATGTTTCGGCACTGTCTCCCATTAATCCTATCGTATAAGGCCTGCCATCTACCGTAAATCCATCGAACTGATGGAGCGGCCAAAGTTAAGTCTACCTAGACATTGTTCCAGAAAGTACTCTCACCATGGGCGTAGCCAGGGGGAAGCAGGGGGGGGGGGGGGGGTCAGCGGCCCCCTTTAGAAAGTTCCAGGGAGTATGCAATACTAGGTATTATTGATTGTTCACTAGGTACTATTGATTTTCCTCATCAGCGGCACCCCTTAGAAAATTCCAGGTAGTATGCAACACTATAAGTATTATTGATTGTTCATTAGGTATTATTGATTATTGTTCACTAGGTATTATTGATTGTTCACTAGGTATTATTGATTGTTCACTAGGTATTATTGATTGTTCACTAGGTATTACTGAGCTGCCCCCCCCCCTAGCCAAAATCCTGGCTACGCCAATGACTCTCACTATCTCGATATCTCCAAATCTCCCTTTCAACCGTCACACAACGCACTCTGATTGGTTGTTTTGAACGCAATAACAAACCAGAGTGGGTTGATTTGAACGCAATAACCAACCAGAGTGCGTTGTTTTGAACGCAATAACCAACCAGAGTGCGTTGATTTGAACGCAATAACCAATCAGAGTGCGTTGATTTGAACGCAATAACCAACCAGAGTGGGTTGATTTGAACACAATAACCAACCAGAGTGGGTTGATTTGAACGCAATAACCAACCAGAGTGGGTTGATTTGAACGCAATAACCAATCAGAGTGCGTTGATTTGAACGCAATAACCAACCAGAGTGCGTTGATTTGAACGCAATAACCAACCAGAGTGGGTTGATTTGAACGCAATAACCAACCAGAGTGGGTTGATTTGAACGCAATAACCAATCAGAGTGCGTTGATTTGAACGCAATAACCAATCAGAGTGCGTTGATTTGAACGCAATAACCAACCAGAGTGGGTTGATTTGAACGCAATAACCAACCAGAGTGGGTTGATTTGAACGCAATAACCAACCAGAGTGGGTTGATTTGAACGCAATAACCAATCAGAGTGCGTTGATTTGAACGCAATAACCAACCAGAGTGCGTTGATTTGAACGCAATAACCAATCAGAGTGCGTTGATTTGAACGCAATAACCAACCAGAGTGCGTTGATTTGAACGCAAATAGAAAATTCCAGGGAGTATGCAACACTAGCCAAAATCCTGGCTACGCCAATGACTCTCACTATCTCAATATCTCCAAATCTCCCTTTCAACCGTCACAAAACGTACTATGATTGGTTGATTTGAACGCAATAACCAACCAGAGTGCGTTGATTTGAACGCAATAACCAACCAGAGTGCGTTGATTTGAACGCAATAACCAACCAGAGTGGGTTGATTTGAACGCAATAACAAACCTGAGTGCGTTGATTTGAACGCAATAACCAACCAGAGTGGGTTGATTTGAACGCAATAACAAACCAGAGTGCGTTGATTTGAACGCAATAACAAACCAGAGTGCGTTGATTTGAACGCAATAACCAACCAGAGTGGGTTGATTTGAACGCAATAACAAACCAGAGTGCGTTGATTTGAACGCAATAACCAACCAGAGTGGGTTGATTTGAACGCAATAACAAACCAGAGTGCGTTGATTTGAACGCAATAACCAACCAGAGTGGGTTGATTTGAACGCAATAACAAACCAGAGTGCGTTGATTTGAACGCAATAACAAACCAGAGTGCGTTGATTTGAACGCAATAACCAACCAGAGTGGGTTGATTTGAACGCAATAACCAACCAGAGTGCGTTGATTTGAACGCAATAACCAACCAGAGTGCGTTGATTTGAACGCAATAACCAACCAGAGTGGGTTGATTTGAACGCAATAACCAACCAGAGTGGGTTGATTTGAACGCAATAACAAACCAGAGTGCGTTGATTTGAACGCAATAACCAACCAGAGTGGGTTGATTTGAACGCAATAACCAACCAGAGTGCGTTGATTTGAACGCAATAACCAACCAGAGTGCGTTGATTTGAACGCAATAACAAACCAGAGTGCGTTGATTTGAACGCAATAACCAATCAGAGTGCGTTGATTTGAACGCAATAACCAACCAGAGTGCGTTGATTTGAACGCAAATAGAAAATTCCAGGGAGTATGCAACACTAGCCAAAATCCTGGCTACGCCAATGACTCTCACTATCTCAATATCTCCAAATCTCCCTTTCAACCGTCACAAAACGTACTATGATTGGTTGATTTGAACGCAATAACCAACCAGAGTGCGTTGATTTGAACGCAATAACCAACCAGAGTGCGTTGATTTGAACGCAATAACCAACCAGAGTGCGTTGATTTGAACGCAATAACAAACCAGAGTGCGTTGATTTGAACGCAATAACCAACCAGAGTGCGTTGATTTGAACGCAATAACCAACCAGAGTGGGTTGATTTGAACGCAATAACAAACCAGAGTGCGTTGATTTGAACGCAATAACAAACCAGAGTGCGTTGATTTGAACGCAATAACAAACCAGAGTGCGTTGATTTGAACGCAATAACAAACCAGAGTGCGTTGATTTGAACGCAATAACAAACCAGAGTGCGTTGATTTGAACGCAATAACAAACCAGAGTGGGTTGATTTGAACGCAATAACCAACCAGAGTGCGTTGATTTGAACGCAATAACAAACCAGAGTGCGTTGATTTGAACGCAATAACAAACCAGAGTGCGTTGATTTGAACGCAATAACCAACCAGAGTGCGTTGATTTGAACGCAATAACAAACCAGAGTGCGTTGATTTGAACGCAATAACAAACCAGAGTGCGTTGATTTGAACGCAATAACAAACCAGAGTGCGTTGATTTGAACGCAATAACAAACCAGAGTGGGTTGATTTGAACGCAATAACCAATAACCAGAGTGCGTTGATTTGAACGCAATAACCAACCAGAGTGCGTTGATTTGAACGCAATAACCAATCAGAGTGCGTTCTGTGACGGTTGAAACGGAGATTGAGAGAGTGTCTCTGGAACGGGCCACTGCTCTACCCCGTACAGAGGGACCTGATAGAGATGCTGACAAGGCAATCATCTATGCTATGTATGTCATCTATGTGCATCGGCTCATTGGCGCCCAACCAATCAAAAACAATTAGACTGGACAATCGTCATGTAAATCACTACGAAGATATCAGGAGTAATATTATATATATACAATCTATACTTATAAAAGAGAGTTTCACTGACTGACTGACTCATTGATTCATCACTGTTTCTCCGAACTGGTAAGTCCTAGAAAGCTGAAATTTGGTAGGTAGCTTTGTCTTATAGTCTAGATGTGCAATATGGATGTTTCGAAATTATACAAATGTACCGTTAAGTAAACACTGTAGTTTCTAGGAGGCAAGGAGGCGTTCTCCCGCGAAACAACTGTTTTGCTTGATCAACCAACGTCGATGGCATGTTGAATATATCAGTTCACATTCAGTCACTGAAGTTAAGCAACGTCCAGCGAGGCTAGGATAGGTGATCATTCGAATTCAAATTCGCGTGATGCTGGCTATTTCCGACTCCACTCAGACTGGTTGAGGTTAATTTGAGAAGCAGGCTTGTGAGTTTTCAGCAAACAGAGCGTAGAACCCCCGTCGTGATATGACCATGCAGTTGAAAGCAACGTTAAACCCAAATTAAAAAAAAAAAATATATTACATCGAGCTATCTAGGTAACTCATCAAGTAGCCTGATGATAAAGCAGATCCTAAGCTCGGATCCAATCAATCCATATTTGATATTTGACCACAGTGAATGACACCAATTTTACTATACGTGATGTATTGAAATAAAAGTAATTGCGACTTATTTCCATTGGTGGTCAAGTGGTTAAGGCACTAATTTCTCTAAAGCAAATATAAATAATAATTGCAACTTTACTGTTGCTATAGATAAGGTTTATCCAGCTGTTTTTGATTTATCCGCTAAGGCGCTAGTCTATGAACAATGAACATCTATCTACCTATTATAGGGGTTGTCTCTTATCAATTCGGTCAAAACCACAGCAGAAACAGTAATGGAAATTGGACATTACTACGAAAATAGATGCTCAAAGCATTCTCTTCCACCTAACACACAGAGCCACCTATGTGGCCACAAACTTAAAGAAATGAGGAAAAAATTAATCATTGAGTGGGATTCGAACCAACGGATCCTCACGCTACTTGGATTACCAGACTAGCACCTTAACCACTTGACTACCAATGCCCTAAATGTCTACCAACGTATGACCTTACTTGATTACTTCGATTAGAACCAAGACGGCCGCTTTGTTTTCTTGGCGTCGCGCACAACGACCACACATTCCAAAGTCGCAACCTCCCGAGGTCAAAGATCCTGGGAGGTCACCAACCTCTTGACCTGCCGGACCCGCTGTAGCTTAACACTTGGTGCTCTGCCGCCCGACCTCGTGGTATTACCGGTTCTAGAGACATCTCACGCGGGCCGACCCGTGTGCGCGTGCGCGGAGGATAACTTTCGGTTTTCAGTCAACATGACCGAGTGGTGTAGCTCAATGGGCTTGCAACCAGATGACCCGGGTTCGATCCCCGACTGGATTAAAAAAATTGACTAAGTTAAAAATCATATTTGTGTTGATCACAGTTATCATATTTGTGTTGCTCACGCAATCGTGATAGCACAACTACTCAAACGCGCTTTACAAAATATTTGCTGAAACCGGGACTTGAACCGCCGACCTCCGGATTACAAGGTCGCCGCCTTCTCGGTCGGTCGGTCGAAATATAATTCGACTATTCACTTTGAACGTCTTTTTCAAGTGGTACGGAAAGAGATTGAACATTCTTACCAACATTCAGTGTATTCGTAGAGTTAAAATGACATTTTTTCTTTCTTTTTTCAACTGCAACTCACCTGCAACATATAAAATGAAACAGAAATTTAGATAAATAGTGAAACAGAAATTTAGAGAAATAGTGAAACAGAAATTTATAAAAATAATGAAACAGAAATTTAGAGAAATAGTGAAACAGAAATTTAGAGAAATAATGAAACAGAAATTTAGAGATATAATGAAACAAATTTAGTGAAATAATGAAACAGAAATTTAGATAAACAGTGAAACAGAAATAAAGTGAAATTATCATAATTATTTCTGTTAATCAGTGTTATTTTTCATCGACAATCACTCAAATAAGCCTGACTAAGGTGCTAGAAAAATATAAACAGCCGAACTCATTAGTTTCGTAGCTTGATCGATAATTCGGCGGACATGTTGTAACCCGGAGGTCGGTGGTTCAAGTCCCAAGCCCAGCAAATATGTAGCAATGCGAGTTAGAGTAGTTGTGAAATCACGAAAGTGATGAACACAAATATGATGTTAAAAAGAAAACTAAATTTAAATTAAACGCATGCATAACCATAATAGAATTACAACACCGAAACCCACTCACTCACTGACCCATCACAGAAACTTCACAATACTTGGTAGCCCAAAAGACGCCTTTCTTGTGCATACAAAAACAAAACCCCCAATTTCCCCTAAAAACTGCTCGTGAGCTATATTTTAAATCACGCTCAACATAAATTTTGGCGTGCAATGATTTACTTATTTTTTATTAGAATAAATTGTGTATGTGCATACATTTCGTATAAAAAATATATACACGGCGCTACGTATATATCACCGTGAGGAAATAGTAGGATGCATAAAAAGTATTTTGTATATAGGTCTGGTACATAGTATCTATATATTTACTGTACACAATTGCATATACATATCGATATATTACGTTTACAAGGGGGAGCTATGTATTAGGGACAATTTAAAATGTCATTTATCATGAATATACTGGAGAGAGGATGTGTTCTTCCCCGCCCACAAAAATGATACATGTCTTTATTGAAAGGCAATCTATCACGCGGCAGGCAAGTGAATACGGGAATTGGGTAAACATGTTGTTTTTTTAGTATCAGTATAAACAGAAAAGTGAGAAGTTGTCCTAGATGTACATAAATATCAGATCATACTTGGATAGCTGTTTCGAGCTTATTTGCTTACAGTAAAAGCGGCGAAACCCCTCATGGAAGAGAAAAATACCCCTCTGTGGGAATCCGAAACAGAACCTGGAGCTATTAAATAATATAATCCCAAATCGAAGACATAGAAATTTATGATGAAGGGTCCAAAATGTAGGGATACTTTGTGAGGAGACAAGAGATTTGAGGAGATAAGAGATTTTTTTTCTTAGACTTTAAGCCTGGACTACAAGCAGATAGATGGACTTTTTGTTATCAAAAGACCATTCCTCATTTTTGACCATACAGACCGTTGCGCGTTGTCCAATAAAACGAGAATTAGATTTATTAAATAGTTTTTTTAGAGATTTGCTATTTCCCTAAAACGCTGTAGAATGTTGTAGAAGGTAGAACGTTTAATGAGACATTTAGAGCCGAATTACTTGTAAGAAACATGATTAAATATCTACGAATTGTTAATCCAAGCCACTATCACTTAATAGCTGATATAAATACGCTGTGATTGGTTGTAATTATAATAATAATATATAATATAATAATAACTCTTTATTGACAAGAATAATATTGACAAAGGGCGTGATTATTGCCTGAGGCAATCTCTGCCATCAAACCCATAATTCCTACCAGAGGGCGTGTTAAGGGATAGTGTAGAATAGTATTTGCCCTGTCTCTGTCGAGAGAAAGTCTGAGTTTCGTCTCATAATTTGGGCCTTAGTACTTTTTAAAATAGGTAAACCGTCAAACTGTCTTGCTTCACCAAATTCAAATTCAACTAACCAGAGACAAAATCGCTAAACTAAAGTCATATCACTCATATCTAACCAGAAAGGAGATTTTTTTATGGACAAAGATGTAGGCTCAAACATTACAGCAGCTTACCAGATATATGTTAAATATCCATGAACGCAAAGATTTACTCTTTTTTTTAGATCCTTTTTCTTTTGTGAGAAGTTATGCGTTATTTTTTATTGTTGGACACAAGCTCTTCTAGAGTATAAAAAGGTGCAGACGGGGTTTAGAGGAGCTTAGAGACCGCCCCAGGGGAGATATGGAAAATAGTTTTGCAGGAAGATGAAAATATGGAAAAGTATAATGTAAGAGAGACATGTATGTATGTAAATATGAAGTAGCTAATACATAGACATCCGGCACTCATCCAGAAAGCACTCTTAGGGCGGAATTAATAGACAACATCAATAACTTAAGTCGTTGGTAAGTGTCGGTTTTCCCTATCTTACACAGTACGCAATCCGTGACTTAGCGCCACAGAGGTATTACAAAAACGTCTATTAATTCCGCCCTTAAAGTAGCTGGATCGAGAAGGCGGCGGACTTGTAACCTGGAGGTCGGTGGTTCAAGTACTATATTCATCAAAGATTTCGTAAAACGAGTAAAGGATTAACACATACCTACATATATCATAACTTTTAAAATATAATCTGGAATGACGTACGTATCTTAGTGCTTCCACCGTTAAACGGCAACAGAAATAGACAAGGAAATATTCAAGATTTTTTTTTGTATCACGCTACCTGCTGAGAAAATACAGAAAAAGTAAGAACGCATGTCCAGAATCATTACGGCCATATTTTAGTTGAATGAAATATGGTTCCCATTACGAATTACAATTAAAGGAGTTAGTTTATCCGGAGAAAAAGTTGATGAAGGATATGAAGAAGAAGGATGAGAGATAGAGAAGAGGGAGAGAGAGAGAGAGAGAGAGAGGAGGCAAGGAGAAAAAACATTGATGATAAAAATAAGGGACAAAAGATCTCGGAAAAAAACTGTAATCAAAAATATGGAGAAAAAAAGTATATAATATTAGGTAAAGAGCGTATCATAATGAGGGTTAGAGAAGGGGAGGCAAGGGAGGAGAGATAAAGAGCAAGAAGGGGGGAGAGAGATCAGTTTCAAAGGCTAAAAAGTATTAGCATAATAATGATAATGGTCAGTCTGGAAAATACAATACCTGTAACATTATGAGAAGAGATGTGTAGGGTGCACCATGAGAGAGAAAAAGAAATTGACTAAGACAGGGACTAATGGTTTAAAATGGAAAGGCAGGAATGGAGTATTAGAGAGTAATATCTCAATGAATATTGAACCACTTCGTTAGAGGCACTTTGATCCACTGCGTTAGAGGAATTTAGACAACATCGTTAGAAGAACTTGAGACTTTTGGTTAGTGAAACATGGACCACTTCGTAGAAGGAACATAAAACACCTTCGGTAGAGGCACGTCGGTTCACCTGGCTTTAGAAATGGCTGGAATGATGGATTTTAGTCCTAATCGGGCAGTATACATAAGAAGACAGTATCATTTACTACTCTACCTTTACAAAGTATATAAATGTTACGTGAAAATATGTAAATCGTATGGTACTAAAATGATCCACCCCGTAAAAAGATTCTTCCTTTCTCCATCTCCTGCTGTGATTAAAGTCCTTATACTTCATGTTTTTCTGGAGGAAAAAGGGAGGTAGAGGGGGAGGGAGGGAGGGAGGGAGAGAGAGAGAGAGACGAAGAGAAGGTCCAGTTTTTCTATTGAAAAGTATTGACAGGGCTGTCCCTCCTGATGGAACGAGATATTGATAAAAGAAAAGGGGAAGAGAAAGAGGGGAAATAGGGGAGGGTATGAACCACTTCGTTACAGGCACCGTGGGGACAAACGGGTTGCCTTGTTAAGGGAAACCTCAAGAAGAGGGAGGGGAGAGTTAGAGAGATAGCGGGGTAAAGATGACTTATCTATCGTTTTATCTCATCCGCTATTTGAATATTCTATGTTTGTGAATAAAATGAGTAACAATGGATGCAAAATGAGGTATTGGGAGGCTGAAAAGGTAAAAAAAGGAGGATGAGAGGGAGGAGGAAAAGGGGTTGGAGGAGGAGAATAATGTTAGGAAGAAGTGGCTCATGAATAAATAATATGAGAAAATATATATCTATGTCAAAATAGTTACACTACTTGTCTTTCTATAAAACCGACCCTATTGGCTCGATCGATTGGGCGCTTAGGGGATGGACTTGTAATCGGGAAGTCGCTGGTTCAAGTCCCGGATTCAGCGTAGATTTTGGTAAGGCGAGTTTGAGTAGTTTTTTGTGATATCACGAAAGTGATTATGTTAAGCAAACATTAAATAAAAAGCGAGCTTGAGTAGTTGTGACATCATGAGCTTGAGTAGTTGTGATAACTAGGTACAAAGATTTCTTCTTAACTCTTTCTCAACAGCTGAAAAAGTCATACCGTGTGTCCCTTAAATAGTTGTATCTGTTCTTGGGACACCCTGTAGAGTCAACTTTCAGTCAACTTTCTTAATTGGCAAACTACATAGTACAAAGTACATACTGCAACACAGGACATGAAATGAAAAGAACCAAGGGGCGAGGTTAAAGCCTGTGACTTTCTCTACCACCAGGGTTCCAGCAAACTGACCATGCCCTGCCCATGTTTAGATGATAATTAACAGATGTGTATGTATACGAGGGGCAAATTGCGGAGAGCCAGAAAACGAGCGGAAAACTTATTCAACACCGACGCCGAGAATAGGGCACAAAAAAGGTCAGAAGTTATTAAAAAACATGTTAACTCATTTTTACCACACCACATTTTTATATGTACAATGCTAGGTGTAAATGTAAAAAAAAACCCGTTCATGTAAAAAAACGGAATTTTTTTTCAAAAAATCCCTTGCAAAAGGCATTTGAAGCTCAAATGTCATTAAAGGTTTAGGGAAGATAAGTACAAAGTGGTCATAATGAAGCTTTTGTGTTTACATTGCCCCGCTTTTGTGTTCCTATTTGTAATTTTTTCACAAAGTTAATGCAAAGTTCATTACTAACCATTATGATTTTTTTTTTACCAAGGTAGTGTAAAGTTCATCGCTAACTTCTCGAGCTCTGAAATTAAGCGTTTATCTCTGTAACCTTTGTTCCACGCGGGCCTGGGTATTGTTTTTTAACCTAAGGGGGGGGGGGGGGGGTTCTGTACCTACTCTTCTGTATCGACCTCAGTAGCTTGATCGATAAGGCGGCGGACTTGTCACCTGGAGGTCGGTGATTTGAGTTCCAAGCATGGTAATATTATTAACACACAACACAAATCATTTTGTGACATAAGAAAGTAATATTTTATGTATTATGTATCTAAAATATTATTTACTTCTTTGTTATTTATTTTTCAAAATATTTTATTATTTCTTTTGTAAATTACTTTGTCTACTTATAAAGATTTATAAAATAATAATATGACTTATGTACACTAATTGTACATGGGTAAAGTGAGGGGCAGGTTAAAGGTTAAAGTTCCATTCAAGACATTTTTACACTCAAGAAGACGTACCATTATTACATAGAAGTATGTAATAAATCCGGCCTGTGAACCAGTTCTTTGTCTCCTATGTAGGTAATTATATACTTATGATGAAGCTTATGTAGAACATATTTATGGGGACTTGTTTATAATTAATAATACTACTTATTAACCCTAAACCAGAAGATGACGCGTAGAATGCACGGTTCTCGTAGGACCACCGAAGTTAAGCAATGACCAGCGAGGTGAAGACTTCGTGATGCTGGCATTCAGACCCAACCCAGGCTGGGCGAGGTTAATGTGAGTAGCAGGTTTGTGAGTTTCCTGCAAATGAAGGGTAACACCCCCGTCGTAATATGAACGACTGCGCTGGGGGAACTTGGACGAAAGAACACAGAGCCAAGAGTCTTTTTGTTAAAAAATATTAAAAGATATTAAACACCCTGTAGAATTTCTTCTCAACGAAAGTTGTTACATTTTTTAATGATTTAATTATGCACTAAATGAATATTATAGAAGTAGTTCACTATAGCGTCGAAGTGCGACCGCCAAGTTAATGGCTGATATTTGATACCTACTCTAGCCGCCTAGTTAATGGAAACTTAAGATAGCTCCCTGAAAGTTATTACCTTCCTGAGGTGTTCAACAATAATATATATACGGTGTGGGCACTTCTTCCAGTAGAACTAAAACTAAAAAGTCTTAAACCAAAGAACACAATACATTTAGATACACCCTGTTATTCCGGACCTCAGTAGCTTGATCGAAAAGGCGGTGGACTTGTAACCTGGAGGTCGGTATAGTTCAAGTCCCGGTTTCAGCGTAGATTTAGTAAAGCAAGTTTGAGTATTCGTTATACCACGAAAGTGATTAACACAATTTAAAAAATGCATATTAGATACACCCTGTAGATTTTTTTCGATATTAAAGTTGCTACGCTTTTTTATGATTTAATTATGAAGTCAATTTGATCACTCAGTTGACCGCCAATTTAATAGCCGATTCTTAAACTACCTACCCGACACCTGAGGTGTAGAAGTGAGAAGTGTAGTTGGACTCACCAAGTGACAACTTCATGGTAGTTGCGCTAGTAACAATAAATAAATTTATCCACCTACAGTAGCCCTTGACCTGGAGGTCAGTGACCTACAGTAGCTCTTTACCTGGAGGTCAGTGACCTACGGTAGCTCTTCACCTGGAGGTCGGGGGTTCGAGTCCCAACTAACATAACGATGAATTTTATTAAGACCTGTTTCAATAATGTGATTGTGTGTCCGTTTTTAGTGACAATTAACTTTTGGTACTAGTAAAAATATGATAAATTTTTAAAAATGATTAATTCCATATTTCTTTGTAGGACAACTAACAGTTTTCCATGCTTTGTGACAGTATTTCAGTCAAAATTATTTAAGTCAAAGCTATAACCGACCTGCCATTTTTAATGTTCTCTTTCTTTTTCTTCCTCTCTCTCTATCTCTTTCTCTCCCACTCGCTTTCTCTCTCTATTTCTCTCTTTCTTTATTTCTTTTTCTTTGTCTCTCTATTTCTCTCTCATTCTCTCTCTCTTTCTCTCTATTTCTCTCTCTCTCTCTCTTGCTCTCTCTTTCTCTCTCTCTCTTTTTCTCTCTCTCTTTATCTCTCTCTTCGCGAGGATCATGAACTGAAATTCAATTTAACCTACGAAATATTTCCACGCTTAAGGTATGACTACCCGAGGTAGGACGTTAGCTCTCAATCTTAGTCAAAAGATATTTAAAAAAAATCCTCTTTTCTTCTTTCATTAAAAAATATAATCTATATCTATAAAAGAAAGCTGTCTGTATGTATGTGTGTGTGTGTGTATGTATGTATGTTCTTTATACAAATCCACACCGTTTGACCGAGAAACCTGAAATTTTGCACATAGGTCCGCTTGGATCAGGAAATTCTTCTAGGCTAGATTATATCTCCCTGAGGTTAAGCTACAATGAGTAAGGATAAAAAATAGATGGGTGACGCAAAAAAAATGCACGTTTTTTGACATAAATGACATTTTTTCTCGAAATTTGTCGCGACGACCTATCAACTCAAAGCGAGAAAGTTTTAGGCAAGGGCTTGAGTTTTCAATTGACATATCGATCGCGAATTTCTGATGAGCCGTTCTTGAGCTACGCCGGGTAAGGTAAAAAAATGGATGGGTAACATGTAAAATATTCACGTTTTTTGACCTAAATGACATTTTTTCTCGAAATTTGAAGTGACGACCTATCAACTCAGAGCGAGAAAGTTTTAGGCAAGGGTTTAGGCTTTCATTTGACATATTGATCGCGAAATTCTGATGAGCCATTCTTGAGCTACGCCGGGGAAGGCCAGAAAATAGATGGGCGACAAAAAATATTCAGGTTTTTTTTCAAACCTAAATGACATTTTGTGTGTGTGTGTGTGTGTGGTGTGTGTGTGTGTGGTGTGTGTGGTGTGTGGGTGTGTGGTGTGTGGTGTGTGTGTGTGTGGTGTGTGTGTGTGTATGGTGTGTGTGTGTGTGTGTGTGTGTGTGTGTGGTGTGTGTGTGTGTGGTGTGTGTGTGTGTGTGTGTGGTGTGTGTGTGTGTGTGTGTGTGGTGTGTGTGTGTGTGTGTGTGTGTGGGTGTGTGTGTGTGTGTGTGTGTGTGTGTGTGTGTGTGTGTGTGTGTGTGTGTGTGTGGTGTGGTGTGTGTGTGTGGTGTGTGGTTGGTGTGTGTGTGTGTGTGGTGTGGTGGTGTGTGTGGTGTGTGTTGTGGATGTGTGTATGTGTGTGTGTGTTGGGTGGTGTGTGTGTGCGTTGTGTGTGTTTGATGGGCTGGCGAAGCGGCGGGTGTAACCCGCTAGTTGTTAAATAAAAATAAAGAATCCATGTCTAGGCGTCATTTATGTTCAACGATTCAAATTAATTGTTTGAACGTTCCCATATGTGTTGATCAGGTTTTACGGTACAGAACTGCCTGATCAAGCTCCTAAGGTTGTTCCTCAATATTTAATTATAATATGGTCAACTCTAGACTCTAGCCTTCAAAAAAAGTATGGTCCACTATAATAAACCCATAGTATGGTCCACTAATACTCCCATAGTATGGTCCACTATAGACTCTAGCCTTCGAAAAAAGTATGGTCCACTATAATAAACCCATAGTATGGTCCACTAAATGACCCATAGTATGGTCTACTCTAGGCTCTATACTTCAAAAAAGTATAATCCACTATAATAAACCCATGTATGGTCCACATATAGTCCCATAGTATGGTCCACTTCCCCTGTTCCATATCTGTTCCCAGTCACATACGTAGCGGTCACTCTCTGGCATCACTTGGGAGAACTCATCTCCTAGATAATAATAATAATAATATTCATCATCTTCTACACCAATGTCATCATCACCATACAGGGTGTCCCAAGTTTTGTTTCTAGAAAATTTTCAGAATTAACTTCAGGAGATATACGAATAATCTTAGGTAATTCTTCGAAAAATTAAAAAAAATCGCTTGAATTTTTTTTTTTTTTTTTTTTTTTCACCAGACAAATAAACTTGAATTTGTTGAAAAATAGTGAAATTGGTTTTTCTCATTTGATTGTGTATTGTGACGAATAATCTTAGGTAATTCTTCGAAAAATTAAAAAAAAATCGCTTGAATTTTTTTTTTTCCACCAGACAAATAAACTTGAATTTGTTGAAAAATAGTGAAATTGGTTGTTCTCATTTGATTGTGTATTGTGATTATTAAGTGAATTTCTCGAGGAAATACCTCTAGTACCTTACGTTTTGTACCTATTTGCATTCAAACCTGAGATATTATTTTGTTCATATCTCCGCCGCGTACGACGACATTCTTCGAAAAATGATCTAATATTTTCTTTTTTTTTCATTTTGGTTTAACGTCGCTTTCAACTGCATGGTCATATCACGACGGGGGTGTTAGGGTGTTACCCTCCATTCGCAGGAAACTCACAAACCATCTATCCACATTAACCTCACCCAGTCAAGGTAGAGCCGGAATGCCAGCATCACCAACTCTTCACCTCGCTGACGTTGCTTGACTTCAGTGATCCTACGAGAACGAGCATTCAACGAGCCATCGACGCTAGCTGATTTGAGATTATTTCGTCTTAGAATTAATTCTGAAAAGTCTGAGAATTAATATGCAAAATCGTTCCTATTTCGAAGATTTTCATAAGCCATCCAGCGTGGGAACTCTGCCAGTGTTATGGGTACTCCTCCCAAAAACTCAGAGCTTGAAGAAGTCATGAAGTTTTAATTTTATAATGTTTCAATAAATCAAACAGGAGTAGTATTTTTCTTTTGGATAAAAAAAATTGCAGGTTCGATATTTTCAAATTTTTATTCCAAGGTCAACTTTACCACATTCGTGAAAGAAAAATGCGTTTCGGTACCTTTAAAGATAAACGATAAACAATATACTTAACCTATAAAAGAACTGGAAGCAAGAATTTTCTACTTCCATTTTGGTTAACCAAACTGAGAGAAGGAAGAGGAAAAATTTCCTCTTCCAAAAGAAAAATGACCCCCAGTTTTGTTCATTTTATTCTAGTTTGGTTAAGTTTGGTTAGAAAGAAAAATACGGCTAAAATGTAGAACCACTAATTGGTAATTTAGTAATTTGGTACTTTCTAGCATACCAATATATTCTGCAATTTTCTATACAAAACACTTGAACACTATCGTCAGTATCACATCGTCACTCGGAGACCACAGATCTCCTCAATAGACAGCCGTGACCAATGCTGAATGGAATAAATGGAATCACCTCCAGCTAGGCTAGTTATGATTGATGCTGCGGCCGGGTCCAGTGAGGATATACATAAGAATGTGGATAGTTACTATACCAACTACTGGTATTATTGCTAGTTGATCAAACTGATCAGAGTTCACACAGGGGAAGAACTGTCTAGAGTCTAGAGTGTTGGGTGGTAGAGATTGTCAAACTCAATAACCCCCCGGCCTTTAGTTATAACATGTTTTTTTTTTTTTAAAAGTTGAGTGTTTTAAAGGCTTTTTAATTTCGTACCCATGAAACAGAGTGTATTGTATTGTACTGTATTGTGTAGAGCGGTAACCACATCGACCTTTAAAAAAAATGAGTGTTTCACAGACTTTTTTATTTCGTACTCATGAAACGGGAGCTACTATAGACACTTGTGGTCTGTGTTGTAGCCTGCCCATCCTGTAGTATGCCTCCCCTCTGATGAGCGAGAAGTGACACAGTACTTCCCATTTAGGTGCTAGGTCAACACGAGCGCACCGGAAGGTATCCCTTAAAACAACTGTAACTAAATCTTGAATACAAATTTTTGTCAGCGCGGGGGTTCGAACCCCCGAAACTCACTTTTTTTTTTTTTTTTTTTTTTTTTTTTTTTTTTTTTTTTTTTTTTTTTTTTTTTTAAAAAAAAAAAAAAAAAAAAAAAAAAAAAAAAAAAAAAAAAAAAAAAAAAAAAAAAAAAAAAAAAAAAAAAACCCCTGTCTTTGCGATAAGTTTCCATTGTCCAGAGGGACAGAGGTAGCCAAATCAACATACATTGTTTCTTAGTTTCGTATCCCAAAAAATGCATTCTTAAAAAATCTGGTGTAAACATCACATGACTTTCTTATCCCCCAAAAAGGAGTCGAATTCCGCCACTGGTTTACTCAACGGTAACAATAACTAAAAACCAATGCCAAATTCGTAATCAGCACTTCAAAATCATTGAATTTGATATGTCACAACCCCCATGTAGGATGAATAATAAAAAAGTTAGTCAAAGCGGGTCCCCCCCAAATACCGGTAAATTGGGGCCGAGTTCCAAAAAGTTCAAGATATGAAAAAAATGATCAGAATAGACCCCTGTTATTTTTTTAATCTAAGAAAATGTTGTTCTCTAAAAAATTTTGTATCTTTAACCAATTTTAAAGACGCGGCGCTTGCGGCTAGCATTTGCGGCCCTGTGGCCGCAGAATGCGGCAGATTTCAACCAAAAGTTTCGTGGTTCGTCTGGTGTATAAAATTAATTTGTGTACCAAATTTCAAGTCTCTAGCTTTTACCGTTCTTGAGATATCCTGTTCACACACAGACAGACAGACAGACAGACAGACGCACGGACCAATGGCTGAAAACAACTTTTTTGGTATCCTGAGGCCATGATTCGTCCAGAATGGTGAAAAACTGGGTAGGTCAAATTTTCGACGAATACAATACTTTCCTTATTATAAGATAAGGAAAGTAAAAAGGGGAAGTGTTGCAAAGCAATGTTTCAATGAACTCAGTAGCTTGATCGATAGGGTGGCGGAATTGTAAACCGGAGGTCGGTGGTTCAAGTCCCGGTTCCGGCATCCAATAATAATACCCATTTTAATAGTTTTACTACCATGTATTATAACATAATAATAATTCCGTTTCCGAGAGGTAGGCACAGATATCTATAACACGGTGGTGAGATGATTATATGGACGCCCAGATTTAATTTCTTATAGGCTCAATTCATGTCCATTGATTTCATGTCAATTTACCCTCCATTCGCTGTGGGAATCGAACCAGCTGCCCACGTTAACCTCACCCAACCTGGGTAGAGCCAGAATGGCAAGTCCCACGTTTTCGGAGGGAACATAATTTTCTGTATATGAAAAGTCTGCTCCAACCGGGAATCGAACTCAGGATCTCTGGAGTACGAGCAGTGGCCACAACCGCTGCGCCATCGCCACGGAGGCTGTTTTCATGTATGGATCCTCACGGACGCGTAGTACTACTATGATTGACAATTTGACATAAGAACTACTTAATTATTATGATCATATTTGTGTTAATCACTTTCGTGATATCACAACAACCAAACATGCATTACTAAATCCACGCTGAAACCGGGACTCGATCCAGCGACCTCCCGTTAGAAACCACTTCTCCTGCTCCCAGGGAGTCTTGGACATCAGTAATCAGCAGTAGATACACCTGTGTTCTACCGCCGATCTCATCATGTTCAACAGTAGATTGAATGTGAATATAATATTGAGACACGACTTAGTCTATTGTTACCAATTCTATTTTATTATTAATGTAGGCTGGATACTGTAGGCTGGATACATGACACTGCACTGGACAAAAATGTAAGCGGCCACAACGGAGTACCGAAAGTTGTCTAAATCAAGCTGTAGGTAACAAGGTCTGGGGTCTGGGGTCTAGGGTATATGCCAGGGTCCTCGTGGCTTCTCTCATGTCCAATGATCAAAAAAAAAATACTAGCTTTACTGAATCTACGCTGAAACCGGACTTGAACCACCGACCTCCAGGTTACAAGTCCGCTGCCTAAATCGATCAAGCTACTGAGGTCAGTATAATGTTTTATAATGTGTATGTATATATCTACCTTGGATACATAATATTTATTTTTATATGTACCTATAGGTAACAGAAGGTATGTATTTACCATGATAAAGAACTCACATATTATGTAGGTATAATAATATAATCATTCCGTGTCCGTGAGGTAGGTATTGATACCTAAATCACGGTGGTGAGAGTATTATATGGACGCCCAGATCCAATTTTTAGGCTCCTTTCATGTCCATTGATTCTATTTGGTTTTAACGTCCTGACGTGAGGTAGACAGGACGGAATCGTACCAGCTACCCACATTAACCTTAACCAGCCTGGGTAGGGCCGGAATTGCCAGCCTCATATGTTCGAAGGGAACAGAATTTTCTGTGCGAAAAGTCTGCTCAAACCGGGAATCGAACTCAAGATCTTTGGACTACGGGCAGTAGTTATAACCGTTATGCCACGGAGGCTAGTATTATGTTATTTTTACATACTAAAATCCTCATATAATGTAGGTATGTAAATTATGTTTTGATGGACTTTTAGACCACAATACCTCGTGTAACTGAGAGGTATTTCTACATTTTCTACACACATTTCTGATATATTACCAGTGGTAATGATGTTATTACCAATAAATAAGGTGGTCGTATTTGAATGCGATTCCAAAGGTTTAGCGCGTGATTGTATTCATGACGCAATGGTGTCTGTGCTTGAGTATATGATTTATCGAGCCAAGTTTATTGCTAGAAAGTAACATGTTGTGACGGTTGGTAACCATAAATAATCACTGTGGCAGTGTTGCAGAAATGAACGCGAAGATCACTCTTAGGTACCTCGTGAGGACAGATGAGAATAGCTAAATTAGCTTTCGACTCAACTCTAAGGAATAATATACTTAGCTAACACCACAGCCTTTGAGGAACCATCAGGTGTTGACAAAAGAAGAAAACAAACTTTCTGATCCTTTGAAACAAAAAATGAAAATTTGCATTTTCTTATTATGTGGCGGGGGGAAAAAAATATGAAAATTAAATGACATTAGAAGAAAGACGAGAAAAATTAAAATTTAATGAGTCGCCTTTTTTGTCTTCTTTCTTTGACAAGAAATTAAATTGAGGAGTAGTGAACCAACTTTCGAGCCCATGGCAAAGCATTTTCTTTCATCAGATTGAACTGAACTAAATACTTATAGCCGTATTATGAAACAGGATTAGTAAATCCAAGCCGACCCTTAGATTTTATCAGCTGACCGATACGTATTCTAAAATAAAATTTTCTGTCACCAAGGCTGGTCACAGCTCCGTTACGTCACAGAAGTAATAAACAGCTACAGAGCCCGGCGTGGATATGACCTCTACAGTTGTTGTCAAGGTGAAAGTTAAGGGATAGTGTCTAATAAGATTAACAAATCCTGTTTCATAATTCGGTGCCTTAGATTCGATTCCATGTACTCGTATAGAAGTTTTTTTTTAATCCGCCAAAATTATGATCCGTGGTGTAATGATACTTGCTTTACGTGCGGAAAGCCAAGGGTTCGAACCCCTTTCGTCACAACTTCATCTTAATTCCACCTGATAAAAAAAATAAAAGAAAATAAAAATTAAAAATATCTCGTCTCAAGAAAAACCATTGTTTGGAGAGACGAGACATGGGTTTTGTCTCTTGTCCGTCTTCAAGGATCGAAAAGGACGAAACGCCAAGGGTAAAATATTCTTCTGTGTTTGTATTTTTCATCACAATATTTTTTTCTCACAAATTTGTGATATTTTTATATTCAGAATTAATTAGAACTAATTATGAATCACGAGGCAGAATGCAAGGGGAAATGATGGAGAATGAATAAATTGTCAATGAGAGTAAAAATGACGAGAGAGAGAGGGATGGGAAGAGGGAGGAGGAGAGGGAGAGAGAGAGAGACAGAGAGAGAGAGAAAGAGAGGAGAGAGAGAGGGAGAGAAAGAGGGAGAGAGAGAGGGGGAGGGAAAAAGAGAAAGAGATAGAGAGAGAGGGATGGGAAGAGGGACGGAGAGGGGAGAGAGAGAGAGAGAAAGAGGGAGAGAGAGAGGGAGAGGGAAAAAGAGAAAGAGATAGAGAGAGAGGGAGAGAGAAAGAGGAAGAGAGAAAGAGAAAGAGAGAGAGAGAAAAGAAAAAGCCAACAAAAAAAGAGTTGCCAAAGTAAAAAGTTGCGATAAACAAAGAACAAGAAAAGAAGAAGGAGAAGAAGAAGGTACTGATGATAAGAGCAGTGGGTATGATGATAAAAAAAAACAATAAACTTGCTAAAAACACCAGCAGCAAAAAAAAAAAACAAGTAAAAATTTAGGGTTATTATATTCGCGCCATAATTAGGTTAGTGTGGTTTGTAACAAAGTTTGGGAAGAATCCTTGCTTTCTGTTTTCTGATTATTATTTTTTATTGTACAAAAAAAAAAGAGTTTTGTGGATGTTATTGCAAAGAAAAAGAGTTCCAGCAATCCAGAAAGACTTCTCGTCCTGTTCCTTGGAGGAGAAGGAGGAAAAGGGTTTGGCGTAAGGGATGAGAAATCCAAGAACTTGAAGTTTAGGGTTGCGGGTTCGAATTCCGGCAGGAGCGGAAACTTCAGACCCGGATTTTCCGGAATGGCATTGGTAGGTAAAGTGCCCTGAAGTAGGTAAAGCGAAAGTAGTTGCAAGACACAACTTACCCTAGAAAAATACTACCTTGTATAGCTTAGGTCTTAGGAAGTTTCGCTAGGAGATGTTAAAAAGATAAGGTATGTCATCATTTCATCAATATTGAGGACATGCACTAGAATATCTGCGATTATTTCACCGAAATAAAAAAAAGAGTTCCGTTTAAAAACAGGTATCTCTTTCATCAGAAGCATAGATGTCTGAGCGCAATGACAGTGCGCCAGGCTAAGATCCAGTACTATATAACTTACAATTAATTATCATATCATTATTATTAATTTTTTTATTAGACAACAGACATATGCACAGCATTAATAAAAGGAAACAATAATATGGACAAAAATAGAATAATATATACAATTATACACCCATATACATCCTAACTAAAGGGCGGGGTAATTGCCTATGGCAATCTCTTCTACCTTTATATAACAATACTAAAGCACACGGTACGGACTAACTGACTATGTTTGATGAGCAGGCAAATGATAGGAGCGCACAAATTAACTCTAATTCATCTCGACATTAAAATGATCTATTAACAAGAACTCTCTGCACATGGAATTTCTATCTATCTCTATCATAGTCTCTACCAATCTACATACCTACTGGAAGAATAGCAAAGACATGAAAGAAGGTACTTATTTCTACAGGGTATATCGAAAACTCGTCACCAATATTCTAGAGGTGATATATCTCGTGAGTTGAGATACAGTTGAACCTGGATATAAGAGAAATCAAGGGACCGCAATTTTTTCCCTCATATCCAGTTCAACACGTGCGCACCAAAAGGTAGCCCTTGCAATCAACTGTAACCTAATTTGGAATACAAATTTGTTGTCTGCTCGGGAGATCGAACCCGGGACCTTCTGCATTCTTAAGCGAATGCTTAAGGGATATTTTCGATTAGGATGGATGAGTTCTCTCAAACCTAATAAAGTTTCAGAGATTCACAAACACCCTGTGTATCTATCTACAATATCTACATATCTACTACCTATAAAAGATAGAGCTTCTTAATTCACATTATATATATCTTTACATACGAACTAGGTATAGAGGTTAGTATAATAGTATTTATCTCTTGTTCTCCACTAGCTAGATCTAGAGGTCCTATTTAGACACATCAGTATATTCAGTACCGCATATCTCCAGGGCCTTGTATCACTAAAATTGGACAAGTAACGAGTCATTTTACGATTATTCTACAAATTACAATAAATTTTATAACAATCATACAAGTTAAAAACTAATTTTGCAACCGTTCTGAAAATAACAAGTAACTTTATAATCATTCCACAAATTGCAAGATGATACGGGGTTAAGTTGCAAAGAATACCTAAGGCATTAACTTATCCCCGGATTACAGAAACAATTTTGTAAACAATAATGTTCCATATTTTTTGTATATATTTTTAAGTTTTTTTGTTTTTGAGGGATTGTTTTGTATTGATGATGATTGTTTTGTAAACGGAGATTCGGGGATTTTGAGAGTGGAGAGTGTTTTTTATTTTTATTTTAAAGATGAGTGTTTCATAGCCTTTTTTATTTCGTAGCTATGAAACAGGAGCTATTGCAGACGCTTGTGGTCTGTGTTGTAGCCTGCCGATCCCGTAGAATGCCTCCCCTCTGAAGTGACAAAATACTTCCCATTTAGTTGCTGGGTCAAAACGAGCAGGTATCCCTTACCAACAATATTGTAACCAAATTAAGAATACAATTTTTTGTCGGCACGGGGGATCGAACTCGGGACCTTCCGCATAGCAAGCGAGTGCTTAACCACTGAGCTAAAGTGTTTTTGGAACGAGGCCCTGGTCTCCATTCTTCCAGAAGACAATGCCAGAACCCAAGCCGACAGCAGTGAGGAAATTACAACTGGCGCAACTGACACCTACACTCCATTGTATTAATACCCCTGGTAAGTGAAGCCTATGAGGAACTTGACTCTGTGATCAATGTCGAGCGACACATTGCAATAGCTGTTATTGAAAGAAATATACATACGTTATGATGAAGTGGCGAATGTAGAGAGGAACAAGGAACTATGAGGATTTTCTTTAACGATTGAAAAAGTTCATTTTTGAGAAAGAAATATATTAAATTTGTTCTGTATTATCCTTATAAGATAATAATAATAACTCTTTTTAGTGGAAGGTAACCATCAGGCGAGGTTAATGCTCAAAGTATTTTACACCACCTAACCCTCAGAGTCTTATTATTATGTGGTCGAAAACTCAAGTAAATGATTCGTGCACTGGGTGGGATTCGAACCAACAGATCCCTAAGCCACGTGAATTGCCAGACTAGTACACTAACCACTTGACTAGCAGTGCACTTTTCGGTTTTTTTCTTTATTTTTTTTTACTCTATCATTATTTTTTCTCAATATTCTTGTATATTCTTCGGCTTCTTCTATCTGATTTTCCAATTCTAGGTCCTTCATTTCTTTTTTTCTATGTTCCTATTCTTCAGTTTTCAATTCATTTTCTTTCTTCTCTATCATTTATTCTCTCAATTTTCTTGTATATTCCTCGTCTTCTTCTGTCTTATCTTCTACTTCATGGTACTCCAATTTGTTCCTCTATCCGTCCTCTTTATTTTCTTTCTTCTCTATCATTTATCCTCTTAATGTTCTTGTATATTCCTCGCCTTCTAATATCTCATCGAATTCATGGTCCTCCATCCGTCCTCTTTCTATTCTTCTTCTAGGTCCACTGATGAGGTTCCCACGATGCTCAGAGCTCCCATCATCTTTCATGTCTCTACCTCCATGCATTATTTGGCTATTTCAGTCTTTATATGTCTCTACCTAAGGCATTGTTTGGCTGTTCGGCGAGCCTGCTACAAGTTCATCATTGTGTGCGACTCATATTCTTTTGCTATTTGGTGTCTTCTACAAGAGTGTGGGACTCTATGGGCTATTGTGTCTGCATATATTGATTGCACGGACAGAATTGTATCGGTTCTATTCTCTGCGTCCTATAATTAGTATTATTACTCGTATGTTTGAACTCATAGGTTCCTAGCAGTAGGTATAATATGAGTGTTGTCGCTTGATTTTTTTTTAAAGCTGAGTGTTTCACTACCTTTTTTTATTTGGTAGCCATGAAACAGAAGCTACTGTAGACGCTTATGGCCTGAGTTGTAGCCTGCCCATCCCGTAGTATGTCTCCCCTCTGATGCCGAAAAGTGACACAATACTTCCCATATAGGTGCTAGGTCAACACGAGCGCACCAGAAGGTATCCCTTATAAACAACTGTAACCAAATTAAATAAAAAAAAAAATTGTCGGCGCGGGGGTTTGAACCCGGGACCTTCCGCATTGCAAGCGAGTGCTTAACCACTGAGCTATGTTGTTGTCACAGCTTTTGTTGACATTACATATCTTACTGTTGGAATAATGGGACTCATTAGTCCTAATCGAACAGTATAAATGAG
This sequence comes from Bactericera cockerelli, assembly GCA_024516035.1. Lineage (NCBI taxonomy): Eukaryota > Metazoa > Arthropoda > Insecta > Hemiptera > Triozidae > Bactericera > Bactericera cockerelli. Next base: position 29,424,924 of record CM044962.1, read on the forward strand.
GCGATATTATTATTATTTAACCATTTCTCTCGTCGTTTTCATGCAGACCCCGCTCTGTGCATCCTGCAATTATCCTACAGGACACTCCAACAACACGCCCTTATCATGTCCAGAAAATCCAGGATTAAAACCACCCGTTAAAAGTTCATGTTGGAAATAAAATGTTTCGCCAAGAGGGGTTTTTCTTTAATTTTCCTAAAGTTCCCAAGAATTCCTGTGAACAAATACTTCGGAAAAAGCCAAGGCACTGTGCCAATGGTAACTTCTAAGTGTTGTGTTGTGGTAGAGGGAGGGGGGAGAGAGAGAGAGAGAGAGAGAGAGAGAGAGAGAGAGTGTGGTGAGAGAGAGAGAGAGGGAGAGAGAGAGGGAGAGAGAGAGAGAGAGGAGAGAGGAGAGAAGAGTGAGGAAAATCGTAGAAGAAATTAGAGGGATGGGGGAGAGAAAAGGAAAAGGAGAGAGTGAAAAGGAAAGATCCCAAATAAACGGAACAAATTAACCTTTAAATTCCTTTTGACTCCGAAGCTAGCCAATTCAAAGGCTAAACAAACGCTGCACTTTTTTTTGGCACAGACTGGACTTCTCTCCTTCTATTTCACCTCTGTGTGCCTTCTTCCTAATTCTGATTATGTCCTTTGACTTTTAACTTTCAACTTAGAGCCCTTAAAGCACACAAAATGTTCAAAGTCGACATATTGTTACCATTTGAATTTCACGTTTGAATTAAACAGTCCATGGTCATGATGGCGATCCACAGTCTATTCTCGACCTCACTCACGCTGGGTGAGGTTATTTTTTTCGTTTTTTCTGTTATTTGTAGATATAAACTCGGAAGTAACAACGCAAATATTTAATAATAATTATTGAGAATTATGTATGTAAAATTTCTAAACTATATGAACATGGTAGGAGCCAAGTAAATAAATCATTTCGATAGTATTCTTAAGTCTCCTAGATTTACTGACATAGCCACAACGTCAGAATGAATATTTCAAATAGATATTAGATGCTATTTTTCATTATGTATTTATTAATTAAGCTACCATGATTGAAATACCATGAAGTACCTATATATATTTTACTGGAATCTCATACAAATCAACTACTAGATTTAACTTGTGCATTATAAATGTGGTGTCAGCATGTGTGTGCTATTTGAAAGTTGACATTTCGCGTTGACATTTAGCCTGTTCGACCCCTTTTCTATATAGGTACAGCTCTATACAATTATACACATAACATTATATAAAGTATATATATATATATGTATTATAATTTATAAGACTCGTATTATACAGGATGGAACATAATGGAAACAACAACAACAATTACTTATCTACTTGAATTATGTTTTATACGTATCGGAGGAATAAGACTACTTTTTCTTAAGCAATAATTATGAATTAGGATTATATTAACAAATCCTACACTATTTCTTATCACGCTCTCTGGTGGAACAACTGTTGTGACACCACGGAAGGGTATTAACACGAATATGATAACTTTTTTTAAAAAGAAAACCTTTTTAATGTATAACAAAATATTTTTCTTATTACAGAATAAGGAAAGTAAAAATGTTCATATTTTTTTATGTTCCGATCAGCTACACCCTGTACACATGAAGAGAACATTCGTTATCTATACGTTGCACTTTACCTCTTGTAGTTTTGGTGCCCTTTAGCGACTTCAAGAAACATCCAGCGGTGTGAAGACAGCCTATCTAGGCTCAAAATAAATAAAAGGATGCATCTTTTATACAGGGCGCAAAGATAGTATTGCAGAGTAGTGCTTTATTTAGACTGTCGACTCGAGACAGGGAGTCCCATTATGCTAACAGTTTAATATAGCACCTCTTTATTTATTTTATACAGGATATTATAACTAGAAAAACATAATAACTAGAATAAAAAAGATAGGAATAAAAGTTGAGTAGGTACCTACTATTTTCTATAGGATACAACAAAAGCTGTGTTATTGATGATGTTTTTGTGTTTGAGATATAGAGCTAACAGTAGCAGTTACCTTGGCTGAGAGGGTAGGGAAGTAGACTGGCAGGCAGGTGACCTCTATGCTGACCCAAGTACGTTTGGCAAAAAGGTAACCTTAAGGAAATCTGCCCATCTTTGGCCCGCGGGCCGCATTCTAGCCCACCAGAGCATCTGAAGTGGAGGAGAAGAAAAAGGGAGAAGGGAAAAAGAGAGAAGAGAAAGAGAAGGAGTAGAGAAGAAGAAGGAGGATAGAAGTATAAGGAGGAGATGAGGAGAGAAGGAGAAGGAAAAGGAGGAAAAAAGAAGAGAAGGAGTAGAGAAGGAGAGAAAGAGTAGAGCAGGAGAAGTATGAGAGAAGAAGAGGAGGAGAAAGAAAAGGAGGAGAGAAGAAGAGGAGGAGAAGCAGAGAAGAAGAGACAGAGAAAAAGAAGGAGGAGAGAAGGAGAAGGAGAAGGAGAATAAGGAGAAAGAGAAGAAGCAGAAGGAGAATAAGAAGAAATAGAAGGAGGAGAAAGAGAAGAAGGAGGAGGAGAGGAGAGAAGGAGAAGGAAGAAAAGCTGGATGAGAGACACAAAAAGACTCAAAAGCAACAATAGAGCAGGAAATTTAGTTAGGGTTAAAAGATAAGGAGGGTCGATACAGGCTGGGGGAGGACAGAGAGAAGAGGGTGCAGAGTTGAGGTACAAGGTTATCCACAAAAGTTTTGGTGTTAACATTCCAATGAACAGATAAGCACGAGTTGTATAATAATGCGACTTCTGGTTTTAAACAAACCCCCCCTTCTAGGAACAATAATACTTTATTATAATAATAATAATAATTTTAAATTTATATCTTTCTCTCTCTTTAGAAAGTAAAACTCCATTATGTACTTCTTTTCTAACATATTTATTATTAACCTTTTAAAGATAAATATCATGTGTGGAACTCACCAATTCTATTGTGATATTTTCAACCGCTCAACATTTTTAATTAGGTCACACATACATACCTGTGAACAAAAAGAAAAAACAATTAATTAGCAACTTTTTTTTTTATTTATTAAATTTGTGTTAATTACTTTCGTGATGTCACAATTACTCAAACTAGCTTTACTAAATCTTTGCTTGACTTCGGGACTTGAACCACCGACATCCAGGTTACAAGTCCAGCGCCTTGTCGTTAAAGCTACTGAGATCGGTCTAATTAGCAACTAGGTCATAGCAAATAATTAGCAGGTATTCAATATTATAATACTAGTTAAAACTTCATAAGACTGATCAAAATATAACAGCCAAAATACCTAAAATAAGAGCGGAATTCATAGACGTTTTTGTAATACCTCTGTGGCGCTAAGTCACAGATTGCGTTCTGTGTAAGATAGCGAAAAATCGACGCTTAACAATGACTTGCGATATAGAATTTGCCTTTTTAGTTCCGCCCTAAAACTAGACGACAGAGGTAGATTCCAATTTTTTTCAAATTTAAGCTTATATTATTATGGTTTTATAATGACCAAAAATAACAAGTTATCAAACACCTCGGCCGAGGTGTGAAGAATGCCTTATACACAGAGAGAGACAGCGCGGCAGAGAGTAAGGTTCCGGATTTAGATATCAGGAAATAGATATAGGTAGATAGCTTTCTTTGACTATATTTTCTCATTGGTAGTCAAATGGTTAACACTCTGGTCTGGTAATCCAGGTAGCGTAGGGATCCCCGTTGGTTCGAATTCCACCCAGTGCATGAAATTTTCCTCATCAATTTGAGTTTGTGACCACATAATTATAAGACTCAGAGGGTTAGGTGGTAGAAATTGAGTATTAACCTCGCCTGGTGGTTAACTTCCACTAAAAAGTTTTATTATTATTGTCTTCTTCATCTCAAACTGACATCTCCTTCTCTGTCTTTTTCTTTTTCTTCGTCTTTTCCGCCTCAAATTTCGTCAGTTCCCTCTCACCTCTGACACTTCTAGTGCCTTTTGTTTCCCAACTTTATCAACTCCTCCTTATCTCTCAAATGACTCGGCGCCGTCTTCACACTCGGCTGATCAGTTCACTGGCTCTCTCTTCCCATTATTATTCTCATTGCTGTGGAGGTGAAGCTCACTCTTCCCATTATTATTCTCATTGCTCTGGAGGTGAAGCTCACCCTTCCCATTATTATTCTCATTGCTCTGGAGGTGAAGCTCACCCTTCCCATTATTATTCTCATTGCTCTGGAGGTGAAGCTCACTCTTCCCATTATTATTCTCATTGCTCTGGAGGTGAAGCTCACTCTCCCCATTATTATTCTCATTGCTCTGGAGGTGAAGCTCACCTTCCCATTATTATTCTCATTGCTCTGGAGGTGAAGCTCACCCTTCCCATTATTGTTCTCATTGCTCTGGAGGTGAAGCTCACTCTTCCCATTATTATTCTCATTGCTCTGGAGGTGAAGCCACTCATTGCTCTGGAGGTGAAGCTCACTCTTCCCATTATTATTCTCATTGCTCTGGAGTGAAGCCACTCATTGCTCTGGAGGTGAAGCTCACTCTTCCCATTATTATTCTCATTGCTCTGGAGGTGAAGCCACTCATTGCTCTGGAGGTGAAGCTCACTCTTCCATTATTATTCTCATGCTCTGGAGGTGAAGCCACTCATTGCTCTGGAGGTGAAGCTCACTCTTCCCATTATTATTCTCATTGCTCTGGAGGTGAAGCCAGGACACGGGGGTGTAGAGAGGACGAGATAAGAAATAAGGAAGAGGAGAGAGATGGAAAAGGGAACAATAATAATAAAGGATTTAATAATAATAAAGGTTTTAATTCATCACAAGTACTTGTATTCAACACGTTGTGACGTCACTATTCCTCATATAACTCGATTTACTAACAACTTTGCTTGACTTGGGTTATATAATAATATTTTCTTTTTTATACTTTTCGATTAGAACTTCTAAAGTCCCATTATTCCTACAGTAAACCTAAGACATATCCTATTATGTGGTAAAAATCCCTTATAGGAGGATAACTTGTCATGTCTCGGCTGAGTTTAGAACCCGCGGCCTCTGGAATCTCTAGATTCACAGAGTGCCGCCTTAACCACTAAGCTACCGGGACAGACTGTTTTCAATTTAATTTAAACATTTCAACTCCATCATAGCTATTTTCATGAAAAGATACAATCGTAACAGTTACAATTGCATCTACTATCAGTTTTTATTGGGATCGAAACCCGCATCGTACGATCTGAGACAGTCCTAACTGTTTTCATGACTGCTCGGACAGTTAGAACTGTCAGTGCTCCAGGGGTTTCGAATTCAATGGGTATGATTACTCAATGGTAATATACCGAGTATAGATATTTACAATAGCTATGTATCTATACTACAATCACAGAGTCAAAGACGTATGTATGTACCACTCAATATCTACTTGTGTATAAGATAAATAAATACTTGTATACAGGATGACTGGATGAGAGATACTTGAATGATGGCGCCCCGAAAAGACAGTTTGTTCCTCCGTCCAGAAAGAAAGAACCCCTCTTCCCCCCCACCACCATAAGTACACTAACAACGTCCAAAATGAAAGCCTCTCACAAGGTAGAGCGATTGTAAGATTTTTAATAATAAAAAAGAAAGAAAAAAAGGTAATGCTTGAAAAAAAGTACTTTCTAAGAAGTTCCAATCTCTTTCACCTCATGTAGACCTTGAGAGGATCGGCACGAACGACCATATTAATAATTGGTTAAAGTGCCTAAGCGAAAAAAAAAACAGATAAATTGTCTTCTTTGTTCATTGATTCAAACGTCTCAGACATTTTTAGTTTTCATTTTTTTAAGCATTACATACTTGTAATGATAGACCTGCCGTCGAAATAGCTGTATGAGACTGCTCCAAGAGCACTCTGTATAGAACAAATCAATGGGCATGTCCAATATGTATACACAGAAAAGTATTTAAAACTACATACACAAGATCTCAGGAGATACCACATGAGGACCAAGTCTCGGGCTTTCTGGATTGAGCGGTACTCAAAGGACCCAAAGGATCCGGACGACTTGAATTTTATCATCCTTAAAACTTTGGCTGGTGGACTATAAGTAGAAAGTTGACTAGCTTTCTGGCTGCAGTGAGAAAAAAATTATCCTGGACATTCATCCTTGAAAAAATGTTAAAATATGAGGATGATTGATACTTCAATTAGTATATTACTCACTTCATTATTGCAATGTAACAATTAAGAATGTAACTTGTATCGTTGTCTTAGTGTGCAAGGACAAATAATCTTTTCTTAAAGTAATCCCGATTCCATCCTCGTTTAAGGATAACTTACTAGCTAACAAGGATGTCCTTTTTCTCAGTGTGGGGACTGTAAACAGGGAGGAGACCAGCAGTCTGGCTGGGGACTATAAATAAGGGGTAGACCATCGTTGGATTGGTTCTGGAGGGCCTTGTCAATTATTAGCCTCCTTGTAAAGTAAGTGGTAGAAGTGCTGAGTCATTCATCTGTCTGGCTACCATCGTTCACGATGACGCCACCCTATGATGATGATAAAACTTTGATTGCCCAAAACCAACTTTGAATCAGTTATTTTTGGACAATCAGAGTTATTTTTTCAACCTATGAGACACGAGATCATCATCATCATTTTATTGTTTAAATACATACATGTATGTTAACAAGATAATCCAGAGTTCGCGGGTCCAAAATGGTTATCATTAGCTCCTCAGAAGTTAGACTTAGCTTATAAGAGATGTATTGTTCGTAATATCATTATTGTACAAATAAATAAAAGTATTCAATTCAATTCAAAGGCCTTCAGCCTAGTAGAATTCTAAAACTGTATATATGAATAATGTGAAATAGGTAGTTTATAATATTTTGATAATTATATATACTTATATTATATTTTGTTACTACCTATTTTACGACCTAGGCTGAAAAGAGATAACTTTATTAAATTTGGAACCCTTATGTTTGTAAATTTCTTTAAATGATTAACACTTCAATAAAGGCAATTTTATTTTATTTATTCAATTTAATTCAAATTCTTGACCACCCCCAACCAACGCCCATGGGCACCCATATCACAACATTGAGGACCACTTCGACCATTATCCTAATGTACAACTTCGTGCCTAGACTCTGGCAATAAATAGTAAATTATCATATTTGAATTTTGATAAATCGATATCTAGTACTCTCTCCCTGTCTCTCTCTCTCTCTCTCTCTCTCTCTCCTCTCTCTTTCTCTCTCTCTCTCTCTCTCTCTCTCTCTCTCTCTCTCTCTCTCTCTCTCTCTCTCTCTCTCTCTCTCTCCTTGCCTAGATACGTCCCAGGATCGGAGATATGGGCAACTTAAGTATTGAGAATTGGTTTGATAAATGCAGCTACTCATAGGCTAGCGGGCAGTCCCATGAGCAATTGAGCATACGTATTATGTATAGTCATATGCATGTATGTATAGTCATATGTTTGTATGTATTTGACATTCAAGAGTACCTACCAATGGATAAAGGTATATGAATAATATTTGATGCATACGCATGTGTATTTAGTTTTTTTTCCTAGGTAGTGTACTGATATTTAATGGGATACTCAAAAATAAACTATGACCTATCTCTTCTTGAGATTTTATAAAGGACCACATTTGTATGTGCTCAGTTGCTCACTGTACATACTCGCATGTGTGGGTATAACAAGGGTGCTACACCGCCATTGTCCTAACCAAAGGGCGGGGTTATTGCCTATGGCAATCTCTTCCACCCAACCCTTATCAATCACAATGGTTACCAACTACTAAATATTTGCCATACCCGGGACTCAAACCACCAAGACCCTCGGGTTAAAAGTTGCACTGGTAGCGGTTAAGGCGCTACTCTGCTAATCCAGGTAGCGTAGGGATCCGTTGGTTCAAATCCCATCACCCAGTGCATGAATTTTTCCTCATTAATTTGAGTTTGTGACCACATAATAATACGATTCTGAGGGTTAGGTGGTAGAAACTGCTTTGAGCATTAACCTCGCATGGTGGTAACCTTCCAATAAAGAGCATTATTATTATTATTATTATTATTACAAGTCCACCGCCTTATCGATGAAGCTACTGAGTTATGGCTGCGAAACTGGTGTTGTAAAAATATAGAACATATGAATGTTATGATCATAACAGAATGCCATTTTTTATCGACTCATTTCTTATCGGTTGCAGTTCGGCCTGCATAGAGCGCCTAGTGATATAACTTCATATTTATGCATATAATGCTACTAAGGTCAAAGGTTCCGTCAGTAGTATCAGAGTTTCCACAAGCACGATGCATAGCTAATAGGCAGTTCTCATTCCCTTGTAGGCTAGTACAGTCGAAGTCAGCTTCGATGACGCGTTGAATGTTCTCGTAGGATCACCGAAGTTAAGCAACGTCCAGCGCGGTGAAGACTTCGTTATGCTGGCATTCCGGCCCAACCCGGACTGGGTGAGGTTAATGTGGGTAGCAGGTTTGTGAGTATCCTGCGAATGGAGGGTACCCCTGTCGTGATATTACCATGCAGTTGAAAGCGACGTTAAAACACGAAAAAAATGTTCAGTCGAACCTAGATATAAGAGAAGGGACCAGAATTTTTTTCAGGTATTTTTTTTCTTTTCTTTATAATGTTAAAGAAATGATCATGACGTTTACTATCTATGATCCTATGTACAACTGCGCATATTACACCTATATTATTCTTATGTACATAATTATATAGAGGTACTATTTTTTTCATTAGTTATTCTATCCATAGTTATATAGGGCCTACCAGATAGGCAAATCAACACTATATCACGAGGTTTCACATTGGGGCCAAAGGTCACATAAAAAGAAGCACACACAGCTAGTATGGATTCTGACTATAACATAGCAGCACTTAGAGGCCAATAATATGGACTCGGAATCAAAATAATGTTTTGATGAATAAAATTCCACGTAGGGAGAGAGAACGTAAAAATATTTATTAAAAATACTTTACAACTGGTGCCACATGGGCACTTGCCTAAATGACACAGTATACATTGTTTTTTCTTTCTTTCTTTTTCTTCTTTCTTTTTCTTCTTCTTATGTTTTTTTATACAGGTGGTTGTTTATTATTTTGTGAGAGCCACGTATTACGTTTGTGATAATATTCTCACAAGTTATCTTTGGTATATTGAATTTGGTTTTGAAGTCTTTGAAGTGATTTGTTAGAGATCCTCTGGCTCCAATCAATAAACCTATAATTTTAATATACATACATATACCTATACAACAATTCATATACAACATACATATACTATACATACTATGTGTAAAAACTCAGGAGGTTATGAAACGTCTAGAAATATGATTTTTTTTAAATCGGATAAAAAATATTTTTATTTACAAAAACGAACACAATACTTTCGATATCTAATATTAGAAATTTATCGGAAGTAATAATAACAAATAATATGACTGTACTCTTATATTTGTGAATAATAACACCAGTTACATAAACCAATCACAGTAGCCTAGCCCTAATGGATAAGGCGACGGACTTCTGGTCTGCAGATCAGTGCTTCGAATCTCAAGTTCAGCAAAAATTTTGAGCGAGTAAAGGTTTGGAGACAATCGAGTTTGAGTGATTGTGATATTACATCGTGATTAACACAAATATGATAACTTATAAAGAATTTTTACATAAAATGTTTCTAGAATAGTTATCATAACATTCATAACTATTAGTAGTGCAAAGATCTCACTATTATACCTCAGTTAAAAGAAAACGAAGTTAAAAATAGACTAATAAGAAATCAGTGGTTTTTATAATGTAACAAAATTTCTTTATAATAATGAGAACCCTAGTAAGATGGTTATAAAAACAATATTTTTTACATTAAAATTACGAGAAAAAAATCTCGTAAATCTATCACCGGGATATGTTTTGACCCCAGGGAAAAAGATAAGATACTTAAGCGACTTAAAAAGTTAAGCTCTCCAACTTTCATAATATTAAGTTCGTGATAATTCATGAATCTCTGATCATTCATCATACGATGCATTCGGGATTCTGAATGTGTTCGATGACTTGAGAGTTTAGAACAGACTATTAGTATTTATTTTTATTATACAGTATTATTATTTTGAGGGTTTTTAACGCCACTTTCGACTGCATGGTCAATTGGTCATATCCTAACGAAGGTTTTACCCTCCATTTACTGGAAAATGACAAATCAGAGCTATTCAGATTAATGGGATTAATCTTCAATCAGCCTGAGTGGGGCCGGGAATAGCCAGCATCACGAGGCGCGAGTGATTCACTACTAAACTCATATTTGTGGAATGTAAGTATGAAATTTCTATTTAAAAAATCCCATAGTAATTGAAATTTGCATTATGTAAATGAAAAATGAAAATTGGAGCACTGTACTGCCACCACTATAGTTCGCACACTAATGGTTTATAAGGTCAGCCTATCTCACAGTACACCTAATTTCCTAATTATTACTATGAATATCTATGAATTATATGAGTTCTCAGGAAAAACTTATAACTATACACAACTCTTGGTAAAACAAATAAACATCGAAATAATTTGAAGATAGAAAACTGCACTTATCATATCCCGGGTGGTTTTGAACCCGCGGCCTTTGAACTATCAGACCTCACCATTTACCTAAAGGGACAAACAAGTTATCCTCCGATGTAGATTATATACAACCACCATAATATAACAAAACTTCCAATGTGTTAAAACGGAATACCTAAAATATTTATTTCATTATGATTAATAATAATAATCCTTTTACAAATGTCTCAATACATGAAATACACATACATTTTAAACAACCTCAGGAATAAAATACAACTTCCAGTACTAAGAGATATGGTCTTTGTAACAAAATGTAATCCTACATTTAATACAAATAATTTTTATATTCTATTCTATTCTACTAAGAGACATGGAAAAGCTTGAAATACGCGAAGAGGACGCAGAAGATCGAAACCGATGGAGGCAACAAATCGATGAGGCCATAACCGACTAGGTAAAGCCAGAGTAGGTAAGTCAGTAAGAAAAAAAAAAAAAAAAACTAACACTAAGACGGAGTGTTATTTGAAAAAAAACTAAGGAAAATAATTGTCTTCAATTCAGTGTGTTAGTGAGGTGAGGTAGACTGCAAAACAAAACAACAACAAACAACAACAAAACTTGGTAGACCCAGTTTGGCTCAGAGATTGGTTCGTGGGAGGAATGCCTATGCTCTACCCCTGGGCTAAGCCATAGTAATAGTACATTACAATGTTGGTATATATTATATACTCTATGTGTTCAATATTATTGTTTATATAATAGATGTTTATTAGTTATATAATATTGACTAATATATGTGTTTTTTTAACTGTTCATTTATGTGAAACCATTTTATATTTATGGCAAAACTTGGAGAAAAACTTATTGATATGACTTAAGTGCAAGTGAACAAAAAAAAAAACTTTATAATGATTATGTAACTATTTTACAATTTGATAATCAATATTTACAATTTTTTAATACAGGTGCAGTAAAAGTAAATTAATGTAAGGTAAACAAAGTTTGATCAAGGGTGGTGATAATGCCTTTGGCATCTCTTTCCAACTATTGTGTTTATACTCGTATTTGTTCCTAATTCTTTAGGTTATCATATTGATGTTGATTTTTTTTTTGGCTTTCTTTAAAGTGGCAGGGTTCTCACAGATTGAGCTCTTCCACTCAACTATTGACTCTTGAAAAATCACTTCCGTGATATAACAATACTCAATCCGAGAGAATTGAACCACCGATCCTCCAAGTTACAAGTCCGCCGTCTTATCGATCAAGCTGCTGAGGTCAGTTTGTAGCTTACCATTCTCATTGAAACCAATAAATGGGGATGTTTAAACTGATAGCAAAAAGGGGTATTTAGCTACGCCGTGCGCCGGCATTCTAAATAAAGTGGCGCTAGAAAATTGACTTCAAACTTCGGAACCGATCTGAACCCCCCTGTAGAATCGATGTTCTAGTATTTGTTTGACTCAGCTTCAGAACTGGTTTGCAATTCATACTATAAATTATAAATCCTATCTATTATCCTGCAGTTATTACGATTAGTGATTCATATATTATCCTGATGATACGAGGATAGATGATTTCTAAGATCTTTGGGAGATAATCTTTGTGAAGATCATTTCGTTAAGAATATGGTTGAATTACTTTGGTTAAGATTCATTTTTTTAAGATAAGTACATGGTTAAGAATTATCTTTATGAAAGATACGTTGGTTAAAAATATTGTCTTTTTGAAAGGTACGTACGGAATGGAAGGTAAAACCCCCGTACTGACTATCTATCTCAGAATCAGGACGTTAAAACCAAATAGAATCAACTGGTCACAATAATGATCTAATTATTAGTTCGCAGTGTTACATTGTAAGGGTTTTCACTGAAAATCCCTGCAAACAGGTCAGATAATAATAAGATACGTTAGTTAAGAATTATATTTGTAAAAGAAGATTATAATAATGATCTTAGAGCTGATCGTGGGAACAGATTGTAACCTGGAGGTCGGTGGTTCGAGTCCCAAGTTCAGCACAGATTTAGTAAAACGAGTTTGAGTAGTTGTGATATCACGAAAGTGATCAACACAAATATGATAACTAACCATGATTTCTAAAATTATCTTATTAAAGAACACTTTGTCAATAATGTTCTTCGTGAAAGATTATTTTCAAAAGAAATATCTGAAAAAAGATCATTTGTTCAAGAATCGTATTTGTAGAGCAACTTATCATTAAAAATTGAAGATAATCATCTCTCTGAAATATCATTTTATCAGAAAATTATCGAGATAATTTTTCATAGCCCTTTCTTAACAGCTGACATCATTACAACTTGTTTTATCAAGTCACACTTGTAATATTTTACAAACTCTACACAGATTTTCTCAAGTTCACTGGGTTTTTATGACAAAACACAAAACAAAGATCCTCTAAACAGATTCAAGCACATTTGCAACAATCGAGTATGTCATCAGAGCATCTCTCGAGAAGTGTTTATGACTAAAAAGTGAAAAACACCACTTTAATATAAAAGAAGATAGATCTGAAATTCTAAACTTTAATGACAAAACTACTGAACTACTTGAGCACATCATCTAAAACCCTAAATAAATCAAGGGCTACTTATAAACCTTTAAACCATAATCTAAAACTCTATAATGCACTACTTATAAACCTTAACTTTAAACCCTCTAAATAAGACACTACCAAGATAAATACTTTTTATAAAAAGACTTGAATGTTTCACTATCATCGTTTCAATTCTTCTTTTCAATTGTATTTTTTAAAACTAGAAGTGTGTGATTTGTTCATTGGAGAGATAAGGCCTTTTGCAGACACACTCAAAGGCACTCCTTTCTCTCTCACTGATTTTTTTTTCTTTCTCTCTCTCTTTTCTCTGCCTCTTCACAATTGATTTAACCCTTTTGGCCAGGCTACAGAGAGTCGAAGGGTTAAGAATATGATTACCTTATATGCTGAGAATCAGCTTTTTTTACAAAAAAACTGAGAGGGAGGGAGGGGAGGGAGGGGAGGGGAGAGAGAGAGAGAGAGAGAGAGAGGAGAGAGAGAGAGGTTGGAGGTGTTAATATGAACTTTGCCAAAAGAGAATTCAAATTGATAATGCATGAAAGAAAGGGAGAGAGAGATATAAAGAGAGAGAGAGAGTGAGAGATAAAAAAGAGAAAGAGAGAGAGAGAGAGAAAGAGAGAAGGAGAGAGAGAGAGAGAGAGATGAGGGGAGTGTCACATTTGAAATTAGTAAAAGGTCATCCGTCTCTAATACAAAAGGGGACTATTAGGTTAGGTAGAGAGAGAGAGAGAGAGAGGAGAGAGAGAGGAGGAGGAAAAGGTCAACCCTTTCTCCTTTTTAACAGGATCTAATCAAATGTTGAGTCAATACAGTGAAAAGTTAAGTAATAAAAAAAAAATTGCTCTTGTAAATTCAATTTTTCAATGAACTTTGACTCTCAAAAAAAAATGTTATACTAAAAACCGATCCAAGTTTTCTATCTTTTGACTTATCTAAGGGCAAATTAGTAGACAATATCGAGATCTTAAGTCATGACTCAGCATTAGTTTTCCCCATCTAAGAAAAAATGCAAAATCTAAACATTTTGCTCCACACAGGTTCTACAAAAACGTCTATCAATGCCGCCCTAATTCGACCACAGGCGTGACACCACCATTTTCATAAATACTGCATTTTTCATAAAGTGCATTTGACATCTCCACTAATAATCAATATTGTGCACAATAAACTTTTGATTTACAATTTGAATAATTTGACCCGGGAGGGTGCTATGTCCCTTGACAGATGGGAGATGACCTTTATGTGTGAGAGCAATCAACACCCGCCACGGTAGTATATCCAGAATATACTACAGTGAAACATAAGCCATGGTATTATATCTACAATGAACATGTAAACCCCATTGGAGTATCCGGTTACCTAGGGTTATTGTTTGAACTAATGATACACTTGCTATTAAAGGAAAAGTCACAACGGCTGAGGTTTTCAATTGAAATTAATTCTTGTAATTTTGAAAGTTAATTTTTTTTTATAATAAATATAATTATTATTAAATTCATTATGGTTCGTGGTTCCTCAAGATGGTTGATACATAAAATAATGTACAGTCGAACCTGGATATCTATAGAGTTTTTTGAAGGCGATAAATGTATCAGAAAAACCTGGATATAAGAGAACAATTTCCAGGTGCACTTCACCTCTCTGTACGGGAAAATACCCTCTTTATAAGAGAAACCTGGCTATACGAGAATTTTTTTTCGGTCCCTAGAGTTCTCTTATGTCCAGGATAGACTGTACATATTATGACATGAATGAGGTTTAGTACAAGCCAACTTTTCATGATAATATGGCTGAAAACGAACACCTCAAGCTGTAGCTAAGCTGGTTACAACAACAACATTATGAATTCATAATAATTATTTTAAAAAAATGCTCTATAAGCCTGCAGGTTGAAATCGGATTCAATTTATTCAAATCACAATTAGCCCCATGACATTTTCGCCAGCCCCTCTGCAGTCAAGTTTTTTATGCCCCGGTGGCATATTGTCACCCTCTCTTAATTCTATCGTCTTATTATATTCCATTACACTTGCTGGCGAATATAGGGGGTGTGAAAAGGTGTGCGACACGTTGCTTTTCAACGTAGGAAAGGACTTTTGGTGTTAAAACTATACATGTAGTTTATTTGGGTTACTTGTTTATTTCGCTTTCAACTACAGTAATATGATGGCTGCCAGCGCGCGTGGAATTGTGGCGTGGTGATCTTACGGTGAAAACCGGTTCTCGTAGGATCACCGAAGTTAAGCAACGTGTAGGGAGGTGAGGACATCGTGATGCTGGCATTCCAGCCCAACCCAGGCCGGGTGACATTAATGTGGGTATAGCAGATTTGTGAGTTCCTACGAATGGAGGGTAACACCCCCGTCGTGATATGACCAAGCAGTTGAAAGCGACGTTAAACCCAAATTATAAAAAAAGTAGATTAATACGTACATAGTCTGGAATCAAAGTTCTTAAAACAGACCATTCGCCCAATGAAACAAAACTTGTTTTCGAATTTTACATCAACGGAAAGTTTCAATTTGCATGTCTAGATAAATGAAACCTCTCGCCTTTTGAACAACTTTTTGCACACCTGTTAGTTGTCCAATATTTCGCCCACAGATATCAGGTCCCTGCTTTTCCAGATAAATCACAAATATGAGAGATGGTAAGAGGAAGAGAGAGATACGTGGAGTGTATCAATGGGATCTGAGAGAGAGAGAGAGATAGAGAGAGAGAGAGAGAAAGAGAGAGAGAGAGAGAGAGAGAAAGAGAGCGAGAGCGAGAGAGAAAGAGAGAGAGAAAAGAGAAGTTAGCTATCAATCCAAGCGTGTCATGCGGTTCGAATCCCTTGCGGAACCAGGGAAAGTTGTGTTTCAGTCCGGGAGCAAATAGTTCGTATATCAGTGGATGTGGCATTCGCACTTTATTATTTTATTTTCATCAACATTGGTAATTGCTAAAAAATAAAATAATAAATTTTAACAATTAAACCAAACTGACCTCAGCAAGTTGATTGTTAGATTAGCGGACTCGTAATATGGAAGTCGGAGGTTCGACTACACAGTGTGAGTTCGGCCAGGCATTGTGAATTATAGAAAGTCTGTCATCTGTTATGCATAGCTGTTAACTAGTCAAGAAATGTTTAATGTTTTAATTAGTATATTGTTT
The DNA here is from genome assembly GCA_024516035.1 of Bactericera cockerelli. NCBI lineage: Eukaryota > Metazoa > Arthropoda > Insecta > Hemiptera > Triozidae > Bactericera > Bactericera cockerelli. Next base: position 29,441,181 of record CM044962.1, read on the forward strand.
TAAAAAGTTTTATAAGGTATCCTTTGTCATATGGCAACCTGTTGATGTACAGGAAGGTTGAAATATATATAGCTGTTATATGAGTAATTGTGACATTTATCTTGTGATGAATATAAACACATACTCGTATTTCACAGCTTTATATTATACGTATTGTTATCAGAAGGAAATTGAGTGACATGGTAGGTGGTCATCTTGCTTATTGCCAGAAATTCTTGTCTAATATTGACTATATCAGCCAAACTTTTAGGGCGGAATTGAAAGACGATTTTCCTGTGTTGAGCTAAGTCACGATTTGCGTTTTGTTTTAGATGGGGAAAACTAATGCTTAAGTCATGACTTAAGATCTTGATGTTGTCTCTTAATTTCGCAATTAATTCTATAAATAGTTTCCAACATACTCGATCTTGTTTTTCACGACTCCTAGCATAGATCTCCCGGACCACACCCGCCAACATTTAGTCCGGGTGATGTCGATACTTCACACAAAATAAATCTTTGCGGGCAATCAGAGCACCCTCCCCCTTTTCCAAGCCAATTCTCTTACTCTCCTTTCATGTTGAGATTTTTGATTTTTTTATTTTTATTAATGTATTTCCTTTTTTTTATCGTACACATTTTTCCCCACTGAGTCACTTCTTTACCTCCGACGCAAACCCTCAAGGGACTGTTGTGTGGCTTCATATCTTTTCCCTTCTTCAACTGCTTCGTCTTTTTCATTTTTTTTTCTTCTTTTCCATCGTTTTTAGTCTTATTATCATAATCATTTTCTTCTTCCTTTTCGTTACCTTCATAGTTCATTCGATCCTTCTAAACGTTCTCTTTTCCTTCTTCTTCTTCTCTCCTCCTTCTCTTACTCTTCCAATCTCTTTTCCTTCGTTTACGCCTCCTTCTTTTTCTTATCTTTCTGGTTTCTCCTCCTCCTCCTTCTCTTAGTCCTCCTGCTCTGCTTCACTTTCCAACTCTTCCTTCTCTTTCTCTGTCTTTCTCTTCTTCTCCTCCTTCTTCTACTCCTCCATCTCCTACTCCTCTTTCCTTGTCTTACTCTTCCTCTTACTCTTACTTTTTCGTTTACTCTTCTTCTTTTTACTTATCTTTCTCCTCATCTTCCTTCTCCTTGAAGAAAGAGGAAGTTTTCCAACTCTTCCATCTCTTGTTCAATCATCTTCTCCTCCTCCTCCTTCTCTTCCTCCAACTCTCCTTTCTCCTTCTCTTCCTTTTTCTTATCTTTCTCCTCTTCCTCAATACTCAATATTTTCCTCCCCAACTTCTGTTTTTTAGATCCTTCTTTCATCGAGTGTTCTTTTGCTTTTATTTTGACTTTCAATAAGTCGATTATCGTCATTTTTGTCAACAGGGCAGGAAGGAAACCGATATTCCACATCGTATCTCGGTATTTCCAAGTTTTTTTCTTCGTTTTTATTATTTGCTAAGTGTATACTTATGTCTTCAGTGAGTGGTGTCAGAAATTTGCTGCATTTTATTATCTCAATGACATTCCCTTGCTTTTATTTATTATTTCTGTTTTATTATTTTTTATATTTTCGTTACAATCTTGTCAGTAATTTTATTTCTGTTATTGCTCCTGTCTCGGATTTTTCTTTCCACTTGTCAAATGTGTCGGATTGACTTTTGTCGTTTACTTTATTGTGCTTATTATTTTATTACTATGCTTTAGGAGTAGATACGCTTTTGTGGGCTTTATTAATTTTTGTTTTGAAGGTAATAGAGAATTGACTATGGAGGGTATTTTGTAACTCTATTTAGTTTGGGAAATGTTGTTCGTTTGTTAAATTAATTATAGTGGATATACTTACTGTTTACTGATGCAATAATTTTCTAAAAGATAAAAAAATAACTACATAGATTATAATTTTACTTCAATTTTCCAAATTTTAATGCAATTATTTTAAACAATTAAAAAAAAAATGCTTAAAATTTTGGGAAAAGGACAATTCATACAAGAATATTCGAAATGTATTTTCTCGATATACAGTGGAACCTGGATATAAGAGAAGCCTCAATATTAGGGAACAATTTCTAGGTTCAATTTACCTCTCCTTAAGAAAAAGTGACCTCTTTATAGGAGAAACTTCGAAATAAGAGAACAATTCTCAGGTTCAATTAACCTCTCTATAAGGTAAAGTAAATTCTTGCTAAGAGAAACCTGGATGTGAGAGAAAAAATACCGATCCCTTGAATTTTCTTATATCTAGGCTCGACTGTATTACCGGAGGAAACAGTATCTACCGTCTCAGCATGTCAGTAAGTAACAGTATTAACAGTATGCCACCAGTAACTAGTAGAGTAAGTAAAAAAAAGTTATGAAACTTATCATATTTGTGTTAATCTATTTTATGATGTCCCAACGCAAACTCTCTTTATTAAAATTACGCTGAATCCGGAACTTGAACTACCGAAAATCAGATTACAAGTCCGCCGCCTTATCGATCAATCTACTGAGGTCGGTAGCTAATTGAGAACCCACTGTCATACTTTAACCGTAGAACAACTAAACTTTCCTTTCCCTCATAACGACAGTAATTTGAGAGAACATTTGAGAAGAAGAAATTGTATGCCAGAGAAATTCTAACAAGCTAAATCGCAAAATCGGGAATACGATAAGGATCGCATGCACGATTGCAGCAAGGAGGATTCGTCCCATTATGATATGCAAAAAGTGCAAACCATGAATACATATGTTATTCTTTTTAGGTTATCTTACCAGGCGCGGCCGGTAGGAAAATGTTTTGGGGGTACTGCCACAACAACCGTAAATAGGATTTAAGAGTAGCTCTTTAACTTCTCACTTTTCTGTTTATACTGACTGATACTGATCTAAAGAGATTCTGTTTTTTTTTACATTACAAATCAAATAATTACCTTTTATTCTTTGATTATTCTAGAAATCTTTAATATATAAATGTCAAAGTCACTGACTGACTGACCACTGACTGATCATCGCTCTACAGCCCAAACCGTAAGTCCTAGGAAGCTGAAATTTGGTAAGTAGCTTTGTCTTATAGTCTAGATGTGCAATAAGACGGGATTTTTCGAAATTCCCACTACAACACCTGCCATTGGCCATTGGCGAAAAAGGACTTTTTGCTTTCACGGCCATGCCTCGGCCCGCAAAGCGGGCGACAGCCCGCTAGTGTGTGATTAATTTCATTCTGTACGAGCTAGGACTTGAGAAAATCCTCTCTTTTTGTCTGGTGGTGCTGCAGTTCCGCAGCTCCTTAGCACCGACCGTACCTGGTAGGCACTCTCCTATTCAGCTAATATGTGTGTATGCCTACACATATACAATGTTGAAATTATAATCATATTACTAGATGCATTTCTTCTCCTACACATGTTACCTACCTGATGTAGATAAGGACCTAAACAAATAGAATATTAACACGTTCGTTACCGAACGGCCATATGTGGATGTTTTTGTGTTTTTCTTTGGGACCGAAAACACACATGTGGCTGTTATCAAAATTTTAACGAGGGACCGGACATCCATATATGGCCTTTTGGAGGTAGGTTGTAATATTAGAACAGATAGAGGATCGATTCTTGTACAAATACAATGCCAAATATGCAAAAAAAAACCTGGGGACCAAAATTTGGTCCCCAGGATGCAACAGCAACTTTACCGCCTGGTCCCTACGTAAAACTTGAAAAAATTGGCTTGGTAACGAACGTGTTAAAAAGAGTCTTGTGCAAGTAAGTTTGCCAAATGAGGAGAAATATGATGATGTTATTTTATATTTTTTTCTTCTAGGAGAAGTTACTTTGGTTAGGGAAATACATTGTACAATAGCTAGAACAGGGCAATTAAGCCAGTTTATTGTTTCAAAAAAATATAAAAATAAAGTTTTGTGACAGTGATGATAATGCACCTATTTAATGATAAAGTCCCGCTAGCTCAGTGGTCAAGGCGTCTGTCTGGTAATCCAGAGGTCGCGGGTTCAAAACTCAGCCGAGACATACGTGACAAGGTCGGTGGTTGAAGTCTCGGATTCAGCGTATATGTATATTTACTAAACAAGTTTGAGTAGTTGCGATATCACGAAAGTTCACACAAATTTATATGATAAACTTTAACTTTTCTTTGTTAGAGAGAAAATCTGAGTTAGATAAGTGCAATTCCAGTGGTTATTCGGTTCTCATCCTAAATTCTCTATAACTCTAAAACACAATATATTGTATAACCAAACCAATCCCGACCATAAAGAGCTTGAACAATGCAGACTGCAAGTATAGCTTTGGGAAGTAGTAAAGCGGATAGAAATTAATTCAGTATCAGTCGGTATAAACAGAAAAGTGAGAAGTTGTATTAGTTTTTTGGATGAAAGATGAAAATTAATTTATTTACTGATGGAAATTGCCAAAAGCAGAAAAAAAATCTTGTCCTGGTGGTTACCTTCCACAAAAGAGTGTTATTATTATTAAAACAAAAAAAATGCTAGTGATAAGTTAACAAAGTCAAAGGAAAAGAAGGGGGGGGGGGGGGGGAGAAGAAGGATAGATAAATACATAGTATAGATAGATATGTATATCATACAAAGAAGCAAAGATAAATAACACAAATTTTCAAGAAACCGCGAAAGTTTTTTGTTTTCATATCTCCCTACTCAAATTTCACAATTTCCCTTCGCGGTAATTAATGTAGCGGAATAAGCGGAAGTGTCTCCTTCCTTCTTCTGGGGGGAAAGAAAAAAAAAATCCCACACCCCCAATTATTTCCCTCCTAACGAGTCGGAGAGAGGGAGGGAGAGAAATCGCCTGTCATCTTTGTCTCCGATTTCTGCTGTCGAAAATTTCCCTCCCTGGCCCCCTTCCCCTCCTCCCTACCTGTGGTTTCCGGATGCGAGTTCCAGGTCCCTTGGACTTTAGATATTTGGAGGAGGGAGAAAGGGAGGAAGGTAGAGAAAGAGAGGAGGAGAAAGAAAGAAGAAAAGAGCGAGAGAGAGAAAGAGAGAGAGAGAGAGCGTAGAGATAGAGAAAGAGAAGAGAGAGGGGAGGGAAGAAAAGAGATAGGGGGAGAGAGAGAGAGAGAGAGACAGAGAGAGAGATGAGAGAGAGAGAGAGAGGTAGGGAATTGGTATTCGACAGAGTTACATCAGTAGCCAGATAGCCACCCATGACTTGGGTAAATTAGCCCCCTCGAGCAATGGGCATCAGACATAGAGTGAGAGAGATAGAGAGAGCATAGAGTGGGAGACAGGGTGGGAGAGATAAAGAGAGAGAGAGAGGGGGCGGTAAGAGAAAGAGGGAGAAGGGGAGAGAGGGTTTGTTGTGAGAGGGAGGGAGGAAGGGATAAAGAGAAAGAGAGGGGTTGCTGAGAGAAAAAGAGAGAGAGAGGCTATACAGGGTGGTCCAGAAAGTTTGCACCAAAATGATAGGGGTAATAAAAGAGACCATTTCCAACAAAAATATTCCCGGACATTTTCCTTTATTTTTTTGTCGTTTTCAAAATGGCGGCCAAAACGTGTTTTTCAAATATTCCGACTTTGGTTTGGCTTTTGATTTTTTTAATTTTTTCTGTACCACCTAGAAAAAAACGGATTACATTTTTGAATTGAGAATAAAATTTTAATTAAAATAAGTTAAATTAACCCGTTCAATGTTTTAATGATCATGCTCATTTAGGCTGTCAAGGTTCTGAACGCACATAATTGAAAAACACACATTTTGGCCGCCATTTTGAAAACGACAAAAAATAAAGGAAAATGTCCGGGAATATTTTTGTTGGAAATGGTCTCTTTTATTACCCCTATCATTTTGGTGCAAACTTTCTGGACCACCCTGTAGAGGCAGAGAAAATTTACATTTTTATTGAAGTTTAATGATATTTGCTCATCATACTTTTCAATTAGGTCCTGCTGAGTGATTTCAGGCCCAGGGGAACATAGGAGGGGTGGAGTGGGGGAAACATAGGAGGGGTAGGGGGAGGGGCGATATCAGCAATCAGAAGCAACGGGTAATTTGCTGAAATTGTGATTCTGATGTTTAAGTTCACCCATTTGCCATCTGGGACCTTTCCGGTGGAGTAATGTGTGTCAGTTGTGTCACATTATTATAAAACAGACATCAAAATTGAAAACTTCTGATTATATTCTATATTTTAAGAAATGTTTTAACTAGAGAATATTTAAATAACATTACACGAAACAAGACACACAGGACAAGGAAGGAGCCCTTCTGGACGTCCACAGGGCTCATATACGCCATCAATCTTTCCACCACCATGACAACACTCATGGACACGGAAAGTAGTAGAGGTACTATAAGTAGTGCTTTATGCTGTATTTAAGTCGAACCTGTGGCTATAAGAGACACCTCGATAAAAGAGAACGTTTTCCAATTAACGTTTCCATAAGGGAAAATTTCCTTCTGATAAGAGAAACCTGGTTGTAAGAGGAAAAAAATGCGGTCTCTTTAGTTCTCTTACATTAGAGGACTGTATTTGGACATTCCTTCATGGTTGAAGTTGGTTCTGACTTCTTAAACTTCTAATACTTTCATATTTTACTTCTGGATGACCCCAACCTCAAAAAAAAAGAAACGATTTTGTTCAATAAATGTACAAACAAAAATATAGTCATTTTTTGGTTTATATCAGGCATGTCAAACTGGCGGCCCGCGGGCCGCATGTGGCCCGCCTGGTCAATTTGTGCGGCCCGCTGCGAGCGTTAGGGTATAATACAATACTTCCTTTGTACCTAAACTCTTTGTACCCAGAATTTTTTTTTCATTTTACGTCAGGATCACAACTGAAAAATGGCCCTTCATACATTTTGAGTTTGACATGCCTGGTTTATATGAAAAACGAGTCATGAACCTTTAGAATTATACAATTTTCTCTCGACCTAGCATGGTCCCCAACCTTAGACCTCCTGAAGCAAAGCCTTCAAGACACCCCACCCATCCACAACGGGGGTTCTATATGGGCTCTTGTATAGCAGCAAACACTATTATACCACACATCGAAATTGACTACTGTTACTAATGAATATTATAAGAACAACAAAATTAACAATTTTCTTGATAACAAAATCTACTCTTGTATTAAAATACTTTTCTCGATAACAATATCTACTCTTGTATGTAAATACTATTCTCGATAACAATATCTACTCTTGTATTTAAATAATATTCTCGATAACAATATCTACTCTTGTTAGTCTTGTATCTAAATACTATTCTCGATGACAATATCTACTCTTGTATCTAAATACTATTCTCGATAACGCGATATCTGACTTGACTAATAATAATGATAGAAAAAGGCCTAATCTCCCATGGGGCCAACCCCTGTGTGATTGAAGCAGGCAATATCGAATTCTGCCCCAGGCAAATCAGAGGCAATAACTTAGACCTCTCATTCACGCCATTCACAGGCGTATGGCGGCCAGTGGCGGCGTTCCTGTCTAATCATTGGGGGGGAGTCCCGGCGTACGGGTGACAACTTTGGCGACCTTCATTTTTTTTTTTTTGTTTTTAACATTTTAAACATTTTATTTATTTATTAACAATATTGGATTTTTACAAAGGTTCTTTTCCTAAGCTAATGATAAAAGTTTCATAATAATTTTATAAAACAAATAATAATAATACTCTTTAGTGGAAGGTAACCACCAGGCGAGGTTGATGCTTGAAGTATTTTCTACCACCTGATCCTCAGAGTCTTATTATTATCTTGGTCACAAAATCAAATTAATGAGGGAAAAATTGATGCACTAGAAGGGGCTTGAACTAACGGATTCCTACGCTACCTGGATTATCAGGAGGTCGGTGGTTCAAGTTCTCCTAAGTTAATTTGTAATTTGAAATAGCATTTGAAATTATTTGTAACTTGGCAAATAATTTAGTTAGCTTTGAATAGTTCTGACATCACGAAAGTGATTAAAAAAAAAAAAAAAAACTTTATGGAAGCTAACTATTTTATTTAAACTTTTTAAAAGCTAACAATTTTTTTAAACATTTTAGAAACTAACTATTTCTTATATGAAAAATTAGAAGCTAACTCCCTTTTCCCCGCCTCTTATGAAAACTCCGCCACTGGCCGAGTTTCAACAATAATGTTACCCTTGTACAATACATTGTGTGTATGTATATTATGTACGTATGTATGTACAATATCTCCAATGGAACAGGAGGTATCTGGGATCAGTGGCTAGTCGCTGGAATGCGTTATTAAAAGCTAATAAATCCATATCTCGTATATGTATGTTGCAGTCCAAAGTCCAATATATAAAAATCTATGCAGACTACAAGTTTAGTAGGCATGCACAAGCTTCGTATGTAGTGGTTTAAAGTTCAATACATACAATACCTATTAAGTGAACACAATATTTTATATGGTATACCTGAAAGTTTAATACTTGGCTTCATATTAGAATGGCCAGAACCGATGCTGCACGCACTATCAACAGATATTATGTAAGTGTAAGCTCAGCTGTACGTATAATTAATAACTATGGAGAATATTATACTTTAAAAAAGGTATCATATTTGTGTGAATCACTGTCGTGATGTCACAACTACTCAAACTTGCTTTACTAAATCTACGCTGAATCCGGAACGTGAACCACCGACCTCCAGGTTACAAGTCTACCACCTTATCGATCAAGCTCTGTATTATTTACAAAGTACCTCAGATAATAAGCTGAATTGGATTTAATCATCCTGGTATATAATTATTTATCATTTTGATATATGCTATTATTATTATTATTCCAAATAAAATTTTCATGTATATATTTTTCGACTATAAACACTGGCTGGGGGACTATAAACAGAGAGGAGAGCAGCATTGGCTTGGTTCTGGGGGCCCTTGTCAATTATTAGCCTCCTCGTAAAGACAGTGGCAGAAGTGCTGAGTCATTCCTCCACTGTCTGGCTACCATCGTTCCCGATGACGCCACCCTATGGTGATGATATTGAGACTATGGTTCATTTTCAATCTGTCATGGGGGACTGCTCTCTAAAACTTTTAAGCCAATAATATTTTTTTTTTTAATTTAATTTAATTTATTTATTTATTAAAGTGTATACAACAAAACAGTTGGAACTCAACCTATAACATTGTGGCACACACTATAAGAGAACAATTTAAGAGTACGAAAAAACAAATATTAATAATAATAACACTCTTTAGTGGAAGGTAACCACCCAGGCACCAATGAATATAAAATAATATTCATTAGACATTCGAGATAGAGGTTTATTAATTTACAAACGAAAACAAACACTCACCTGTGGTAAACAAAACAATGGCTTTCAGACAGCTGTACTCGGCCGAATCGACATGTAGCGCCTTCAATTTCTCCACCTGCTCCTGGAATATCCGAATGTGGTCCATGAAGGCCACGACCCGGTCTGCGGCCATCGGCGACGCGTGTAGGCCGGCCGCAGCGAGCAGGGGCGCCACGTGCAGCGGCATGGAACACTGGGACGCGTTCAGCACGAATAGTTCACTCCACACTAGCCGCAGTAGGGCCACTTGATCAGTCACCTGACAGGGAGGGAGGGATTTATAAACATATGTTCAATTCAATTCAATAGTACCCCGCAGTAGGGCCACTTGATCAGTCACCTGACGGGGGAGGGAGGGATTTTTATTTATTTATTTACACTTTATTAGGTAATAGGACATATTATATACAATACAAATAATTACAAATGAAAATACAATATAAAAGAAGAAAAAAATAAATAAATATATACATAATAAATGTCCTAACTAAAGGGCGGGGCTATTGCCTTAGGCAATCTCTTCCACCCAACCCTTATTGTTTAAATTATAATGTATAAAATTATAATAAAGTTCATTCAATTTTTTCAAAAAAAAAAAAAAAAAAAAAAAATGTGTACCAATTATGGTTATACTCTCTGTGGCAGAGTGAGTTAGCGCGCTAGGCATTGCACACATGGTGACCTGAGTTCGTTTTCCAGCGGGGGAGGATTTTTTTCTGCTCTGTACTTGGATGTTCGGGGTCCACTCATACCTCGTGAGGAAAAATGAGTAGCTGCTTTGATGTGAAGCAGCGACCAGTGGCAGAATCATAGGCAAACAAAAATAATACAAGATATTGTAAATTAAAGTGGTAAAGTCCTATGATTCTGCGCTACCCACTAAAATTGTGACGCTACCCACTAAAATTGTGACAGGAAATTCACAAATCTGCCATACACATTAACCTCACCCAGCCTAAGCCGGAATGCCAGCATCACGAAATTTTTATCTCGCTGAACGTTTTACGAGAACCGTTTTACGAGAACCGGTGCATTCAACGCGCCGTCGACGCTGACATTTTTTTTCTTTTCTTTTTACCTTTTAGACCAGTGATTCTCAACGTGGGCGATATCGCCCCTGGGGGGCGCTGGGGGGGCAACGAGTACATTTTGGGCAGTCGGGGGGCGATGAAATTATTTTGGGCAATAAGGGGGCGATGGGATTGGCTTGACAAGCTAATCATCCTATAATAAAAAAATAACCAACTCCTCTACCGGCGACTGATTTGTCACCATTTCCACCAACAACAACTATATTCAGAAAAGATAAACAGCTTAATGTGACGTCATCAACAGCAACCAAAAGTTACATGACAGCGTCTTCTCCCCTTATAACCTTGGTACAGTCGCTAGTCGGTATTAAAAGAAATTTTCTTTTATCAGTGCGTAGTGACTAGTGACTTCAGCCAGCAGGCCTGTGCTCTTTTTCTAAAAGATTTATATTTGTATCTACGCGTGCAGTTTATTTGTTAAATTTTAATTGCTACCTACTCTTTTTGTATTGTTTCAGATCCTCAGTAAGTAACTAACTACACTTGAGAGCAGAAAAAGCGAATCAAACGTTTTCTTCCACCAAATCTGCGATATCTTAGATATAACTATTTCTATCGAGTCGTAAGATGTCTCAAAATGTAGTAAATTTTGCTGTCTACAAGTTCATAATTTGATTGTTAAAGAAAACCTAACAGAAGTTGTTAAAATGAAATTTTACTACAGGATGTCAAAAAAGAAGAAAAACATGATTTTTTTTTATTTTTAACAAAGGAAGTTATAACATGAGAAATTAACAAGATTCATTCATAACAATGGTGAATCAGTATTTTTTGTTGCCTCCCCGAGCTCTAATCACAGCATTCATTCGATTTGGCATTGACTGGATCAAAGTAACCACAATTTCCTGGGGCAACCTCTCCCATTCTTCGGTGAGGGTGATCTCGAGCTCTGCTACAGTCTGGGGAGCCGGAATTCTGCCTCGAACAGTTCGTTTGAGTTGGTCCCATAGATCCTTGATCGGGTTGAGGTCGGGACTAAGAGTGGGCCAGTCCAAAGTGTCAATAATCTCCTCACCCAAGAACTCCAGAACACAGTTAGCCACATGTGGGCGGGCATTGTCGTGCATGAGGAGGAACTGGTCGCCCATAATTTGATCAAGAAGAACCACATGGGTCTGCAGGACCTCAAGAATCTGAAATTTAACCAAAGAGAACTTCAACTGGACCCAAACTCTCCAGAGAGCACAGGGAAAGTAGACTAAGATTAAAACACGTGGATTGGACACCCGAGCAATGGCGCTCTGTTCTCTTCACTGATGAATGCCAGGTGTGTTTGTTTGGTAATGACAGAATGAAAAGAGTCTATCGAAAAGCGGGAGAAAGGTATGCTGAGTGATGCATCACTCAGTGATGCAACAACGTGTCAGTTTCGGTGGTGGTTCCTGTATGGTGTGGGGTGGGATTTCAACTGAAAGAAAGATTGAATTGGTTTTCATCACATGCGGTGCGGGAGGTGGCCTGAATAATCAGCGATACATTGATAACATCCTGCAGACCCATGTGGTTCCTCTCGCTCAAATTATGGGCGACCAGTTCCTCCTCATGCACGACAATGCCCGCCACATGCGGCTAACTGTGTTCGGGAGTTCTTGGGTGAGGAGAATATTGACACTTTGGACTGGCCCTTGCTTAGTCCTGACCTCAACCCGATCGAGGATCTATGGGACCAAAACGAACGAAGTGCTCAAGATCGCCCTCACCGAAGAATGGGAGATGTTGCCCCAAGAAATTGTGGTTACTTTGATCCAGTCAATTAGAGATCGAATGAATGCTGTGATCAGACATCGGGGAGGCAACACAAAATACAGATTCACCATTGTTATGAATGAATCTTGTTGATTTCTCATGTTATAACTTCTTTTGGTTAAAAATAAAAAAAATCATGTTTTTCTTCTTTTTTGACATCCTGTAGTAAAATTTCAATTTAACGGCTTTTGGTAGGTTTTTTTTTAACAATCAAATTATGAAATTAGTAATTTCGAAGATATCGCAGATTTGGTGGAAGAAAATGTTTGATTCGTTTTTTCTGCTCTCAAGTGTATTTATTGTGGATCGAAAAATCAAAAAGTCCTACATAAAAAAACTTACAACGCAAATTAAATGATAATTTAGTAAAGTTTGTTAAACAAACGCTTTGTGAAGTGAAATAATTTTATTAAATTTGGGGGGGGGGGCGATGAAGGGAAATTTCGCAAAGGGGGCAATATGCTATATAAAGGTTGAGAACCACTGTTTTAGACCTATAAGGAACAGAAAATTTGGTTTTTTGGCTGTTTTTTTTTTTATTTATCTCGACTCACCTGGAGATCGGGAAAGAAGGGTATGTTGCGCGCCCACTCGACGGCCCAGAAGAGGAGCCGGGCGGCCAGCTCGCAGATGTTGTCAATGCCCATGATGTTGTTGGGCTGCATGCACTGCGAGTAGCGGGCGGTGGGATAGGGCTCGGCCCGCAGGAGGAGCGAGATGTACGAGCTGAGATAGGAAGAGTGATGGCCGTTGAGGCCGGCGGCCGCCATGGCCGAAGCGGCCGCCGTGGAGTCGCCGTTGGTGAGGGCCGCGAATTGGCCGGCCGCCCCCAGACAGGACTGGTGGTTCGGGGGAACGCGACCTCGTTGCACAGCTGTGGACAGAAGAGAGAGAGATATACATTAGAAAATTAGGAATCAGAGATAGAGAAATTATATTTTATTTTATTAACAAAATAAATTTTTATTTTGAACTGCTCTAAACAAAGAGTTGCCAACTGACACAGTATACCATTCAAACATTCTTGTCATTAGGTCTTTAAACATTTCAGGATAGAATGAAATTTTTAAGGATGAAAAAGTTGTCATAATTTTGTGTGTTGATCGCAATGATTTTTCGTTGAACTTGGACACGAACCATTGGCCTTCAGTTACAAGTCTGCCGCCTTTTCGATCCAGCTACTGATATTGGTGGAAAAAAAAGGTTACCTATATTTGTGTGCATCACCATGAGATATCAGAATCACTCAAGCTAGCTGTACTAAAAAAAAAGTCTGAACTTGGGACTCGAACCAAAAGAACTCCTATCTCATTGACTCAAAAATGGCTTCGCTACGCTTTGCAACACTTACTCTCAAAAATAGAGAGTAAATATTGCGCCTTCTGATTTGTACTAAAAATCATTGTACTCGATTGTTACAAAGAAGTGCAATAACCTGTATTAACATATCCTCTGTTGACCACATTGACCCTGTAATTGAAAGCGACTTGAACCCAAATAAACAAAGAAATGGGCCACCTCTAACTATTAAAAAAAAAACAATAAATTTATGCCATCAGATATATTTACTTCATTTACTAGGTCAAATGGTCTAATTGAAATGTAAATTAGTTTCAAATGTGGAGGGAAGCAATTGAATTTTCTCTTCCTTTGTATGAGTTTTGATATGCATTTTGGAATTGCTAACTAATGACAGGTTAGTATTGACTATTCAGGCAATAACTGTGAGAGTGACGGAACTGATGACAAAGAATTTACTGGTGATGTTAGTAACATTAAACAAAGCCTATGATTAAACCTGGAGGTTTTTGTACAAGAACCGATCTCAGTATAGCTTGATCAATAAGGCGGCGGACTTGTAACTTGGAGGTCGGTAGTTCAAGGCTCGGTTTCAGCGTAGATTTAGTAAAGCGAGTTTAAGTAAAACTACAACAACTTTTCACGAAAGTGATTAACAGTAGTAAGATAACTAGTCTATAATTAAAACCTTGTTTGATAGTCATGCTCATGAGAATGACAATATTGGTTATGCTGGAAGACACAGCTGTACTCAATTTGTGCACAAGTAGGAGTGATATCGTTAAATATTGCGTTGAAGAATTAAGTTAAATTATCATATCTGTGTTAATCATTTTCGAGATATCACAACTACTCAAACTCACTTTACTAAATCTTTGCTGAACTTGGGACTTGAACCACCGACCTCCAGGTTACGATTTTGCCGCCTTCTCGATCCGTCAAGCTGCTGAGGTCTGTTGCTAGTTGAATTCAACTTTAATAGTTATCATATTTGTGTTAATTACTTTTGTGATATCACAACTACTCAAACTCGCTTTACTTAAACTACGCTGAAACCGGGATTTGAACCACCGACCTCGAGGTTACAAATCCGCCGCCTTATCGATCAAGCAACTGGGGTCGGTGAATTCAACTTTCATACTGGAAATTGTAACAGTATATAATTATGAATGACTCATAATTATATGTCAAGACCATTAATTTGTCAAATTAAATGAATAGATATATATGATATCTAATTGATTGTGATGATACTGACCCTATTATGGTGGTAAAAGAATGATTAAAAAACTCCATGAGAAAGGTAACTGGTGTGTCACCACATGGATCAAGTCAAGCGAATAAGATGACCACAATGACATGACCACCACAATAACAATACCAGAGAACCAAACGGAAGCAATGAACCGAATGCGAGAGAGTGAGAGAAAGAGAGCAAGATAGAAAAGAGAGAGAAGGAAAGAGAAAAAAAGAGAACAAGAGAAAGAAAGAGAGAGAGAAAAGAGAAAAAAAACAAAGATATATACACATAAAGAGAGAAATTGTCCATAGAAATCACATGAAGAAGTACAAAATGTGAAATTGGGATTTCCGACCTAATCCAGGCTGGGTGAGGTTGATGTAGTTGGCTGCTTTGAATGCCATCAAGTGGGCGAGGTAACAGTAACAAAGTCCTGCAAAACCATAGCAAGACGTTAAAATCCTATTCCAGAATATTGAATCCTCCTATGTCGACAAAACTGGGGAAATAATGATCAATGTTCAGACTAGAAAGCTCTTGAGACTGTTGGCCAACCATGTCAGGCCAAAACCCAATAACACAACGCCAACCCTTAACAGGGTTCGCGTTGAGAAGGCCAACCAGAAGTAAAATGTGGAAGTAAGAGTGTCAGAACCAACCTCAACCATGAGGTAAGAGGTTGGACACTACTGGACCCAACTGAATTTGGGAAAAGGCAAAGTAAAAGAAAGAGAAGAAGACGACTAGAAACATTGATTTGCATGCGAAGAGAAATTTACTACCTATGAGAATAATAATAATAAAAAAAATAATGGAAGGTAACCATCAGGTGAGGTTAATGGTCAAAGCATTTTCTACCACCTAACCCTCAGTGTCTTATTATTAATGTGGTCACAAATTCAAATTAGGGAAGAAGAATTCATACACTGGGTGAGATTCGAACCAACGGATCCCTACGCTACTTGGATTACCAGACTAGCGCCTTAACCACTTGACACTCAGTACACAATAATAATAACACTCTTTAGTGGAAGGTAGGCAAGCATTAGGCGAGGTAAATGCTGAAAGCGTTTTCTACCATCCAACACAACTCCGGTCTCTGATCAATAAAACAAAATCAAAAGGTAATGACCGACAGATAATGGTGTTTTTGAAAGTACTGTTCCATAGCTCGCCTTTCGCCTTAATGATATGGCAGTAATCGATATAAGCTGAACCAAAACCATATGGCAGTGATCGGTATCGACCGACACATACACATAATAATAAAAATAATACACATTGCACAAATTGGAAACGTAGAAAACGAGATGCAAAATAAATCATCTATGAGAACGGTGCAATACTTCCACCACCTCCACCACTTATCTTATCCCAGCTGAGATGGCTCAAGTTGTACATATTAACGGTAAAAAAGATATATAAATATACCAGCTGTATATGTAAATATACATGCACAAAGCACATGGATATAATTATTATTCTCCGCAAAGAAATTGATAGATATAATTTCGAACGGAATTGAGGGATATATGATATAGATATAGATTGTATAGTTCACGAAATAATAGATGAATATATAAGAAGATAGATGTACTTGCCAAGTAAATACATATAGGCAACATGTTTAACCCATGTGTTAGATATGGGTTATTTCTAGCAAAATTAGGAGAGATAATATGAAACATAGATATATTGTATAGTACATGAAAATTGGTGGATATATATATTTATAAAATAGACGGATAAACTTGCCAGTTAAATAAAGCAATCTATATATCCTTGTATAACTGTATATGTGTATAGATTATAAATATTTCCAGCAAAAAAAGGTACATAGAATACTTATACAGCAGTCCCACCTGAAAATAGCAACAGAAAAAACAGCTAGACAAAGTATAATAGTTACACACTATAAGTAGTATATCCACTAGAGTTCCCAGGTACAGATAGCTACAGAAGATATAAACAGAAAAGGCAAAAGATAATAAAGTTTTACAATTATTATAATAAAGCCATAATGCAGGAGAGCGGATCCTATAATGATAATGGTTTCAAGATCTCTAGCATCGCACAGCAGAGAAGAAAACACTGCCAACAGGGTGATGTCAGATGTTCCAGCCTGAGATTCTAGGAACTAAGCAGGAAAAAACTATGAAAATAATACCTGGATTAAAAAAAAACAAAACCCAGATCAAAAAAGGTATTCGTCAATATTCTAGGGTATTTTTTCGAGGG
Organism: Bactericera cockerelli; assembly: GCA_024516035.1. Lineage (NCBI taxonomy): Eukaryota > Metazoa > Arthropoda > Insecta > Hemiptera > Triozidae > Bactericera > Bactericera cockerelli. Next base: position 29,458,047 of record CM044962.1, read on the forward strand.
TAGGAAACCCTTTCATAGGCTCTAGTTGCAATAACACCTTTGTTTAGAGCAATGTGCAGATTTTTCCCTCTCATTATCTGGCTTTCAAAAAAATGTCAGTAAAACAATAAAGAAGTACACTTATGTCGGCACTTGTGCGCTTTCCTCTTCACTTTCGACTCGTAATAATGCATGCTTTTCTTCCAGTGTGTACATCTTTCGTTTCTTCAAATCTTTGGTTTCTTTCATCAGGTATTACATCTTTCGTTTCTTCAAATCTTTAGTTTCTTTCATCAGGTATTACATCTTTCGTTTCTTGAAATCTTTTTCTTTTTTCAGCAGGTATTACATCTTTCATTTCTTCATATCTTTGCCTTTCTTCTGCAGGTATTGCATCTTTTGTGTCTTCAAATCTTTGATTTCTTTCGTCAGGTACATCTATAGTTTTTCACTTTTCCATTTCGACTCACTCAACCGATGGTCTTCGTCCATCCGGTATGACTGAACCAACGTGGCAGTACTCTACCATATTCTTTAATGTAATTAGCGGCGGGAGAAATAATAGCCAGTCATTGGTGGGTACCTCGGCCAGCGATTACCTAGGATGATGCATACGATGTACGCTGGCGTGAGGAGAGACTAGGGGGATAATTTATAGATGGATAGCTTTGAAGACCATCGAAGTATTATATACTGATATAAAAAAAGATCTAGGATATCGAATCTTTTTTTTTTTTTTTTTTGGGTTGTCGCTTTCAACTGCCTAGTAATAATTATCACGCGGGTGTCCAACTCCATTTGCATGAAACTCACAAAGCTGTTACCCACATTAACCTCACCCAGCCTACGTTGGGCTGAAATGCCAGCATCACCTCGTTGAACGTTTTTGAACTTCGGTGAGCGTAAGACAGGTAGTCCCGTTATGCCAACAAAGAAGATCAAACATGTCAATTAGACCTTCACTTAGATGAGTACACCAAGAAGTTCAGTTGTAAAACTGCATATTGCACTCAGATTCATCGCCTCAAATGCATCCTCTCTGTGGTCCCATTATGCCAACAAGTACATGTAAAGGCTTCACTTTAAATACCGAATATCTCAGTTGGACCTTCACTTAGATCCGTTCACCAAGAAGTTCAGTTGTAAAACTGCATATTGCACTCAGATTCATCGCCTCAAATGCATCCTCTCAGTTGCAACAGGATCAATTTATACTGAGAGCTATTCAACAATATCTTCTCGTCAGACCGCAAAACCAAAGTCACGATTTGGTTGGAAATATGCGCTGGTTCTCTTGCGGATTCCGTAGTGAATGCATATGTACAATAATGTACATAGATATGGATATGTTTATACAAGTATATAGTCATAAATATACGAGTATGTATACAATACTCAGTACTTAAATGTGTAATATATTCATATATACTTTATTCAAGTTGTTATAGACACGTAATGTATATACCATGTCTGTACTTATAGATAAAAAGTTATATTTTCAGAGGGATATATTTGTAAGAGTATAATACGAAAGGATTTACTGGGTGGTATTCCGTAGATTTATGGTTGGTTCTCCTTGAAAATGCATAGATGGTTTACGAGCAATAAAGCACTAAAGTATTACAAAAGTGACAGCGAATAGCTGATTGGATATCCCCATCTTCTGTAGAGGACAGGCCCGACAAGGACAGAAAGAAGATAGGAAAAGATTATTGGTGGAGACACCAAAATATTCAGCTAAACTTCAAAAATATACACATCAATAATGTAGAAATATGTTTGGTGGAGACGACAAGGATCGAAGGAAGATAAAAAGAAGATTATTGGTGGAGACACCAAAATTTCGAAATATTCATTCACTTCAAAGAAAATAAAAATATTTGGTGGAGATGCCAAAACTTTCAAAAAATATTGTCTCCTTGAACTTGCACAGAGCGAGTAGAGACGCGTGAAATCAAGGAGATGAGAAGAAAAATTTCAGTGGAAAAGCTAAGACCATTCATTAGACCGGGTCAAAATGCGGTTGCTGGGTGTCGGCTCACGTAGATTTAACGTCACGTGATCAATTTCTACAAGTCACAGAGCTTCAAATTGAGCACGTGACCTTCCTTACATCAATATGAGCTCGGACCTAGCAGGAGGATCTAAACCCGGCCATAAATCTCCACTCCTTTGAAATTAAAAAAAGAAATTGACCAACATTGAAATTTTATACCAAAATGAAAATTAAGAAGTTATAACTAGGACATTGTGAAAATCCAAGATCCCGAAAAGTACAATTATTGTACTTAGTGGAACATTCAACTATGAGGATTATTGAAAACCAAATAAAATTATTATGTTTATAGTAAATAAGAAATATGTAATGGTGACGCCAATATTTTAAGAAATATCTCAAAAAAAATCCTTCCTAGAGATATTCCACTTTTGAATAACTGCATTGAGTAGCATTTAGCAACAGATTGATCAATTGATTACTTCATTAGATTTAACGGACCACTCGGTAAAACTCTAATTAGAATTTGTGTGTGAAATACTTGGTTATATTTTCAATTTTTTACATTGGTACCCAGTATGTTCAACTGTCCATCAGCTCCTTCGGGTGATTTCGCCTTCAAGTCAACGCCGGATCGGGTGAGATGCTTCAAGGATTTTAATCCAAGTAAGTTACACGTCAACAACAATAACAACAACATTATCAGCAACAGCAACAACACGTTCATAGCAAGATAGGTGAGTTATAAGTTGTTCTTATGGATATTTTTTTACATAAATAATACAATGTCACCGTTGTACCTAGATGGGTAATTTACAACTTATTTTTCTTGTATAAGGCTAAATCTTCAATACCTACTAAGAAATTAACGAAGTGGGTTGCAAGGTGAAGCTTTATCATAATTTAAAGGTAGTAATTTACGCTTTAAAATTTATCTAGGGATTATTGAAACCCGGGGTTTTACCCTCCATTCGTTGGAAACGTAACAACCAACCACTCACATTAAACTCACCCATGATCTTCGTCTACTTCTTTTCTGGTCTCTCAGTCCCCACATCAGATTTCTATGCCTATACCGGCCGATTTTGATAAATAAGATAAAACTTCAACAAAAAAAAAAAGATCTTTTTGTTTAATCACATTCACTTATTCTTCTACCGGTCATTTTTGAGAAGATAATAAAACAAAAACGTAAAAAAAACTCGTTGGTTTTTTTCATCACAGGTCACCCATGTCATGAGACCAACAGGCTAACCGACTTCTCGGGGTAGGACGACCGATTTCGTAAGCTTCCAGTTTCGGAAGCCAAAAGGTCACCAGGTTTTCTTTCGCAGGACAAGTCCCCTGAAGACGTGTAATGAGAATCCTTTGGAGAAAATCGCATCGTCTTGAATAATTAAATCAGTTTTCTCTTTATATGTTAATATCGTTAATGAAAATTATTGCAGGACCGAGGGGAGAGCCCTGGGACACCCCTTCAAAAAACAAATGAGCTCCTTGACCAGTGGGATAATGTATGCAGAGATATGATTGAAACAGGACGGGAGAATGACCCAGAGAAGATAAATATATTATCAACTTGTTTCAGATTCCAATACTAAACTTGTTTTAAGAGTTGTTTTAATTTTCTTGAATCCCGTTAGAAAGACAGTTAAAATCAAAAGCTGTTTGTGCATCTATAGTTTCTAGCGGATTCATTATCATATTTTTATTTTAGTGTTGTCCAGTGTGTTGATTTTCCTATCGATACCGTACTGTCCGGTTTTCTGATTATCAATTTTCTTCCAATAATTAATGTGGGAAATTCAATTTAATCTCTTCAAAGGTTGCATTAAGGTCAACTTGATCAAGCGTGGCTTTTGTTTTGGATATTGGATAATTTTGCCTCAAATTTCTTGAGAATTTAATCAGGTTTTTTTTCTTGTTGGTATTAATTATCTGATGGCATTTGATGATCCGATTTTCAGATCGTGTGAACTGATCGCGATCAATATAATTATGAACTGTTGCACTCTCACGGATTGGTTGAATAATTTAAATGCACACATTCGACTATAGTGGCTACTCTCGTTATTATTATATTTAAAAAATCATGGGACTTTCAGTTTTCTGAAGTAGGTAGATTGGTAGATTTAATAAGGTAGATAGATCTCATCTAACACCATCAACTGGACGACAACCGACAATCCACTCTGAACTGCTAGTCTCAGTTTTTTTTATTTTATTTTTTTATTCATAGATGAGTGTTTCACTGAATTTTTTTATTTCGTAGCCATGAAACTTGTGGTCTGTGTTGTAGAATGCCCATGCCGTAGTATGGCTGCCCTCTGTTGGGCGAGCCATACTTGTTGCTCCAAGAAATTATATAATTGTTTTATCATATTATTCCTATTTGATTTAATTTACAAAACAATTTTATTTTTATATATTACAGAGAAGAAAGTACATAATGAAACGGGCAAACAAATAATTCTCAGTTTTAAACGGCAAAGTCAACGTTGATAAAATATTATGGTTACGTTAATTGTCAGGACCGCTACCGTCTCCTAGTAGATTCGCAATTTACAAGTCAAATCAAAAACAGCTTTGCCATTTACATACTACACTAACAAAACATCCAAAAATCCATCCGACCAAGTGAAATTTATGTTCATAACTATTTTGTATCCAAACATTCAAAAACAAACAGACATAAACATAAATTCACAGTCAAGTCATAGGTATATATTCTGGGTATATAGTCGTAGGTATCTACCAAATAAAAGATGGTACTCTCGTATAACAGGTTCTAATGGGCAAATTTACATATTAGAAACATAATAATTATTTAAAAAATAATATGAATTAATATAGATATTTAAAAATGTAAGAAAAACACGAGGATTTAATGCATTATGAATACTAAATATTAAGCAGTTTCAAATGTTTCAATATTAATAGTATTTAAGAACTTTCGTTTCTCATTTTTATATTAAATTTATAAAAAAATAAATAGAATCGGCCAAGATTAATAGTATTTAAGAACGGTTTACAATAATACTTTATTTTATTTATAACTGCTTGTTTGTATAACAGTATTTGGTTTATTAATTATTTAGTCGACATGCTTATCCATTCAGTTGATTGTGAATTAATTTTATTTATTGATTTTGGACACAGGTGTACTACCTGTTGAGAGGTCAGGCAGGTCGCCTCACAGTTAGGACATCACTAATTTGAGCCCCCTGTGGATGAATGATGATAGCTACGGATGCTATAGTAACAGTCAATAATAAAGCTGGCTAGAATATTCACGTGAATGAATGATGATAACTAAGGTTGCTATAGTAACAGTCAATAATAAAGCTGGCCAGAATATTCACGTGAATGAATGATGATAACTAAGGTTGCTATAGTAACAGTCAATAATAAAGCTGGCCAGAATATTCACGTGAATGAATGATGGTAGCTAGGGTTGCTATAGTAACATTCAACAATAAAGCTGGCCAGAATATTCACGTGAATGAATGATGATAACTAAGGTTGCTATAGTAAAAGTCAATAATAAAGCTGGTCAGAATATTCACGTGAATGAATGATGGTAGCTATGGTTGCTATAGCAACAGTCAACAAATGTTGGCCAAAATTGAATTCAAATTAGATGAGACGTCTTGAAAAAAAAACTTTGATAAAGAGTTAGTATATACTGTGTGTCTGGATGAAAGAAACAAACTAATAATTAATTTTAATCTACAGTGCTCAACAATTTATAAATTTACCAAGACACAGTACATACTCAACCATACTTTTACCAATGAGATAAAACTGAACTTTTTTATTTAGTAATGATGAATTCCATCAATATGATCCATTATTAATAATTATATAGCTGTGACAAAATTGGAGATAGGTAAATGAATAAAAATACAGTTAAAATTGGATATAAGAGAACAAGAATTTTTTCTCTCCAGAATATTCTCTTAGAACTGTCCAGGTTTCTCTTATAAAGAGATCATTTTTCATCATACAAAGGTAAGTTGTACCTGGAATTTTTTTTTTATTTTAATAATTCCATTTACTTGTATGAGACACAAGTATTTATTACAACAAAAAAGTAATCGGAAATCCGTCTTCTTTTTTAAACAATTTTTTATAGATGTATTTTCCTACAAGGTTTATAACAGGAAATCCGTCTTCAAATTCAAAACTGTGAAAAGACTTGTATCGAGATTTCTCTAATATCCAGAATATCCAGGTTCGACTGTTTAAGATTTATTGCGCATACCACCCTGCATATCGACTATGGATAAATAATAGGAGGACGAGAGAGGACGGCTTAAAAAAGCAGGACTAACAAATCAATGGCAGGACGAACTTTCAAAACTTTCTAGTCTCTGTTTTAAGAGGAAGAGGAGTAGAAGATATTTATGGCTGCTTGGGAGCCATCTTTCTGTCGGCCTCTGGAGTCGAGTGCCCTTTGACTGACCTTTGCGTCTGTCTACAATCTACATTGTGCGGAGGTCCATTTCTTTACTCAAGTTAAGTGGCAGAGAATGCCTAAGGCATTAACTACGCCCTGGATTACAAAACAATTGTAATTTAAAATTAATATTGATCTTTACTTCTATTTGTACATACTTCAAAGTTTTTTTTTTTTAATTTATTGTTTTTTTTTTTTGTTGATGATTGTTTTGAAAAAAAATTAACTGTAAATAAATAAATTTCTTCTTTTTATATATTTCATAATAATAACACTCTTTAGTCTAAGGTAACCACCAGACAAGGTTAATATTCAAAGCATTTTCTAACACCTAACCCTCAGAGTTTTATTATTATGTGGTCACAAACTCAAATGAATGAGGAAGAATTCATGCACTGGGTGGGACTCGAAACAACGGATCTCTTCGCTACCTGGATTACGAGGCTATAGCGTTGACCACTTGACTACCAGTGCACTTATTTATTTTTGTTTGGTGGGTACTTTCATCATCTGAGGTTGTGACATTCAAAAAATGGAATTGGAATAGAAAGCACCAATACCAGGACCTTGATCGATAAAGCAGCGGAACGGCGGACTCTCAAGAAAATTTACAACGATTTTTTTACAACGCTTAAAATAATCTTTTTTTTTTCGGAAAGTTAATGTCGGTAAAAAAGTTAATGGTACAAGAATTGTAAAAAAATGATTTTTAAACAATTCTTACGAGACTTCCTATTTTCAGATTTTTTTTGTATATTATGTTTGCCAAGTTCTGATAACTTGCTTCTCTTTCAGAGAGAGAGAGAGAAAAAAAAAAGAGAGAGACAGAGAGAGCCTTTTGCCTGTAAGGCAGGATGACCCACTAATGGTAGCCTACTAGTAAGTGACCCTTGAACTTCTTTTTTTTCTCTCTTTCTCTCTCTCTCTCTCTTCTCTCTCTCTCTCTCTCTCTCTCTCCTTCTCTCTCTCTCTCTCTCTCTCTCTCTCTCTCTCTCTCTCTCTCTCTCTGGTATCAGCCAAAGTATAGAACCATCATGTACAAACTAAATATACAGGGTAGTGTATAATCAAGTATACGTATAAACATTCCAACAATGACTCATTCACTGAACGTTGTAACTCTAGAACAGTAAATTCTGTACACAGGGTGACCCAGGAACAGATGCAAATGTTTTAAAGATAGGGCAGTCGTGGATTACCATATAAGCCCAAACTGCAAAAGTACATTTTTCTTTGTTAAAAAGTTATGACCAAATCCCTGTTTTTCCAAGAGTCGCACAATCCTTACACTATTTCCTTCTATTCAAAAGTCTGAAAATGTTATTGACAACTGAAATTACATCACTTTTCAGACACATAGAAATACACGGAGTAATATAGTAAAATGGAAAATAATAATACTATCGCCTCATTCATACTGCCCGATTAGGACTAATGAGTCCCATTATTCCACCAGTAAGTCTAAGACGTATTTTATTGCGATCAAAATCCCAAATGGGAGAATAACTTGTCATTTCCCGGTTGGGTTTCGAATCTACGACTTCTGAATTACGAGATAGACGCCTTGACCTCTGAGCTACCAGGACTAGAAATGAGATATAAGTAAAAACAGAAAAGTGAGAAGTTGTACTAGATGTACAAGAATATCAAAAGAGAACCGTGAGTCTTTCGCTTTACCCTGTACTTGAGGTAATGTTTATTGAAACACCCAGTAGAAATAATGTAGAAGCTCAGTATTTTTTATCAGAGATAGTAAAAAGTATGTTACTAGAATTGCACTAGAGGAGGATAGCAGATGTATCTCTGTATGCGCTGGAAAAGGATAGTGAATGAAGTGAATATGAAGGTATTATCTATAATGGCTAGAATCGTTGGAGAAAAAAATAGTTAATTCTTCTTGGTAAAGCTTGAGATGGAAGATTTTCAGCTAGTGTACAAACTCGGTACTTTTTTCTTCTTTTTAAATCGGCACAGTTAGGTAGTGAGAGAAATCTATTTGTTCCAAGAATTGTACCCATATAGAAATATTTTTTGGACAAGGACTTTGATTGTTTAAATAAATCTTCTCTTTAAATAAATGTACATGAAAAGTTATAACTTAATACATTTTCTATTCATTCCGTGTGCAAAGAACTCGTACTTTAATTTGTAAATGTAATTAAAAAAAGGCTATTTAATGCGCTATCTCGACGTCCATGGAATATTTTAATTATTTACTTTACTCTGCCCAAAAGTAGAATCGAACCCAGGATGGCTGGACCACGGGCAGTAGTCATGACCGCTACACCTGGGAGACATACATAGCCTGAGCACAACTCAATGATCAAATTAATCTCCAGTTATTCTCAATGATCCTCTAATGATAGCTCTCTCGTCAAGGTATGGACTAACCGCAGCAGGCGATTGCAAGGTCCCCGCTGGCCGTGTGTTAGGTACCTGAGGTATTTTAGGATTAGGAGTCAACCTAGCTAATCTAGCCATATACCTAGCCACTCTAGCCATATACCTAGCCAATCTAGTCATATACCTAGCCAATCTAGTCAACCGAGCCAATCTAGTCAACCTAGCCATATCCAGCCAAATAGCTAGCCAATCTAGCCATATACCTAGCCAATCTAGTCAACCAAGCCAATCTAACGATATACCTACTCAATCTTGTCAACCTAGCCAGTCTAGCCATACACTAAGCCAATTTAACCTAGCCATCTAAATATGGCAAGCTAATTTTAGTCAACCTAGCAAATCTATTCAACCTAGCCAATCGAAAATTCCTTACTTCTCACTCGTTTGACTTCAAAAGCAAAGAAAAGTTAAGACAAAGAGAAAAGAAATAAAAAAATAATAATAAAAAACAAAGAAGAAGGAAGGCCAGGTGTTCATCATGTAAGATTTGATACTTAATTGATATCCAACCTTTCACACTGCTCTAATATACTATATATAATATAAAATATATACACTATAATATAGTATATACTACTTCTAAAACACTACATTGTGTTAATCACTATTCTGCACTAATAGTCTGATGGAAATATAGCGATATAATAAATTTAAATTAGCTAGGCATGGGACTGTAACAAAGTGTAACAGTCACCTATTAACATTTGGCGAAAAGATCAATAAAAAAGATTAATCTACAGGATGTTAAAAAAAGTGAGCTGTTTAACTTTGAATTGGACTAAATATAATAATGAATAAAGTTTATTTGTTACAGTCAACACTAGAGACGAGAGAATTGGATAAAAGAGTAAAATCGATATTCGAGACAATAACCAGATCAAATTCACCTCTCTAAGGGAAAATATCCCCTTCATAAGAGGAACCTGGATAACAGAGAACAATTTTCAGGTCCCATTTCCTTCTCTTCAAGGGAAAATAACCTCTTTATAAGAGGAACCTGGATATAAGAGAAAAATTTCTAGTTTCAATTCACCTCTCTTAAAGGGAAAATAACCTCTTTATAAGATAAACCCGTGGATAAAAGAAAAAATTGATTCCCAGCAGAGCAGAAAATTTTCTGTTCTGTACTTGGATGTCCGCGGTTCACTCATGCCTCGTGAGGAAAAATGAGTAGCTGCTTTGATGTGAGCAGCGATCAGTGGCGGAATTATGGACAAAATATTAAATAAAAGGGGTTAAACATATATTTTTATTGTAAATTATTGGGATATTATATAGGTAGGTACGGAATGGTAAAATGGGCTCTTTAATTCTGATCGGGCCAAGTGAGTTCGCGCGCTAGGCATTGCTAAAATTGTGATTTAATAACACAAAGAAATACATTATTATTATTAATTCAGATCGGGCAGTGTTAAAATGTAAGTGTACATTTTACGTCGGTACTAGATGCATACATTTTTCATTGCCACCCCTTTGTAAGGACTCAAATTGAAATCGAATGGCAAATAGATTTAGAACGATCGCACAGCCATTATAGTAAGTTTTAATAAATGAATTTATGATTGTCTTATCGTAGTTTAAAGATCAGCGCTCTGTATTAATACAGAGCTGGAATAATAGATATTGATAGGTATTATACAAAGTATAGCATATACTAACCTATACTTCTTATCAATAAATATTCAGGGTGTTTCATTGAAATGTCGACAGATTTTATACCGTTATTATACTTATTATTATCATTATTAAATTATTTCTTAAAAGGACTTATGTACAAACAAATAATGGTAAAATTAAGATACAAAATTGACAATATAAACAAGAAAAAGATAAGCAACATAGATAAAGTATATGTAGATATCTTAACTGAAGGGCGGGGTTATTGCCAATGGCAATCTCTTCCACCCAACCGTTATGTTGTAATGTTTTGGTGATTAACAACTTTCCTTTAAATAATATTATTTTAAAAGAACACGAAGACTTGTCAAGTGTCAAGTGGTTAACGCGCTAGTCTTGTAATCCAGGTAGCCTAGGGATCCGTTGGTTCGAATCTCACCTTGTGGATGAATTTTCCCTCATTCATTTGAGTTTGTGACCACATATTAATAATAAGACTCTGAGGTTACGTGGTAGAAAATGCTTTGAGCATTAACCTCGTCCGGTGGTTACCTTAGACTAAAGAGTGTTATTATTATTATGAGACTTCAAAAGAAACGGAATTTCCCATGTGAGAAGAATTTTATGAGATTAGATGGGAACACACTCTCAGTCCGCGTAGTTTTTGTTTTTGTTAAAACTGGGCCACCCTGTATTTGTCTGGCTCTTTTTAAAGTTGTAAATAGCGACCACAATGGATACCGTTATTAACTTGTCAAATTCGACTGACGCCATTAAAATGGCATAAAGTTTAAGTACTTTGTGATAAGACTTGCCTTACATCATGACACCCTTTGTAGTAGAGCGAGTTTTTTTTTAAATCACTATCATAAGTATGTTTTATTAATTACCACAAAATTATAATTATTATCATCATCATTGAAAAATATATTGTGAGTGAGAAGAAAGGGTAGATACTAGATACCAATAAAATCATTGCCATTTTGACCAACATAATGGATTGGATTGACCTTGACCTCATATGGGTGGTAGAAAAGACTCCAATCTTGAAAAGCACCACATAAGACCAACCTCAATAGCTTCATGGATAAGGCGGCGGACTTGTAACTTGTAGGTTGGTGGTTCAAGTCCCGGTTTCAGCGTTGATTTAGTAAAACGAGTTTGAGTAGTTGTGATATAAGGAAAGTGATTAAAACATATATGATAATTTTTCAGTAGTAAACACCATACGTGAGGTTAATGATTAAACCTTTTTCTACGACTTAATCCTCAGAGTCTCATCATTATGTGGTCACAAACTCAAATAAACGAGGAATATTTCTTGCCTTTGGTGGGATTCGAACCAACGGATCCCTACGCTACCTGGAGACTGGAGAATTAGACTAGCAAATTAACCACTGGACCACAAAACAAAACATCTTACCTACTGAACTTACGAAATATTGCTCAATACTATACCTACCTATCTACGAGTAATGTGTACAGAATTCTAATTTATTATTCTTTAGGTATAAATATTAGCCAAATTTACAACCTATTATTTATTTTACAAATGTTCTAAACTCCTACCAGAACCTTATCACAGCCCCTGGGGGGTTTCTTTGATAAATATCTTCAAATAATACCAACCTGAATTATTATTACCATTTTCATAACTGTGGTGTTACTATCTTCAAATAATACTAGCAGGCGCGGCGGGTAGGAAAATGTTTGGGGGTGCTGCCACATAAACCTGACTAAAATGGAATAACTCACTCGGCCACGGTGACTTATAATACAGTGAAAATACATTTATCATTTATTTTTATTTAGAAACTCTTTATTAGTAAAACATAATTCATATAGGTACAGACAAATAATATAGTAAAAATTAAATCTAAAAATTGACAATATTAGTACCTATATTTTTTTGCTGTAACATTTGGACATAGTAGGTATTTTTTAACATTGTTTTATTTTGTATTATTTCTTGATTTTTGTAAATTGTAAACTACGACTACTTGTTGTGAATAAATAAATTTATGACCCTATAATAAAAACAAGAAAATAAAAATAAACAAAATATATACATAATGTCCTAACTAAAGGGCGGGGTTATTGTCTGTGGCAATCTCTTCCACCCAACCCTTTTCGTCTGGGGGTGCTTCCCCAGCTCCTTAGCACCGGCCGCGCCTGATTACTAGCATGAAATACTACGATATCGCCCCAAGCTTTTAAAAAAAGCACACACACACAACATCAGCTGATTACCATACTGATTCTGGAAGCGATCGCCCTCCGTTTTAATTAAAAATAAAGCCAAAATGTAATTAGATCCAAAACACCAAAATCTGGTTTTCGGCCGCACGGATGGCGCTGGGTGATCTCTGACCCGACATGTTGTTGCACAAGCAAATTCCCAGGCTAATGGGTATGATTGAAGAAGTAAATGGGCGTTTGTTATTGTTTTTTGCTTTTTTTTCCCCCTTTTTCGTTTCATTTTTTATAGGTTAATGGGATATATTCTAATCAAAATATATAAATAGAATGTCTGTTTCGTGTTTAGAAGTCGGGCTGTTGTTCATTTTGGCCGAAGCGCTTGATAGCATTGGTATCATCCAGCATATACTTGCAAGTCTTTTAAGAGTTATCTATACTAATAGTACTCGTGAAAGCGAAATCTATAAATTAATTAAATTCAAAATTAAATTAAAATAATTAAAATACTTTCTCGTCTTAATTAAATTAACATAACTCTTTTAAAAAAAAACTAAGAAGATCGATGTACCTATATAACCTGCATCACAAAGTAAGAATATTTAAATTTGAATCTTCGTGATGCTGGCTATTCCCGGCCCAATCCAGGCTGGGTGATGTGAATGCTGGTTTTGTAAGTTCCCAGCGAATGAATTGTTAAAACCCCCGTCTCAAATCTAGATATTACAATATTATAATTGAGGCTTACAACAAAATCTGTCTTAAACGAAAATTATTATTTTGTAATCCTAAAATTTCACTTACCACAAAACAGTAAATGTGTTTTTTCTATTTCAGACCCCATCCAGCTCCGGCCCTACAAATGTAACAGCTTACAAAGGAAGCCTCAGTTTATGCAATGAGAATAATTCAATTCAATTCAATTTATTTATTGTGAAAAATGGTTCAATACAATAAGTATGTGTTTCACATTAAGAGATTATACAAATATATAAAAATTATATAAACTAGAAAGTAGAAAGATAATTCTTTGTCCTTGCACCGTTTTCAAATACTCGTACATAATGCAAAATTAAGTTTTTCTATTTCCAGCCAGCGTCGATAGCACGTTGAATGCACCGATTCTCGTAGGACCACCGAAGTTAAGCAACGGTCAGCGAGATGAAGAATTCGTGATGCTGTCATTTCGGGCCAACCCAGGCTGGCTGAGGTTCATGTGGGTAGCAGATTTGTAAGTTTCGTGCGAATAGAGGGTGACACCCCCGTCGTGATTGTGACACTTACAGACAGTTGAAATTGACGTTAAACCCCCCTAAAAAAAAAAAATCAATTTCCATCTTTCAAATCTTCTAGTGTGGTGAGGCAATATTTTTCAGATTATAGTCTCAGAATAGACTAGCATCATTATTTTGGTATTTAGCGTGATTTTGTATATAGTCTATCTGGGGGACTATGAACAGGGAGTAGACCAGTAGACCAGCATTGACTTGGTTCTGGGGGCCCTTGTCAATTATTAGCCTCCTTGTAAAGACAGTGGTAGAACTGCTGAGTCATTCCTCATGACGCCACCCTATGATGATAATGTATGGTGATTGTATTTATATACTATATTTTTTTGTCGGTAGAATTATGGTACACCCTATACAAGTTGGATCCGTTTATGAATGAGCACCAAACTGTCAGTGATCCACATTGTGTTTCGGCTCCGGAGCTCAAACACATTTGGCCGGGGGTCACCCCACCCACCAAAATCTGCCTGATTTATTTCGTCTGAGGAATTCGAAAAAAAAAGTGTTAAAATCAGAGACCCCCAGGTTATGAGAGATACAATAATAACTCCTGTTACGAGAGTTACATTTTTTTGTAGTTAAATAGTTTATACAGGGTGTCCCACCAAACTTGGACACCTCAAATTACTCGGCCCCTGAAAGAGTTTTTGAAAAATAAAAAATCCTAGGGTACATGGTCTAATTATGCGGTTTCAGTCATGAAATTTTTTTTATACAGGGTGGTTCAAAAGTCAGAAATTGAGGTGTCAACTTTCGATTTTTAAATGGATCGACCTGAATTTTATTTGATAATTTTACTTCTAAATGGTTCCTGAGTACTTTTTTAAACAAAAATTTTACATACAGGGTGGTTTTTTTTCGACCAATTTTTTTTCTAAATCTCGAATAACTCAAGTTTGTTTAATTTTTTCGATAACAAGAATAGAGAGTGTTTGTGTAATGAAAACACGCACTTTCAATTGGCATCAAAAATTTTTATACAGGGTGGTTCACAAGTGAAATAATGACTTGATTTTTTTTAAAACTGAGTTTTTTTAATTTTTTATTTGGGATTAATAATTCTAACCTAATTTTACACAGATTTTGTTAGTCATATCGAAAAACAAAACTAAAGTGTTGTACAGGGTGAGACATAATTTTTTTGTGACACCCTGTATATGGGCAGTCAAAGAGACGTAAAATTAAATATAAAAACTAAATGTGCAAGAAAAACTTTGATTTTTAATGATATCAAAAAGTTATGGTGTTTTAACTAATATTGTCGCATGGACCACCCTGTAGATATTCTCTTAAACTATCATGTGGGTACTCGAGGTTGTATAAAATTCAACGAAGACTTCGAATCGTGGGGAAAAACAAGTAAAAAACACGAATTTTGAAGCCATTTTCAATTTGGTGTACACACTGAATGATTTTAAAACTAGAAATAAAAAGTAGGTAGGTGTAGACACAAAATTGAAAATGGCTTTTTGAATTCATTTTTTTCTTTCAGATTTAGACTCCTCGTTGAATTTTAGACAATTTCGACTACCCATATGATGTTTTAAGAAAATATCTACAGGGTGGTCCATGTGACAATATTAGTTAAAACACCATAACTTTTTTATATAATTAAAAATCGAAGTTTTTCTTGCACATTTAGTTTTTATATTTAATTTTACGTCTCTTTGACTGCCCATATACAGGGTGTCACAAAAAAATTATGTCTCACCCTGTACAACACTTTAGTTTTGTTTTTCGATATGACTAACAAAAAATGTGTAAAATTAGGTTAGAATTATTAATCCCAAATAAAAAATTAAAAAAACTCAGTTTTAAAAAAAATCAAGTCATTATTTCACTTGTGAACCACCCTGTATAAAATTTTTTGATGCCAATTGAAAGTGCGTGTTTTCATTACACAAACACTCTCTATTCTTGTTATCGAAAAAATTAAACAAACTTGAGTTATTCGAGATTTAGAAAAAAAAATTGGTCGAAAAAAAACCACCCTGTATGTAAAATTTTTGTTTAAAAAAGTACTCAGGAACCATTTAGAAGTAAAATTATCAAATAAAATTCAGGTCGATCCATTTAAAAATCGAAAGTTGACACCTCAATTTCTGACTTTTGAACCACCCTGTATAAAAAAAATTTCATGACTGAAACCGCATAATTAGACCATGTACCCTAGGATTTTTTATTTTTCAAAAACTCTTTCAGGGGCCGAGTAATTTGAGGTGTCCAAGTTTGGTGGGACACCCTGTATATTTAAAATATCTTTCAGTTACATTACCTATGTATCATTGTGTATTATGTATGTTATATAAATTATAATGCCTGATTTTAGTGTCAAACTTGCTGAAGTTATTGTATTTTTATGTGTTAGACATATATTTTATGTATGATGGAGTGTTAATGTTCTATACATATATATTTGTATTGGTTCTGGTTGCACATCTCTCCTGTACGATGTAGATACGTATAATAATTATAAAATTAAATTGTCCAATAGTAAATTATTATCTTTTATTTATTCAGACAGCAAAAGATTAGGTCATAATATTTGTGTTTTGATTTCATATCGCCCCAGTACTTTCATACATCTCTTACTATCTCTACATATTGCCTGCTCCCTCATTTGAATAACAATAAATTAATAATAAAGACTGAATTGTACTGCCCATTATGGACTAAAAAGTCCATCACTGGTATAGTCAAGTAGTTAACGCGCTAGTCTGATAATCCAGGTAGTGTAAGGATCCATTGGTTCGAATCTCACCCAGTGCATACATTTAAAGTCCACTGGTAGTCAAGTGGTTAACGCGCTAGTCTGATAATCCAGGTAGTGTAAGGATCCATTGGTTCGAATCTCACCCAGTGCATACATTTCTGGTGAGTTAAAATTGGTAATTTAAAGCCGCTTATGACATGTTCTCAGTAAAAAGCTCATAACGCAAGTAGATGTTCAATTATGTTGGAGTTCTGATCATAAATTATATCCATGTTCACGGCTTAGGTCGTAAGTTTCTAGTTTAACGATCGCATATAGGTATTAGATATTTTCTGCCATATTATGAGACCCAATAAGTTATAACACGCTGTCGCTGTGGTCACTATCGTATACGCTACTCACAAGCGTTTTATGCAAATTCCTTTGAGTACCGTTAGCTTTTTGCCCTTTATAATAATAATAATAATAAATGATGAACAGTAACAATAATTGAAAGGATGTCAGGAATAACGGCGTATCTTACAAAAAATGGAACCATATTTGTGTTAATCACTTTCATCAAACTAGCTCTACTAAATCTACGCTGAAGCCAGGTCTTGAACCACCGACCTCCAGGTTACAAGCTACTGAGGTCGGTTAAAAAAAGAGAAATAGTTTAATTGTTAAAGGAAGCAAAAATGATACTGCTCTTTAACTCTGTTAACTATTCAATACTTCTTTAGTACATTTTTTTCCAAAAAAAAATCTAATATAATTCTAAGTATCGTCACGAAACTATAAAATATTGGTAATAAAAAATGAAAGGGAAGACCCACCTACAGGTTGTGGATCAAGCATATTAATTACAGAAATGTTTTGAAAAAGAGACAGCAACAAGAACATCATCAACCATCAGCAAACCAAAACAAACAAATTAATTAAACACGTAGGCAAATTCGCACAGGCAAAATCAACAACACAAGTTCCAATGAATATGCAAATAGAGGTCAAAACCTCATGGGTGCTCAACTGCTCACATTTCAAAACGCCATTTAGCATATTTGCAAACGACCTTTTCTTTTTTTAATGGCAGTCCAACAGATCTCTTAGTAGATTTTTTACTCCAACTACCGCAAATTTTATATCTTCTTTCAATGGAACCAGGTACTTCTTCTGACTGTCAATTCACGTTATCTCTTCGTACATCCATAAAGTGGATAATGTGGATGTAAAGTGGATTCTATGGATGTTTAATGCAATTCTGTGGATGTTTAATGTATTTTATGGATGTTCCTGCAGTCCGGGTCAAGTGTGCAGCAACTATTGGATAGGCATCTCCAGCTAATGTCTCGTTAATAAGCACATTGATGATGCACGGAGGTTTCAAGCCTCCCGGGGCAGGGACGATTCCAGGCGCGATGACACTCACATGAGGGACTGTGATTAATTTTTTTAGATTATTATTATTACTACTTTATTAGGATATTTCCTTTTTTCCGGCCCTACTCAGGCTGGGTGAGGTTAATGTGGGTAGCGGGTACGATTCCCAGCGCATGGAGGGTAAAATCCCCGTTCTGATCCAGGACGTTAAATCAAATAAAATCGTTGGCGTTAGGAAAATTTTATGCCATCGGTTGTATGGAATATTACGACTATAATTATGTATAGGTACAAATTGACAATTTAACCATCACAAGGAGCGAAACTGACCAAGTTAGAGGATAGTTTGCAGTTAAAAACATAGAAAATGAGGAACTCTGAAAACGGGGTTTTACTAAAAAAATTGTTTAGTACCAAGATAACTTGGCCGTAAACAAGATATCACTGCATTCATTGGCGAAACCTTTTTGGATAGGAGTTTTGGAACTTGGTCCTTTTTTAACTGTAGTTTTTTGTGGGATAACAATACATATACAAAGGTATTTTTCCTAAGCTAAAGCTTCTATAAATAAGTTTGATTCTACAATCGCCCCTGCTCCAATGCATGGAAAGCGACGCTGTGTATGTTAGCGGGCTGGCGATGCATGTAGTGAGAGTGTCATCCTACAGGAGAGGTCCTGGAGGTCACTACGAGAGGTCATTGCAGACCTCCGGAGATAACCTCTCGACAGGTGACGATAGTGAGTAGAAAGTTCTGCCGCAGAAATGGCAGTCTACCCGATATCTTATCAGTGGAGCCGTGAGAGTCTTAGATGGTTTTGATGATAATCATAGTTTAAGGGTTGGGTGGAAGAGATTGCGATAGGCAATAACCCTGCCCTTTAGTTAGGACATCTGTATATATTTTATGTATGTTGTTTATCTTTTGTATGTTTATTATTGTATGTTGTATGTTGTTTATCTTTTGTATATTTATTATTTTTTGCACATATTTGTCCTATAAATAAATAATTTAATAATAATAAGGCCGAAATACTACTTGAAACAGGATTAAATATCTAGGATTTGTTAATCCAAGCAAGTATCACTTAACAGTTGATATAAATAAATGCGGTGTGCTTGATTGAAATTTCCACCAGAGGGCGTGTTAAGGGATGGTGTGGGATTAGTTAATCTAATTCTCTTTCATAACTCGGTGACTTCCCGGCTAGAATAGTCAGCATGGTCGACTGGTGTAGCGCTCTAAGCTTGCACGCACGGTGACCTGGGTTCGAAACCCGTGCTGGGTAGATTTTTTTCTAAATTAAAACATACCTACATAATTATAATGACAGTATAAAGATTATATTTTTATTTTATTACCTTTATTATATTTTTTTTTTATTACCAAAAAGTATTTTTTTTCTGTCCCTTTATTCGAAATCAAGCTGATAACATTTCTGGACGAATTATATTATTTTAATTGATATAGGTATGTAATATAAACTTGTGTTAAAATTCATAGTAACATTATCTAAACGATAGACCTACCTAATAATAATAATAATACAAGTATAGTAAATGTTCTTAGAAATTTATATTTATGGGGGATATTTGCATATTTATTTGTAATTGTATGACTTTAGACAGTAATGTATATACATTGTACGGTAACAGATGTTCTTGACATCTTTGCAGTATACAAGTAATGGCTGTGGAAAGAATAAATTAAGTCATAAACACTTCATTCTAGCGTATCCCATGTACACTTTGGTATGTTTATGATAATAGTATGTCTTCAGGTCCTGGAATCTCGGGTTCGAACCCCGGCTGAGAAGATTTTTTTCGGAATCCGGGACTTGAACCACCGACCTCCAGGTTACAAATCCGCCGCCTCATCGATCAAGCCACTGAGGTCGGATTTATTTTATTGATTTTTATATATTATCTATAATTTAAAATATAAATGTAGATATTATCTACAAAAAAAGAAGTAGGTAGTATTAGATGTGCCTACATGAATTAGAGCTCGGAAGTAATTTTTGACAAGAAATTGCTCCAGAACCATGTTAATGGACAACTCCAATCTAACTGGACTAAAGCAAATCGATATCAAAGAAAGGATCTTACAACATGTTTTTTTTTAAAGTAATATTAATGTAGTGTTAAAGTTGTTATACGTAACATATTAATCAAGTTATTGTTGTGTGTTAGACGTATTAATTAAAGTTATTGTGTTAAGAGATTTGAAAGGTGGATTTCGAAAAGTTCTTTTTTTTCGGTTTACCGTCATAGACAATTTGTTCCAGATATATTTTTTATCTCTCTCTCTCTCTCTCTCTCTCTTTCTCTTTCTCTCTCTCTCTCTCTCTCTCTCTCTCTCGCTCACTCACACTCTCTCTCTCGCTCAACTCACACTCTCTCTCTCACTCACACTCTCTCTCTCATTTTTTGTCATTATTTACTAATGTTATAGCTACACATTGAAGATTTCATAGAAAAATTTTACCCTTTAAATGCACCTGTATATAAAAATTGTAAATAAAGTTTGATCAAAATTGTTTAATAAAATATGATAACTTTATTATATCATTATATGCAAATTGTTATCCAAGCTATGTAAGTATAAATTGAACAGTAAAAATACAGATAGATATTAGATAGATAAATGTTGGATATGTGGCCGGGTTAATTACAAACCACGGTGCAGTGATCTTGACTAGACTGATGAGTTCAAGAATTCTAATATATGACCAGCAATAATACCGGTGAAATAACTGTAGGTTCAGAAGTTAGGGCCGAATTGTAATCTAGGTTTAAAGATAAGATAAGCCAGTGTCCCTCAACTCGGGCTATAGTGCGCTGTGATTGGTTGAAACTCCGACTTGAGTTAAGATCTAGCTTATCTTCAATTGAATCCCGTTTCATACAGACCTCAGTAGTTTGATTGATAAGGCGGCGAACTTGTAACCTGGAGGTCGGTGGTTCGAATCCCGGTTTCAACGTATAGATTTAGTAAAGTTACTGTGAGTAAGATATCACGAAAGTGGTTAACACAAAAATGATAACTTATAATTTTACTAACTATTATCATGTTTCATACAACGGTTCTAAGTGGTGAATTCTCAAGATTGGCTCAGTGTGGTTAAGCACTCGCTTGCTAATCTTGCTATGCGGAAGGAAGCGGGTTCGATCCCCCGTGCCGACCAAAATGTGTCTTATTAATTTGGTTACAATTGTTTGTAAGGGTTATCTTCTGATGCGCTCGTGTTGACCCAGCACGTAAATAGAAAGTATTGCGTCACTTCTCGCCCATCAGGGGGAGGCATACTAACGGGATGGGCGGATTACATCACAGTCCATAAGCGTCTACAGAAACTCCTGTGTCATGGCTACGAATTGAAAAAGGCTGTAAAATACTACTCATCTTAAAAAAAAACCATACGCTGTGTGAGATTCGAACCAACGCAACGCTACATGGATTACCAGGGCACTTCGACCATCTGATGCCAAAGTCCATAAGTAGTCACTAATCATACACTGCTAACACAAGGCACGGAAGAAACCTGCATTAATTGATCTAATAGCAAGGTTAATCAGAGCACCTCATATGGTCCGTTCTGGTTAAGCAACCATGCGCGTGGTAAGAAACTGAATGGATGCACCCGGGCAATGTAGCGTGGGCACGGGTCCATGACCAATTTAGTTTTTTTTTAAGATTATTTTTTTATAATAGGAGTACATTTTTTAATAAGAGTCATACCTATCTTTGATCGAAGAAAAGTACAGTTTCTAATAGATAGATTGAGCCGTTCTTGTGTATAGATTGAGCCGGTAGGGATTATTTTTTTTTTTACATTTTATATTATTTTTACATCTATTCATCTGCTTCTTTTTCTTCTTTATATTAATTGCCTATTAAGTGAGATCTCGAATTAATTAGTGAGAATATTTGTATTCTAATCTCTGTTCGATCTGATTTGGACGAACGCTTGCTTCTTGTTTGATGTTCAAATCTGATTAACTGTAAGAAAAAAAAAAAAAAAAAAAAAAAAAAAAAAAAAAAAAAAAAAAAAAAGACACGGTAAAAAACTGTGGTGAATTGAACTGACAGACTTGCATTGTTTTTAGAATTTTAGATGAAGAAAGTAAATCTAATCTTTTTTTGTGACGAGATCTGAAAAAAAAAACTTAAAAACTGCGAAGTAATAATAGTTGTATTTTATTATTCTGTTTCAAATGGTTAGACGACATCGGACAAAATGGTGTGAAGATGTTAGTACTGCAATTTGGCAACCAAGTCTTTCCAGTAAAGTTGCGAATTTATGAATTTATGAGAGAGAGAGAGAGAGAGAGAGAGAGAGGAGAGAGAGAGAGAGAGTGAGAGATAGACACAGAAAAAATGAGAGATCATATAAAGAACTAATAATGTATGTATATAAGGTACAATACTTAGTTTCGATTCAGAGAGAGATATGTGTATAAAAAGAGAGAGAGATAAAGGGCCTATATGGGTAAAAAGAGAGAGAGAGAGAGAGAGAGAAAAATAGGAGATATATAGAGAAAAAGAGATGGTAAGGAGAGAAATAGGGAGAGAAAAAGAGAGAGAGAAAGAGAGAGAGAGAGAAAGAGAGAGAAAGAGAGAGAGAGAGAGAGAGAGAGAGAGAGAGAGAGGACTATTAGCATGCTTAGCCAGTACACAGAGTAAAGAGGCACATACCAGAAGATACTCAAGTGCCAGAAGTCAAATCCCCACGAAGATACCAGACACCAGTGGTGTAGGGTGAGAGGTGCCCTGGGGTTGAATTTCTGACATAATCAACAACAAAATCAACAAATGTTCTTAAATGAACATACATTAAAAAAAAAATTGTCCAATAGTTTAAGATAATGTGCCCCGGCATAGCATTTGCATTACTTTAGGAACTTTACCTTTGGACTCTTGTGGGTAGCAGGTTTATGAGTATCCTGTGAATTAAGGCACCCCGTCGTGATATGACCAATTGACCATGCAGTTGAAAGCGACGTTAAACCAAAAAAAAAAGCTTGACATGTCTAATGTTTCTAATGTCTAATGAATATTATTGGCTTAAATGTATTAGAGAGCAGTCTCCCCAGGACAAATTGACAAGGAATCAAATGAAAGGAAAAATTCTTAGAAAAAAGTCAAGTGGTTGACGAGCTAGTCTGGTAATCCAGGTATTGTAGGGATTCAAGTCCTACCCAGTGCATGAATTTTTCTCATTAATTTGAATTCGTGACCACATAACATAAGAATGAGACTCTGAAGGTTAGCTGGGAGAAAATGCTTTAAGCATGAACCTCGCCTGGTGGCTACCTTCTACTACCATGACAAATTGACAATAAACCCTAGTCTAAAATCATCATCATAGGATGGCGTCATCGTGAACGATGGTAGCCAGACAGTAGAGGAATGACTCAGAACTTTTACCACTATCTTTACATGGAGGCTAATAATTGAGAAGAGCCCCCAGAACCAAGCCAATGCTGATTCACTCCCTGTTTATAGTCCCCTAGCCAGACTGCTAATCTACTCCCCGTTTATAGTCCTCCAGCCAGACTGCTGGTCTACTCCCCGTTTAAAGTCTCCCAGCCAGACTGCTGGTCTACTCCCCGTTTATAGTCCGCCAGCCAGACTGCTAATCTACTCCCTCTTTATATAGTCCCCCAGTCAGTCTCAATATTATTAATAAAAAATATTTTCTAAGAAAGGTAACTTTAACGGGGAAATTTTTCTCTTGCGTCCAAGTTGGGTGGAAGAGATTGCCACAGGCAATAACCCCGCCCTTTAGGTAGGACATTATTGTTATTTTCTTTTCTTTTTTACTTATTTATTTCGTCATTTGTTTGTTTTTTTTTTTCTTCTTTCTTTTCTTAATTTTATACTGATGCCTGTTTGTCCTCCTAATAAAGCTTAAAAAAAAAAGTTCGACTCTGCCCGTCGCCACTGGCTACAGGAAGCGGGGCATGTTTTCAGGCCGGCTAGTACACAGTGACCCTGAGACCTGCAGTGACCTCAGTGGCTTGTCTTCTTCACTCGGAACCAGAAGAACCACAGGACCAGAGCGGACCAAACCAAACATCAGGAGAGACCATCGCGCATCGGAGAGTATGGTGGCAGAGTGAGTTAGCGCGCTGGGCATTGCACGCACGGTCCTCTGGGTTCGATCACCGAGAGGGGCAGAATTTAAAAAAAAACGGACTGAAAAGTATTTTTTTTTTTTTACAAAAACGAACACAATACTTCCGATTTCTAATATTAGAAATTTCTCGGAAGTAATATCGTTTTTGTGTGTAAATATCTTTCGTGTTATCACAACTATTCGAACTCGCTTTACTAAATCTTAGCTTGAACAAAAGACCTCCAGTTTCCAAGTCCACCGTCTTATCGATCTAGCTACTGAGCTCAATAAATATATTTTTTTTTCTTCACATAATATACAGGCGTATGTGGTGAAAATTCAAAATTAAGAAAAGGTAACACTCTTTTTTTTATATCATATTTGTTGAGATAATTTGAAGATAGATGGTTATAAGTTATTCCTGAGTTAAATATTTCATCATATTTGTGTTTATCACTTTCGTGATATCACAACTACTCAAATAGACACATTCACTAATAAATTTTTAGTGGATGCGTCAATTGAACCAAATACAATTGAACCTCTCCTGTCCAGATAACTCAAGCAACGGGATTTTCTTTCTCTTTTTTTGGGGGATGTTAAACAGGGACGAGACCAGTGTCTCGCTAGAGGACTCTAGACAGAGAGGAGACTAGCACACCTTAACAAACCAGGATAGCAGTTCTCCATAGGTTTAAAGAAGAAAAAGCTAAATAACTATAAAAAAAAAACCTAAGTTCTCATGATGGTTGATCTCATATTGTAATATTTGGTTCAGAACGAGCCAGCTTTTCAGTATATGTTGGCTAGAGACTATCACTCTACCCCAGCTGTAGCGAAGTTGGTCACTACATACATTATTAAACAAGTTCAATCAAGTTTTATTTACAAAATAATGACATAGAATATATACATACATAAATAATAAAATTAAGAAAACAAACTTGATCAAGGGCGGTGCTAATGCCAACGGCATTCTCTTCCAATAAAGTGACCACATATTTGGTACTCAAAAATCGGCTCCTGATTTTTTTTTGTTAAATTGGGTATCACGTCGCTTTCAACTGCCTGTAGAGTCACATTACGACGGGGGTGTTACCTTCCATTCGCAGGAAACTCACCTACTATCCACAATAACCTCACCCAGCCTGGGTTGGGCAGGAATGCCAGCATCACGAAGTCTCCACCTCGCTGAACGTTGCTTAACTTCAGTCATCCTAATACAAGCACCGATGCATTCAACGCGCCATCAGTCGTGATTAGGTTACCAAAATTTACGGAATCAAATATTCTGTCCCGGTAGGTTATCGAACCCTCGACCGAGGGAATAAGAGCCCTCCCTGTGACTCTGAACCGGCAATACTTGGCTCACATGGCTACTCATTAGCTAATCCAGCACGCTATGACCTTGACACTCGGTTTTTATTGTTTCTGGAAGTGTAAGAACATTCCTTCCGTGTAATTATAATAAAATTATTATTACTACCCACCTCATGCGTTATTATTAGTACTATGTAGTATAATAATAATTGGTAAATGGTGAATGCTCAAAGCATTTTCTACCACTTGACCAATCAAGAGTCTTATTATTATGTGGTCACAAACTCAAATTGATGAGGTAAAAATTCATGCACTGGGTGGGATTCGAACTACGCTACGCTACCTGGATTACCAGACTAGCGCGTTAACCACTTGACTACCAGTGCACTTAAAATTATTATAATTATATTTGAGCATTTAAATACTTTGTGTATGCTATGCTATAGGTACATAATATAAATGACAATTTTAAATTTATAAGAAAAAAAATGATAATTACTACCACTAACCTCATATATTATCAGTACCTATCAGTATAAACAGAAATCAGTATAAACAGAAATTATAATTAGAGGTTTACCTATTATTAATATTATCATTTTTTATACTTATTATTATTTTAGCATTAGAACAATTTAGAACATTGACATGGAAGGAACAGTAATGCGACTGTACAGTGTACAGGGGTAATACAGGAAGTATGACAAAGGTTGGTGCATGTCCGACTCAACCCAGGCTGGGTGATTTTAATTGAGTTGAGGGTAAATCCTCCGTCCTGAATATTGCCTATAGAAGGTTAAAAGAGAAATTGGATCATTTGATGAAGAGAGATACGAGGAGCAGTATTGTAAAAGCAGGAGGGGAGAGATAGAGAAAGAAGAGAGAGAGAGAGAAAGAAAAAGAGAGAGGGAGAGAAAAAGAGAGATATATATACAATATATAGAGAGAGAGAGAGAGAAAGAGAGAGAGAGAGAAAGAGAGAGAGAGAGAGAGAGAGAGAGAGAGACAGAGAGCGAGAGAAATAGAGAGAGGGAGAGAAATAGAGAGAGGGAGAGAGAGAGACAATGCGATAAATTTTATCGAAAGCCAAGAAATGGGATCCTTAATAAGAGCCCTAATTAATTACAAGGGAAAGGTTTTGATTAAAAAGAGAAAGATAAAGTACTTACAGGGTGGTCCCAGAAAATTGAAAACTAATGTGACTGCTATGTCGTCCATCCTTCTAACTCTGTCCCGATAGCTCAGGTGCCACTCTATAAATCCAGAGGTCGTGGGTTCGAAACCCAGCCTGGACATGACATGTGATCTTTTCATTTGGGAAATTTTACCACATAATAATATCTACATCTTGGGCTTACTGCTGGAATAATGGGACTTAATAGTCCTGATCGGGGAGTATAAATAAGGCGCTATTATTTTCTTGCTTATCCATTGATATAGTCCAGTGGTTAATTCGCTAGTGTGGTAATTCAAGGTGGCAACCGATCCGTTGGTTCGAATCCTATTCAACGGATGAATTTTTGTGTTCGTATTGTGTTGAATTCGTTTAAAAAATATTTTTTTAGTATTCATTCATAAAATACACAAGAACTGTTTCATGGCTATAAACAAGGCAAATAAAAATGTATACCTATTCTTTATTTATTTTTATTTTTTTGAATAATAATATGTAACACTTTTTAGAAGAAGGTAACAACCAGGCGAGGTTAATGTTCAAAGCATTTCTACTACCTAACCCTCAGAGTCTTATTATTATGTGGTCACAAACTCAAATTAATGAGGAAAAACTCATGCACTGGGTGGGATTTAAACCAACGGATCCCTACGCCACCTGGATTACCAGACTAGCGCGTTAACCACTTGACCACCAGGCACATTTTAATGTTCCTCCTAGGCAGGGTCAAAGTCCCATTGTGGTCATTCTAATTCATTCATTAACCCTGTATGTGTTTTATGTGTTTCTTACCACATAAATGATTGAAACAGAATTCATCCTGTATTTCAGCTCATATTAGGGAAGACTGGATTCATTTGTAACACGACTACGGTGTAGGTAAGAGAGAGAGAGAGAGAGGAGAGAGAGAGAGAGAGAGAGAGAGAGAGAGGGGTAGTGATTAATGAAGAAATAGCATCCCTTAGTGTTCATATCCCTTCACAGCTCAGGAATGCAACAGGTTAAGCAACGACAAGCTGTACGGGGTGACTATATGAGGGTGCAATATCCCTATAGTCACACATCCAAGTTTAGGATGTCCTAGGCGTAGATTGGCTGAATCACTATTAGGTATATCTACAGATTCTACAGTCACTCATACTAGTTAGTTATCAATTTTTGTGTTAATCACAACTACTCAAACTCGCATGCTTCATTAGTTAAAGGAGACGTTATAACTGTTATATATTTTCTTAATCACAATACAAAAGCCTCGCCGAGCTTATGGTGAACCGGCAATGTGCCAAGCTCGCTTTACTAAATATTTGCTTAACTTGAGACTCGAACCGCCGCCTAATCGATCAAGGTACTGAAGGTGAATGAGATATATATTAAACTAGCCGTTTGCCCGTGCTTTGCAACGGGACTAAATTTCAAATTTACTAAGGCATGGCCGTACTGCTGGACAGCAATGCCTTTTAGAACTTTTTATAATTTTTCTGGACAAAGCGATGATGGTTTTGGGGGGGTCAATTCTGAGACATTTTTCGCTATCTCTTACCGTTTTGGCTAAACAACTCCGGACAAACAAACAAACAAAGGTAGGTAGGTAGGTAGGCAGTCTTTTTTTCTGTTTTATATATAGAGATTGACCGCTCTCGGATCCACCCTGTATCTCGTGGGAGTAATCCGAAGCCCTCAAGGTATTTATCAGGAAGATTAGAGACTCTTGTGTGTGATCCCTTTTTCTGGGCTAAAATACTGGGTGGAGCTATATGTAATTTTTTTCTTTTATTTTACTTGTTTTTCACGAGGAGAAAAACTTTTCGAGAAATCTTAGGGCGAAATTTTCTTCTCTCCTCAGGCTGTATACATTGAAGTCAAACCTGGATATAAGATAAATCTAGATATAAGAGAAACCTTGATATAAAAGAAAGATTTAAATGTGAAATTTACTTTTCTATAAGGAAAAATAACCTCTCTGTAAAAGAAACCTGGATATAAGAGAAAAAATTCTAATCCCTTGAGTTCTCTTATATCCAACCAGGATCGTCTGTATGGGTTCATTATATTTATACTCTCATAAGAAACCAGGTATTCGTCCCATTACGCTAACTGTTGTGAGATCACCCTGTTTGAGGGATGAAAAGATAAAGCTAGCCCAGACTGTTATAGAGTTATTGGGTCTTTTGATTTCGTTTAAATACGATTCACCACTCCACCAGGGACAATTGAAAGTCATTCTGGTGATCCGATGGTTAGTTGAAGTCTTTGATTTAGGTGTGTTTTTTTTAGTTTACATCAGGCTTCGTTTTCATTTTTACAAAATGTCATTTTATATAAAAGAAGGAGTAGAAGAAGAAGAAGAAGTAGAAAAAAAGGCCAAATCATAAAACAGGATTTGAATTCAGATAAAAGTTATAATAATATTGCCTTATTTATACTGCCCGATAAGGACTACGAGTAAGTCCCATTAATCCAGCACTCCAGCAGTAAGGCCAAGATATATTATTATGTGGTAAAAATCCCAAATGGGAGGATAACTTGTCATGTCCTGGCTGGGTTTCGAAGCCACGACCTCTGGAACCTCTGGATCCACAGATTGTCACCTTTAGCACTGAGCTACCGGGACAGACAGATAACCCCAGACTGTTTCTCAACGCAAGTTATAGTACACTGTGATAGGTTGAAACTCTGACTTTAGGGTGTTCAAGTGGCAGAAAATGACCAAGGCCCCGGATTACAAAACAATAGTAAATAAAAATGAATAATGTTCTATTTTTTGTATATATTTTCAAGTTTTTTTTTTATATTTGATTTATTGTTATTAATTTATTGATGATTGTTTTGTAAAAAAATAAGGTGTAATTTTTTTAAAAAAATGTCTGGCTTATCTTAACTTTCATCTTGTATCAAAATTTTGACCCTAAGTCAATAGTTTGGCCTTTGAGGCTTTACATTGGACTGCATTTTTGAATAGTTGGGATATTAACACTTTCACGCTGGCTTTCAACTGTTACCTACTTGTTTGGTTTTATCGTACTGATATGAGTTAGGCTTTTGGTTGAAAGTTACCACCATGGATCAGATCCACGCATGGATTAGCTTGTGATATTCTCTCTCTCTCTCTCTCTTTTCTCTTTATTCTTGGACCTTTTCTACTCTGTCTCTCTCTCTCCCCCATCTCTTCTATATTATCATCTCTCCCTCTCCTAGCCCCTCTCTCTCCCCTTCCTCTCCTCTCCCTATCCCCCCTTCATATCTCTCTCTTATCTCCCGCCTCTGAGTTATTATGTTCTCTCTAGAATTCGTCTTCCCGTTCTTATCACGGAGAGGGGGGGGGGGGGGGGCGAAAAGTCTTATCAAATCAGTAAAAAGTCTTATCTCTCACAGAAAACTTCCTTCACTTTTTTTTTCATACCACTTCTCTCGCTTTGTGTACTCTGTTATCTGTTTTGTTTCTCTAGTGTAGTCTTTGTCTTCGTGTGGCGTTGTATGATTTATATGGATGATTTTAATGAGCGCTCTGCGCTCAGACGCGAAGATCACGGGGGAATAGTTTGTTTAATAGAAGAAACCAGTGGCGAAGAAAAAAAAATATTGTTTTATTGTAAAATAACTACCTCAATTCAGAACGTAGAAACCAGTGGCGAAAACAAAAAAAAAAATGTTTTTATTGTAAAATAACAACCTCAAGTCAGGACGTTTTAAACCAAATAGAATCAATGGACACGAAAGGAGCTAAGACATTGGATCTGGGGATCCATAAAATCCTCTCACCACCGTGATTTAGGTATTTGTCCCTATCTCACGGACACAGAATTATTATATCATTGTCTACATTTAAGTCTAAATCAATTATTATTATTTAAAAGAAATTATTGTTAAGAGTGATAAAAAAGGGTCCTATTACTTCCGAAAAATATCTAACATTAGAAATCGGAAGTATTGTGCTCGTTTTTGCATAAAAAAAGGATATTTTTTTGCTGTTTAAGTAAAAAATCTGTGTTACAGTAAAGAATCTCTGATTCTATTAATATTCTATAATAGTAGAAAGATGAAAATTATTATGATTGCCATTTACGAGGAAGTATTGTGTCCGTTGCCGTTGCTGGCAGTGTATCTTTAGTTTCAATAATTGTTTTCTCTTAAGTACCGAATGTAATGCTTTTGACTTTTACAATGTAACTTAATAAGGTCCCACTAAAGGACCATGCTTAAATAATAGTATTTATTTCGCAATCTAATTTCCTTGGTTTATAAATAATATTTATACTCTGCACTTTCTTTCTGTTTATACTGATACTTAATTTTGGAAAAAGTTACTTCTTTAACCTTGAACTTAAGTTATCATTACATCCTGTGATCAATGAAATTTCGGGTCATCCATTTTGCTGCGTTTTGTTATATTAATCAAACACTTGAAGAAAAATACTAAATTCAATCACAATTTGATTTAGGGCGAAATTAATACACAAATTCTATATCTCAAGTCATTGCTAAGCGTCGGTTTTCCCTATCTTACACAGTACGCAAATCGTGACTTAGCGCCACAGAAGTATTACAAAAAGTGTATTAATTGCGCCCCTAGTTTATTTATTCTTAATTTTTTTCTCTTTTTACTCCTTAAGTCTTCTGATATTGTATATGAATTTGTCATTATCTGTGTTGTATATATGTCCTAATCAATAAAGTGTAAAAAATAATAATAATAATAGTTTAGAAGGACCATTTCTTTTTTATGCTGGGAAGTTCCAGTGCAATGAAATGCTGAACAGTACCAAGTACTGAGTCCGTATTCTTCTTGGCTCTATTGGAATGCGATGTACAGTATGGTATTACGGGCCACAGCACTTGTTATTATTATGATTACGATTATAGATTGTACACTGTACAGTGTGATGAAGACAATTGAAAAGAATGTCTTCAATATTTACAGTAATTTTATGAAGTATATTAATTATACTTGATGAAATATTAAATTGTTTATTGTTGATAGTAAATCATAGTACAAAAGGCTCATCGAACCCTTGGTCGACAGGAAATGTGCCAAGAATGGCCGCCGCATTGCCTCTTTAGACGGTCATAGCAAGTCTCTGTAATTAATATTATTATAATTATTAATTATAAGAAAGAAAAAGAAAATATGTACATAAAAAAAGATGTAGTCTTTATGTATCGATTGTTATGCTGTGTTTTTTAAGCAACCTTCAAATATGTGCGGGCAGTAACGTTTTACAATAAAACTGTATCTCCCTCTACAAATCATAGTTCGAGGAAAGTAACCACCAAACGTTCTCTACCACCTAACCCTCACAGTCTTATTATTATGTGGTCATAAACTAAAATACATGATTAAATTCCATGCATTGGGTAGGATACGAACCAACGGACCCCTACGATTGCCATAGGCAATAACCCCGCCCTTTAGTTAGGACATATGTTTTTATATATTTTTCTATTCTTTTTTATTTTATTGTATATATTGTTTCCATTTTTTTCATTGTTCAAATAATTATTAACATTGTACATTATGTCTATTTATATCTAATAAAGTGTAAAATAATAATATGACGCTACCTGGATTACCAGACTGGCGTCTTAACCACTAAACTTGACTACCAGTGCACCCTGTAGACAGTGGGATATGGAAGACACTATGGTAAATGAAGGATGGAAGGGCCCTGGACCACAAGCAATGCTCAGCTTGGACAATTGAGACGGATGAGAACCATTGTCAGGCGGCAGGGGAGATGGTGCACTGGTGGTCAAGTGGTTAACGCGCTAGTCTGGTAATCCAGGTAGCGTAGGGATCCGTTGGTTCGAATCCCACCCAGTGCACAATTTTTCCCTCATTAATTTGAGTTTGTTACCCTGTAATAAAGTTATCATATTTGTGTTAATCACTTTCGTGGTATTACAACTACTCGAACTCGCTTTACTAAATCTACGCTGAAACCGGGATTTCAACCACCGACCTACAGGTTACAAGTCCACCAGCAACAAAGTCACCAGCTCCTGCTAGTTGCTCAGCTTCATTTAGGACGGTTTGAGACGAAAGTCCATCAGCAGCAACAAAGTCACCAGCTCCTGCTAGTTGCTTAGCTTCATTTAGGACGGGTTGAAAGTCCACCAGCAACAAAGTCACCAGCTCCTGCTAGTTGCTTAGCTTCATTTAGGACGGGTTCACGCGCCGCAAAGCGTGATGATTGCTTTTGCATTACGATCTCTAATATCTTTGAGGTCTATCGTATGAAGAAATTGAAGAAAGCATTAGAGATCCTTACATACTCGTATGTAACTTCACAGGCCATATACTTCATCCATATACTTCATAGTCTTACATAGGATGAATACATAGGTCACTGACGGTGCTGGGACCATCAACAGAGGCGAATTATACTAATAGCAGTCATATTACCTGTAATAATAATAATATTAAATAATAATGGGTACAGTGGTGATGCTGATGATAATGATAATGATGATTATTATGTTAATGATGATCATGATAATGATGATTGTAAAACATTACAGTGCAATATCATGGTGTTGGTACCCATCATGAGTTAGAAACAGATGGAGCTCGTACCATTGAACTTTCGATGATGTTATACGAGAGAGAATGGACATGGAAACTAGTGAAACACGAAAGAAAGAATCAGGAGGAATAGAATGAAGTAGACAGGGAATCAAAGGAAATGTTTGTACACATAGTATTGTGGTTTAATTAGATCAGTATAAAGAGAGAAGTGGGAAAGAGGAATCACAAAGAGAAGTAGAGTACAAGGTGAGGAAATGGCATAGAGAGAGAGAGAGAGAGAGAGAGAGAGAGAGAGAGAGAGAGAGAGAGAGGAGAGAGAGAGAGAGAGATCTAAGAAGTAGGAGGTACAAGAAAGAGAGGTAGACCAAGGATGAGATGGAGAGACAAAGTTGAAGTAGATCTACAAGATAAAACTGTAGAAAAGAAGACGCGCTAAATAGAATGATATCGAAGAAAAGTATTCATGGAATAAGTACGACCCCACGTAAGTTTGGAAAAAGGCAAAGTAAAAAAAAGAAGAAGAGAGAAAGAGAGAGAGAGATAAAGAGAGAGAGAGATAAAGAGAGAGAGAGAGAGAGAGAGCTCTCGAAAGAGAGGATAAACAACGCAATCTTTCAATGCCTTCATTAATCAAATGACAAAAATTGGAACGTCGAAATGACACAACAACATAGCAAAATGATATTGAAATCTGAAATCACATTTGTAAAGAAAACATATTGGTAGTAGTCCCAAGAATAACCAATTCCTTACAACCTCCACATCGACATCGATCTGAGTGTGGAGCTCCACTAACCTTTAGTTTACAGGATAACTATTTCATCGATCTAGCTACTGAGGTCGATAAAAGTAAGAATTATTTTGACAAGAAATTGTACCAATGTCAAATGATTGAATGCACAAAGTAAATGCACTGAAGTACTTTTGAGGATAAGAGATAAAAGTTCAAGTTAGAAAAGTTATAAAAAAGAAAATCTGGTAAATTGCGAATGAAATTGATGGCAACAGAGAGCAAATTTACAGGAAGAGAATGTCAAATCCAAGTATGTTTAGGAAAAGTTACAGAAAAAAAACAGATAGTTAATGAACTGCAGGAGCATCTAGGAAATATCAACAAGATCAAGACAATATGGAAGAGATAAAGTTGATGAAGGTGAAAGCAGCAAGATTGAAGACATTCTTAATAGAAGCTTGAGGAATAAAGACATAGCACAGCACTCTTCTGTTAACTTGAAAGGACACTTTCAGACGAGAGTGGTTGTATGCAAAGCTTTAAGGATTTTTATACCTTGCACTGGTAGTCAAGTGGTTAACGCGCTAATCTGGTAATCCAGGTAGCGTAGAGATCCGTTGGTTCGAATACTACCCAGTGCATGAATTTTTCCTCATTAATTTGAATTTGTGACCACATAATAATAAGGCTCTGAGGGACTTAATCGATACACCTATGGTTTTGCGGATCGTCAAACACCAGCAAACCAATGTGATGCAAGAATGGGACTGAAATAGCCTTAAATTTCACAGTGCCAACGTACCGAAAGCCTTTGTTCTTGCCACTCTTGAGGAAATGACTTATTAGGATGAAGAAATGTATGATTAATTGCATTACACAAAATTTATATAAAAGATGCAAAAAATAAGGGAATATAAAAGTCACACAATCTTCTTCAGGTGCCGAAGAGCAGTCACAGCTTAAGTTAGTACATAATTTACTGTGTGAAATTCTACGCCACTCACAAATATGACCACGTGAAAGCGTCCTATCACGAATACAGGAGAAGAAGATGGTATCGATGAGGATGATGAGCAAAACGAAAGTTTCTATAGAAACATACTATCAAAAGGATTTAGAGGTATTTATATCAATGTACGTACATTTTTTGCCAAAACCAACCAGCCTCAACCATAAGGTTGAACAACGTCGACTCTGCTTGAGCGGAATAAGACAGAGAAAAAGAAGAAGATAATGTACATGAACGTACAAAATTATATCTTCTTATATTATAAAATGATTCTTTTGTGTATTTGTGTGTACTACTGTGTATGTTTGTCCTTCTGTTACTCGAGAACCACAAGTCAAATTATAATATACTAATATTGCGGGCCGAGGCATGGCCGTGAAAGCAAAAAATCCTTTTTCGCCAATGGTAGGTGTTGTAGTGGGAATTTCGAAAAATCCCGTGTTATTGCACATCTAGACTATAAGACAAAGCTACCTACCAAATTTCAGCTTCCTAGGACTTACCAGTTCGGAGAAACAGTGATGAATCAGTGAGTCAGTCAGTCAGTCAGTGAAACTCTCTTTTATAAGTAGAGATAAGACATAAACTTACACAACGTACCCTATACTATATTTTATTTTGTAAATAAAATAAGAAGAAAAAGTTTTATAATATTTTTAAAATATAGCTACAACCTACATGAACGTATGAATCCTTGCCAGCAACATAAATGAAATACTAAATATTTCACATATGAAAATACTGTAAGAAGTGCCATAGATAATTTACTAGCACAATTTATTAATACAATAAATATGATATTAAAAAACACAGCATAATAACATCATAATGAATTCACAAGTTAGATCTCGCCTAAAGCTTCCAAAATGTGAAATTTGCATTTTTTTGAAATTATAAGATAAGAAAAGTAGATTAAAAAAGGAGAAGCAATTTCTTTTTAATTGGGATCGTCTGGACTTTGCGTGCAATCACTATTCAAGTGATTAGTCCGTTATTCAGCAACGATATTCAGTGGGAAAGTTAATCGACGGTTAATTGGAGGAAACGATTTCGAGTAGCGCAATTAGCATGGTGTCTTCAATGTGAACATTTTTTTTTTTTACTTTGAGGTCGTTAGGAAGGATGCTGCTGCTACTTTTGCTCGTTTCAAGTAATTCAAGTTGCGCAATTATGTTTTTTTTTTCAGTTGTATTAACTGTACTCTTAGTATTAGGTGCCATTGTTGTAGGTTCTATTAGACACTTGCATTCTCCATCTGGCTCTTTCAAGTTGTGCAGTTTTAGTTGTTGATTAAATCAGTTACATGAACTGCAAAGTTTGTACAAAGATGCTATCGCTGTTGCTTTGTTTCATGTTCTTCATTCTTCTTCTCATCATCACCTTTTCTTCAGAGTATTTTTTGAAATCTTCTTGTTCTGGCTCTTTAAATAATTTGCTCAATTTTATATCAGTTCTTGTTCACTTGCAAGAACTTGCTCTTAATAGTTATCAATTTATTCTTGCATTTTGGAGATTTTTTGTTTTTCATTACTTTCAATCATTCATCTAGAGAGATTTTTTCACATTCCATATTTTTTCTTCATTTCTTCTTTAATTGAG
The DNA here is from genome assembly GCA_024516035.1 of Bactericera cockerelli. Taxonomy (NCBI): domain Eukaryota; kingdom Metazoa; phylum Arthropoda; class Insecta; order Hemiptera; family Triozidae; genus Bactericera; species Bactericera cockerelli. The sequence continues at coordinate 29,494,538 of CM044962.1, forward strand.
AGTAACAACAAAAATCTCCTTCAGAATCAAAAAATCTTCTACATCAATTTCTATGATTATCAAAATCATAGAAATTCTTTAAAGGTATCTTCTTCTAACTTGATCATCCTACTTATACTCTCCTGTAAATCTTGCTGCATCGTGACATGAATACAAAATGTATACATGATTTAGACGACAACATCGACAGTCACATGTTTTCGTACCTTTTCACAGAAAAAGAACAAGTGACACGGATGCAACTTAAAGCTGAATCCCAAGTGAATGTGAAATCCTGTTGCAATTCCGAAAGTGTGCCAACCTGTGCGAATCTTGTCAGCTTGTCGCGGATGTTTCTGCAAAAGATGTTCTCTCTCTCTCTCTCTCTTCCCACGCTCATACATCTAACAGCATAATATACATATGTATGTAGGTATATTTATTTAATCATCAATGAAACATGTATTTATTTTCTTTCTAGCATACACCTATTGTATGGTAGAGAGACAAACACACAGGACTTAAAGTAAGGAAGGCGTATACATATTACAATGTTTTTGAACCAAACCAGCTTTTGCAGTTCGGATGCTTGCCAAAAACAGTCCTATGGTATTTTATGCTAGGTGTCTCACAAAGACAGAACAACTTTGACTTCATGTTTGAAACGACCAATGGCCTTTGCTTAAGGGTCATTTCAAACGCGGGAATGGTCACCAACTCGTCGAAATTTTTTGTCGGATTTTTCATAGTAGTCTGGTTAAGTAGGAAAAGTTATGTATTACAACCATATAATATAGAATAGTTAAGGGATGAAAAACACAAGCAAATATTAATTCAAATATTGTTAGTCCCTACTGCAAACTTTCTTAAAACTTATTAGAATCCTGAACTGTTAACATTCTCATGAATACCGATGTCAGTCAAATCAAGAAAGCTCTCTATAATCATCTCATTTACGTCTTCCATGTAGTTGATGTACTATTCACATTAAAGTATCTTGATTTTCCATTTCTCTTTTCAATTATTTCAAAATCATCCTCGCCTCTTCTCTCCACAGCTACTAAATTATCATCTAAATCGTCTTGAGTGTCTTCTAATCATTTCTCTTTGTACAGTTTTCAATTGTTCACCGATCACAATAACATGCGCGGTTACTTTTCTAATCTCTTCGTTGATCACGGTGAAGTTGGTGCTCTGGTTAAGAGTTCTGAATGGTCACTAGATATACAGAGTGAGAAGTCGGCCAAAGCTTGTGAGCGTCAAAAACCTATTTACTTCAAAAGTTTTCTGTAAGAATTCCTTGAAAGAAATGTTTTATTTGACATTTATTAACTTAAAGTACCCTTGAAGTAAAATATCTGCTGTACTTTTAGGGGAGTGAAATCTTATTCTTAATCTTCTTAATCATATTTTTCTCAATTTTATGTTGCCATGAATATGTCATGTATCTTTACTTTTTATTCGATCTCACTAACTTTTTTATTATTGTTTGTTTTTTTTTTAATTTGGGTTTAACGTCGCTTTTAACTGCATGGTCACATGACGACGGGGGTGTTACAAATGTATAACTTTGACAATAAATGCATCAAATACTTTATTTAACAAATACACAACATAATACAAATATAAAATACATAACATGTAGGTACATTGGAATTATAGATTAATTATGTACTTCTCTCTCTTATAAAGTTTGCCATTCATATTATACGATTGACAAATCCTTCCTCTTAGACTTAAACAATTGGATTTGCTTTACACCCTGTATGTGCAAAAAGTGTACTCAGCATTTAATTCCTGATGTTTACACTCGTGAGTGTGTCATTTAATTCCATTTTATTTTTCAATTCCACTCCAAGCTTCTAGGAACCTAATTGAGAATAACTATCTATGAATGCTTAATGAATCCTGAAGTCACTTGAGGGCAAGATGTATCTTAATAATTAATAATAACAATAATACTAAGTTGTCTTGTGAGCAGTGTGGGAACTATGTTGTGTCTACACTTGCCCGCTAGGAAAGTGGGATGTTCTGGACTCTTCAGCGGTTCATTGATTCTCAGGATCGGCAGTTCCAAGATTTAAGACCACATTATGAAACAGGTTTAAAGTCAATCTTCTGCATGGTCATGTACGACGGGAGTGTGCCCCTCTATTGCAAGAAACTCACAAAACTGCTACCCACATGAAACTCACCCAGCCTGTGTTGGCCGGAATGCCAGTATCAGAAGTCTTCACAGGACCTTGCTAACTTCGACGATCCTACGAGAACCGGTGCATTCAACGCGGTATCGACGCTGTGCTGGCTACAAGCTCTTTCTTCTTAGTATGAAATAAGATATAAAAAGTAGAGATTGTTATAACTTTTTAGGTAAGTGGTAAAAAGTATTTAATAATTAGTTATTTATACATACTATGTGCTGTCAATTTTTTTGCAGCTCAATATATCTTTCACTTGCTGACTAGTTCGTTTCCAGAGAGGACGATATTCCCTACACTTACTACAACTTGTTTTTGTCTGTTGGGTACATGACGGTAATTAGTGTTTCCTTGATTTCAATGCGTGCATGTTTCGTACTTTGTTTGTGTACGTCTATTAATGCATAAGTATTTAGTTGGTGTATCTTTCTGAGTATGTCTAGTTATGCATGTTTGTTTGAACATCTATCTCTTTGAGTAAGTCTCTTTATTTATCATTATTTATTTTACCTATATCTCCGTGTTAGCTGAATACGTACGTACCAAGGTATTCTCCTCATTGACTAGTTCTTCGTTTTGCATAGTTTTGTGTCGTTTGTTTACTCTGGTGTTTAGTGGTTCTGTATTCAAGTCTTAGACAAGGTTGCTGCAACGTTGTGACGGGTTGGATGCTTCTCATTGACAAAGGTGACAGCTATTAACATCCAGCAATGTTTCTTTTGGTGTCAGAGTGCAGAGTGCCACTGTTGGTACCTCAACATGTTTTCATTAAAAGAACAGCTAGTTATTTGTGTTTTTATGTCACAATTTTTTGTGGGTAGCATCGATATTACGAGAACTAATGCTAATATATAATATTCTCGATTATTGAAACATGTTACATCAAGTTTCATTTACAACAAAGTAATATTTACATAGAAATTGAAATTATTTAAACAAAACTTGATCAAGGCCCTGACAAAGTAACACTGGGACGAAAAGGTCCGACCCCGCCCGCCGATTCGAACCAAGAGTTTTGTTTTAAAAAAAATAGGGATTTGGTCAAAACTTTTTAGCAAAGAAAAATGCTCTTCTTCAAATTGGGCTTAATTGATATTCCATGATGTGCGACTCTGCTGCCACTAGGCCAAGAGACTACTAAAACATATGTAGATTATTGTAGATACAGAGATTGAGCACAATTAGAATAAGAAGAAGTCGATCCAAGTTCATACGATCCTAGATCCTAGTTCATACAATCCTAGATCCTAGTTCATACGAAAGAAAGCGAGCGTTAAGTCAGATTGATGTCCTACCACTCAACATGACAGAGAGACCTGTGTCTTCAGATCAAGCAGGTTCCGGCTTGACCTTATCCTCAGCAGTCCTGCACAGGTTAATCCTGGCCACTGCAATCCGTGCTCACTGACCCCTGACCGAATTAGACTCTCATGAAAACACATATCTCTGGATGTACAACAACTATACGTGGACTTTGGAGCGTGTCAATGTAGAATATAGAGTACGAGAAATAAGAGACGATAGAATAAATTAAACTTGGAAATATTTTCGTACAAAATAGTTCCATCGTAAGAGCTGATGTGAAGTATAAGCGACTGTCACATGTTGGTACAACCAAAGATGCTATATTGATTATTAACAGGTTGGATCAAGTTTTTATTTACAATAAAGTAGGTACATAGATTATTTATGATGCTATATGATGATGTAAATGATTATGCAGATAATTAAAAAAAAATCTGGAAGAAAAACAACTAGGTAAGTCAAGATTAGTCAAAGCATGCCCCAAAAAATTAAATACGTAGTCGAATTTAATCTAATTTTGAAGAGCAGAAGACGAAACTCGTAACGCGTCAATAGGATTGAAATCCAAGTTATCGTATTTGTGTTAACCACTTTCGTGATATCACAACTACTCAACCTCGTTTTACTAAGCCTACGCTGAACCAAGATTTGAACCACCGACCTCCAGGTTACAAGCCGACTTATCGATCAATCTACTGAGAATTTAAGTACAACTTATCAATCTAATCATTGAGATAACAAGACTAGGTGGTCCACGCATGATTATAACTTTCAGCTATGAGCTTACGTCTCCTAATTTATAAGATTGTTGGCTTCTGGTTTGACCGGAACTAATACTCAAGTTTTGACTTTGACACCAGATTAAATTATTTTATGGATGAACAGCTAAGATCATCACCCAGAATATAAACGCAACAGAAATATCAATAAGACTCTGAATAAAATATAAACATGTCAAATCCATCAGCATCATAATTATCAGGCCATGGTTGTAAAAGAGGATCAAATGATACATCTAGACTAGAAGATAGAGTCAGAAAGCAACACATCCTGAACCGTCTTTCGTTCAGGTCTATCTAAGTCACGTTTAAGAATGACAAATTGGTGGATCTATCAAGATTTTGAAATTGGTGGATGTGTAAAATATGACAAATTAGTTGATGATCAAAAATCTGAAAATGAAATTATTTTCTAGACATGTCAGACGTATCTAATATTAATTTGAATGAATATTTCAGCTCAAAAAGTATCTAAGTAGTTACTTCACTATTGATGTCAAAATGTTTAGCTCTCATGATGTTTCAACCAAAATTTGAAACGTAAATCTATAAATCATATCATTAACTCAGGTACAGGTTTTTTTTATGTAAAAGTGTTCAACGCCTCTGCAGGGGTTTAGGAATCTAATAATTAAATAAATATTCAATAAATTCACCAAGATCTTCAAACCAGCAATCTTACCCTCTAATCTACCGATTGACCTCTCACCGAATCAATGGTTTTCTCTAGCGGTTTATACCCATTTAAACCGGTGATCATAAATTAGCAGCGATATTAAAATATCCATCACTGTTTCAAGAAACATTTAGTGAATGTAAGTAGTTTGTCAAAAACCGTAAATAAATTATCTTCTTTTCTAATTATAATTCCAAGAGATTCTTTTGAATGTAAAAATTCATTTGTAAGTTCATATAACAACTTTTTAAATACAAGTTTATTATTCAAAACCATATTCGCTCCTTTTACGAGTATATAAAGTCAGTTAACAGGTCAAGACAGTCGTTAATAACTTCTTTGAAAGTAAGAAGGAAAAAGAAAAAATCCCATCACCAAAAACTGCAATCACAAAACCACTGCAGAAATTTCTTGCTGCGTTTCACCTAAACAAAGTATTCACAACACGAACCTCCTGACCCCTTGCAAGGTTAAGTCAAATACAAACACACACACGCTCATCCATTATGAAAAATGTAATAAAAAAAAACACTAAAAATACTCCCAGAACTGGTTTTCAGAACCAGAAACATAAAACTCTGAGAGGAGTTAGCATCACTTCTTTTAAATAAAGTATGAAAAAAAACTGGAACCAAGTCTGCCGCAATGCTCACGGAACCAGGTGAACAAAATGAAGAACTTGATTATTGATGGACTTCATTGAAAGAATACCTAAAGTTGATTAGGACCAGACACAAAACTGTCATCAATTATGAAATATATAATTATACTAGTGAAGACAATAAGTAATCTATATAATTAATATAGGAGAAAATCTATTCAAATACATCTAAATGGATTAAATACTTAAAACAAGAAGATATTAGAAAACTAAAGGTTGAACTAAAAGATCAACACTTACTCTAACTGAAATTCTTTGAATTATAATACATAATGTACCTATATTTATTTCATGATAAAAAGGAAGTAATGATGCACATGATTGGAGATTAATAGAACAATTAAATTAATTGTTTTTCAATAACTCTGTGTGTGTTTCTTCACCCTTAAGAGATTGCATAAAATTATACAAATACAAAATGAATTATTACCCTCTAAGATAAAACTATTCAACAGCTAGTTTGTAACTTTTAACTTTGGGTACCTCTTTGACAGGCAGAATTCTCTTCCTATAATGACCTCTTAGTCCTGCAGAGTATCAGATATGCTAAGCTATCACCCTGTACCAGAAGTACCACAAGGCATTGCTCTTCCGAAATTCTTCAATTGCAGATTGCTACACATCAGTTCAACAAAACATTTCTTAATCGTTTTGTGGCAAGCGCCGTGGGAAGATAATTATTCTACAATTGAGTATACCTGGACGATTTTTTAGGGTCATTTATTATTCACATTCACTCTTTTGGTCAAAAGCAGTGAACAGGTAAGCAAAATACTTTCATCTTAAAATTTGCCGAAGGGCATATGCAATTTGTCTACATTGAGACATCTAATTATTCATAAACATTGACCAAAGTTAACGATATTTGCAATGGTCTCTTGAAAAATTAATCGGAGATAATTTTCATGTTTATAATATTTATAATGTCATTACAATCTCGATTCATAAAAAATGGTCACTACAAATTACCCCGGCGAATGTATTAATCTTCGCGGTGACTCTTGACATTCGAGTGGCAAATGTCAGCGCAATTAAAGAGTGTCACCACAAGTTTATCAATGTTGTTTGAGGCAATGTTTTTAGGGTCACGAGACGTGATCGATTCATTCGTTATCCTGTTTGAAGGTCTTGTTGATGAATCCTTTGGAAAAGTTACCATGGATATTTTCTCGTGACACTGTTTTACTATTAATACTATTATTTAATACTCTAACTATTAATCAAACAGTATTAAAAGGCTGCGAATCATATATGGTAAGTAGAAGTCGTAAGTAGAACTTCAGAGATGTAAACAACATAATGTTTGCGAAGAGGTCAAAAACAGGAGCTGCTGCCTAAATAAGACCATGCAAAGTCATCTAAAAAGAAAAATTTGTATTATTTGTTTGCCCAAGAGGTTAGAAAAAGGATTTAAAATAGAACTTATCCAAAGCTCTAATAAAGTTACCGACGGCTTCAGTATAAAAAGGTCATCTAACAAAATTAAAATTGCAATTATTTGCAAAAGAGGGTAGATAAAAGACATTTAAAATGGCACTTACCCTCTCGTCTCATCCCCATTTTGAGACATTTCTTAAGTCTACAATATTGGCATTGGTTCCTATGGTGCTGATCGATGGGACAATTTCGACTGCCCCGACAGGAGTAGGTTAGATTCCGACGGACGCTCCTCTTGAAGAAACTTTTACATCCTGAAACAGAAGAAACATGGTAGAAAAATAAAGTACCAGTTTGCTCCTCCAATAATTTAATAAAAAAATCAATTGCCCCTCTAATAAATACTACAGGAGTTTGATTGATCCTCCAATAATTATTATTATTAAACAGATTTAATCAAGTTTTATTAACAAAATATAGTATATACAATTTACAAGAGACAAAGTTGAAATTATTAAACAAAACTTGATCAAAGGCGGTGCTAATGCCTACTGCATTCTCTTCCTTTTGTTACTCCAATTACTCCAATAATTAAAGTATAAATTTCTAATAGCTCTTTTCCCATAGACAAGGAATTCTCAATTTCTAATCTGATAAATGGAGTCATTCGATTAATTTTGCAAAAAAAGTTCTGATAGTTCATTCAATAGTCAAGGAATTCTCGATTTTTCCTTTGATAAATAAAGTGATTCGATCGATCCTCCAATAATTAAATAATTTTCTATGGGTCTACAACTTCAACTATCAAGGAATTTTCAATTGCTCTTGTGAAAAAATTAATCAAAGAATCTTGATTTGGAGTCTAGAGTTCCGGACGCAGGAAACTGATCAGACGTCTAGCAGGAACTTGTCTCAGTGTCCGAATTGTGAGCAGTCCAAGACCAGGACAGTGGTCCTCAACTAGCATCTTGGGTGCTGGCTCAATAGTTTGTGCATTGGTTTTATCGAGGTGGACTTGGATTTTAGACGATGAGAAAAAGGAATTCATTCCCCAGGACTGAATAAGAGGATTCAAAGATTAATTTCTCGGCGGTTCACAGAGATAGTCTCTACGGTAGGTGGAAATTTCACACTCAAGACAAAGTTATTGGGTGTCTTCTTCATCAAAAAGTCTCAAGTCATGCTGAAATGGGTAAAATGAATCAGTTTTCAAGTCTCTGGAGGTTGTGACTGTTGTGAGTGCCAATAGAAACTTTAGCAAGAAGTTTCGGGAGTCTATTTTAGGTTACCGCAAATCATGCGTCGATGGTATGTTGAATGAACTAGTGTTCATACAATATGTCATTCTTCTATGCTCGGTGGAGTTTGGAAACGTCCAAAAACGTGAAGACTTGGTGAGTGACCCTGATAACCCGCAGGTTTTAACTTTTGTCGGGCTATACTCTTAGGAACCCCGGCTGGTTGTGCTTAATTTTGGTAGCAAGTATGTACCGTCCTAACACCCGTCTTAAATGGTCTCGATGGTAAAGTGTCGTTAAGAAAGAAGAAAACTTTGGTGATAGGACCATGAAGTTTGAAGGAACCTTCTACTTTAAGTCCAATACAAAAAGAAGCGCGGTGTTTTAAATATTTTTGTTGGGGTTTGAAAACCTCCTCTTGAATAATGCAGTAAAGATTATGCACTTTGAGTACCAAGTGCACCGTGTGTGGCATGTGCTGCATTTATGAGCGTTCTATATCAACAATGCTACATGAGTAGGTATATTAAATATATTTTTGTATTTGTATGTACTATGTATACAGTATCCAGAGATATTAATTTTAATGTGCTACATAATGTTATTAATGAAATAGTTGTAAATTCTTAGGTATTCTGAGTATGAACACAGGTATCTACAAAGTGACATTTTTAATAAGTTGATTTCACCAGATTCAAAATATAATATTTCATCAAACCTTTCAAAATAATAAATCGTGGTGTATATGGTTTGCGAGTTTCAGTTTAATAAAAAATGTATTGTTTTAGAGTCTCCAATCATTATTTTAATGTTTTCAGTGAAAAACAAATTCACTCTGATCCTTTTTTATTCTGTTAATGCCCGTATCCATTTATAATGGCATCATTTTATTTTACGACAGGTATTAGTAGCTTGTCGATCATGCGGGGTTACAAGATGTCAAGTGCAGAGGTCTCGATGTCAAGTGATGTCAGCGAATGTCATATGTCTTGGCAATAATTGTGATAAGACAAGTGTTAAGTGTTGCCTGACAGGGTTTGACGAAAAAATTTCAGTTCACCACCAAAATAATACAAATCTCGACATAATTAATTATTGTCAATCATAATATTTCTTCCTGTTCCTGCTTTATACTAAGTGACGTACAGGGCTTGTTAAGTAACTGTTAGTTAATCCACCAAAGGAAGACCTAATTTAAAAAAAGGTAACTGTGCCCTTGTCCTTCTTTTTTCGTCTTCCAATTCATTAACTGTTTTTGTACTCTTGTTTGTTCCAGAATTTTTCTCTTTTATGTTTTTTATCCTCTTTAACTGTTGGCTGTTTCTTTCGCATCCTCCATTTCTTTTCCTTTTTTCTTTTCTACATCTATTTTTCTACATCCATTTCATTAAACTCTTTTAAGGCTCTTACAATTTGCAGGTTTTGTTTTCGTTTATTTTGCTTTCAACATTTTGCTGAACACCTTTCGAATAAGCTCTTCAACTGTCTTCCAACACACCCTGTATGCAATAATTACTTTATGACTGATAGTAAATTCACCTTCCTCGTTGATTAGCCGCTCCATATGTGAATAAGTGTTATTATTATGATTATTATCATCACTAAATTACAGGCTATTACTCCTGAGAGAATATTTGTTTTGACTGTCACCTGGTATGTCTTATTTTTTATTCAAATTAAAAAATCATTAATTGATTTTGGTGTTTTTGCAACCCATGATACCTACTCCTCTAGAAATTATTGTTTTAGTGTTACTACTGTTTTTTGTCTTTACCACGTTTTCTTTACAATGTTACCTTCATCATCTAGATTATGCGATTTTGCTGCTAGAGTGTTGGTTTCGTAATGCTTTTTGTGTTGTTTTTTGTGATATTTTTTTTTCTTCGTTTTGTCTAGGTATTTTTTTTAAACCAGAAATTGATTATGGACGAACTAGAAGTTCTTTCCAAGATGTTTTTTTTTATGTTCGTATACTTGTTTACTGTTAAATCGTTTACCAGATACAGTTGTTTATAGAGATGTTCATGACGAGAACAGACCTTTGTCTATAGTTAGATGGATTCCAGCACCATCTGACGTATTAGTGATAAGCGGTTTTCATAATAATAAGTTGTTTTTTTTTTTGGTCTCTTTTCTAATTCCTTTCATTCTACTACATAAGAATTTCTTCCTGATGAAACTACAATTAATGCAACTAATAAAGTTAGTATGAAATTTATTGCAAAATATTCTCTTTGACTGTCGATGTCGGTAGGAATATCAAGTAAAGGAATATGAATTGAAATCGGTCATGCGATTATACCTACTTATCAACAATAAATATGCAGGTAATTGGTCTTTCAGATTGACATCTGTCACATTGGCATGTTATAAGCTATGGGTATCGGCAAATTATTTGAATCGCAGAGAGAATTCGCTACTTAATTGATAAAAGTGTTTATAATTACATTGAATATTTCATTGGGTTTATTCTGCAGCTCACCATTAAGTGAGAAGGATAAAAAGAAATAAAAATCAGGGCAGTATAATGTATAATACAGAATGAGTGTGAGTGAGAAAAGAGTTAAAGAATAACAAAACGAAGAATTAGAAAAGAAACACAAGTTAATAATGAGTAAGAAATTAAATAAAAAGCTAACATGGAAGAAAATGTACTAAAGAGCAAAATGGAATAAGTATCTGTGAAGAAAAAGGAAGAAGAAAAGTGAATACAATACAAAAGGAGAAAATAAATTAAAACAAAATTATAAAAAAGACAGTGAAATAACAGAAATTAATATGTAAAACAATGTTGAAGAAGTACGTAGAGGAAAAACGAGTACAGAAAAAGTGGAAATGGGAAAAGAGAAGAAAAAAGGAGAACTAGTTGACAAAAGAAACGATTTAAAAGAAAAAGAAAAAAGAAGGTGGATTAAATGTAGGTTGCAAGCCGAGAAGAATCGTACAATTTATACAATTGTACTTTAATTTATAGGTAGTTGTATTATGACGATTATTTTTCTGAGGAGGAATATAAAAAGAGCAGGACTTACATTATGAATTCTCTTTTGAAATATTGCTTTTGATTCATGTCTCAACTTGGCTCAGAACTTTGTACTGAAAAGTGTGACTAATGCTTTTATTATACCTATCACACGAAGAACTGTTCATTTGTATCTTTATTTATTTCATACTTCTAGATATTTTTTATAAAAAATTTACACCCTAATATTAGTTCCAATCGCATTATTTCTTCCAAGTATTATACTTTTCTTTTTTAAGTTCTCTATTTTTTTCCTTTTAATATTCTTTAATTGTTTTATTGTGATTGCATTTCTTTTTTTAGATCTTCATCACCATTTCTATCTGTCTCGCCTTTTTTCTTTCTATGGTAATTTTCACATTCTACACTGTCTATTTCTTTTTTGTGATTTTTTTTATTTGTATTTTTGTATGTATTCCATGTTTTCATACTTTCTGTTTTCTCTCATTTCTCCTCTCGAATCTTATGGCTATGTTATTACTTCCAAGAAAATTTAGAAAAATATTATAAATATTATTTTTAAGTATGGGAAGTTTTGTTTTAGTTATTGTAGAAATAATAATATTTTTTCTCCGATCTCAATTTTTTCCCTTTCTCTCTCTTTTCTTTATACTCTTTAAAGTCTGTATTCAGGTTCGTCTCTACCTACAATTTTGGGTCATCGTGCGTATTTCGACGACCTCTTCAAAACCTCTTGCAGTAGCTTTTCCGTTGACACCATATTCAGATAGCTCATCTCGGAAGCTGTTGATACCAGTTGGTGCTCCGGAGGATTATCATCAACTTGTTTTTACATTATAATACCTGCGTTTTTATTTAGTTTAGCAATGGCTCTTATATCGGCTTCAACTTTCTATGACCCATAAAAGTACAGCAAACGGTCAGTTTTTTCAGACTTGATCTGATGATTGTCTGTGATGAGATCAAGAGACTTTTCGAGTCCATTGATAACTTGGAAAGTATCTGTTCACTGTTTTGGACAAATCATCAATTGGTCTGTTCGTATTCAATTATATGTTTCAAACTCTGTTTCTTCAATTCTTTGTATTAATTGTTTCCAATTCTTATCTCTAACAGATTGTCTATATCAGCCTTTATCTGAACTTTCAGACAGTGTTGTCTAATAATACTGCCTCATGCTTATTCATTAAACAATGGCGTGAAATCGCCATTCGCGACAACATTTAGGGTGACTTGAAAAGTGTTAACTTTGCTTTGTTCTTCGTTCACAAGAGTCCTATACATGAAGACTGACACCTAGTGAAACAGCCACCCTGAATAATTCCCCTCACACTCGCAACGTTTCCTTTCAAATACAAATCTTAGATGAGAATCGCCCGAGGCACTGTGCTATATCCTATGTAACTATTAGTCATGTTCTATTCTCCATAGTAAACTAGGCATATGCCTTTTAGCTCTATGTATTTATGAAATTTACCTTAATGTAATATACATTATTGCTTTATGTATTTCTAATATGCATGGAATACCATTAAAGTTTGGATCTGTAGATTTTTACACAGAGCCACAACGAAGTAGGCCTTAATGTATGTACGTATCAATATATCATTGTATTGTATAAATGTAGAAAAGTACAGTATGTATGTATAATCATATGGGAATAGTGATTCATCGTAAATTCACTATATTTGTTATATAGTGAATTTCTTTGGAGAATTTCTTAAATTCAGATGGACCCGAAAGATAAATATGTATTTGCTTTGTAATATAATTAATTACATTTACATATTCAACATAAAACGATGCATATGCATTTCTGTGTAATATTCAGGACAAAAATCTATATTGCTCTGTAATATCCAAGAGAACTTTGTATTTCTCTGTTATATAAAGAAGATATCTGTATTGCTCTGTAATATCAAAATGATATCTATATTGCTCTGTAATATCCAGGAGATCTCGGTATGGCTCTGCAATATCCAGGAGATCTGTGTATTTCTCTGTTATATAAAGAAGATATCTGTATTGCTCTGTGATATCAAAATGATATCTACATTGCTCTGTAATATCCAGAAGATCTCTGTATGGCTCTGTAATATTAAGAAGATTTTGGCTCTGTGATATCAACAAGATCTTTGTATTGCTCTGAAATATCCAGGAGATCTCTGTATTGCTCTGCAACATCCAGGAGATCTCTGTATGGCTCTGTAATATCCAGGAGATCTGTTGTATTTCTCTGTTATATCAAGAAGATTTTGGCTTTGTGATATCAACAAGTTCTCTGTATTGCTCTGTAATATCGAGACGATATCTATATTGCTCTGTAATATCCAGGAGATCTCTGTATGGCTCTGTAATATTAAGAAGATTTTGGCTCTGTGATATCAACAAGATCTCTGTATTGCTCTGTAATATCCAGGAGATCTCTGTATTGCTCTGTAATATCCAGGAGATCTCTGTATGGCTCTGTAATATTAAGAAGATTTTGGCTCTGTGATATCAACAAGATCTCTGTATTGCTCTGTAATATCCAGGAGATCTCTGTATTGCTCTGTAATATTAAGAAGATTTTGGATCTGTGATATCAACAAGATCTCTGTATTGCTCTGTAATATCCAGGAGATCTCTGTATTGCTCTGTAATATCCAGAAGATCTCTGTATTGCTCTGTAATATCCAGAAGATCTCTGTATTGCTCTGTAATATCCAGAAGATCTCTGTGAGCTCGGAAAGAGCGAGACGTGTAGTGGGTGTAAACTTTAGAAACATCGTGATGGCAATATCTGCGCTCCGGCGTGGTTATCTTATTAAGAGAAATTCTCTCACACACGGCTCGGAGAATGGTATAGGTCTTGGTTGAAGATTCAGGGTGCCCTAAAGTCCTGGGACAGCTCTTTCAAAGGCGATTCATAGACAGCATAGGTGGCATGATGAATGAAATAATAAAACCAGTTTTTTTTTCAACGACTCTGTAATCTAGGTCATTCTGGACGGAAGTTCAATCACATTAACCTCACCCAGGCAGGATTGGGCCCAGATAGAACAGCACCACAAGGGTTCAAATTTGAGTGGTTATCGCTGAACATTGCTTATCTTCAATGATTTGGCGAGAACTGATGTCTTGAACGTGCCAGCACCACCACGATGCTGACTAGAGCAACTTTGACAACCAAGGTGCAAGGCGTAATAATTGCAAAAATACGAAAGAAAAAATAAATTACACCAACAAATTCAATAGGTATTAGGTAAACTTTCGCTATAAATATAGACTTGGTCGGAAGTAACGCTGTATACTTGTAAAGAGTTCAAAAATAATTACCAAAAAAAATATTTCATGTTATAAACCTCTTTATTGTAAAATAAATATCTAGAAAAATGGTTAAAATAAAATAAAATATTTCACGGAGTACTGTTTTCTTTTTTCCACAGATTTTGTTAAATCCTGTAGGAATGAATAGAAGAGATTCCAATACAGTCTTTAATCCTGGAACATCTCAGAACTTTAATCCTAACTGTTTATCAATAGCATTTCTACGTTTAAGCTATGGAAGCCAAGCTTACTGTTGTTACATAGGTTCTTTTTGTTGGTGATTCTATGTTGTTGTTTAAGATAATAATAATACTAATGTTGTGTTTCTTAATGGCCGTCCTGCTCATACTGTTGATGATATTGCTCATGATGTTTCTAATATTTGTTGTTGTTTTTAAAACAACAATAAAAATAACAGCAGTAATGCCAACTAATTCTGCTCCTAGAGTATCCTTTGGAATCTTTAGATCATTTAGTAGTATTTCTTGAATTTCACTTTCAATCTCATTCATGATAGTTCTACCGATGTGATTGGTTTTGAGATTTGAAATTGCACTTGGATTTTTATAGGGACCTGTTTCTTATTGAACGTGTCATTCGTACGGGGGAACTTTCTTTAGGTCTCTTTCGTGTTTCATTTAGTTTTTTAACAACTTTCTTTATACTCCAACCAAATGCCCATGTTTGGATTTATACTCCTACGTCACGAGTGATGGACAAAAAGAGTATAGAAACACGATCACATTGGGCGAAAAGTACATATTCCCATCATTCTAGTTTCTAACATTTTTTGTTATGTTTTCTCGTTCGATTACGAATACAAGGTACTCAAAGTCTATTACAAAGTACAAATTTAATACTAATTGTGGATTTGGCAAGTAACAAAGGAACATTCAACAGTAAATAGACTGCAATTAAAACCAAAACATTCCTTGACTTGCGTAAAACATTAATTTTATTTATAATAAATAATAAGTGATTCGTATGTTCTCTTATCTATTTACCAGTAAAAATATTTTGTACGAATGCAGGAAAACTTAACGTCTCAGTCAGTTCAATATGGGCAGAATTACATGACACAATTCCGAACAGTTGGAAAGGGATCTCAGATAACAACAAGGTAAAAAGTCTTTGTTTAGGTAGATCATTAAACAGACGACCACATAACACATAACATTCAAAACCCACATGAATATTCATTTCATTAAACAATACCCCAGAATCTGTGCTAACCCTTCTGCTAAGAGAAATCTATCGACAAAAAAAAAAAAAGATATAAAAAACTCGTTGATTCTGTGTAAACAAGACGAGGAAAAAAAAAGAGTTTAGAAAATCTAATTTTTACAAAACGCTAAAATGTAAAAGAGAGGGAAACACGCTGATTTTATTTACTTAGAGCACATAACACACATTCTCTTGAGCATAGAATACTCTGTTATACGGCGGAGTATACAAAATATACAAATTAAAAAAAAGCCTGAAAAATCACTGTTATTACGTCGCCTCATATTTGCATTGGCAACTGACAACGCTTGTATGTCAACAAAGATAAATTACATATGTTTATAAAACACAAAGACTCGAAAGCTGTGGTCACCATGAGAAGAAGGGGGGGGGGGGGGGGGGGGGGATAGGTGGATTTAAAAAAATATAATGACACTTAGTCTGTAGCCCCTCCATTGGATTTTTTAATCCACCTGTAAATACAAGTACATGATGTTCTGCTACTAGAACTACAAGGGGAAAAACTACTTATGGTTTGCGAGATAATCGAAAAGACTTTTCAAAGTATCAATGTCACTCTTCAACAAGCATGATTACAAATTTCCTATTTTAAACTTTAAATATAAAATATTAGCCTTCGAAAAATTGCAATTCACCAGTTAGCCTAAAAATACGTAAAGACTGAGAAAGGGAAAAACTTTAGTAATAACGAGAGTAGAAATGAACCTCGTTAGAAAACCAAAGTCGTGCTCAACCAATGAAGATCGAGAGAGACCACAAAAACCGGTAAATAAATAAATCCAGGACAAACTGCAAGTAAACTTATTTTACGACTTAGGGAAAGTAGTCAAAGTACCTCTGCATATACTCACACTCTCAAAAGATAAAATAAAGAACTGTTGAGAACAACCAATATCACCTCCTACACTTTGGCTAGGAACACGAGGTAACGATATTCCAAACATTGAATTACAATTCAAAAGACTTGTGTAAAAAAGCACACAAGAGATAGGTGTACAGATATTGCAAACAAGCACTCATGGAATTCACGCAACACTTATGGGAGGTACACACTTGACCAGATACACATCTACACGAAAACGGTACCAGGCGATTCGGAGAGAATGGAAAGGAGAGGTGTTGAAGCAGGAATAGGGACACTTGAGGATACACAAGAAGAAACAAAACAAATAACCGTCGATTTTCTCTCCATAGATCTATGGAAATATCTGAACAAACAAATAGTACCAATGTAACTAATGCATGTATGCGGAGAAATATCCCTATGCATAAGTGGGGTTCAGGAATTGTTTCAGAATAGAATAGGAATATTATTTAGATAGGTTATCTTGTGTGGAGTCACAAGTCACACGTTGACCTTCAACCAGACTAAAGGTGAGGTTAGGTAGTCACCGGTGTGAGTCGTATGATAATGATATTAACGCAATGGTTGTGTATGTCGACGATTTACTATTTTAGAGTTGGGAGACTATAGTCTGTCCAGTCACACACACAAACAAATTGCTCAAACTTTTCTGTACTGAGCTACAAGTTATGATTTTTAACTCTCAAATGCTGGAGTGCATAGTCACTAACAGACTGATTAAGCAAAGCCTTTTGATTTGCCTTTGTGTTTACAGTTGATTGATTTAATTTGTTCATTAGCAAATACGCACTTGAGCGTGAGGCTAAAGAGAATTTCTTTTCAAGAACAATGGAAAATTTTACATCGGAATGATAGCTTGCGGTTTAGTACGGAAGAGGTTAGATTGATCAGTTTTTTTTGTAACTGCATAGACTATAGCGAATAGTGTGTTGGAGGTTCTGAACACATTCATATGAGGCGAGTGCGATAAATTTTTATGAGACCTGCCTGACTATTGTGCATACTCTTACTTCCTGGTGTCGTGGAGTTAGCTTCGGACTAAAAGTCTTTGTGGTCCGAATAGTTCTCTATCATATGGGCCAACTATATCTGCATGACACATATTATAACTGTCTCATTTGCTTTAATTTTTTGTCCGTAAAGTGTGCTGTCAGAGCTAGATCTTCTTGTGCGCAGACAGTTTGCTCTTTTATAAGTCCCGAATTATGAAATAGGATTAGAATAACTAATTCTTCATCATCCCATAAGAAGCCCGCTGGTGAATCGAAGACGGGTATACCATCTGATTATTTTTATTGTAATAATTGTATCTTATACAAATAAATGGAAATATTGTTTTAAAAAAATCAACCAATTACAGCGCATTTATGTCAGCTTTTCAGTGATAGTGGCTTGGATTAACATAATTATCCTAGATATTTAATAATATTTCTTAATATGGTTCTAAGTTTCAGATTCTGATGCAGCAACATGAAATATATTTTAAAATAGTTTTCCAGCAAACACATGATACCTAGTTTGTTTAGTTTTCATCTCATCACGCTTTGCTGTGGGAAACTCCGTCCTTATTGTTTCATTTCTTGTATTAAGATTTTAGTATGTGTTTTTCCTCATGTTTGAGCTTCTAAAATTTATTGTTCGTGTATTGAAAGATACTTGTAAACGGGTATTTATTGTTTCCACGTGGACATTGCTGTTCCACAGAGAATAAAATGTGTGGGAATGACTTCTTGACTACGCTTTAACAATTTCAGTTTGAAAGTCTTGCTCGTTGGACTTCCACAATTGGTCGTCTAGGAGCTAGATCACACCTAGGACAAATCTGCCTGCGAATAGAAATTTTTATTTTCCTAATTTTTATCTCTTAGAATTCATCTCCTCTGTTGAAAAATAAACTTCATTACTCCTATTAGATCGGTTACAACCTATGTAATTCAGTGCACATGTTTTAATTTCGATGTCCTTGTGAAATAAATTCAGTATCTATTCAAAGGACACCATCATCTTATAAAAGATTAATCTGATCCAATCAGCATAAACCATTATGATTATTTAAATCAAAAGCGAAAAAAAAAAAAAAAAAAAACAATGAGACCCTCCAATGTGCAGAGGCTATCATGGAACCCTGGGAGGTACCAGACTTGGTTCTCGCAAGGTTTCATAGATCACGAACACAGTCATGGACAGTAGGGTGGGCCGAAAAAAAAAATCTCAAAAATTGGACACAGCTGAGTCAAAAGTGGTTGTCAAACGAGCTGAAAATAATAGCCTGTGAA
The DNA here is from genome assembly GCA_024516035.1 of Bactericera cockerelli. Taxonomy (NCBI): domain Eukaryota; kingdom Metazoa; phylum Arthropoda; class Insecta; order Hemiptera; family Triozidae; genus Bactericera; species Bactericera cockerelli. The sequence goes on from CM044962.1 coordinate 29,513,429, forward strand.
GTTCAGATCAAAAGTTTCATCATCTTGAGGTTCCACACTCTATTTGAAAATTTTACCCTCGAAATCCTTGAAAAATCTCTATTTGATCAAATTTATTTTAGTTTTAGTTCATTTTTTGCTTTCAATAAACCAATAATAAGTGATCATGTGATTGCGTCAAATAAATAGTCCACAGAAATTAACAAATGAAAAGTTAAATATTTTTTAATAATTGCTGCCTACCAGAATATGCACAAAACCTGTTAAAAAAATATAATCATTGCAACACTACAACACGGGGATGGTTTTTAATGTTTTTGTTTGACGTAAAGAAGTTCTTTCGTGGTAGTTAAAGCACTTACAAACTGCAATGTCAAACAGAGTAGTTCTAGCATGCTCCAAGAACAATTCCCTTTTCCTTTCATAACCCATTTTCGATGCAGGAGCTCTCTCCATGTCTTTGTATTTGTCATTGTAGGCTCTAATCAACCGAATAATTTCTTTGTGGCTCACTACTGGGATGGAAGCTGCCTTCTATATTTTCTCCATGTCTTCAGACACAGTTTGACTTATGTCTTTCACCGACGGGTCTTTGGCATTCCCTTTCCATCGCAGATCCTCTCTAACCCACAAAAAGTGGGTGATGAAGCACTCTTCAAAACATTACCTTTAAATAAATTTCGCCCACACGTTCCAAAGATGGGGCAGGCGGCAGAATTACTGCGGGTTATTTTCTTAGGCATTATGACCCACCGAAAATCGAAGGCTCCCCACATTAATCACCACTACACCATATTACACTGATACCAACCAGACCACTACAGCCACTACACTGATTATTAATGGGTACGACAGACAACAAGCAAGTTTGCTCTTCACATTCAACTTGAAACCCAGTAATTCACAAGGATACCAAACGAGATGCGAAAATGGGATTCACAGTGAAATAACGTGAATCACAGGGTTCAATTGTCAAAATGGCCGAACGCCCTGGGTCAAAAACATTCCCTTGTCACACAAAAATGTTTCAATGTCCTTTAAAAAAATTCTCACGATAAGCATATTAAATTATAACATTTTTTCAATAAAAAATTATGAGAGATTGACATTTTTCAGGAAAATTTCCTTTAACACCAAAAAAATTGAGTGTGGAACCTCAAGATGTTGGAACTATGACCTGTAACTACACCAATTTAAGTGCTTGCCTATTTGGCAACTATTCCTCACTCAGCCTACCTCAATTGCTTAAAAAAAAAATTTTTTGCCCAGTTTCGGCCCACCCTAATGGACAGATCCTATATCATCCATGCTTGAATCTTTCCTATTACTTCTGCTCCATAAGGAAAGTTAACAATTTATTCTTCTGTTCCGAAGTCGATCAAAGGTTGGATCAACATCTAATATCCTCTTCCAAATATCCCAGAAACGCAACAGGGTTTCTCTGATGTTCGTTAATTGTTGATTGTTCTTCGCGTTTAGAGTTTTATTGATTGAATAGCACAGCGTCACTTTCAATAATATCGATGATCTCAACAGGAGTCTCCAGTACCTTGCGGAGCTGTAATGGTAATCTTTAGCCTTGAGGCTCATGAAGCGATCTCTTCCCAACGTATAGCCCATGTATGTAGATGTACATACACAATTAAGTTGGATCGGGGGGGTTTTCAAAAATCTTTGGTCCGAGATTATTTTCGTTTTTAATATTATGTATCGTCTTCAGTGAGTAAACAACTGACTTTATTTGTAATCGTCTATTAATCACATGGAAATTAGCATTAGTTTCAAGGATATTATTCTTTGGTCCATACAAGTAGAGTGACTCATATGCCGGTATCAGGTGCTATAGACTGTATTGTAGTAATGTTCTCTATCATATTTTAAAGGCTTCATGAGCAAAAACTAATTAAGTAAAAAGTTCTAACATAAACTCATAATTACCTATAGGATTTTTTTTTTTTTCAGAAAAAATATTTTATTTACATGAAGAACTTGATAGATCCAACGAAAGAAAATATGAACAAAGGTAATTTTCAAGTTCTTCAATGATCACGTATAGTGTTTCCTTCAATTTTCTTCAATGTGTTCTAAATCTTCTTGAACTCAAACTGACTTCAACCAATTAACAAGCGATTTACCATTTTCTTAGGATAAACTAGACATACAGTCTGTGCTCTTCAAAGAACTCGAACAGATTAAAATATTGAGAAGATAATCATATTAAAGGTTTCTTAGAATTTCACTAGCTCTTCCAGCACACGGTCTCAAATCATCTCATAAAATATTATAGTGAGAAAATAATAATAGTGGATCTCACTCAGCAAGATCCCAAAACTTATTTTTTCATGGGGCACCATCACCTGTTTCTCATAGCACCAACAAATCCAACAATGTACTGGATAATATTATTAATGATTCAACTGACCTTCTAAAAAAGGATGATAATGTCAGAAGGGTTATCAATCTCAGAGAGACTGCTAGGAATCTGAACTACAAAATTAGTGGCTTTGAAAACAACTATTTGAATGCTATCTCACTTTTTGTTGAGATTAAAAAATCTGTTTTTGTCGAAACCATCTTTCTTTCCTTAATTTTTAATGTTCAATGTCTATCCGTGAAATGGATATCATGATTTTGGACGAAGTGTAATAGCGTCGTAATGATTTACAAATTCTGTTTTTGTATTTGAAAAAGCAAGAGTTTGGATTTGAAGAGAATATTGTATGGGGATGATACTTCTATGGTTTTCAAGAAATAAATTAAGGACGTGAGTGAATTACACAGAATAGTTCTTAATTAACGAATAAGTTCATCGTTATTGAAGAACAAAAACTAATTTCTATCCCATTCAGATATTGAAATAAAATTTTAGGAACGAATTTCAAGAACTGTTTGTTTGTATTATTTTCTTTTTACAACCATAGCTGAACTTTCAAAACTGTTGGCTCAAATATACTCGTATGTATAATTTTTACCCCTCTTTTCTCAAGGATAAGAAGTTAAAATTACAATACATCGAGCAATGAAATCATTGAATGGAAATGCATTCCTCTTTGATTGCCGAGGCGACAAATTTAATAAGAACATTAATTTCCTACGCTGTACCTTTTTTTAGAGATAACTTAATCATCTTTTTCATCTTCCCTTGCTCTTCTTTTTGAGCTAGGTGTTATTAAATGTTTTTTTCTTGATGGCAATAAAGATTTTGTTGTGTATTGTGAGTACGTCTGCAGTTATTTAGGAGTGTTCAGACTTTCATTCAGAGGCTTTTGCTCTTTTGTTGTCGAGGGGTTTTATTGTCGAATGCACTCGCCAGATGTAGGCTTTTGTTTTAATAGGGTTTTGCAGCACCCTTTTTATGATCTTGTGGTAATGTGGTCTCCAAGATCATAAACAAACGAACAGGTCCTACTATGTTTCGCGGTAAGGTGTTTTTGTTTTAGTTACTAGGGCTTCGTCTCTATCGGTCTCTTTTTTGTTTAGGGGTTATTCGTATTTTTTGTTTCTAAAATCTTTTGACGCCTTTTGTTTTGTTCACCTTTGACGGCATGCCGACAGGTGACATCAAAGGTGTTGATGGATTTAAGTGACTTTTCATTTGTTGATCCTTTAATTTGCGTTTTATAGTCATTCATTTTGTTCTTGTTCTTTGCCGATGTAACCAGTTGGGTGTTTTTTTTCTTCTTCTCCAGTTTCTGTTTTAAGGTTTTATTGCAGTATTATATTATTTTCTTTTCTTTTAAGGCTTTAATGGAAAGATTCTTAAATTGCTTGAGCTTTTCCTCCCAACCATAATGCACCCTATGAATGATTTTATTTAATAGGTCGAATCATATTCAATTTATATTCACAGTTGGTATATTTATAAGAATGTCGTGTAAGAAGATGTTCTTTGACTTCTTAGTTATTAGGAATATGACTTTTTTATAAGAAATAATTAGCTCGTTTTGTTTTTTTTTTTTTTTTTTTTTTTTTTTGTTTTTGTTTTTTTTTTTTTTTGGTGTTGCAACTAGCGTTTTGCTTGATATAATAATATTTTATTTTTAATAAAAAAAATATTGGGTATAACTATTTTTTGTAGTACATTTTTATTGTTGTTGCGAATAACGGTTACGGAAAAAAGCTATTCCGTTTCTGAAAGAAAAAAAAAAAAAAAATACAATGAAGATGAGTAAATTTCCTCACAATATGTCATTTTTTAGTGACACCAAAATGTGTCTACTACACCAAATTTGTACCACAGTAAATTGACTATTTAGAATCGGTACAAGTATCAAACGTTTGAGAAGAACTATATTATTTTTTGCAATTTCGCATTCCTAAAAGTCGATTCCACATTTTAGACAGGTGACAAACGAGGAAAAATATATATGCCAAAACATATGACATGTCAGAATAAATTATTGGCCAGTATTTTCGACAATCTGTTTTTTTGAGCCAACTATCTAACGATTCCACGTGGGGTCAGAATTCTTGTCGATAGGGAAATGCTTGGACAAATACAAAGTGTAGGTATATTTGATTTTTATGTACAAAGCAATTCATATTAAAAGCACAGGTGATAGACTTGATCCATCCCACTTGCATGAGGCAATGTACCTACCTTGTACTGGGCAAATCCTACAATTTTGGCCAATTTTTCTTTTATTTATTAGTTTTATACCATCATGTATATCTAGAAACAAGATACCTATTTCATTTAAATGTACTTTGCTCATGAAGTATTCGTTTTGAAACTTCCGTGAGATTTCGTATAATGTTTATATTTGCCTTTGCTCAACGTCTATTTATTACTAGGTCAATCGCGACGGAGGTTTTAGCCTCCATTCCCAGGAATCTCACACAAAACAAGCACATTAACCTCATTCAGCCTGGATTGGTTTTACTTTGTGAATTTGTCTTTATCTACCTGTATATTTTTTTGACCATTTTTTTTAACGCCATTAAAATTTTGAACTTGATGAAAATTATCGATGGGAACATGATTAATATTTTGAACTTGCTTTTATCGGTATGAAAAAAATAATTATATTTGAAAATATAGTCATTTGAAATGAAGTTAGGCTATTATTCTATTGAAATTATTGTACTACTCTTGAAATTACATCAAAATAGAGTCATTAAATCTTTTAGTGAAAGAAATACGATCCTCAAGGAGCTATCTCAAGGTTTTAATTAAAATCTAGATAACACCTACGTAAATCAATTAATTATTTTTTTATAAAAATTTTCATTGTTAAAGTTATTTTTCAAATAAAGTTAATGGGTATTTTTTCTCCTTTTTTGAACTTAATTGTTATCAATTGTTATTTATCAATTGTTACGCTAGTTATACATTATCTTCAAATGTTTCATGTATAAAAGTTGATAAGTTCAGCCTTTCATGATGGAGTTATAAATGTGAGGTACAAATATTTTATTTATCTATCATTGACGGCATCAAATTGGACCATCTTCACTATTTCGATAAGGCGTAGGATTCACAGCCGAGAGGTCCTTGGTTCGAGTAAGGAGTTCGCGGAAATTTTTATAGCAGGTTTGATAACTGCTGGGAAATCTCCAAATGTGTGTATTGGATAAGTAGGTACAGTTTATAAAAGCTACAGTCACCTTTTGGGAGACACGTTACCTAATGACACGCTATTTTTCCATCTAGGATATTGACCGCATAATGATCGCACCTAACGTCTGCTGGAATAATGGGACTCCCGACTCATCACTCTTAGCTGTGCAATGTAGAGTATAGAACCTGGATATAAGAGAACTCAATGTATCGGAGTTTCAATTTACCTCTCTCATAGAGAGGTAAATTGAAATCATTCTCAGATATTAAGGTTTCTCTTCTATTAGGTTCGACGGTTTCAACCAGAGCCTTGCCCTCGAGCACTCACCCTCACACGTGAACTGGCCGTAGTGCTTGCCGCTGCTCTTGTCCCTACTCACTACTCACCCTCACACCACCCTACTCACTACTCACCCTCACACCACCCTACTCACTACTCACCCTCACACCACCCTACTCACTACTCACCCTCACACGTGAACTGGCCGTAGTGCTTGCCGCTGCTCTTGTCCCCGCACACCACGCACTCCACGTTCTGGCCGCCCTTGTCGTTGTTCTGGCTCCCGCCCGACTGGCTGCTACTAGTGCCGGGCGTGGTGCTCTGCTGCAGCTCCCGGAGCCCGGAGCCCGCCGCCGGCACCAGGGACAGCGAGTCCTCGGGGCCGGCGGGCGTCAGGTGGTGTCCGAGCACCGGCTCCCGCCACGGCTGCGCCACCAGCGTCATGCCGCTGCGCGAAAACCCGAGGTCGAGCGAGCTTACATCGCCCACGGAGCCGCCCGGCGTCGAACGGAAGTCACCGCCGCCCCCCGGCGAGCCCGAGAAGAAGGAGCTACCGGTGCCCGAAGTGGGGGGCCCCGGACATAAACCCCCGACCCGGCACACCGCGAGGGTGTTATGCGGAATAATAATGGTGGAGGCGGAGGTGGCCACAGGGGGGGAGGGCCCGCGGGGAGGTTGGGAACCGCTGGCGCGAGAGAAAACTTTGGTTTCGTGGGCTCAGACTGGACGAGTGATTTCTAACTTTAATTAGATGGTGGGCACGGAGTTATTTCACAAGAAACGATGATTTAGAAGAAAAATATATTCCCGAAAAATTGATTTGATCCAAAGTATGAGATGAGGGGTTAGAATAACAATTAAGATATAGAGTTGAAGCTAAAGCTTTAATACAAGCTGACAAATTACCACGATTTGAGAAATGTAGGTAAGTATTTGTTACCTAAACGTCATTATTAAATTTAATTTTGAAATAACTAATAAATTATAATTCTCATTAATTATTAGACAGATAAGAAGAAATAAGTTATGAAAATAGATGATGATGAATCTATTCACCGCAACTTTAGTAGACAGGTAAGTTAAGATAACAATCTTAACTCAAAAAGTAAGTAATTTCTAAAGGATAAATTTATTTGGTTCCACTGCAGGTGAACTGCGGTTTATTTAATCACAACACTTATTTTGGTATCTATTTTTTATGCCAAATGCAAAAAGGTAATTGAGTTTTTACGATAAAAATAAAAATTATCCGCACTTTGGACCGGATAACCCGAAACTCGCGAAAACCCGGCAAAAAAAAACAAGGTTGGTCGAAGTTTTTCAAGTAAAAATTCTCCTTCACAAAAATCCGATCTGCCGTTACAATTTTAGTTTAAAAAAAATCTTTGAAAAAAGCAGAAAACTCGAATAAAATAGAAAAATACTTTCTTCAAAAAAGAATTAGTAATTTATTTTTAATTTTGATAATAATTATCAAATAGATACATTATTTCTTTATCAAAAAAATATTATTATTATTATCAGCTATTATTTTGAAATAATTTCGGGGCGCACTTAATTGACCTTTCGAATCACAGGTCGCCGCAAAAGGTCGCCGCGCTCAGAGTGGTTCAGAGGTTCGCACTCGACTGAGACTTGCTTGATACTCTGACCTTCCCCTATCCACTCATTGCTCGTTGCTAGGCAACGGTTGGCCTCAGACATCGTGCGATTGGCTCCGAAGACCTTTTACCTTCCTCGCGCGTCGATTTTCTCGAGTTCGTTATTTTCACGCCCTCCCGTTTTGGATTCGAATTTTTCCTCCTTCTTTTTCGCCGTATTTTCCACCGCTCTGTCATGATGGAAAGCGGAAAAAAATTGACCTAAATTTTGAAATATGCTTGATGTTAATACACGGTGTTTTTTTTGAGAAACAGTAAGATAGGATGGTGTATGAGCTTGGAAACAAGAGTAGGCAATGGGTGGACAGCAAGAGATATGTATGGACTTACGACTTTATAATTATAATATTCAAGTATCTACCTATGTAGGTACAGAGAATTCATAGTTATTGTCTATTACTAGAGGGATAGAATCCGCTTCGCTAAGCCTTCACACACATACATACTTACACACTACACATTCTTGGAGATTTTGAAAAAATATATAAAAAAAAATTGAACTGAACTTGTTTTTTAATAGCAAACAATGTAAACATAATAGATATTTCCATGTTTTAGTAAATTCTAGAAATAATCATATTGTCAATTTAAATGTTCAAACATATTTACTAAAATTTAAAATATAATTATAGGTATTAATTAAATCTATTATTAGATATTGTGTAGTTAAAAAATAAAATAAATATTTTTCTATTTTTATAAATTTGATTTTAATAGATGATTCCAAAAAATGTAATCCAGAGAGGAAATTGCTCTACTATTCTGACTACTTTGCCTCTGGATTGCTAATGGCAGAAATATATTATCTCCAAAAATTTTGAGAAAAAAAAAATCTTATAATAATTATTCATGTTTTATCTTCTTAATAATTATATAAATGTCAAAGTCACTGACTGACCACTCACTGACTGTTCATCGCTCTACAGCCCAAACCGTAAGTCCTAGGAAGCTGAAATTTGGTAGGCAGCTTTGTCTTATAGTCTAGATGTGCAATAAGACGGGATTTTTCAAAATTCCCACTACAACACCTGCCATTGGCGAAAAAGGATTTTTTGCTTTCACGGCCATGCCTCGGCCCGCAAAGCGGGTGATAGCCCGCTAGTTTTTAAATATAAAAAACTTCTCCTAGGGACATTCCTTCCGGAAGGGAACCGAGGATGCAAAAAGCATTTCCTCTTTGAATGGCTAGACCAATTTTTTGGTTGAGAAAATTTTTTGATTTGTTTCTTTTAAAATAAAAAAAAATTTTTTTAAAGGAAAAAACCAAATGTTTAAATATCTAAAAACCTAAAATTTTTTTTCCCTGTTAAAGGGGGGGAAAAAAAAGGGGGTAGAGATGAAACACAGTGGGTCCCAAAAAATTTATATAAACGTTATTATCATTTTTTTCGGGGCCCAATTAGGGGCTTCCTACCGGGAAAAAAAGGGTTTTTAAATTTTTTTTTAACCAACAAACACACCCCCCTTTTTTTTTTGGGTAAAAAAAAATTCGGTTTTTAATAGAATTTTCCCATTTTCAATTTTAAAAAAAAAACAACCTTTTAAAAATTTTCATATTTAAACAGGAAAAGTAAGTTTTTTTTTGTATAAATTTTTTGTTTTGTAAATGAAAATTTTTGGTTTAAAATTGGGGGGGTTAAAAATTCCCCCCTAGTAATTTCCCTTTTTTTTTGGGTCAAAGGAAATTTTTAACCCAAAAGGTAAAAAAAACCCCTTTTAAATTATAAGGTATTTTTTTTTAAAAACCCCTTGGGGGCAAAAAAGGGGAACAGTAAAAAAATTAAAAAAAAAAAATTTTAAAAAAAAAAAAAAAAATTAAAAACCTTCGGGTTTGGGGCTTGCCCGCTGGTTTTTGGTAAAAAAAAAACCCCCCAAAAAGAAAAAATGCGTTTCCCAAAAAGGGAAAACCTTTTTCTTTACTTTAAAATTTTTTGGGGTTGAAAAAAAAGATTTTGGGGGTTTTTCCTTTAAAATTTAAAAAATTTTTTTTTTAAAAAAAAAAAGGGAAGGAAGAATACTGGATTTCAAAAACCAAATCTTTGCCCTTAAATCATTTACAAACCCGGATTTGTAATTGGGTAAAGTATGCCCACCTAAATAACTTTCTACAAAAAAAAATTTCTAAAACTGATAAAATTTGAATTTTGTTAAAAAGGGAAAAATTCAAAAAAATTTTTCCTTAAAAATGGTGGGGAAAGGACCTTTTTTCCCCCTCTTTTTTAAAAAAAAATTTTTTTTAAAAAAAACCCAAAAAAAAATTGGGGTTTTCCCCCAAGAAAAAAGATTTTTTTTCCGGAATCAAAAAAAATTTAAACCCCCTAAATTTGGAAAAAAATTTTCCCCCGGGGGGGGGGTTAAAATTTTCCTTTTGCGGTTGCATTTTTTTAGGGGGTTAATTTTTATTTTTTTTTTATTTGTTTTTTTTTTTTTTAAAAAATTACCCCCAAATTTTCCCTTAAAAAAAAAAAAAAAAAAAAAAAACCAATGTTCCTAAAGGAAGTTATTCCTGGGAATTTTCTAAATAAGGGATAAAAAAACCCTTTTTTTTTTTTCCCCCAAAAATAAAAAATAAATATGAGTTTTTCCCCTCATTTTTTTAACAATTTTAAATTTTTCTTTTATTTTAAAAATTTTTTTTGATTGGTTTAAAATTTTTCTACATTTTCAAAAAAAAAAAAAAGCATTTTTTCACAACCGGGAAAGTGTTTCCCCCCCAAAACCCCCTTTAAATTAATAAAATTCCCTAAAATGTAAACCCCTTTTTAACCCCCCAACCCCAGCAAAAATTCAAAAAAGAGTTTGGAAAAAATTAAAAAATTTTGGGCAAAAAACGCAAAACCCCGGGGGGTTTAAATGTTTGATAAAGGTTTTTTTTTTTTTTTCGTTTTTTTTTAACCCCCAGGGAATTTGGGAGAAATTTCCGTTCCAGAAAAGGGGGGAATTGGGGACCCCAACGCTTTCCTTTGGGGGTTTTTTTTTAAAACCCTTAAAAAAGACGGAAATTTAATGGACTATAAGTGTCCCCCCAAAAGGGACACCCAAAAGGCCCGAAAAATTTTTTTAAAAAAATAAAAAACTGAGGGGAAAAAATATTTTTTTCCATATGTTTTTTTTTTAAAAAAAGGGGTTCCCCAAAATAAAATTGGGGTTTTTTTTTTTTAAAAATATAATTTTTATTATAATTTTTTTAAAAAATTTTTAGTATTTTTAAAAAAAATTTTAAAAAGGGGTTTTTTTTAAAAATTTTTTTTTAAACCGAAAAACTCTTTTTTTTTTTTGAAAAAAATAAGAGGGGAAAAAAACACCAAATTTCAAGAAAAAATTTTTTTAATTGGTTCAAAAGTGGGGGGGTTTTTTTTTTAAAAGATTTTTTTTAATTTTTTAAATTTTGGGAAAACAACTTTTTTTCATTTTTTTTTTTTAAAAAAAAACTAAAGTTGTCCAAAAATAATTTTTTTTAAAAACCCCCCTTTGGGGCCCCCAAAAAATTTTTTAAAAAAAAAAAAAAGTAAAAAATTTCCGTTTTTAAATGTATAAAAAATTTTGGGTTTTTAAAAAAAAAAAAAAAAAAAAAGGAAAACCCCCCCCCCCCCCCCCCCCCCCCCCCCAAATTTTAATTTTTTAAAAGCGAAAACCCCTTTCCCCGGGCCCCCAAAAAAAAAAGGGTTAAAAAATTTTTTCCATTTTGTTTAAAACCCCCCCCTTTTTTTTTATGAAAAAAAATTTTGGTAACCTTGGGAAAAAAATTGGTTTTATTTTTTTTCCCCCCTTCGAAGCTTCGTTGGAAAAAACCCCCTCATACCCCATTTTTTAAAAAAAAACCGGGGGCCGCCTATATTTAAAAACCCAATTTTTTTTTTAAAAAAAGTTTTCTTGCCATTTTTTTTAATTTTTTTACGCTTGCCCCCTTGGTGTCCCAAAAAAAGGTCCCCCCCCTTTGTTTGTTTTTTAGAAAAAAAAAAAATAGTAAAATTAAAAAATTTTTCCCCCAAATTTAAAAAAACTCATTTTAAAAAAAAAATAAATCTTTTTCATTTGGAACCATTTAAAAAAAATTTTTTCCTTTAAAAAGGTTTTTTTATTCCAAAACATCTCTATTCTTTTATGAAAAAATTCCTTATTACGAATTTAGAAAAAAAAGGGAAAAAAAAAAACCCTTTAAAAAAAATTTTTTTAAAAAATTGTTTAGGAACCCGGGGTAAAATAAAAAAAAAAATTCCTCCTTTTTTGGGTTAACCTCCTTTTAAAAACCCCCGATAAAAAATTTTTTTACAAAAACCCAAAAAAAACCCCAGGATTTTTTTTTTTTAAAAAAATTTTCGGGGGCCCCGATAATTTAAGGGAATTTGGTGGACACCCTGATATGGGGGGGGTTTTGTGGGGTAATAACAATACTTGGGGGGTTTAAAAGAAGAGCCCCAAGGCGGGGCCCTTTTTATTTTTGGTTTTCTCTACTCCATTCCAATTTTTACGTCTAAATGCCTTTTCCAAACCCCCCCAACCCTTAAAGGGACCCGGTTCCCCCAAGAATTTTTGATTTGTTTTAAAATTTTTTTGGTCTGACAAATTTGGGTAACGACCTATTTAACGCCCCCTTTTTAAAATTTAAAAAAAAGGTTGAGTGTTCAGTTTTTCATACCTCTCTTTAAATAAATGTTCATAAAAAAAAAAAAAAAAAAAAAAAAAAAAAAGCCCTTTTTGTACAATTTTAAATTTACACAAAAAATAAATACATTGCGACTTTTACAAAATCAATTAATATCTGGGCCCCCCATGGTTTTTTGTTTTAAAAAAAAAAAAAAAATCTTTTATTTTTGTTTAAATTGTAAATTGGGCATGTATTAAAAAAATACAATACCTAACGGGATTAAAATTTAAAAATTGCTAAAAAAAAAAAAAAAAAAAAAAAAAAAAAAAAACATTTACAAAAAAGAAATGGAAAACATCAAAAAGCCCAAGTTTGAACTCACATCACTCACACAGTTAAAAGGGTTTAGGCAAAACCGCCCCCCAACCAATAAAACGAGCCCCCCGTGGGTGGCTGATAATTCCAAAGGGGGCGAGGTCACGACCTTTCCGCTAAGGCAGCGTTCCTATTGCTTTCGCGTCTGTCAGTGGCGGATAAATATTTTTTAATTATATTATCCTTTAGCTACTAGGACTGCTTTCCTCAACACAGTTTTTTTTTCAACTTTGAGAAAGGGTACCCCATTGAATTATTAACGTAAAATATGTAATAATTAAAATGGAATTTATAAAAAATATATACAATATGAGTGTAAAATTGTATATATTTATCTATTTTTTCCTTAATATTGTTTTTTTTCCATTTTTTTTTAATTTTATAATTATTATTTGTACCTATAACACTGATATCTACCTATCTTTTATTAGATTATAATGGTGCATGTCAACATCTATGATCATACACACAACTGATATAAATACGCTGTGATTGGTTGAAATTCCCACACTAGAGATCGTGTTAAAGGATTGTGTAGGATTCGTTAGTCTAATCCTGTTTCATAATGAAATCAAAACTATTAATAAAAAAAATCTCAAGGCACATTATAAAAGCTTGGATCTTTTTTTAGACTTAGAGGGACATTCACAAAAGATCTTTTAAGGTCGCAGTGATGACAAAGAACTTTCGTAGCCGACAGCCTTACTTCTTCTACTTTAAATTTTCCTTTTCCTACCTACTTGGGGTCGGCATTGTTTAACCGCACGGTTGAGTTTAGTTGGTTGTGGCACACATTTACGCCGGGATGCCCTTCCTGACGAAAACGATTGTATTCGCTTTAAACGCCTTTATTAGCATTGAGACGCCTTCCATTCGCTGGGAATCGTACCAGGTACCAGCGTACGAATATCCATATTAACCTCACCCAGCCTGGGTAGAGCCGGAAATGACAGTTACATGTGATCGGAGGGAACAGAAAAGTTTGTCTATGTTAAAAGTTTCTATGTGAAAAGTCTGTCCCCTTAAGTAAGCCTTACTTATACCAATACCAAAGCAAAGCCACCATCCAGCACTGGTTGACAAGAGATGATACTAAAGTTGAGAATCCTCCCTCCTAATCCTATTTGAGGAAATCTTACAAGACCTCAACATTCCATACCTGCAAATGTTTTGCCTATATGACGAGGTTAACACCACTTACGTTGTTATCACTAGTGGTTGTGTGAACAGTAGACCTTTCTTGATGGAATTCTGCAAATGTTTTGCCTATGACAAGGTTAAGACCGCTTGAGTTGTTATCACTGGTGGTTGTGTGGACAGTAGACCTCACTTGGAATTCTGCAAAAGTTTTGCCTATGAAGAAGTTAACACCGCTTAAGTTGTTATCACTGGTGGTTGTGTGAACAGTAGACCTCACTTAGGATTCTGCGAAAGTTTTGCCTATGACAAGCAGGACTGCTCTCTGTTTTAAACAATTATACAATAAAAATTTAAAAAGGCACTATTTCACAAAGAAGATGTAAGTCTTGTCTGCTTATATAATACACAATACAGTAATAGATTATTAAATAGGAACCTACTTCGTTCTAAACATCTCAATGAGTTGGGCCTGTATTGTTCATTGAAATTGAAAGAGTTGGGAGACTTCCTATTAAGGCAATTAAGACAAGTGACGTCACCCTGTAATTAGCCTACTCGTCTTATTATTATCAACAAGATTTCTACTGTTACTATTTAAATAATACTAATAGACACTAGCCGATCTCCGTGGCTCAGTTGTTAAGAGCATTGGAAACTGATCCGGAGGTCGCGGATTCGAATCTCGGCCGGAACAAAAAATTCTGAACGAGTATTTCCGTTTCCGGTATGGCATGGGTGTAAAGGTAAAATGCCCTGAAGTATTGCGAAAGCGTTGAGGTTAAAGTGGATACCTGGTACGAATTTCCAGCGAATGGAGGGTAAAACACCGTCCTAAACAGGACGTTCAATCAACTATAGAATCGTTTTCATGAGGAATGGCATCCAGCTGTAGAATTGCACCACAAGCAACTAACCTCAACTATGAGGTTGAACAAAGCCGACCTAAAGTAGATTTGCGAAAATGCAAAGTGGAAGAAGAAGAAGAAAAAATATTAAATAACTCGGAAATAATAATAATATTAAAACTGTAGATGTTAGTGTCACTAGGCATTGTACGCATGTGACCTGGTTCGATCCTTAGCGTGGGAAGATTTTTTCTGATCCGTACTTGGATGTTCGGTGTCCACTCATACCTCGTGAAGAAAAATGAGTAGCTGCTTTAATGTGAGCAGCAACCAGTGCGAATTACGGGCAAAATAACAAGATATTGTAAATTGAAGTGGTAAAAGTCCCACGATTTGTGCTACTCACTAAAATCAACAACACAAAGTAAAAACATTATTATTGTTATTATAACTGCAGATGTAAAATGACATCATCATCGCATTCGACTCAAAGAAACTCTTCATGTGTTGATTGCTATACTGAAATGTATGTATACCATTATACATATACAATACATATATGTATATTGTAGTGTCTTTATGAATAAAATAATAAATAAAAACATTTATATTATTATACAGTATGTTATATAATATAGGATAATATTTTATATTGTAGTGGTAACTTCTAATGACCAATTAACAATACTTGCAGTGAGATAATTTTAATTAACACTATAAGATGTGATAGTTGACACGTCAGAGAAATGCCTTCATGCTACTTATTAGCTGATAATAATAATAATTTCGTTTTCTGTGAGATATACTCATATACACTGATTCCTATATCACGGTGGTGGGAAGATTATATGGACGCCCAGATCCAAGTTTCGGCTTCCACAATGTCCCTATTGATTCTATCTGCTTTAACGTCCCAATTTGAGATGGTCAGAACGGGGGGTTAACCTCCATTCGCTGGAAATCGTACCAACTGCCCACATTAACATCACCCAGCCTGGGTAGACGGAATGCCAGCCTCACGGTTTCTGGAGTTAACAGAATTTTCTGTCTGAAAAAGTCTGCTTCAACTCTAGTCTTCTCCGGGAATCGAACTCTAAACACCATGGACGTAGTAGTTGCTTTTCACGGGAATAAGAGAGACAGAATGAGTGAGCGAGGGAGAGAGAGAAAGAGAGTGAGAGGGAAGAGAGAAGAAATTGATTTTTAAAAAATACAAAAGAATACTTTTTGTGGGAGGGAGAGAGAGAGAGAGAGAGAGAGAGAGAAAGAGTTGAAAAGAGTGTGTGTGTGAGAGAGAGAGAGAGAGAGCTAGAGAGAGTGAGAGAGAAAGAAAGAGAGAGATAGAGAGGGAGAGAGAGAGAGAGATGATTTTTGTTTGACCTTTATTTCACATTATGGGTGGTTAATTATAGTTACCAGTATGTCTAGTGATAAGAAGCTTCAGTCCAGTCGTATTACTCTTTATGCTGGGTGCCTCATATAAACACAGGGATACAGAGGGGACCATAATATTTCTCCTGAGCTATTCGCTATTGATTTTCAGAAAGCCAGCCTATGAGGGTTATAATATAGGTGGTAGAAAATGCTTTGAGCATTAAGCGCGCCTGGTGGTTACCTTCCGCTAAAGAGTAGTATTATTATTATTATGTGGCGTAACGGGTGTGACTACTGCCCGTGGGTCATATTTGGTTCAATTCCTGGTTGTATTTCCGGTCCTACCCAGTCTGGGTGAGGTTAATGTGGTAGCTGGTACGATTTCCCAGCGAATGGAGGGTAAAACCCCCGTCCTGACTATCTCAAATCGGGACGTCCAAAACCAAATAGAATCAATGGACATGAAAGGAGCCTAGCATTGGATATAATCCTCTCACCACCGTGATATAGGTATCTATACTATAAATAATAATAATACTCTTTGGTGGAAAATAACCATCAGGCGAGGTTAATGCTCAAAGCATTTTCTACCACCTAACCCTAGAGTCTTCTTATTATGTGGTCACGAACTCAAATCAATGAAGAAAAATTCGTTGCACTGGTGGATTCGAACCAACGGATCTCTACACTACCTGGATTATCAGACTAGCGCCTAACCACTAGACTACTCAAATAAATGTGAGAAAAATTCGTTCACTGTAAAATAGATAAATATACTAATTATGTCCTAACTAAAGGGCGGGGTTACTTTAATGTTACCCTCATGGTATTTAACTTCTGAAGACACCTGAACACACCAACAACCAGTGAACCTCCACTGGACACCCTGTATGAGAACCATCCAGATCAAAGGTCAGTAGACACGATGTTTCCGCCTGAACTCCAGGCCAATCAAAGGTCAAAGGTAGACCATGCTTGGTACACATTGATAAACGCCATTAATGTATGTAAAAAATTCGCTAATCTGATGGAATATGGCATTTAGAAAACATAAACATATTAATAGTACCTTTTAAAAAATATTAATAAAATAATAATAATACTCTCTAGTGAAAGTGAAGCCACCAGGAGAGGTTAATGGTCAAGCATTTTCTATCACCTAATGCTCAGAGTCTTATTATTAAGTGGTTACAAACTCAATTAATTAGGAAGAATTCATGCAATGGTGGATTCGAACCCACGGATCCATAATGCTACCTGGACTAGCGCGTTAACTGATTGACTATCAGTGCACGATATAATAAATATTATTATTCTATTATTTTGTTGAAAATAAAATGCAAGCATTGTTGTCGTTTTTGTAGCCAGATTGCTACAACCGGAGGGGGAGTGATGGTCTTCAGCCAACTTATTTCTTGGCTCGTCTTGAACCACGTATTTCTATGTCGGTCCAGCCATCGTCAAAACTTAAAAATTTTCTGAATGAGCTTGAACCCTTTGGAAACTACAAGCTAGCCTGGCTTGTAAAGGTTGGCTAGTCTCTTCTCTGTTTATACTCCTCTGGCGAGACAAATTTCAAAGTTTCGTCATTATCATCGAGTATCATCATGTTCAACGGTCGCCAAACTTGATTTTCATTTCATCAAGTTTATACAAGTTTTTATAATAAAAAAAAAAAAAAATGCACAGGTATAAAGAACGCCCCACACAAAGACAGCGACTTTTTATTACAACCGAGAAATCAATGGGATGTGACTGAAATAACAAAATTTAAATTTAGTGGAATGTGTCGATATGAACCAAATATACTCGTTTTCAGGGGATGTGTCAATTGAACCAAATTATTACCATTACACTCTCCTTCGTGTGTTATCTCTCTTTATCTCTCCATTTTCTCTCTAACTATCTCTTACTCTGTCTCTCTCTCTTTCTCTACCAGCTCTACCTCCTGACATGTTCCTATATTTCTTTTTAAATGCCATTTCTCTACTTTCTCTCTCTCCCTCTCTATCTATCTTTCTCTCTATCTCTCCCTTCCTCTCTCGCTCTCTTTCCTCTCTCTTCCCTGAATAATTCTCTCTCTTTTTCTACCAGCTCTACCTCCTGACATAAACCTTTCTTTCTCTGCTCTCTGTTAACTTTGTTTCTCACTCTCTATCTCTCACCCCGACATCTCACATAACCCATGTTCCTCTGCATGGCGAAGGAAAGCAACCAACACACATATATCATTTTCCTCATTTCCCACAGGTTTGATCTAATTATTTATGTCTTGTACATGAGAATATGAATTAGCCTCTACCCCTCCCCCCCCCCCCCCCCCCCCCTCTCTCCCTCTCTGATATTCATACTCCCCCACACTTTCTCTCACTCAAAACCTTCTGGGACGAGTTTTAATTTAATTTTCTCAAATCTCACCCCTACATTGTAATTTGTGGTAATAATGATTTTTCACACTCACTCACTCCCTTTCAATCTTACCATCTCTATCTCTGTTACTCTCTCTCTCTCTTTCTCTCTCTCTTTCTCTCTCTCTTTATAACTTGCCATCTCTCTCTCTCTCTCTTTATAATTTGCCATCTCTCTCTCTCTCTTTTTATAACTTGCCATCTCTCTCTCTCGCTTTATAACTCTTTCACGCTTACGAGTGTCACAGAATTGCTCCTGAGTTGACTGAATTACTAACCGAGTGTTCCTACCTCAGTATAGCTTGATCAATAAGTCGATGGTCTTGTAACCTGAAGGTCGGTCGTGCAAGTTCCGGTTTCAGCCTTTATAAAATGAGTTTGAGTAGAATTATTAAAGTTAAACACAAATACGAAAGAAAAAAAAAATCTACCTGTCTCTCTGTCCCGGTAGCTCAGTTGTTAGGTAAGGCGTCAAGCCGGGACATAACAAAGTTTTCCTCCAAATTGCGAATTTGACCACAAAATACTATGTCTTGGACTTACTGCTGGAATGATGGGACACTAAATATCAGTCCTAAACGGGTTGTTCTTCCACCAGCACGGCCATGCCTTGGTTACAACGTGTCTTATTATTTAAAAGATACTTCAATGTGCAGACCTTTTTCAAAACCATACATAATCGAAAGTTTTACCAATCGCAGTAGCTTGATCGATAAGGCGACGGACTTGTTTTAGTAGCATAGTCCCGGTTACAGCGTGGATTTAGTAAAGCGAGTTTGAGTAGTTGTGGCATCACGAAAGTGATTAACACAAATATGATAAAAAATATGAACCTTTTTCAAAACCAAACGGTCAAAATTTGAAACGCCACAGTCCGACATATCCATCACCAGGTAAGAAGATCATCTACTCTGTCTTTAAATTAATGAATTTGTAGATATTCTCACGGTATGAGAACAATGTCCGAAAATCCCATCAATATACAAAATATATTTAATCGTAAATAATAATATGTGCAAGCATTTACGATGCACGCATAAGTAAATAGTGAATCGCCATCCCTCATTTATTCCTGGACATGTCAAGTGAATTTATTGTTTAACGTTCTCGCCAGGTTTTGTTCAGGGATGAAATCCCATAATTTCGGATTTAACATATTAAATTATGCAATAAATTTGAATTTCTTTTTTTTTTCCCGACTGGAGAGTTTACACATTTCGAAACGGTCTGATGTTTTAGGGTGCTTTAAAACACACGGGACAGTGCAAGGGTCTCTGTAAGAGAGAGAGAGAGAGAGAGAGAGAGAAAGAGAGAGAGAGAGAGAAAGAGAGAGAGAGAGAGAGGAGAGAAAGAGAGGAGAGAGAGAGAAAGAGAGAGAGGGGGGTCCTTTATTTTAAAGCTGTTTTGAAAATATTGGACACCTCATCGGCATGGTTTTTGAAAACAGGTTTCAAAACTTGGCGTGAGCATAAATCATTGTCTGTTCTGGGCCGTTGCCTCATTTCGGACAATGGACCGCGCAAGTTTTGCAAATAACTGAAACACGTCAGTGAAGTGTTCCTCAGTCAAGTGTTCCTCAGTCAAGTGTCCCTCAGTTATACATAAGTGTCCCTTAGTTATACATAAGTGTCCTTTAGTCATACATAAGTTCCCCTTAGTCATACTCAAGTGTCCCTTAGTTATACATAAGTGCCCCTTAGTCATACATAAGTGTCCCTTAGTTATACATAAGTGCCCCTTAGTGATATATAAGTGCCCCTTAGTTATACATAAGTGTCCCTTAGTCGTACTTAAGTGCCCCTTAGTTAGGCATAAGTGCCCCTTAGTTATACATGAGTGTCCTTTAGTTATACATAAGTGTCCCTTAGTCGGTACTTAAGTGCCCCTTAGTTAGGCATAAGTGCCCCTTAGTTATACATGAGTGTCCCTTAGTTATACGTAAGTGCCCCTTAGTCATACATAAGTGCCCCTTAGTTATTTATTTTATTTTATTTATTTATTTTAATATAATACACGGGCGGACCCTATACTATCTAATTATAATTGTACCCTAACTATCAAAAAATAAACTATTAAACTTAGTACTAATAAACAATTAAAAAAAAAAAAAATAATAAACAATTTTAAGTCAAATAAAACAGAGAAAGAAGCGAAAGGAAGCAAAGAGCCATATAGTAAGAGAGAGAGAGAAAGAGTGAGTGTAAAAGTGAGAGAAAGAGAGAGAGAGAGAGAGAGAGAGAGAAAGAAAGAAAGAAAGAAAGAGGGAGGGAGGGAGAGGAAAAAGAGAAGGAAAAGATGATGTTCAATGGTTAAGGTAGAATTGTTTGATGGAAGTTACAGTACATAAGCTGTGGTCCAGCTGGCGTATGTTAAACACAGAGAAGACCAGTGTCTCTCTAGAACACTAAAAACAGAGAACGGACTAGCCAACCGTTACAAGTCAGGACGTCTAGCTATTAGGGGACGTTAAACAGGTAGTAGACCATTGTCCCACTGGAGGACTATAAACAGAGAACTGACAAGCCAATCCTAACAAGCCAGGCTAGCTTGCAGTTTCCCAAAACAGGGAAAAGACCAGTGTCTCTCTAGAGGACTATAAACAGAGAACTGGACAAGCCAGGCTAGCTTGCAGTTTCCTAAGGATTTAATGGCTTGGAAGTTCTCACGATGGTTGATCACACATAGCAATGTGTGATTCTTGCAAACCAGGGGTCGGTGGTTCGAGTCTTGAGGCGAAAATTCTAAAATAGGACTCCTATTTTAGAATAAAAAATGATTTGTGCTAATCACAATAATTACTTTCGTGATATCACAACTACTCAAACTCGCTCTACTAAATCTACGCAGAAATCGGGAGTTGAACCACCGACCTCCAGGTTACTAGTCGGCCTCTTTTAGAAGAATTATCATTATTGAAATGAGAGATGAGAGATACGAAGTCCGAAACCTGCTATACCTTGCGTGAAATAAGGGTTGAAGTGAGAGGGGGGCATTATATGTGTATTGAAGGGGAGGTGAGAGAGAGAGAGTGAGAGAGAGAGAGAGAAGGGGGGGGGGGGGGGGTATCAGATGATCACCCTTAAAATCTAGTGGTCAATATTGTAAGACAGATAGCTTCATAATACTGGGTGGTGGAGGTAACATTATACATAATATAGTAGTCAAGTGGATAACGCGCTAGTCTGCTAATGCAGGTAGCGTAGAGATCCGTTGGTTCGAATCCCACCCAGTGCATGGAATTTAACGATTTGACAAGAGACATTGGTGAAAATGTCACGAATAATTTTTATAACATGACCTAGTGATGTAAGATATGCCTAGCCCAACCAAGGCGGGGTAACGTTCATGAGGACAATTGGTTATCAAGTTTCCAGCGATCGGAGTGTGAAACCCCCAGCTCGGTTTTAGCTTAGCATATGAAAGGATCGGTAAACAGTAACAAAAGATAGCTATTAGGAAAGCGCTTATAATATAGCGCTTTCAAATAAATCCAAATGAGGATTTATTTGAATTTTAAGTTTTTTCGTTATTTTTCAATTTATGATTCCTCAAGAAGAAGAAGAAGAGAGGAAAGAAGTTCAATTGTAATTGTAACACATCTACATACCTATGTGACAACTTTTATTTTTTATTGAATATACGTTAAGGAATTTATTTTAAAATAACACAACTTTAAATATTACAACTTTTATATTGAAAAACACGAAATAATTTTTTTTTGATTTGAATAACGCCCCCTGATGTTGATTCGGTTTCTCCCGGTAGCTCGTCTGTCTGGTAATCCAGAGTTCGCGGGTTTGAAATCCATCCGAAACATGACAAGTTATCCTCCCATTTGGGATTTTTACCACATAATAATACGTCTTGGGCTTACTTCTGGAATAGTGGGATTCATTAGTCCTAAACGGGCATTATAATAATAATATAATAATATCAAGTCTTTTATAGTGCCCGATAAGGACTATTAAAGTCCCATTGTTCCAGGTAAGCCCAAGACATATTATTATGTGGTAAAAATCCCAAATGGGAGGATAATTTGTCATATCCCGGCTGGGTTTCGAATCCGACCTCTGGAACTTCTGGATTTACAGAGTGCCACTGAGTTACAGGGCCAGACTGCCCCATAAAGCGATATAGTTATTATTCATAATATTCATAGACTCAGAAATCTCAAAGGCAATATCTTCTCTCTCATGCACCCTGTATTATATCAACATTCTCCCGTTGTCCCCTATCAGAAGGATTTTTTTCTCAATAAGGCCCTCAGTTCCATACGCTCTCCTCTCTGATTCTCCCTCAAAGAAAATGTAAATATGCCAAGGAAATTAATTACTCCCAGATATCATATACCTACAGGGTGGGGCAAAAGTAGGGGTTTCCAGACTTTAGCTCCACCCTGTACATCTGCAGATGTAGGTACAATTAGTAGTGTACTGTTAGTCAAGTAGTTAACGCGCTAGTCTGGTAATCCAGGTAGCGTGGCGATCTGTTGGTTCGAATCCCACGCAGTGCATGAGTTTTTTCTCATTAATTTGAGTTTATGACCATATATAATAATAAGACACTGAGGGTTGGGTGGTAGAAAATGCTCTGAGCATTCACCTTGTCTGGTGGTTACCTTCCAGTAGAGAGTATTATTATTTCTTTTAATTAGGTTCGAGTTCCGCAAGAGGATCTCCAACTATCACACCGACCTCTGTTAAAGACCTCTTGTGACTTGTGACCGCTTGATTGATTCTATTTGGTTTTAACCTCCAAATTTGAAACAGTCAGGAGTTGTGTTTTACCCTCCAATCGCTGGGAATTGATCTACCCACATTCATCTCACCCAGCCTGGGTAGGGCCGGAATGCCAGCTTCACGTGTTCGGAGGGTACAAGATTTTCTGTTCGATAAGTCTGGGCAGTAGTCAAAACCGTTACGCCACGGAGGCTATGTGATTTAAAATAACGAGACAATATTGTAAAATAACTGCTGTAAAAAAATCATCAATAATGATCATAAAATCATTAAACCTGTACAATAAACACTGACCGTTGGTTGTTAGGTTTGAATAAATCGCGTTACAAGAAACCTTTCAAATATATTTCGACATGCATACCTAATAATAAGTATTCCCCTCTAAAATGTTTTTAAGTTCCAACAGTGTGTAAAAGAAAAATAGTTAACCATTGAAAAAACATATTACAAATAAATGAGATTATTATTAAAGAAAAACAGTTATACAAAGAAATAAGCAATGAATTCAAAGGCTGTGTGATCCAAAAATAGTTACGTAAAATAGTTGTATAATAATTCTCCTATTTCTGTGAGAAACATGGTCCCAAAATAAACAACACCTGAATTAATTGAAAATTAAACGCTCTATAAAATGTCAAAAAATTCTATTTTTATTCGAATTCGGGCAGCCTTTTGTATCAGCAAGTCAGCAGATCATTAATAAAAATCATTTTTCAAAAGTAGATCCCCGGATTTTGTTCAGATAGATTCTCAAATTTTATGTTGACAAATTGATCCGGGATTTTATGTATTCTAGTCCTGAAGCGGTTGGTGTTCAAAAAAGTATAATATTAATCTTAACTCGTAACTATTTTTCTTATAATTGCTATAAACTTTTCCTGAATTTTAAAATCAGCTAGTCTTTTCCCGTTTCCTCAGTTCAGTGGACGATCTCAAAAGAAGAAGAAGAATAAAGAAAAAAAATTCAAGACCCAAATCCATAAGTCCGATTTTAAAAATCTGAGTTGTGGCAACAACTCATTTAAAAGTGTAGACCCATGTATGATAAATAAACATTTCTTTAAATTATCTACCTATTACTTATGTATTTTTTTTTTTTGGTATTTTTTACATTATTTAAATGTCATCTATAATTTTTAATAATGATGCAAGAAGATAGGTACTAAGATTCAGTATATATTTTCTTTCGGACCTTTTTTTTTTTGTTTTTATATCTTCTTATTTTGCTTTTTTCTGCGCTTTATTTTACCTTCTGTCCACTCATACCTCGTGAGGAAAAATGAGTAGCTGCTTTAATGTGAAGCAGCGACCAGTGGCAGAATCTTAGGCAAAAAAAAATAATACAAGATATTGTAAGTTAAAGTGGTAAAGTCCTATGATTCTGCGCTACCCACTAAAATTGTGACATAATAACACAAAGAAAAAGCATTATATATATATATATACCTTCTGTTCATAATTAGTAAATAATTTACTAATTATGATTGATAAAAAAAGTAAATTTTTAACGAGGAGTGGTAGAAACAAAATATTAAAAAATAGGGAGCTTAGAAAAAAAGGGCTCGTTAATATGGGGTTTTTGCTTTATATGAACAAAACCCTAAAAACAAAAGAGATTAGGACAAAGTAGGGGCACAAGACTAAAGTGTGGCAGTGATCATGCTCCTCTCAAACGAAGCAACAAGAGGCGACAAACGTTGCCTCGTCTGTTGCTCAACTCATGAAGTGATTGATGTGAAGGAGAAGACATTGAATAATCATTACAACAATAATATTACTTCTAATTAGGGCAAAGATACAAAGTTATTAAGCCCAGAACTAGCGAGGACTCTAGCCTATACCCTAAACCCTCAACCCCAGACCCTGGTACCTACAGCTCGATGTAGACAATTTTCGGAACTCTGTTGAGTCCGCATACATTTGATATAGCTTTGTTAGATTATTTTACGAGGTACTCGTTCTACTCCAAGTTCAATCCAAATAACTTTGGTAGATGTAGTCCAGAGAAGGATTGGGAGGAAAAGTCCCGAGAATACTGGATGCATTCCCTCTCTGTATATCCAAGGACAGGGATTGGTAGATATAGTCCAGAGAAGGATTGGGAGGAACAGTCCCAAGAATACTGGATGCATTCCCTCTCTGGATCGCCAAGAATAGGTAGAGGAAGGTCTTGGTCTCCAAATACATTAAACAGCAAAACTAACAATAACCACGGCAGCAATAATCATATAATATTGAAGGAGACGAAGATGTTGCGAGGAAGGATGTGCACAAAAAGTACATAGTACAAGACCATCACCAAATAATAATAATAATAGTAATAATCAGATTCACAATAATGAAAATCTGGAGATGAAGATGTCGCGAGGGGAAACGCACAATAAGTACACGTTGTACAAGATCCCAAGCAGAGCGATTAGAACAAACAGAGACAACATTATAAAAAACAATTAGACAAATAAAAGCGGAGAAGTGCAGCGAACAGAATGTAATTATCAAGCCAACAGAGAAGTCTAGGATCCGTCGCAATAAAGACAAACTGGGAGGGTGGGTTTTTATTGTTTTTAATGCGCCACCCTTTGTCTTCTCAAGGGTTGGCGCTTGTCGTCCTGTGCAACGCCAAAGTTAAAAGTTGTTCACTACTATCAACTCACTCAGAAAAATACCTGGTACAATTGACCTCAATGTTATAAAAAGACTTTTACCGAACTCTGTAGCTTCATCGATAAAGCGGCAGACTTGTAACCTAGAGGTCGCTGGTTCAAGTCGCGGTTTCAGCGTATAGATTTTGTAAAGCGAGTTTGAGTAGTTGTGATATCACGAATGTGATTGGCAAACACAAATATGATAATTTTTAAACACTTTAACTTTAACTGACTGAGGGCCAAATTATTAAACAGGATTAGTTAATCCTGTCCCTTAACTTTCTCCTTGATAACAACTGTTGAAGTCAAATCTAAGCCGGTCTTTGTAGCTGTATATTACTTTTGTGGCGCAACGGAGCTGTGGCCTACCTTCATGACGGAAAATCTTGGGAGGTTTAACGTCGCTTTGAACATCATGGTCGTATCACTATGGGAGTTTTACCATACATTTGCTGTTAACTGAAAAGTAACAAAATATTATAATTATGTTCTTGTTTATGAAAGAGGCTTAGAGAGCCTTTGAAGATGTGAGATGTACATTTTTGTACAAACGTTTGGTATACATTTCCAAGACATTTTTCTGTAGTTTCCAGTCCGTTCTCGTTTCGAAGACATCCATGGTCACCATTGAAATCCACGTTCTGTTGGCTATTTCCGGCCCCACTCAAGCTGAGTGAGGTTCGTTTGTATAGCTGGGTTGTTTGTCCAGCGAATGGTTGGAATAAACCCCGTTGTGAAATGACCTTGCATTTGAAAGCGATTAATCTAAATGACGCAGACAATCACTATCCAGAGATCCAGACTGTCCTTGCCAGGACAGTAAACATTTCGATCAAGTATTAATTAAACATAACATAGGTTGACCAATGCCGACCCTATGTTAATTCCTAAATAACACCGACCTCAGTAGCTTGATCGATAAGGACGCGAATTTATAACTTGGTTATCGGTTGTTTAAGTCCCAAGTACAACAAAAAAATTGTAAAGCGAGTTCGAATAGATGTGACATCACGAAAGTAATTAATACAAATATCCTCTGTGGCGTAATTGTTAATGGTTGTGGTGACTACTGCCTTTAGTCCAGAGATCCTGAGTTCTCTCGATTGGAGCAGAATTTTCACACAGAAAATTCTGTTCTCTCCGAACTCGTGAGGCTGCCATTTCCGGTCCTACCCAGGCTGGGTAAGATTATGGGTACCTGGTACGATTCCTAGCAAATGGAGGGTAAAAGCCCCGTCCAGACTATCTCAAATCAGGACGTTAAAACCAAATAGAATAAATGGATATGAAAGGAGCCTAAAAATTGGATCTGGGCGTCCATATAATATTCTCTCAACCGTGATATAGGTATATCTGTGCCTATCTCACGGACACAGAATTTATAACACAAATAGTAATAATAATACTCTTTAGTGGAAGGTAACCACCAGGCGTGGTTAATGCTTGGTCTGGTCATATACTTTTGATTTTGATTTTAACAAATTAACGGGCATAGCCCATGTTTATACTCGTATACTCATATTAATGAAGAAAAATTCATGCATTAGGTGGGATACGAACCAACGCTCCCTGGATTACAAGTAACCATGAGATTACCAGTGCACACTTAAAAAAGTCCTTAATCACTAGCGACAATCTCACACTTGGGCGTTTCATTTTCACAGCCGCAGTTTTCAGACCGAGTCGAAGTAAGGATATTTCGGAAGATTTGCAACCCTTTTCCATATAATAAAATATCCTTTTCAAAACAAATAAAACCAGTAGTAAGGTGGGGGAGAGGACATAAAATTTCTCAATGAGATGAAATGAGATGTTCTCTCTTCCATTGTGGCGGTTGTGGAGAGGCTTAAGATTGAGGAAATGCGATCAGGATGTGGCAAGTGCTAAGTGGAAGTGTTGTGTGGGGTGTTTTGTGGATTAGAAATTGTTTCACAATGGCGCAGGAGGGGGGGTGTTGGAAATTTGTAATTTTGTAATTAGTCCTGTACGCAAGGGGAAATGATCGTTTGTAATTATTTTGTGCAACATCCTCTTACATGAAATTTGTTTACGTATAGGTGTTCTCAACTATTTTTTATAATTTCTGAACTAAATTTAATGAATTTGTATCCTGATTGCTAAAATTCTTAATCTTAGTTTTGTCTGCAGACCTTGTTAGAAGATTAAAGAGGAAGAAACCATTTGACTAGTGTAAATTACTTACTTTTATACTTCGTAACGGTACAGGGTACAGCGCAAAATGTAACCACCTCAACTATATAATTAAGAATATTTATGTTTATGTTTGCATATATTTTATTTTTTACTATATCATACATGTGTTAATCACTTGCGCGATGTCACATCTACTCAAATTCGTTTAACTAAATCTACGCTGAAACCAAAAGTTGAACCACCGACCTCCAGGTTACAAGTATGCCACCTTATCGATCAAGCTACTGAGTTCGGTAAAAGTCTTATCAACAATATCAATTTTACCAGGCATTTTTCTTATACTGAAATCCCGTATCATCAAACCGCTACCGAAAGCGCTAGGAAATCTTCTCTCATCAGCACTCTATCTTCTGAAGGCAATGTGAACTGGATGAAGGAAATTACGTCTTATCGCTCTCTTTCTCTCTCTCATCATGACCACAACCTTTGATTACCTTTGGTGTCCAGGGATTTCGAATCACGAGAGAGAGAGAGAGAAAGTGGGGGGAGAGAGAGAGAGAGAGAGAGAGAGAGAGATACGGGGGGGGGGGGAGAAAGAGTGGGGAGAGACACTTGTCAACTCCCTACTGAAATTCAGCCTTTATAACTTTAGTCCAGTGGGGTTGAGACTAAAATAGCTGTAAATAGAAAATTTACAAATACAGAAGTACAGAGGTAGTTGGAATTCAAATTAATTTTGGTTCGCTCTTTTTTACTTCATTCTTCTTATGTGGGTGACCAGTAGCAAAGTATCAAAGTTTACAAAGTCTTAGTGATACTTCCCAATTAGGGCTACAGAGTCCCATTATTCCAGCAGTAAGCCCAAGAGGTTTTTAGCAGTAAGCCCAAGCATTATTAAGTTGGCTGAATCCCAAATGGTACAATAGCTTGTCATGAGTCAAGTGGGTTTCGAACCCGCGACCTCTGGATTATCAGACCATAAAAATATCGAATGCGAGGATAACTTGCCAGCATAAAGTAATGGCAGTGATTTAAAGTACTTCCATATTCTAGGAAATTATTTCTGACCATGGAGGAAGTAATAGGGAATACTCATAGAATATAATAGAATAGAATATACCTTGTTTATACTGCCGAAGTAAGACTGAAGAGTCCCTGTACTCCAGCATTCAAACAGGCCATATACCTATATATTTTATGGAATCTTTCTTGATATGATGTATATCTCATGGTTAATCAATATGTCCCATAAAATCGGTCATTTTAGATAGTTATAACACAGAGTTATTCACAACACTCACAAAAAATTACTTTTCCATTAAATGTTTTGAAGTAATATTGGTAGCCATAGTGGATCTGGATAGTGTGGCAGGTTCAAGGCGTTAAATAATTAGTTCTCCATTGCTGACACCATGTTTCCGACATATTTACCATACAAAATTTTGTATTCTTGTATTAAATCCTACTCAGACTCCCGTCTCGTTCTCAAGGTGACTGGACTATTATAAATTTCTTACTTTCTTACACGCGTCTACCCCCCTTCCCCTTCCATGTCCCCTAGGACGTAATTGATCATATTTTCCGGCTCCTCTTCCTGCTCCTCTTTTCTTTTTTCTCTTCTTTCTCCTCTCTTCCCTCTTCCTCTCTTACTTCTCTTCGCTATTTTCCCATTCCTCTTCTTCTCTTACTGCTTTTCTCCATTATCCTCTACCATCTCCTCTCTTTTATTTTCTCTTCCTTTTTCTCTTCTTCTCTTACTTCTCTTCCCTCTTATCCTCTTCAATCTTTTCTCTTTTATTTTTTTCTTCCGTTTTCTCTTCTTTCTCCTCTCTTCTTCTCTTACTTCTCTTCGCGATTCTCCCATTTCCTCTTTTTCTCTTACTGCTCTTCCCCATTATCCTCTTCCAGCTCCTCTCTTTTATTTTCTCTTCCTCTTTCTCCTCTCTTCTTCTCTTACTTCTCTTCCCTCTTATCCTCTTCAATCTTTTCTCTTTTATTTTTTTCTTCCGTTTTTTCTTCCGTTTTCTCTTCTTTCTCCCCTCTTCCCTCTTCTTCTCTTCGCGATTCTCCCATTTCCTCTTCTTCTCTTACTGCTCTTCCCGATTATCCTCTTCCATCTCCTCTCTTTTATTTTCTCTTCCTCTTTCTCCTCTCTTCTTCTCTCCCTCTTATCATCTTCAATCTTTTCTCTTTTATTTTTTCTCCCGTTTTCTCTTCTTTCTCCTCTCTTCCCTCTTCCTCTCTTACTTCTCTTCGCTATTCTCCCTTTCCCCTTCTTCTCTTACTGCTTTTCTCCATTATCCTCTACCATCTCCTCTCTTTTATTTTCTCTTCCTTTTTCTCCTCTCTTCTTCTCTTACTTCTCTTCCCTCTTATCCTCTTCAATCTTTTCTCTTTTATTTTTTTCTTCCGTTTTCTCTTCTTTCTCCTCTCTTCCCTCTTCCTCTCTTACTTCTCTTCGCTATTCTCCCATTTCCTCTTCTTTTCTTACTGCTTCTTTTCATTATCCTCTACCATCTCCTCTCTTTTATTTTCTCTTCCTTTTTCTCTTCTTCTCTTATTTCTCTTCGCTATTCTCCCATTTCCTCTTCTTCTCTTACTGCTCTTTTCCATTATCCTCTTCCAGCTCCTATCTTTTATTTTCTCTTTCTTTTACTCTTCTTTCTCCTCGATCTCTTCTCTTACTTCTTTTCCCTTTTCTCCCCTTTCTTCTTCTTTTTTTACTTCTCTTCCCTCTTATCCTCTTCCATCTCCTCTCTTTCTTATAATAGTAATAACACTCTTTAGTGGATGGTAACCACCAGGCGAGGTTAATCCTCAGAGCATTTTCTACCAACTAAACTCATTTTTTTGGAAAATTCTAAAATATTAACCAAATGTTGGATTTTATTCTTATATTCTAACAGCCTAAAATTCATCAAGTATGTATTATGCGGGTGTGAGCGAAGGTTAAAAATTATGTTATTATTATCATTATAATTTATTATTATTACAAAAATGGAAACAATATAAACGATAAGAATGAAAAAAAATAGATAAATATATTACACATATACATATGTATGTCTTTTTTTTTATGCATACACATATACACACGCAATAATACTATGTCCTAAATAAAGGGCGGGGTTATTGCCTATGGTAATCTCTTCCACCCAACCCTTAAAGTTCCCTATATAAATATTTCAATAATAATATGAAAAGAAGCTAAATAAACAAATAAAAAATGTACACACATGTTGTGTGTTCGCTCAGTTTTCCTGAAAATATCATGGTTTCATCAGAATTTCGATTTTTTGTTTCTGTTGAAATTATATAGAACTCAGGATGCGATATTGCCATAATAATTATGTACGAGATAGATCTACATAACTGATGATTCTTCGTAGCTAACTTTGAGGGCGCAAACTTAAAAAGCTTTCTCCCAAAGTTTATAAACCAGAAATTCTGAAATAAACTGTTCCACACAAAGGTTCCATTCAACTCAATCTTGCCTTAAACTCTTTATTCCTTTCCTTTCTTTCTCTCTATCTCTTTCTCACTCCATCGCCTCAGCTCTTTTCTTCTCTCTCTCTCTTACTCTTCCTTCATTTTGCTCTCTTTATCTCTTTTTATCTCTCCTTTTCAACAGTTTCTCTCTCTCTCTAAATCATTTATTGCCTGACTTTCTCTCTTTATCTCCCTTCCTCTATAGATACATACTTCACTCTTTTGCCTCAAATATTGTATCCTTCTCTCATTGTTGTACCCAGTCTCCCTCTTCTGTTCTCTTATTATCTCTCCTTTAGCCCTTTTCTCTCCCTCCCCCCTTCTCTCCCTGGTTATCTCTCTCTCCTTTACTCTTTTAATCTCTCTATTCTCTCCCTTTCTATCTATCTCGCTCTCCCTGCTTTATATATATATATCTCTCTCTCTCACTCACTTTTCTCCCTTCCTATATCTCCCTCTGACTCTCTTTCTCTGTCTCTCTCTCCCCTCTCTACACATTTCTATCTCTATCTCTCTTTCTCTTATCTCTCTTTCCCTACTCTTTAACTTTCTATCTCTCCCTCTTACTCTCTTTCTCTATCTCTCACTCCTTTCCCTCAATACTTTATTTCTCTCCCTCTTCCTCCTCCCCTCTCCTCTTTCTATTCAAGAAGCAAAGCATTTCAAGCATTCGGAGCAAAAGCTCCCAAGTAGCTTTCTTTTGTTCTCAAATTCTTCAGCACCCGAAACTCAGACGAGAAAAGATATTTTCCTTCTGCTGATGAAACTCCATTGTGAATTGTGTCAATGAGTGGTTCCCAAAGTTTTCCTTTGGGGGACTGAATTTCAAAGTATTTTTTATTATTAAAGAAATACATACATGTCCAGTTCAGTATAGCAGTATAGCAGAAAAGTGAGAAGTTGTACTAGATGTACATGAATATCAAAACATACCTGGACAGTTGTTTCGAGCTTATTGGCTCTCATCAGCAGTTAATAGTTCTGAACATTCATGCCATCAACTAACCTCTCTTTTTTAATCAGTATAAACAGAAAAGTGAAAAGTAAAGACTTGTCCAATGGTTAAAAATAGGACTTTGAAGTTTATTCAGATTTTTCTTTTTTATCAAGATGAATGGTCAGCATTATTTATTTACACATATTTTTAAATACAATTTTTATACAAATACAATCAATAATAAAATAAATGGCCATGTGAAATAAACGATGTACAAGGTAATCTGACCTATATTTCAAAGTTTGTTTACAAGACCACACGGTGTTAGTTTCGGGTAAAACCAGGGTAACTATAGGGTAAAAAAAAAACAACAAACAAAACATAAATACACAAACAAACCGCGTCAGCCTTTTCAACCCAAAATGGGCTTAGGAGAAAATGGTTTCTAAAAGGATTAAGTTACCTCACTGCCCCCAGCTAGATCGTGTGATGATAAAACTCAAACACAATAGACCAACACAGAGCAGTATCGTAGACGAAACATTCCAAATCAGAGATGCCTGCAACAAAGAAAAGCATAGTGAAGTCCTTCGAGAATTGGAAAGAATCAAAAGACTTCACAGAAAAAGGTTTTAAGAAAATTCGAAAACCACCACGAACAGAGGCTATTTAGTCTTGTAATGAGTGTGAAAATCACCCTTCCGAGAGAGCAGATAGTAAAAATTGTAAAAATCACCCTTCTAAAAGAGTTTGTGAAGGCCGCTTTGGGAAATACTTCACAAGTTGCTTGTCCAGTAGTCCAGTAATGGAAACAGGTTTGTCTGTCTGTCCGTTGTCCGTTGAGGATAATCAAAAATTGCATTATGTAAAACACATTCCTTTCCTTTTCTAAAGGACAAGGTGTAATGAGGATCGTATCCTTCTTAAAGTGAGTGAACCTGTATCCTCATGATTCCTTGGGAAAAAAAAGTTCAAAGGAAGCGAAGGATTTGTTTTCCGTGATAAGTTAATAAATATCAAGGCAGTTCTTGTCCACCCATTAGAGATACTTAGGAAGGTAATAATTCTTCATTTCAGAGCATTCCTTTTTCACCTTTTTGACAGCCAAACTAACGGTATTTCACATAGAAGGAGAATTTGAAAGATTTGTGGCTATTACAAGTATTTCTTCTTCTTCTTCTTCTTCTGCCTCTTATGATGGAATTAAGGAAGAGGAAATTCAACAATGTAAAAGTTGGAGACACAACACAGGAAGAACTTACTTTAAATCTGTTCTGAAATTTCGAAAAGAACTAAAGTTGGAAATATAAAGTAAATGAAAGAAAAAATGGCTGTTCTTGTTGCTATGAAATAGATAACAATGTGTGATATTAATAATTGAGAAAATAATGAGAACTTAAACACTAAACAAAGTGAAACTGTGATGCTGTGAAGTTCAAAATTGAGTATGATTTTTTCTCCGGAATATTACAGAGTCATCAATCAAATCAAGATATTGGTCCCATTTTAAATCGATTCACAATTTCAACTAAATTACTCTGAATTTATAATTTCTTACGATCCTTAGAGACATCTGGCTCTTCTCGTGTGCGAATGGTAAATCCTTTTTTTTTGCACAAGAAACCCATGGAAGTTAATTTTTTACCCTCATTGTCATCACCACTAACCCAATTATTGTAACTTCTCCCGGATTAACTTTTTTCAAGACACAAAAAGTATCCCTGTAATGTGACCATGCTGTTGAAAGCGACGTTAAACTCAAATTAAAAATGAAAAGAAAAATAAATAAAAATTCCCTGAAGGACGCTCCTGTACCTCGTGCCTTTCTACACGAGGGGCATTTTTAATTATGATATTGTTCTTCTTGTACTTATTTTCAATTAGCCTCTGTTCCAGAAGGGTGCAAAGACAATTCATGTTATGAAGGGTAAAAATTAAGAGTGAAAAATTGCCTTTGTTATGGTAAATGAACCTGCGGATGTATCGCACACGTCCTGGCCAATCTTGTGGACAAGATTCTCTGAAGAAATTAATTAATCATTTCTTTTTAATGAGGTTAGCTTTTTTTAGAATATGGTTTTCGGCAACCACAAATTGCATCTGTCTTAAAAAATTGGTAACCACCACTGCGAAGAAGCTTATAGCATTTCCTACCACCTGAGTTAGGTGGTACCTAATAACCTTCAATGAAAGGCATTTTAATCCCACTCGGGAAGTATTCGAGTGAGAAAGTGTCTACTATATGTTATTAATAAAATTATTACTACATAAATATAGGTACGAGTATTTAGATAGGTTCTATTTTTTTTTTTTTTGTCTAAAAGTGCATTTCCTAGCGACCGCGATAGGTGACTGAAGCTACCTACTGCTATGTGTGTATTTTAATGAAGTACTTACCAAAGCAAGCGACAGGTCGCGCGACTGATAGGTATCTGACAGCAGATAGCAATAGGTAGCTTCAGTCGCCTGTCGCAGTCGCTATGATCGGAATCGCGCCTTAAGTGCGCGAACACAACGTAACCCTAGACCCTAGCCGCGGTACCATGTTATTAAATGTAAGCGGCCTCAACGGAGTCCCAAAAATCGTCTGTAACTAGGTGTATGGACTAGGGTCCAGGATAAAGGGTCGAGGCCCAGGGTCCTCGTTTTATCAGCCTGCTAAGGAATTAAAAATTAAAAGACTTTCTTTTAGTTAGACAGTTAAAAGAAAGTTTAAAATTGCAAATCACATTTGAACTGAGTAGAAAATTACATAACTGCACCAAAGACAAATCAGATTTAATAATAACAATAATAATAGAAAATCTAATAAGGTAAAAGCTTTATATTTTTTTCTGAAGACACCACTAGCCCATATGAACGAGAAATATAACATAGTCTTCTTTTATGTAAAACTGTATACAGTTCAAAAATTCCAGTAATATGTTTCCGGAGTGAGTACATTTTAATGACTTTGGTTCCCATCAAAAACGATGCATTCATGAAAATTATAAATAAATTTCATGAAAATTCTCAATTTCAATATTCCAAATGCAATAACTCACTTCAGCGACTGGAAGAGCATCCAGACCATAGTCCAGAGTGACCCCTGACAAAGAAAAAAGGTTACAAAGAAAGTAAAAGGCATCCTTAAATCTGACTAATGATATAAACATTATCCAAGACAACCCGACTTGATACAATAAGAAAAGGGTTTGAAAAAGAAGGAATAAATCCAAAAGACGCGGGGATATCCCATTATTCCCATTGAAACATGCACAATTGAATGGGTTTCGGACAAAGGACACAGGGACGATCATCAACCTGTAAAATACCTGAAGCTGACACAAAAGGATAATGATTCCAAATACCATCACACAAGAAAGGAAAAAAAAAAAATAGTTGATGCATTTTCTGAATGCTCTCCATGCACAATTGAAAGTGGAAAAAAAGGTCATAGAATACTTCATAAAGGTCTAAAGGCAGGTCTAGACGACGAGTTTTTTTTACGAGACCTGTAATAGAATTAATAGAAATGATAATAATACTACTCACTACCATAACATTACCGATAAAAATAATAGATAATAATGCTAATACATACACAAACATTTCAACACTAGGTTTCTGATAAACAATATTATACATATCTGAAATTTATTGTCAAATATTAGCTTTGTGAATAACTTGTCCAAGTTGACACCCACCTAGGAAATACGAGTATAATTATATTGGTAATGACATCAAAAATAGACATGTTGATCTTTTTTTAAAAGGTTATTGCTTTAGGGCTACCCCGGCTATCCAGATTTTGTTGATCCTGATTTCATTGACATCAATGAATAAGAAAAACAATTACCTACCTATAAAGGTACCAGTGTTTACTATACTTGCGTAAATTCTACAATGTACGGCGATGCCTGGAGTGTAAAGTAGAGTTAGGAAAAATTAATATAGGGCCATGCCTCCTTACGTAACTAGTGTACAGTCAAAGGTAGTTGCTATTGATCATAATATGGTGTTGATTTTATTGTTGAATTGTGTGATACAAACAAATATTGCAACAGTAATGATAATGATAATGCTGATTAACTAAATAGTAATTATCAATACACCCATAAAAATTATTAAAAAAAATACATAATTTAATTATTGGCATATTCTATTAAGATGTTATATTTTTTTTATAATCCCAGAATTTCTTTTACTTCATTTCCATTGTGTTGACTTAGTGTTGGTCAGTCCTTATTTTATCCTCTATCTGTTCCAAATATTATAATACATCTGTCAAACCTAAGCTCGATAAGACGGTAGACTTGTAACCTGCAGGTCCGTGGTTCAAGTCTCAAGTTCAGCAAAGATTTAGTAAAGCAAGTTTGAGTAGTTGTGACATCACGAAAATGATTAGCACAATTATGATAAAGTTATCTAATACGCCGCTGCAAACACAAACTGTCGTATCTGCAAATTTTGCCATTTTCAGTTAAGAAGTGCACATAGTGGTTTGAAACTTCCTTTTTCACGTCACGAACGGTCGTATCTGTATCTCAACTCCTTCCCGAAGTATTCAAGTTTTAAGGTTAGTCGTATGTGAGTCTCAGCAAGCACGAACCACTATGTGCGCTTCTTAACTGAAAATGGCAAAATTTGCAGATACGACAGTTTGTGTTTGCAGCGGCGAATTATGATACATTTAAAGTTTTAAAGCAATAATAATTTAGAAAATTATAACATCAAAGTGATTTTAAAGTTATCAAAAGTGATAACTAACTATAATACTCCTGAAAATAATAATAATAATAATAATACCCCTGAATCTACTACTTTTTTATTTTATTGATATTTTCATATTTTATTGATGTTGTTGACATTTTATACACAACTTTCGGCCCACCCCGTACAGGCGCTAGATAAAAAGTCACTTTACATCTGGGAGAGAAAACACAAATTGCATAAAATTACAATAAAAAGGTAAGAAAGAAAGTCTTCTCAATCTTCTTCTCCATTCCCTCTCTCTCTTTCATTCCCCCTCCTTTTCTCCATTTCACTCCCAACTTCCTTCTCATCATCTCTTCATCGCTCTCTCTCTCTGTCTCTTTCTCTTCCTTACAACCTCTTTGTTTAATTCCCTCACTATATCTCTCTGTCTGTCTGTTTGTCTCTCTCTCCCTCTCTATCTTCCCCTCTTCTCCATTTCTCTCCCCCCTCTCCCCTTCCCTTTTTCTACATCTCCCTCTAATTCGCAAGGTCTGTTCCGCGAAGATAACTGTCTACTGTCTGGAAGTCGCACTAACGACTCCCCCGGAAAAGGAAAATAATGTCAAAGTTATAATGAAACTATAATATTATCATTTTTAGTATTTTTAATAATGATTTAAGAGCATTTTTTTCTTCTTCATATTTGTGCTAATCACTTTCGTGATATCACAACTACTGAAACTCGCTTTTCTAAATCCACGCTGAAACCGGGATTTGAACCACCGACCTCCTGTGTTAATCACTTTCGTGATGTCACAACTACTAAAACTCAATTCAATAAATCTTTGCTGAACTTGAGACATGAACCACCGACATCCAGATTACAAGTCCGCCGCCTTATCGATCATGCTACTAAGGTCCGTAATGCTAATATATTGATATTTATGGGTATGATTCTGCATTGTATGTTATTGTTAATAATAACTCTGAAGCAAGATATTCATTATGCTGTTAATGATAATGATAAAAGTTAGTGGGAAGTGGGCGAAAACAATAAAACAAAATACATATAAACACTGTTTCGTGTTCATATAGGCCGGTTGGTTGGCGCTACTTGACGAGCGCTTGCCTCCCGGCGAGCTTGCTTAGACAATAGTTATGCTTAATATAGATGATGATGATTGTAATTTGTAACCAACACGATAATAATAATAATAATAATAAAACAACGATAACATTAAAAGGCACCCCAATAAAAAGTATAAAACTTTTCCAAAATTGTGTCAGCCCAGCGAGAGGGAAATATAAGCATCAGGATCTTGGCAATTACTGCAAGACTGTCTTGTGTTTTAGCCTCATATAAAGACGTCTGTGCCGTTAACGAAGACGATTTTATTATTGTTGACTATGATATTCATCAGGCAGGGAGGGGTAGATTTGCGGAGAATGCCTCCGAGAAACTGCAACGCTTATAATAACGGTAAACATAGATTTTTCTTGTCGCCTTGTAAAGTTAATGTTGCGATGATGAAATGTCATTTATTTTTTCAATAACTGATTATTTTGTGACGATACTTTAGTAACAGGATTTTGGCAATATCTGTAAGACTGTCTAGTATTTTGACCTTACAAAAAGCGGTCTGTGCCGTTTTCTTGCCAACGTTGAGATTGGTATTCGCCATGATTAAGACGCGAACCCACGACCTACAAGTTACAGGTTCGCTGTCTGAACAATCGAGTTGATTAAGTGATGGTTATTGTAGAAGACAGCAAGAAAACCAACTGACATTCCATGAAAGTTGTTAAAAGTCCGTTGGTCATTATTATTGTCAAATATTTCAACAAATAGGTAATAACAACAAACAATAAACATGTTTTTCTTTTTCGTCAAATGATCAAGAAGACCGGTTTAGCCGTTTCGAAGTAAAAATTAAGACCTAAAAGGTACTCTGGGAAATATATGATATAATATGTTAATAAGCAGGCGCGGTCGGTGGGAAAATGTTTCGGGGGTGCTGCCACATAATCCGGACAAAAAATGGGATTTATAGAGTGGCTTTCTTTAATATCTAACAAGTTTGAGTGTATCTATTATGCCAATCATTGTAATAAATTAATTATTTTTTAAAAAATTGCAATGATTTTCAAAGTGTACGAAGCCAGGATTTGAAAAAAACACTCTTTTTACTTTTTGTTATTATCTGTCCTGGTTTCAGAGTTTTCAGTGAAACCCTTACAATTAACACTGCGACCTAATTAGATCTATTGTGACAGTTATTTTTTTTACTTTTTGTTTGGGGTGCTGCAGTTCCGCAGCTCCTCAGCACCGGCCGTGCCTGTTAATAACGTTAATGACATTATCTCATTAACATTTTAAATATTTTCAAAAGGTACAAGTGTTCCTATCAGGAATATTAGGTTAACTATAAGGACTTCCTGATGTGATTAAAAATTGTTAGTTTAAAATTTCAGGAGGCACCAAAATTATCGTCTGAGAAAGATTATTCTATTGATAACCTTCAGGAAAGTCACCAGAAGTTCAGTAAAACACAGGTGTCAAATGAGCGGTTCCCAAACTTGACAAGGCTTTATCAGTGCCCCGTTCCAGAAACACTCTCCACTCTCAAAATCCCCGAATCCC
This sequence comes from Bactericera cockerelli, assembly GCA_024516035.1. Classification (NCBI taxonomy): domain Eukaryota; kingdom Metazoa; phylum Arthropoda; class Insecta; order Hemiptera; family Triozidae; genus Bactericera; species Bactericera cockerelli. The sequence goes on from CM044962.1 coordinate 29,552,921, forward strand.
GTTTCAACCGTCACACAACGCATTCTGATTAGTTATTGCGTTCAATAACTAATCAGTTGATTTTTCTTTATATTCTTTTAGACCATATAGTTTGATTGAAGCAGCACCTATCGATATACGATTTTATCTGCCAGAGGAGTCAATGGGACTGGGTATGACTGTAAGCATTTTCATAAATACTTAAAGTATTTAAAGTAATTCATAAACAAAAAATTTTGCCAAGCATGGTTTCCCACTTTTTAACAGGCAGGAACAAGTCATTATTTTCCCCCCGTGTGCTCTTTGCCCAGCGAAAGGTGTATAATAAAAAAAAGGGTGATACCACCATGTAGTATCACGTGAAAACCCCTGCACATTGGATGATCTACTTCAGGCAAACGAAAAAGCCCTAAATGTTTCAGAGTATATTGGAAGCACAAAATTTGACCGAGGAATGAAAGAGGACACGAAAAATAAATAATAAATAAGTAATGAAGTGAGTTTGAGTAATTCTGATCAACACAATAATAAAAAATACCTTCTGTTTTTAACAAATTGACCTTAGTAGCTGGGAACCGCTGAGCCAATCGATTTTACAATTCGCAGGTGACCGAATAAGAAATAGTGTAGTTAATTAATTAGCATTTAAACAGAGGAAGTGAGACAGGTAGCCATTTTTATCATATTGATCAACAGAATCGTTGTCAACAATCACATTATCACCAAAGTGTTATAATAATAATAAGTCCTAGGGGAAGTAGTCACTGTGGCAGAGCGAGTTAGCGCGCTAGGCATTGCACACATAGTGACCTGGGTTCGATTCCCAGCGGGGGAGGATTTTTTCTGCTCTGTACTTGGACTTGGATGTTCGGGGTCCACTCATACCTCGTGAGGAAAAATGAGTAGCTGCTTTAATGTGAAGCAGCGACCAGTGGCAGAATCTTAGGCAAAAAAATAATACAAGATATTGTAAATTAATGTGGTAAAGTCCTATGATTCTGCGCTACCCACTAAAATTGTGGCATAATAACACAAAGAAAAAGCATATTATTATTATAAGTCCTAGGGGAATAGCAACTAGAGAGAAAACTTTGGATCAAGTCCACCAGCTAACATCCTCCCCACATCATTATTATTAAATGCTTTATTAGATACTAAGACATATTATATAAATGTAAAATACAAAATAATTAATATAAAAAATGGACACAATGTAAACAATAAAATGAAAAAAAAATAGATAAATACATAGATGCATATGTCCTAATTAAAGGAAGGGGTTTTTGCCAGTGGCAATCTCTTCCACCCAACCCTTTGTGAATAGAACAACCCCAGGAGACTTGATCATAGATCCCTCTTGGGGTTGGTTCACACCCTCAGGTTGTGAAGATACCTAAGTGCAAGAAAAATAATATCCATTAATGTTTTTTCTTTGTGTTATTATTATTTTTTTTTTTTTTTGTTTTTGCGCAGAACCAAAGGACTTTACAATTTTCGTTGAGATGATCTATTCAGAGAATAATCTATTTTTTTTTTTTTTGCATAGAACCAAAGGATTTTAAAATTTTCGTTGAGATAATCTATTCAGAGTTACTAGAACAAAATTTGAGGATTGAAAGGGAGATTTGGGGATTTTGAGAGTGCTTCCTGCAACGAGGCCCCGATAGCAATGTGTGCGTTCTCTGTTTTTAGTTCTGTAGCATGGACGTTTGGACAATGGGCACTGGTCTTCCCCCTGTTTCAAATTGTACATTTTTTGAGCTCTACAGGCGATTTCGGTGGTTGAACCTAACGTTTACAACCCATAAGCGCCCAGTGGTACCATATGGTACCAACAAGACCGTTCCAAACATTGTCTTATCTTGCAGAGACAAGTTAGTATATTCGGTGTTCTGTTTACGTTAAATGATAGAAAAGAGTATGATGCTTAGAAATATTGTTTGGTTGGCGAGTGATCTTGGACAGAGACGGACGTCGGAGCTCCGAAAATTGGTGAAATTTTGCGGCCATGTCTTCGAGCAGAATTCTCTTTGAGTAAGTTCTTTCACTATCTTTTTTTAGATATTTAAAAAAAAATATATATTCTCAAGAGTATAAAGATATATTTTACAATCACTTTTAATTAAATAATTTTCCATAGCGCCTGTGAGAGGGCTCCCTTTTTTGTTGGTACCATATGGTACCACTGGGCGCTGCCCGTGTCATTTGAAAAAGTAATTTACTTCATTGCATTTACTTGCGTTTACTTCATTTTTGACTTTATTTATTTGTATTTCATTATTTTATTTATAAAAAGTTAATTTTTATTTGTGTTTTTCAGAAGGAATCTTACTTTGGCTGATGTAATCGACCTGCTCGACGGTGAGGATCTTGCTTACAACGCAGCAGACATCCATGTTGAACCACCCGAACCATCAGTTTTTGACAGATGAGGACTCAGGCAACGAAGATGATGCAGTGATTGATAATCTCTCAGATTTGTCAACGTAGAAAGACCCAATGCTATAGGCGATTATAATAAGCACATGGGAGGTACGGATTTAGGTGACCAAAATATCAACAGGCATAGGATCAACATTCGTGGCAAAAAATGGTGGTGGGGAATATTCACTTGGCTTTTGGACGCATCAGTCCAAAATGCTTTGGTTCTTTACCGCCAAATTCACCCAGAAGACAGAATCACTCAACTGGACTTCCGCAGAAATATCGTTACGAATTATTTAACAAGGTACTCTGAACCATTTGGGAGGATTGGCCGCCCCCGTGCCCTGAGAATGGCGAATGCAGCCAGATTCGACAATATAGGTCAATTAGTCGTAAGTACTACAAACAATGCTCGTCGTCGATGTGTAGCAGCTGGTTGTTCTTCAAGAGTTCGTACTATGTGTATGAAATGTGATGTAGGCCTTTGTATATTTTTTGTATGGCCTTTGTATGCATATTTTGTAACTCCTTCTTGTAAAAGGGCATAGAAAGTTAGGAGACAAATTGATAAGCTTTTGTTTGTATAGTAACTGCCTTTTGTTAATATTATTAAAATAAAATAAAAAACCTTTGAAACAGTAAACAATTAGTACGATTTTATTACTCTCTCTCCTATTTTTTTTGACACGGGGAGCGCCCAGTGGTACCATATGGTACCAGCAGAAAATTGGCCATATCTTGGAATTGGTAAATTTTTTTACAAAGTTTCTTTCTTTTTAATTGCATCCAAACAATATTTGCAATCTGAAAACTAGTGTTTCACATTGAAAATCAAAACAAAAAAAAACTCGGGCGCTCGTGGGTTAAGGGCAGGTGTACCCATTACGCAATACACATGGGCAAACCTCGTTGATCTGGTTAATAAAATGTACCATAAGAAGAAATAATAGAGAGGAGATTTTCTTCCCACCCCCCCTCTCTCTCTCTCTCTCTCTCTCCTTATCTCTCTCTTCCTCTCACTCTCTCTTTGCCTCTCTTTTCCTCTCTCTCTCTTACTCTCCTTCTCCTCCTCTCTTTCTCTCTCTCTATCTACCCCCTCTATGGCCTCTATCCCCCCTTACTGCCCCCTCTCTTTCTCCCCCTGTCTTGCTTCCTCCCCCCCCTCAGGAGCCGAGAGAGAGCTGAGACCGCCCCGCCCCCCCCCCCCGGCTTCAGGACCTTCAGGATTGAAAGGCAACACAAAGGAGCCTGGGTGACAGGCCGCCACTCTCAGCTGGCGAGGTCAGCACAAAAGAGAAGACGAGAAGACAATAGACAGCACAGCGCCTTTGCTGACTTGATGACACTGACTGCTGACTGGGAGTGCAATCTCTGACTGGAAGCTCCTTCAGGGTGATAAGGGGAACAATTCCTCTCTCTCTCTTACTCTTTTCTGTTTGCTATTTCCACTCTCCGGTGCTCTTTTATGCTTCCATTCTATCTCTTATTTTCCCTCTCTCTCTCTCCCATCTTTCTCTCATTTCTTTTCTCTTTTATCCTTTTCTCTTTTCTTTTCAATTTTTTCCTTTCTCTCACCCTTTTTTCGCCAGCTTTCTCTCTTTTATTTTCTCTTTCTTTCATTCTCTCTCTCCTTTCTTGCTCTCTTTCCTTTTCTTACAGGAAAAATGAAAAAGACATTGTTTCTTTCTATCGATCAGCACACAAGACACACACCCTTTCTCTCTCTCTCATTCTATTTCCCTCTGTATCTTAGGGGTATAGTTTATAAGCAGGTCAGCAATCTCTTTGTCTTTTTCTCTTCTCTCGTATCTTTCCCATTCTTTTTTTCTCATTTTCTTTGTAATATATCGATAACTGATATCTCTTAACTCTTTTCATTCCTCTCTATCTCTGTCTATCTCTAAATCTCTCTCTCTCTCTTTCTCTCTCTCCCTCTTTCTCTCACCCTCTCTCTTTCTCTCTCTCCCTCTCTCGCATTCTATTTCCTTCTGTATCGTATATAAGGGTATAGTTTATAAGCAGGTCAGCAATCTCTTTGTCCCTTTCTCTTTTCAGGCATCTTTCCCATTCTTTTTTTCTTCTTTTCTTTCTGATATGTCGATAACCCTCTTAACTCTCTTCTTTCCTCTCTATCTCCATCTTTCATTCTCTAAATCTCTCTCTCTTTCTTCCTCTCTCACTATCTCTCTGTCTCTCTCTCCCTTTTTCTCTCTCTCTCATTCTATTTCCCTCTGTATCGTAGGGGTATAATTTATAAACAGGTCAGCAATCTCTTTGTCTCTTCTCTTCTCACGTATCTTTCCCATTCCTTTTTCTCTTTTTTCTTTGAGAGAGAAAGAGAGAGGGAGAGATAAAGAGAGATCTAGGGGCTGTAGGAAAGAGTAAGTACGGACCTCAGTAGCTTGATCGATAAAGCGGCGGACTTGTAACCCGGAGGTCGGTGGTTCAAGTTCCGGTTTCAGCGTAGATTTTGTAAAGCGAGTTGGAGTAGTTGTGATATCACGAAATTCATTAACACAAATATGATAACATAACTTACTGAAATTTAGGATCCAGGAGATACCTGGACAGCTATTTGGAGCTTAATTAGCTCTCATTAAAAGTATTTCTGAATAAATGTACATATGTGTACAATTGTACATATTTATGTACATGATATATGTACATAAATATATAATTATGCTATCAGCACCAGTCTCTGTAGCATCAAACAACCTAAAGTTCAATTTGAAAGTTGATATACCTACTAATAGTCTAACCTCTAACAAATATGGTTATTTATGTTTAAACTTGAATATGTTAAAGAATTTCTTTCAATAAATCATATAAATGTATACAATCTTCCATTTCTGCTTGTTGTATAGTTACATATTTATTTTTATGTGTTATTTACCTACCTATGTGGTGTGTTATCCATTATACATATACCTATTTATATACTCTCCTGTACCACTATCGATGTATATATATCAGATATATATCGGAATTTATGTACAGTCTATTTCATTGTATCAATATCTATTTGTCCAACACATCATTTGTCATTATCTCCACCTATGTGTCTGTCTGGACACTTAAACCTGAGATGATCCCCTTGCCTCTCTCTCTCTCTCTCATCTTTTCTTTACTCACTAATGATTCACCTCCAATAAAATAGTCCCTGTTGGAAATAAGAGATGTAGGCCAAATTGTCAATCCCTCCAACACCGTGACATTACACATGAACATGGAAAGTGAAGTAGGTAAGCAACACCATTTTTAATTTCCTCTCATTTTGCGACTTGGCGCCAAACTATGAAATAGGAGTAAATATCTAGGATTTGTTAATCGAAGCCACTATCACAAGTATCAGCTAGTATAAACTAGCTGTGATTGGTTGAAACTCAGACTTAAAGTTTATCTTTGATATAATCTTATTTTATAAATAGACCCGTAAAGGGACAACCGTCAGTTAAGTAGTAACACCAAGTATTATTATTTTGTGGTCAAAATCCCAAGTGGGAGGATAACTTGTCATGTCCCTCCTGTTTCTCGAACCAGCGACCTCTGGATTACCAGTCAAATGCCTTGACCACTGAGCTACCGGGACAGACGTGTGCTACTGAGCTAAAGTGATAACCGTCAGACGAAATCTACTGAAGATTTCGAGCAGATTTCTATCATACGTTCTTTTGCCTCCGCAGCGACCATTTCAAAAGTCATCGGTACAGAGATTGAGGTGCTGCTTCCCCTGGTCCTCCTAATTCCTAATTTATTCATGGTCCCGACTATTAATCATTGCAGAGGCATTGTGGAGTGACAATAGTATCCCGGGACGGAACTATCCATCACATTTTAGAGGAATGAGAGATATTTTCTCCTTTAAATTGTACAAAAATACACTATTGTTGTTTGTTGAGAGATAGGTGGGTATGATAATTATATGTATGTCTACATATACAGTATAAACAAATACTATATTTTCATGCATCTATATGTATCGTAGAATTCGTAAGTTTTGATCTGATTCATTTGATTGGAAACATTTGACAGATACCTACATACTAGCCGTGTGAGGCCACAACAAAAAAATTGTACACAAATTACTAGCGCCTTTAACAGAGTTGACGTTCCATCACTTACAGATTGACTCATTCATTCACTCAGTCACTGATAATTATTCCGTGTTCGTGAAATAGGCACAGAGTCTTTAAGCACTCGCTTTCCATGCGGAAGGTTCCGGGTTTGAACCCCCGCGCCGACATAAATTTGTATATTCAAAACTTGGATACAGTTGTTTATAAGGGATACCTTCCTGTACGCTCGCACCTCAATGGGAAGTATTGTGTCTTTTCTCGCCCATCACAGGGGAGGCATACTACGGGATGGGCGGGCTACAACACAGACCACAGAGAATTATATTATCAACGCTCAGATCCAATCTCTAATAGGCTCCTTTCATATCCATCGATTTAACTTGGTTTTAACGTACTGATTTGAGATAGTCAGGACGAAGCTACCCACATTAACCTCATCCAACATGGGTGGGGAACCCACTCATCCCTAGCATGAGTGAATGAATGAGTCTGTTCGGAGGGAACAGAATTTCCTGTTTGAAAAGTCTGTTCAAACCGGGGATCGAACTCAGAATCTGTGGATTACGGGCAATAGTCACAACCGTTACGCCACGGATTCTGCCTAATATAAAGCATTAAGAGACTTAAGACGAAATTAAAAGACAAAATAGATAACTTAAATCCTTGCTTAGCATCTGAGGCATTACGCAATGACTAACCATCAGGAGGTCGGTGGTTCAAGTCCCGGATTCAGCGTGGATTTAGAAAAGCGAGTTGAATTGAATTGAATACTTTTATTAATTTGTACAATAATGATATTATAAACAATACATCTCCTATGAGCTAAGGCTAACTTCTGAGGAAGTTTCATAATCAAGATCGCCGGAAGGCGAGCGCTCGTCAAGTAGCGCCAGCCAACCGACCTATATTAACACGAAACATAATTTATAATTATGTATTTTGTTTTATTTGTCATATCAAGAAAGTGATTAACACAAATTTTCTTCTTTTTCTTAATTTACTCTGTCTTATCCGTCAACCTCATGGTTGAGGTTGGTAATTGGTTTTGGCACATTTTTTTTTTTCCGGCTGGATGCCCTTCCTAACGCCAACGATTCTATTTATTTTTTTTGAAAAACTGAAGTATCTTTCAACATCGCAACATCGAAAACTGTAGCTCCTGTGAAATTTTCATAGAAAATATTTAATTTTCGACCAAATTCGTTATATTTTATATCAAATTAAAGTGCTTTTTTCGGACTATCATTGTGTTGTGCTGATTTTCTTACAAAGTGAATCTAAGAACAGTTATAAGCTTTTTTAAGTGTCAAAGATAAATATTTTTCCAAATAACAATCTTCGTTACCAAGGTAACGCCAAGCCGTTCCACACGGTCGGGTCATTTAAATTTTGAAACTAAGATTAATATCATTATCAAATTCTAGCCAGTGATAACAAATCAAACGCCAAGCCGTTTCAAACGGTCTGTTTATTTTACACTATTGAAAGAAATATAATTAATATCATTATCAAATTTTAACCAGTGATAATAAATCAGTGAAACACTTTAGACTCAGTTCCACTGAGACATTTTTAACCTAATTTAATTATGACCTTGTAACAATTGGAACTTAATTAGTTTATGTTAACATGTTTCTATACTAATTAAAAACACTGACCATTTTTCTATTAAATTTGAATAATTAATTATTATCTACTTTATTTTATGATGTCTAATTCATCAGATGTAAATCTAACTAATGTGAATGACAAGTTTTCATCTCGTATGTTAATTTTTGAAAATGAACTTGAGCGAATAAAGTCCTCTGTTCCTCAACCTGTGCTATCAGACGTCTCTGCTCTTCAAGAGGCTTTTCAGTCATTCAAAAATGAAGTTCAACAAACATTCATACAAATAAGATCTGAAATAGATGCCTGCCATTCTAGAATGAACGATATGGAACAATACTCTAGGCGTAATTGCCTTCTCATTCATGGTATGAAAGAATACGAAAATTCCCAGAATGAAGTGGATTGCGTTACTACTCTACTGAGCCTATTCCGGAATAAAATGAAATTGAATATCACGGAACAAAATATTGATCGATGTCACAGACTAGGACCAAGTAAAAAACAAGGAGATAAATGTAGAGCCATCATCGTGAAATTCATATCTTACCATCACCGTAGACTGGTTTTCTTAAATAAAAAAATGTTGAAGGACAGTGGCCTTTATATTTCGGAATCATTGACAAGAACTAACTTTAAATTATTATCTGAAGCAAAACGATTATTTGAAAAGGAAAATGTATGGTCTGTGGATGGCAGAATTATGGTAAACCTAGGTACAAGGAAGTTTGTAGTAAAATCTTTTCGAGATCTTCAATCCCTGCATTTGTCTCATACTGAATATACATCCAGAAATGTACAAGGAACTGCAACTGCTTCTGCTGCTACTGAACAACCCGCGTCCTGCTCGAACATGGCTGTTGATAGTGCTGCGGAAATGAAGACTCCGCCCAATCTGCCTTCTGATCATACGCGAAATTCAAGATCAAAGACAAAGACTAAATCTTCAACTCCAAAGAAAATGAAAAGGCGTCACGCTAGAAAATGGAACTAATCCAAACACTTCAATGTACATCGGAATTTTTTTTTTAATTTATTTTCACTTATTAATTATACAATCGCCTTTTTTTTTTTTTTTTTTTTTTTTTTATAAATATTTTTTTTTTTTTTTTTTTTTTCTTCAGGCGATAAATTTGGTCGCTGTTTAATCAATATTTTCAACTTATTACAAGGTCGCTTACTTGTTATTGTTTTTCTGTTGCCCTTTTCCTACTTTATTTTTATTTATTCATTTTTTGTTATATTTTATGTCAAATTTTAATGATTCTTTTGTTTTTCCAGGAAATGTTTATTCATCCAGTTCCAATGTCAGCGATTCTCAAAGTTCTCAGTCGTCAGGTCAATCTCTTCCACTATCAGCAGCGTTACTACAACACTTGACCCCATTCAACGCCTCTTTTAGAGTTGCCCATATTAATGCTCAGTCTCTGGTGGGGCATCATGCTGACCTCTTATCTACGTTTAATAATAAATGTTTTCATGCAATTCTTGTTTCAGAGACTTTCTTGAAGCCTTCATTGCCAAATGTAGTTGCTGATATCCCTGGCTATCAGTTGATAAGAAACGATAGACTTCATTCGGGATGTGGTGGTGTGGGAATCTACCTTCGTGACGGCATTGAATATTCTATCATTCAATGTTCTGATCCGAAGATTAAGAACACCATAGAATATATTCTATTGGAGGTTCACTACTGTCACAAGAAGCTCATGTTGGTTGTTGTTTACAGGCCTCCCAGGGTTGCTTACTCTGATGACCTACAGTCTCTCCTTACCACTTATCTACCTTTCTATGATGATGTCATAATTATGGGTGATTTCAATTGTAATCTGGAGGTAGATAATATTCTATCCAAAAGATTTAAAGACTTAGTAAAATCTGTTAGTTTATCTATTTTACCTTCTAAGCCTACTTTTTATCAAGATAACTATCATAGTTTGCTAGATCTGGCAATTGTTAGGTCACCTAATAAAGTTCAATATTATGAGCAAGTTTCTGCACCTGGTTTTTCGCACCATGATCTAATATTCATGGCTTACCAACTGGGTAGAGTTAAATATTCTCTTCGAAAAATCAAGTTCAGAAACTTCCATAATTTGAATGTTGACAATCTGATTGGAGATGTAGAGAGGTCTAACTGGGATCGTTTAACTGAACTGAATGATATCGATGCCAAAGTCGAGATGTTTACTAATATGATAACTAGTCTTCTTAATAAGCATGCTCCGCTCAAAAATGCCAAAGTTAAATACCCACCTACACAATGGCTTACTCCTCAGATATTGAAGCTCATGAAGCAAAGAGATCGCGCTTTTACCAAGTACAAGCATTCTCGTTCTCTACATCATTTTGATAAATTTAAAATATTACGGAATCGCTGTACTCGATCTGTTCGTGATGCACGAGAGATTTATATATCTGAGGGGATTGCATCTTGTCGTGATGAAAAATCACTTTGGCAATTTTTAAGAAGCCTAGGTATTAATGTGGAATCTTCGACTAAACAACTTGATCCTCGGTTCAGTTTGGATGATCTCAATACATTTTTCGTTACACCTCCTATGAACATCAACCCAACACACAAGCTAAATGTGATTGATTCTTTACTTAGACAACCTAACCCAACACATCCAGAATTTAGTTTTGATGAAATTTCTTGTCAAGATGTTAGACAAGCTATCAGTTCTATTAAATCAAACGCATCTGGCAATGATGGTCTTTCGATAAAGTTTTTGAAATTAATTTTGGATTTCATTGTGATCCCTTTGACCCACATTATCAATTCCTCTCTTCGTTCGGGTAAGTTTCCTACACAATGGAAAATCGGTCGTGTTCTTCCTTTACCCAAAATATCCAAACCTACAGGATTAAACAATTTCAGGCCTATATCTCTTCTCCCCGTATTATCGAAAGTCCTTGAGAAAGTAGTTCATCATCAAATAATAAACTTTTCAAATTCCAACAACCTGTTTAATCCTTATCAATCTGGGTTTCGATCGGGTCACAGCACAACTACTGCTCTGATTAAAGTTACTGATGATATACGCAAAAGTATGGATAATACTAAAGTTACTATCCTACTACTATCAGACTTTAGTAAAGCTTTTGATTCGGTTGATTTTGATATACTTCTCACTAAGCTCTCAAAACATTTCAATTTTTCACCTATTGTACTACATTGGTTTAATACCTATTTACGGGGTCGTCAGCAGTATGTTTTTAACCAAGATTCAAGCTCTTGCTTACTTCCTATCAATACAGGGGTACCTCAAGGCAGTATCTTAGGGCCACTATTATTTTCAATATTTATCAACGATATATCGTCAATTTTTAAATACTGTAAATATCATCTATATGCTGATGACTTACAACTCTACATTGAAACTTATGTGGATGATATCAATGAAGCTATTTTCAAGATGAATACAGATCTTAATGCTTTAAAGGCCTGGACTCAAAACCATGGTATAATCCCAAATCCAAAAAAGTTTCAATCCATCATTATAGGGTCTCAACCACTATTACATCGGGTATCTCAGTCCCATATACCTCCCATCATTTTCAACTCTGAAGCAATCCCATTTTCCTCTTGTGTAAAAAATCTTGGTTTACTTTTTGATGCAGATCTTCAATGGAACTCTCAGGTTATTCACATTTGTAAAAAAGTGTATCGAAAGTTTCATTCCCTGAAACGTTTGCAAAGGTTTTTGCCCCGAAAGACAAAGCGGCTCCTGTGTACTTCTCTTATATTTCCTTTAATTGAATATGCTGGAGCTGCTATGTCAAATATCACTGGGAACCTACTTAAAAAACTTCAAACGTATCAGAATGCTTGTGTTCGATACATTTTTGGGTTGAAGAAATTCGATCATGTTTCAGCAAATCGACGAATTCTTCAATGGCTACCAATCGATAAGAGGTTAGAACACCAGAGATTGGGCTTACTATGGAAAATAATGAAGGAGGGTTCACCTCCATATCTTCATTCATCATTTCACTCACTTTCTTCATTTCATAGCCATAACACTCGCTCCACTCATCTCTCCATTCCACCTCATCACACAAACCATATGGGTAATAGTTTTATAGTTAATGCTGTTCGATCCTGGAATCAATTGCCTGATGAACTTAGAACCTTGGAAAATCGCTTGACATTTAAAGCTTTGACGAAGGAACATTTCTTGGAAAATTGAATTATTATTATTAATTTTTTTTTTTTTTTTTTTTTTTTTTTAATTAGTGTTATTATTATTATTTTTTCTTTTTTTTTCTTTTTCTTTTTCTTTTTTCTTTCTTTCTTTCTTACATTTATATATATATTTACTTTTTTTTATGTATATATATCCATGTACATATTTTTATTTATTTATTATTATTTTATTTTATTTAATACTTGATAATCTAGATAGGGAAACTTTAAGGGTTGGGTGGAAGAGATTGCCATAGGCAATAACCCCGCCCTTTAGTTAGGACATATGTATATATTTTATTTATTTTTTTCTTGTGTTATATTATTATTATTGTCATTTTTATATTTACTTTTTCCCATTATTTGTCTGAATTTGTCTGTATGTTCTACTAATAAAGTGTTTCTAAATAAATAAATAAATAAATAAATATTTGATTTAACGTCCTGGATTAGGAAGGGGGTTTTACCCTCCATTCGCTGGGAATCGAACCAGCTATCCACATTAACCTCATCCAGCCTGGGTAGGGCCGAAAATGTCAGCCTCACATGTACGGAGGGAACAGAATTTTCTGTGTGAAAAATATGGTCCGACCGGGGATCGGACTCAGGATCTTTGGACTACGGAAAGTAGTCACAACCGTTACGCCACGGAGGCTGGCGAATAACACAAATATGATGACCTAATTTGATACTTATTCATTTTCCCCTTCATCTCTTCTAATAATCTCCGCTAATTTTTTTTTTACCAAACATAGTTTATCTTTTGAATCCGAAAATCCAATCATCTACTCACCTGTCAAAGATCAAGTATACCTGACTGAACTCAGGAAAGAAAAAAAAAGGATCCCCTCCTTTTATGTCCAGCTAAAATAATTGAGGTGGATGTAAAGAAAATACTAAGTCCAGCCGGACCCATTTGTTTTTTGTCACACAAGTTTCAAGAAATCCTTTTTATTTATTTAATATCTCTATAAATAAACAATAAAATTATATATTTAATTATTCGTCGGCTGGGAGGTAAAACTGACCATCTCCATTTGGTCATTCAAATCTCCACCAGACTTTCAGCTAAAAATTGTTTTTTTTCTTTAACTTTTGATTTTCAGCCAATAGTTAGGTTAATTTCCGACAAAAGTTACAAAACATCGAGAAATGACCAACTGTCACTTGGTTAGTTTTACCTTCTAGCCGACGTAGGTATATGCATACACTTGAATCTGGGTTAGAGAGAAAAAATTCCAGGTCTCTCAAATCCAGGTTTGCCTGTATCCAAGTTTCGGCTGCAGAGATAGAAATTAGGTAGCTCTTTCATTCTTTATTCTAAACCAGTTTTTTAATTGTTTTTTAACAAGTGCATTACTCGCACGTCACGTTAAATGATCTCTTGAATGCAACTGTTAACATCACACGACTTTCCTAACCCCCCGAGCAAAGCGTCAAATTCATAATTATTTAATACTTACGACTCAAAAAGAAATCGAATGAATTATCTGTCACTGTAAATAAGCAACGTCGAGCGATACACTTGAACAGGTAATTATTGGAACCCTCGTGATGCTATTGCCGGTACCACTCAGGCTGGGTGAGGTTAATTTGAGTAGCTAGTTTGTGAGTTTCTAGAGAATGGAGGGCAACACCTCCGTTGTGATATGACCATCCAGTTGAAACCGACGACGTTATACCGAAATTTAAAAAAGAAATCAAACATCGCAGTTGAAATTTGGCGAAAATATTTGATATGGCTAACCCTTTTCTCTAAAATTCTAAAATAGGTGGAGGCACTGAGAGAGGTGGACACCGAAAATTTCAGCCAAGCGCATTACTTTCCTTTTTTTTATAGGATAATCAAAGTAAAAATACCATACTTTCCTTATGATATAGGATAAGAAAAGTAAAATTACAATACTTTCCTTGATTTATAGGATAAGGAAAGTAAAAAAAGAGATACGGAAAAGTGACCACTTCAAAAAAAAAAAAAAAAAAAAAAAAAAAACATCAAGAAAAGAGGGGTTTCTTTGATTTTGTTTAGCCATGCAAACTTGAGCCTTTTATGATTATTCTAATTTTTCAAACAAAATGTGAAGGGGGGGGGGGGGGGTTGGGTTGAAAGACAGATTCAGGGGGCAAGGAGGTAAAGGACAGTGTTTAGGGGTGGGGGGGGGGGGGGGATAAGAAGAAATAAACAATCAGGACGGTAGGTAGTCCTGACACAAATGAGCGTCATTTAGAATCTCTTTCCTCATTTTTTCTCTTCTTTTTTTCCTGCATGACCATATTTTCCTACTTTGACATTTTCCTTGATTATTTGCCTTTTCCTCCCCACTAAGGAGCTGCCTCAGTACTCAGTAGGTTGATCGACATGGCGGTGGACTTGTAACCTTGAGGTCGGTGGTTCAAAGATTTAGTACAGACTGTTCAGAGAGTGGTATTTTCTCTCCTTTGTCTTTTGTTATTAAGGGTAGTGCGGAAGAGAATGCCGTTAGCATTAGCACCACCCTTGATCGAGATGTATGTATAATGTATATATTCTATGTCATTTGTAAATAAAACTTGATCCAACATGTTTAATAACATAGTTGTGACATCACGAAAGTGGTTAACACAAATATGATATCTATCGAGTGACAATGCCAGGATTCAAACTACATCTACTTGATTTTGGCACCGTAAAATTCCTGTCCCCATCTTCTCTGTCTTCTAACGTCTTGGCTCTCTTCCTTTATTTATTTATTTATTTACACTTTATTTTTTATACAATACATACAACAATAAATTATTAACAAAGATAAAAAATTAACAATAGGTATTTACAAAATAAGATATAGAAAAAAAAATAATAATAATAATAAATTTAAATGTACAATGTATTGTAATCCGGGGCGAAGTTAATGCCTTAGGCATTCTCTGCCACTTAACCCCGGATACAAAAAACTCCCTCTCTTGGATACAAAGTATTTCTCCAGTAATCAATGAAATCTATAAGAGTCAGCGTTGAAGGAGCGTTCAACGCACCAGTTCTTGGAAGAATCACTGAATTTAATCAATGTCCGAAGTTAAGAGGCATTCAGCCAGGTGAAGTCTTCGTGATGCTGGCATTCCGGGCTCCGGCCCAACACAGACCGGGCGAAGTTTTATTTATTTATTTAGAAACTCTTTATTAGCAGAACATATATACAGACAAACAATGGTAAAAATTAAATATAAAATTGACAGTATTAATAATATAAACAAGAAAAAAATAAATAAAATATATACATATGTCCTAACTAAAGGGCGGGGTTATTGCCTATGGCAATCTCTTCCACCCAATCCTTTTATGTGCATAGCGGGTTTGAAGTTAATGTGCATAGCGGGTTTCTAAATTTCCTCCGAATGAAGAGTAAAACCCCCGTTGAATATGACCATGCATTTGAAAAATGACGTCAAACCCGAATAAAACACAAAAATTCTCTAAGGCATTAAGTTGATGAAAAAGAAAACCTAAAAGTTATAGAAGAAAACGTGGAAATCATAGGTGTTGGGAGGAAGGGAGAGAGAGAAGAAGAGAGAGAGAGAGAGAGAGAATGAGAGAGGAGGAGGAGGAAAGAGATAAAGAAATAGAGAGAGAGAGAAAAGAGAGAGAGGAGGAGAGAGAGAGAGTAGGGGAGGAGGAAAGAGAAAAGAGAGAGAGAGAGGAGAGAGAGAAGAGAGAAGAGGAGAGAGAGAGAGAGAGAGAGAGAGAGGAGGGAGGGAGAGAGTTAGAGGGAGAGAGAGATAAAGAGAAAAAGAGAGAGAGAGAGGAGGAGAGATATTGAGATAAAGAGAGAGAGAGAGAGAGAGAGAGAGAGAGAGTGAGGGTTGGAGGCTTTATTGCCCGTGACATACCTCTCAAATTAGATTTGAGTGTGTGTCGTGAGTGTGAAGTAAGTTAATAATAATAATTTCGTATCTGCGACATAGGTACAGATGACTCTACCATGGTGGTGAGAGCTTTCCCACATAAACCTCACCCAGCCTGGGTAGGGCCGGGTGAGGAAGGCTTTTGTCATAGCTAATGACTCAATTTTGGTTTTGACGTTCTGATAACATCGGTTATTCAAAAAATTTACCCGGTATATTGGACTGGATATAAAATTTTTTTTTTTCAACAAATTAATAACTTTTATTTATTTACATTTTTTCTTATTACAAGGCATGAAAAGAATTGTTTAATATTGTTCTCTTCTATCGAGGTTTCTCTTATATCCAGTTCTCTCATATCCAGTTCTCTTATATCCAGTTCTCTCATAGCCAGTTCTTTTATATTCAGTTCTCTTATATCCAGTTCTCTTATATCCCCAGGTCTGTCTGTATGGCTATGGCTTACCCTGATTTATTGAGAGAAATAATCTAGTGAGTTACAAAGAAGGATTTGTAATCAGAATTCGAATTACACAAAAACAAAAAATATGCTGTCTTTTCGACACAAAACATTTGTGCAATTTCTCAATCCCATCAACAAAGCAATCAATCGGCATCGCATTTGAATTTCTTGGATTTCGACAATTATTTGTAGAAATTTATGTGCTTCAATATTGAAATCTTCGTGGGAATCGCGTCCTATATTGAGCGCAAACACATTTGCGTGAAACTGAAAAGAAATTTCATTCACCTCACCTCATGGACAATAATTTTTCCCGAGAAAATCGCTTACCACGGATCATAAACGATGGCAGAAAAGATTTGAATTTTCCGTAATAAATACACCGTTTTTGAATAAAAATGGGAAACGTAAGAAATATTATCGATGGATAAATAATAAAAGCCGTCGAGAACAATGGGGTTTCAATACGGTCTGAATATATGCAGGAGATGGGAGATTAGTGGATGGTCACCGATGATAAAGGGGAGACCCTTTCATATCGGTGGGAAGAAAGGAACGGCGAAGGATCAGGGATTGAGAAAGACATTGTTCTTTGAATGATGTGAGTTATTGGTTTTTTTTCCGAAACAGAAGGATTCGCCCTTGTTTGCGCTGACCACATGAGTCTTGCAGGAAAGAAATACCGAGAGCATGAAGGAGATTTTTTAGAATATAAGGTAATACCCATAGTCAAACGTGGACTTCGTTTGTGTGTTCACGACGCTCTAACTCGAGAACCACTCACAAGTCAGATTTTGCTATCTTATAAAGTAGATAATAAAACAAAGTTGCTCAGTAGGTTATTAAACGTCCAGAATTATGAAAAAAATTGAAATCGGAGCAAAAAAATATTCCGATTTCTAATTTTAGAAATTTCTCGGAAGAATACCTACTATGCAGAACTATGGAGAATTCCAGAAACTACATAAGAGCCCCACCCATCAGGTATACCTATATATATATTTTTTTTACATCAGATAGGTATTTCTGGTGTTGAAATAAAGGGAAAAAATCTGATACGGAAACCTAATTTTCATTTTTTTTTTCTTCTTTTCTGGAGAGAATGTAAATTCGAATTTCCATTTTTCTTGGTTTTTTATCTTTGTATAAATTTTCCCTCGTAAGAGAAGACATATTGAAGTGGGGTGATAAGAAGAGAAATTCGGGGGCGATATTAGGGAGGCATTCCGGGGCAGGTACAAGTAAAAGTACAAGTACAAGGAAAAGGACAAGGACAAGGACAAGTACAAGGACAAGGACAAGGACAAGGACAAGTACAAGTACAAGGACAAGGACAAGGACAAGGACAAGTACAAGGACAAGGACAAGGAGACAAGGACAAGGACAAGGACAAGGACAAGGACAAGGACAAGGACAAGGACAAGTACAAGGACAAGGACAAGGACAAGTACAAGTACAAGGACAAGGACAAGGACAAGGACAAGGACAAGGACAAGGACAAGTACAAGGACAAGTACAAGTACAAGTACAAGGACAAGGACAAGGACAAGGACAAGTACAAGGACAAGGACAAGGACAAGGACAAGGACAAGGACAAGGACAAGGACAAGGACAAGGACAAGGACAAGGACAAGGACAAGGACAAGGACAAGGACAAGGACAAGGACAAGGACAAGGACAAGGACAAGGACAAGTACAAGTACAAGTACAAGTACAAGGACAAGGACAAGGACAAGTACAAGTACAAGAAAAAGTAGAAGTACAAGAAAAAGTAGAAGTACAAGAAAAAGTAGAAGTACAAGAAAAAGTAGAAGTACAAGTATCGGTACAAGTACAAGAACAAGTACACTAACAAATAAAAGTATGAGTGTAAGTATAAGTATAAGCATAAGCACAAGCACAAGCACAAGCATAAGCATAAGCGTAAGCGTAAGCATAAGCATAAGCATAAGCATAAGCATAAGCATAAGCATAAACATAAGCATAAGCATAAGCATAAGCATACGTGGAGACTATCAGCTGACTCAAGCTATTATAGTGCGCTGTGATTGGCTGAAATTCTTATCAGAGGGCGTGTTAAGGTATTGTTTAGGATTAGTTAATCTGATCCTGTTTCATAATTCAGGCTTAATCCACCATAGTCGATCTCGGTAGCTCAGTGGTCAAAGCGGCGCGGGTCTGGTGATCCAGAAGTAGGGGGTTCAAATCCTGGCCGGGACATGTCAAATGAAAAGTTCTCCTCTCGTAAGACATTTTGGTAGCTTTTAATTTTACAAGTCTTATTTATTTATTTACACTTTATTAATTGGACATGTAATACATACAACACAGATAATTACAATCTAATATACAATATAAGAAAAGTAAAATAAAAAATAGAAAAAAATATACAAATTAAATGTCCTAACTAAAGGGCGGGGTTATTGCCTTTGGCCATCTCTTCCAACCAACACAAAGTCTTGAAATTAGGGCTGGAAAAAGTCCTAATCGGACAATATAAATAAGGCGATATTATTATTATATTATTGCATAAGTGGTAGTTTGGTTAAAAAAGGGAAGTATTGTTTTCGTTTTTGTAAAAAAAATATTTTTTTGCAAATTTTTTAAAAAAACTTAATTCTTGAGAGCGGACCTGAAGATCGTCAGAGGGGGATCTCTTTATTGATAAGGAGACATTATTTATCACTAGGTAAACCTGTTGTCAGAACATGTCAGGGGCTTTATTCAAATATTTACTAAGCCGCAGGAAACTTTAGACCCCTCCAGCAAAGTTTTCATTTGAGTTAAAGTCCAATTTTCATTTGAGCTATTGAGCCAGAGTCGATCGATGACACGTTGAATATTTCCGGGCCTACCCAGGCTGGTTGAGGTTAATGTGATAAGCTGGCACAATTCCCAGCGAATGGACTTGTGCTTCTCGAGTTCAAGAACTCGAGAAGCGAATAAACTTGTTTAAGAAATTATGAAATCATGATCCTGTAATTTCATATTTGTGTATACATATTTTGTAATAACTTGTGTTATT
Source organism: Bactericera cockerelli (assembly GCA_024516035.1). Taxonomy (NCBI): domain Eukaryota; kingdom Metazoa; phylum Arthropoda; class Insecta; order Hemiptera; family Triozidae; genus Bactericera; species Bactericera cockerelli. The sequence goes on from CM044962.1 coordinate 29,572,564, forward strand.
ACTTTAAACATTATTTTATTTTAATCATTGTATATTTAGTAACAATTTTATTGTTGACGTTGTAAATAGGGCTATTCCCGTGATTTGGGTATTTAATTAATTTAAAAATAAAATAACAATGAAACTAAATTCTTACCAATACATGTCTGGATCGAAGTGCAGGAAGTTTTGATCCAGATCTACGCCTCTCTTGTTGTATCGTCTCTTATTGGCTTTGATATCATCACACGGTCCGGTCCCTGGTTGTAGTAAGTAATAGAGACCATCTGGATTTAAGGTGGGGACAATCCAGATATGTTAAAGTTGAAATCTGGATTGTGCCCAACTTCAATCCAAATGTCAATTGTTTCAACAGGCAGTGATGGGATCATCCACTCCGTTGCTATACACCAAGTATTGGATGAGAGACACCTTAGAATGAGAACGAGATGACAAAATAATGTACTAAAAACACTGTCAATTATGGACACAATACTTCATCGTAATTGTTTCACTTTAATTCGAAAAATTCTATATTGGCTAGCTTTAATTATTGTATATTTATTGACCGTATTATTGTTGACAATGTAAATAGGGCTTTCCCGTAAATATACTCCCGTACACTGGGTATTTAATTTATTTAAAAACCAGCGGACTGCACCCGCTTCGCCAAGCCATCACACACACACACCACCCATACATCACACACACACACATACACCCTACCCACACCATACCATATACACAACACACACACACACACATACACCACACACACAACCACACACACACACACACACACACACACACACATACACCACACCCACACCATACCAAACAAAATACACACAACACACACACCCATCCGCACACACGAACACATCCACACACACACACATCCACACACACACACATCCACACACACACACACATCTACACACACACATCCACACACACCACACACACACACACACACACACACACACACACACACACACACACACACACACACACACACACACACACACACACACACACACACACATATCACCCATACATCACACACACACACCACCCATACGTCACATACACACCACACACACGAACCACACACACATACACACACACACACACAACCATCATCGCTGTAAATTTCAAAATCCCGAGCCAAATCTATCATAGTGGATATTGATAATGTAGCAAACTGTCCTATATTTCGAGAACGGTTTGTCAGAATATGGCAACAAAGGGCTCAAATAAGAGCATGTGATGTTCTCAAACAGTTTAAAAATATAGGTCCTCGCGATAAGTTATAAGTTCCGCGCTGGAATCTGCTAAAAAACGTGAAAAGTCTGAAAAAAAGGTCGAAATTTAGAACAATCTGGCTTATATCTCGAGAACGGTACGTCAGAATGTGGCCTAAAATGAATTAAATGAAAGCTAATTTTGTCTAATGTGTTATTAAATAATAAAAAATATAGGTCCTCGCGATAGATTTCAAGGTCCAGGGCAAAGACTGTCTTAAAATCGGACCCTTCCTCAAGGAAATACTTGAGAAGGGTCATAACTCAAGGACAGTTTGGAATTTCGGACTTTTGACAATTTACCTGGACATTGTACGACTATTCACATGGGGTCATCTCTCATCAATTTTTTGCTATCTCTTACCGTTTCGCCTAAACAATTCCGGACACACAAAGATACAAAGCCCGTCCATATTTCTCATTTATATATGTATAGGTACTTGAAAATTCTATTTTCTTCAATAAATGTCATGCAAATTGCGGCAGTCAATCTTCTGTTGGAAAAAAGTTGTAAAAGTAGAAACGACTATTCAGTCAATTAAAGCCATTTCAGTGTATTGCCTAAAGTACGAGTCAAATTTTATATGCACGGAAAATCACCCAGATTCAATCAAATTTTGTACGCAGGGAAAAATCACGATACAGATTCGATCAATTACTTCCGAGAAATTTCTAATAATAGAAATCAAAAGTCCATTTTTGTAAACAAAATAATATTTTTTTTGTTCCAACTTCAAATTTTTTCATATCTCTGTATGATTCATAACCTCCTGAGCAACTTTGTTTTTGTATCTGTCTGTCTGTTTAAAATATTCCTTATAATGAGCAAATCTCGGAAACTACTCAACGGATTTTGATGAAACTTTGCACACATATAGAAAACGTTCTGTAGATGGTCTCATTTTAAATTAATCAAATTCATACAAGCGGTTCTGGTTGAAAGAGACCATGCGCCTGACCACTAAATTTTAACTTAAACGCGTATATCTCGTGAACGGTACACCCGATTTTGATGAAATGTTGTATGAATATGCATATTATTGTTTTACAAAAGCAATTTATAATTTTTTAATTAACTATAATATAGCTCTGTTATTTAAGAAAATCCAAAAAAAAAGGAGAAGAAAATTGACAAAGAGGTGAAAAAATGAGGTCTTCGAGTTGCCAATACAGAATTTTTGTAGAGTCTAGAATATAAAAAAAATAGTATTCTACTGTGTGAAGCAAATTTGAATAAAATCAGAAAGAGAAAGAGAAAGACTTTAACCTGAGAATAACGAAAATATATAAAGTCTCGGAAATAAGGCAATAAAAAAAATAGGAAGACGAAAAGAAAGAGAAAGAGAGAGAGAGAAAGACAGATAGATAGATAGAAAGAGAGAGAGAGAGAGAGAGGAGAGAGAGAGAGAGAGAGAGAGATTTGATTTTTTATTCGATTTACTTTTATTTAACAATTTTAAATTATGACATCTCCTAAGCTAATATAAAATATGACATCTCCTTGGCTAATATAAAATAACTTATGAGGAGAGAGGAAGAGAGAGAGAGAGAAAGAGGGAGGGGAGAGAGAGAGGGAGAAAGAGGGAGGGGAGAGAGAGAGGGAGATGGAGGGAGGGGGAGAGACAGAGGGACAGAGAGAGGGAGAGAAGAGAGAGAGGAAAGGGGGAGAGGGAGAGAGAGGGGAGAAAGTGGGAGAGAGAGGGAGAGAGAGAGAGAGAGAGAAAGAGAGATAGAGAATACGAACACAGGTACGTCATTTTACAACTGAAAAATTAATGTTGAAAAATGGAGGTAATAATGTAAGCTAAGGGTAGGAAGACAGAGAGCGGGAAAGAAAGTGAGACAGAAAGATGGCAGAAAAACGTAATAAAAAGGACGGGGGGGGGGGGGGGTGGGGGGGGTGACCAGAAGGTAAAAACAAACAGACCTGGCAACACTGCTAAGTTGATGGAAAACATAGCAGCAGAGTGGGTCGTGGGTATACTTTGAATTCTTTTTTTTTTCTTTTTTTTCGCTGTTTAGATAGCAACATTACGCCTCAGTGCTGAGTACACTGCCTCGGGAAGATGTCCTTGGAGAAGTGTTTTATTGTTGTGTTTATGTATTGACATTTGTAAATAGGACTAGTTCCGTTAATAAACACCCGTTCTCAATTTTTTTTTGTCGGCTCTGGGGTTCAACTCTGATATCCTCCGCATGGCAAGCGGGCAACTTACCACTGAGATAATTGTGCGTAAATTTATGTACTTTTTTTTTCATTTTAAACCCCTATCAGACCTTCAGTTGTGAAAAAAAACTCTGTGGTTTTTCTTCTCACATTACGAACTGTAGGTAAATAGAATAGAATATAATTAGGTAATACTCGTACTGCTCGTATCTTGTTCATACTGCCGAGTTCAGACTGAAAAGTCCCTTTACTCCAGCAGTTAAGTGTGGGTTTCTTTACTGAAATCGAATATATTGTTCGAGATAATTATCTAAGCTCATTAGAAAATTTTACAGCAGAGTGAAGTGATTTAAGCTCATTAGTGAGAATTAGTGAGAAAATTCCAGAGAACGTGGAAAGTGTTGGAAATGCTAATCTCCGATTGTGCTCGAATAGAACGGTAATAGCACAGTTCAGTGTGATTTTTACTGCCGAGAAATTTCTAATATTAGAAATCGGAAGTATTTTCTTCAAAACGTTCAGGGTATTATTATTATTATGAACTGGTTGGGGTCCCACAAGAAGAGCCCCAATTATCACACCGACCTCTATTAGATCTATTGTGACCAGTTTGACCTGCTCACACTCCTAGTTGTCTAGTATGTGTGAGAAGTTTATTTCTTGGTTTACTATGTCCAGATTCCCGTTCCCTGGACAAGCAGGGCTAGGTTCTTGACTTTAGTTCCCAAGTTTGGTACAATTTCAAGATTATTGTTGCCAAATATCCTGAATCTTTTCAGCTCCAGTGCCTCACATTCAAAGAGAATGTGAGTCGCTGTTTCTTCCTTAAGGGGTAAATTTAATAATAATAATATCGCCTTATTTATATGCCCGATTAGGACTATTAAGTCCCATTAATCCAGCAGTAAGCCCAAGACGTATTATTATGTGGTAAAAATTCCGAATGGGAGGATTTAACTTGTCATGTCCCGGCTGGGTTTCGAAAACATGACCTCTGGAGTCTGCAATCTCTGGATTCACAGAGTGACACCTTTACCACTGAGCTACCGGACAGACTATTAAACATGTCAGATCAAGTTTTATTTACAAATAAGTAGGTAAATAGACTATTTACATAGACATTGAAAATAATAAAACAAAACTTGATCAATGGCATTCTCTTTCTTAGAGTCGGATTCCGGTCTTACTTTTCTATTTATGTTTTCCAGGATTAAATTATAAAATAGAGCCATATAGAAAGAACTTTTTTCCTCGAATTCTGTATCTAAAACTCCTCAACAAGTATTCCAATCACGTCGGGACCGTAAAAACTACAAAAAGGTCAAGCAAAGGCCTGTCCGAAATTGGAAAAATCCAACGAGCTACGCGCTCGGTATGACAATCTATTACAAATATAATGTCCTCATACAGGATGGTCTAGTAGACTGGCCTAGTTTAAAAGGTTGCTCTTCCGTTCAGGCATTTCATCTCACTGATGCGGAAGGACCCATCCGGTATGAAAGGAAAGGTACAGTCCATGTTTATAAAACGAAAATTTCGTATCAAGGAGAGTAGAGGAGGAGGAGGAAGAGGAGGAGGAGGAAGAGGAGGAGGAGGAGGAGGGGGAGGAGGAGGAGGAGGAGAAGGAGATGAAGGAAGAGGAGGAGGAGGAGGGGAATGAGAATGGGGAAGAGGAGAGAAGAATGAGGAGTAAGAGAAGGAAGAGGAGGAGGAAGAGAAGGAGGAGGAGAAAGGAGAGGAGGATAACGAAGTGGAAAACTGTATCAAATATGGGCAGAGAAAAGCCGATCCTCAGAAGATTTGGGGAAAAGGCAAAGCAAAAGATGTAGCAGAGGAGAGAGAGAAAGATATTGGGAAAACAAGACTGAGAGAAAGTCCAGGTGAGTTATGAATGTAGGAGAAGGAAGAGGAGGAGGAGGAAGAGGAGGAGGAGAAGGAGGCGGAGGAGAAGGAGGAGGAGGACAAGGAGGAAGGGGAGGAGGAGGAGGAGAAGAAGGGGGATGAGAATGGAGAAGAGAAAATAATAATGAGGAGTAAGAAAAGGAGGAGAAGGAAGAGAAGGAGGGGAAGGAAGAGGAGGAGGAGGAAAAGAAGGAGATGGAGAAGGAGAAGGAGAAGGGAGAGGAGGAGAAGGAAGTGGAAAACTGTATCAAAGGGAAGGCAGAGAAAAGCCGACCCTCAGAAGATTTGGAAAAAGGCAAAGCAAAAGATGTAGCAGAGGAGAGAGAGAAAGATATTGAGTGAGAGAAAGTCCAGGTGAGTTATGAATGTAGGAGGAGGAGGCGGAGGAGAAGGAGGAGGAGGAGGAGGAGGAGGAGGAGGAGGAGGGGGATGAGAATGGGGAAGAGAAAAGAATAATAAGGAGTAAGAAAAGGAGGAGAAGGAAGAGAAGGAGGAGAAAGAAGAGAGGGAGGAGGAGGAAAAGAAGGAGATGGAGTAGGAGGAGGAGAAGGGAGAGGAGGATAACGAAGTGGGAAACTGTATCAAAGGGAAGGCAGAGAAAAGCCGACCCTCAGAAGGTTTGGAAAAAGGCAAAGCAAAAGATGTAGAAGAGTAGAGAGAGAAAGATATTGGGAAAACAAGACTGAGAGAAAGTCAAGGTGAGCTTTGAATGTAGGAGAAGGAGGCGGAGGAGAAGGAGGAGGAGGAGGAGAAAGAGGAGAAGGAGAAGGAGGAGGAGGAGAAGGAGGAGGAGAAGGAGGAAGAGGAGGAGGAGGAGAAGGGGGATGAGAATGGGGAAGATAAAAGAATAATGAGGAGTAAGAAAATGAGGAGAAGGAAGAGAAGGAGGAGAAAGAAGAGGGAGGAAGAGGAGGAGGAGGAAAAGAAGGAGATGGAGAAGGAGAAGGAGAAGGGAGAGGAGGATAACGAAGTGGAAAACTGTATCAAATAGAGGGCAGAGAAAAGCCGACCCTCAGAAGGTTTGGGAAAAGGCAAAGCAAAAGATGTAGCAGAGGAGAGAGAGAAAGATATTGGGAAAACAAGAGTGAGAGAAAGTCCAGGTGAGTTATGAATGTAGGAGGAGGAAGAGAAGAAGGAGGAGGAGGAGGAGGTGAAGGGGGATGAGAATGGGGAAGAGAAAAGAATAATGAGGAGTAAAAAAAGGAGGAGAAGGAAGAGAAGGAGGAGAAAGAAGAGAGGGAGGAGGAGGAAAAGAAGGAGATAGAGGAGGATAACGAAGTGGAAAACTGTATCAAAGAGAAGGCAGAGAAAAGCCGACCCTCAGAAGGTTTGGGAAAAGGCAAAGCAAAAGATGTAGCAGAGGAGAGAGAGAAAGATATTGAGAAAACAAGAGTGAGAGAAAGTCCAGGTGAGTTATGAATGTAGGAGGAGGAGGCGGAGGAGAAGGAGGAGGAGAAGGAGGAGGAGAAGGAGGAAGAGGAGGAGGAGGAGGAGGAGAAGGAGGAGGAGAAGGAGGAAGAGGAGGAGGAGGAGGAGAAGGAGGAAGAGGAGGAGGAGGAGGAGAAGGAGGAGGAGAAGGAGGAAGAGGAGGAGGAGGAGGAGAAGGAGGAGGAGAAGGAGGAGGAGAAGGAGGAGGAGAAGGAGGAAGAGGAGGAGGAGGAGGAGAAGGAGGAGGAGAAGGAGGAGGAGAAGGAGGAGGAGAAGGAGGAAGAGGAGGAGGAGAAGGAGGAGGAGAAGGAGGAGGAGAATGAGGAGGAGGAGAAGGGGGATGAAAATGTGGAAGTGAAGAGAATAAGAGAAGGAAGAGAAGGAAGAGAAAAGGAAAAGGAGGAGCAGGAAAAGAAGGAGATGGAGTAGGAGGAGGAGAAGGGAGAGGAGGAGAACGAATTGGAAAACTGTATCAAATAGAGGGCAGAGAAAAGCCGACCCTCAGAAGGTTTGGGAAAAGGCAAAGCAAAAGATGTATTAGAAGGGGAGAGAGAAAGATATTGAGAAAACAAGAGTGAGAGAAAGTCCAGGTGAGTTATGAATGTAGGAGAAGGAGGCGGAGGAGAAGGAGGAGGAGGAGGAGAAAGAGGAGGAGAAGGAGGAGGAGGAGGAGGAGGAGAAGGTTGAAGGTATGAAATAAGGATAAGGAAGGAGAGAAGGAAGAAAATCAATACAAATACGGAGCTCTCTTATTGTGCTTAAACTTTTTATGTTATTTTCATGTTTTCGTTTCATTTAATGCTTAAGTAAGCACCAGCTGAGCCCATTCAGTGAATAACGATTAGTGAGTGAGCGCTTAGCTTGCACAAGTAACCACTCAGACACAGCTTTGAGCTAGAATTTTTCTATGTATAATATTTTATATGTACTTATATTTTAAAAAAAAAACACCTTTTTTTCTTGGAAAAGCACTCTTTGTGCGATGCATTTTGATGTTAACAAGTAGAAATAAAACAATTTACCTATAGTACCATAACTACCTTATGCGATTCATTTTGATGTTAACAATACTTCCTCGTGATTGTTTCACATTGTATACACGTGGCAATTTTGAGATTTTATACTAAATCACTTGTACCTCCAAAACTGCTTAACCGATTTTCTTCAAATATGTTTTATATGGTAAAATAAATACTATTTAGATCATACAAAAAATTCTGTATTGGCAAGTCGTGGACCTTATTTTTCGACTTTTTTGTCAATTTCTTTAAATATCAGAGTTTAGATAATTATAATCAATTAAAAAATGGCCTATGTGAAACGATAATATGCATTAACAAAATTTCATCAAAATCGGTTGTATCGTTCACGAGATATAAGCGTTTCAGTAAAAAATAATTGGTCAGGCGCATGGTCTCAAAATTTACAAAAACGAACACAATACTTCCGATTTCTTACCTATACCTATTCCATACCTATTCCAAAAAATGTCACATGTAATCCAGAGGGGAAATTGCTCAAGTATTCTGAGTACTTTGCCTCTGGATTGCAAATGGCAGAAATATATTATCTGTAAAAAAAAAAAAAAATATATACGGCAAATCTTGTATAAAGTTGTACACTAAATCCGATTTCTAATATTAGAAATTTCTCGGAAGTAATAATATAATAACAATAAGCCCGATATAAACCCTTTTCAGAGTATGGGCCTCCCTTATAGGGGTTTATAAAAAAAAAAAAATGTAAAAAAGAGCACCTTAGTCTAATACGTCATATTTTCTATGTTACTGGAATCCCACTCATACCTCGTGAGGAAAAATGAGTAGCTGCTTAAATGTTAGCAGTGACTAGTGGCGGAATTATAGGCAAAAATAACATAATGGGAGTCTTAAATATACGAACAAGTCCCATAGTTCTGTGCTACCCACTTAAATTATGAAATAATAACCCAAAGAAACACATTTATTTATTTATTTTGTTTATTTTATTTTTATTTTATTTATTATATGTTACTGGAATAGAACTTTCCGTTTTGAGCCGACAGTCTAAATAAAGCGCTTCTATGCTGTATTATTATTTCCTTTGTTTGGACTCAATCCACTGACCATTAAGTTATGAGACCGACTTCAGTAGCTTGATCGATGAGGCGGCAGACTTGTAACCTAGAGGTCGGTGGTTCAAGTCCCGGTTTCAGCAAAGATTTAGTAAAGCGAGTTTGAGTAGATGTGACATCGCGAAAGTGATTACCACATGTCTGATGATAAATTAACTTTAAAAACATTAAGTTATGAGTCCGTCGCCTCCAGAAACAAGCTACTGGAACGCGGTAATAATTCAAAAGATAAGAAATAACACTCGCAACAGATTGGAACCCAGTCTCGATTAATTTTCCTTTTTCTTTCCATTAAAAAGAGGAAAATTAAAGACCTCATGAGGAAAGTATTAATAAAGTTGGCAGCCCGCCCGCAGCCCAGGCATTGTACGCAAAAGTGTTCGCAAGATAAACGAGCAAGAGCACTATTTTAATTTGCAGCTAAAAGCTGGAACGTACAAGTTTTCTCATTAACATGAGTCAGGGTCTGAAACTTTGCCATTATAAAACTAGACCCATGCTGGTTCGTTGCCCAGCAGACGTTTTTCCTTTTCATTTTTAAATAAAATAAATTATCAATACATAATAGCAAAAATAATGAACCGTTCTGATATGACCAAGCAGTTGAAAGCGACGTTAAAACCCTAACTGAATATAAATATTAATAACAATTTTTTTCAGAAGTCACCGTGACCGAGATAGTTAGCGCGCTAGACATTTTTTTTTTTTTTTTTTTTTTTTTTTTTTTTATGAGTAGCTGCTTGTGAGCAGCGACCTGTGGCGGAATTATAGGCAAAAATTAGATATTAGGATATTAAAAGATATGGAAAAGTCCTACGATTTTGCGCTACCCACTAAAAATTGTGATATAATAACACAAAGAAACACATTTATTTTATTTATTTTTATAACAGTTTTTCTGTTTTTCTTTTTTCTATACAGAAAACTCAAATCTGTGCTTGTCTGACTGACAATGTCCTCTTAGGGGGTGTCTGTTTACAATACCACAGCGTCCACAGCCCAAACGAAAACAGATATTTAAATTTTCATGAGAGTTGACCTCCCCTAAAGCTAGGACACCAGCCACGGGAAAACACCTTAACGGCGACTAAGTGCCGGGTTTTAGCTAGTAAATTTATATGAAAAAGGTAGTCAGTAAGATAGGCAAGGATTGTGTAGGTGCCTATCTCGCGGTGGGGGAAGGATTATAAAATATGGACTTAGATAGCCAATTTCGAGACTCCAGTCATTTCCAATGATATTCTACTATTAGTCCAAATTAGAGCGCAATGGCCCTGTTTTCCATTTAACTTCATATATTTAATCATTTAAATCCATGTATTTAATTGAGCTTTGATATGAAAAGAACACGAAAAACCTAAATTGATATCTAAAAAATCCTAAATTAAAAAAAAAAAAATCCTGGAATAATGAAAAATTCAAAACTTTAAACAACTCGTACTTATGAAATCTATACAGTGTGGATACGTTAAAGTAATGAGTTCAACATTTCTCGAAAACTATGGGACTGTAAGTTCAATTTTCAAATGTATTTTATCCTGAACTTAATCATCAACACAGAAGTAGACCTCTTATTATGATGACCTTTTCAAATATATAACAATTATTTCAAAAAAATGTGATGTGAGTAGTTCAAAGAGGGCAAAATTTAACGGAGTATCTGAATCTGCAATTGAAATTCAGGTCGACCCAATTAAAGATTCTGAAAAACCATAAAAACAACCTTGACATAATACATGAAATGTCATCATCTAATCATATTCTTTTGTCCTGATGAATTAAGTTCAAAATATTCTAAAAATTTACATCGTTACTAGTTTCGCGTCCACCCTGTCTATAATCCATAATGAATATACAAACGAAAGCATTTTTTATTCAATAGAAAGAAGTACACAGTAATTTGAATAGAAAATTACTATTCATTAGTTTCTTTTTCATGGATGATAGTTTTTAAAAGTTAATATCTTGAGTCATCATTTCTCACTTAAATCCTATCTTCTTCTCTTTCTCTTTAATAATTCATCTCTTCTTCTCTTTGTCTCTCCTTTGTACCTCATCCGAAAATTTAACAGCAGATAATAAACAGAATAATTAATCAACTTTTTTTCTGTGCTTCGCCCAATTCTGGTTTTCTTTCTTCTATTTCTCATTATCTCTCTCCTATTTCTCATTCTGTCTCTCTTTTTCTCTGTCCTATTTCTCATTCCCTCTCTCTCTTTTTCTCTCTCCTATTTCTCATTATCTCTTTCTCTCTCTCTCTCCTGATTCTCATTCACCCTCCTTTCTCTTTTCTTTTTATCATTCTCTCTCTGCCCTATTTCTCGTTATTTCTCTCTCTCTCCTATTTCTCTTCTCTTCGTATTTTCGTTTCCTTTTTATTAATAATAATATCACGCGTTAGTGGAAGGTTAATGCTTAAAGCATTTTTTACCACCTAACCTTCAGAGTCTTATTATTATGTGGTCACAAACTCAAATTAATGTAGAAAAATTTATGCAGACTAGCGCGTTAACCTCTTTCTCTAACCCATCTTTTTATCTGTCTTTTATTTTATTTTCTGTCTCTCTTTCTCTCCTTTTTATCCATAATTTCTTTCCTTTTTTACATTACTATCATTTCTTTCTTATATTATTATGTCTCCTTTCTTTCTCTCTTTTCTTGTCATTAGAGATCTTTTCTCTCTCTCGCTCTTTCTCTCTCTCTCTCTCTCCCTCTCTCTCTAGCCCTTTTCTTCGTCTATCTTTTATTATTTGCTGTCTCTTTTTCTTTCTTTTTTACTCTTTGCTCTCACTGATCTAATTTCCATTTACCTCTCTTCTATTTTATTTTCTCTCTCTCTCTCTCTCTCTCTCTCTCCCTTTCTCTCTCTCTCTCTTGCTGTCTCTATTTTTCTTTTTTATTTTACTCTTTCTCTCACTGATTCACCTCTTCTCTATTTCCTGTCTCTCTCTCTCTCCTATGTCCCCTTCCTCCCTCTTTCATTATACCTCTCACGGCTTCATTAATCAGACAGGGCATCAAACAGAACCGCCACCTCACCGGACAGCTTGAAGATAAGAATGAATGAGAATGAATGAAAGGTAATTAAAAAGGAAATGACGGTGTGACGTCATCGTAGTGGAAGTCTTTCACTTTTCAAAACGTGGGTCAGTTGTATCAAAAAAATTGCAGGTCAGTTTACAATATTATCATTGTTTTTTTTTTCAATATAAATCCCACTTTGGGCATTTATTGATACATTACAATCTAGATTAAATCTAATAAGCAATTTTATTCTAAAAAGGTTATAGTAAAATAAGTAAAATATATGTACATAAACATAAATATTCTTAAGTCTAGTTATTATCATTGTTATCATTGTAACGGCCAAATTATGAAAATTGCTTTTTTCATTCCCCTGACATTAAAAAAAAAAATTGATTAAAAAAAGAGACATAAAAACAACGGGCTCCATTAAAAAAGTATCGGAACGTTTGAGGTTACATACTTTAGGTTTCAAAAAAAAAACTCAAGACATTTTTGAATTTTGCACAACCGATATTCACAATGAGGAATCTTCAATCATTTTTATCAGTAAAGAAAACATGGTAACTGAATAGCTTTATCAACTCAAAATAAAGCGATAGCTTTATCGGCTATTATCACGTCTTTTTGGCTAAAGTGAGCTTGTAGTCTATCCCGGTAGCACAGTGGTAAAGGCGGCACTGTGTGAATTCAGAGATTCTAGAGGTCACGGGTTCGAAACCCAGCCGGGTCAAGACAAGTTATCCTCCCTGTTGGGGTTTCTACCACAAAATAATGCGTCTTGGGCTTACTGCTGGAATAATGGGACTTAATATTCCTAATCGGACAGAATAAATAAGGCGATATTATTATTATTGATCTTTTACGAGCAATGGTATTTAATTTGGGCAAAGTTGCTTCATTGGTGGACATCTATCTCCCTTTCAAATATGTCCCACCCTGTATGTATATTTTTTTATTTTTACTTTCCTTATCTTATTGCAAGAAAAGTCATCACTCACTCAAATAAATTGATCTTGTTCATTATTTCTTTTTCAATTAAATTAATTATTTTTATTCCTATCAATTAAGAAATGAACTACCACTTACTCTTGCGTCACATTCTTTTTCTCTGTTCCACCTTCTTCTTCATGCAGTAATTATTACAGCATATTGTATCTGTTCTCTTCATTTTCTTTATCTCTCTCTCTCTCTCTCTCTCTCTCTCTCTCTCTCTCTCTCTCTCTCTCTCTCTCTCTCTCTCTCTCTCTCATGAGTAATAGCTTTCACATAATATTAAGGCTGTCAGTTATAACTTTTGACTTGTATGTTATTTATATCTCTTTCCTCTTTGTTTTACACTCTCTCACTTAATTTATGTCTTCTTTTTTCTTTCCTCTCTCTCTTCTCCTCTGTATCCATTCTCTCTCTATCTCGCTATATGATAATCCATTTTTGTTGTAAATGTTTCGTAAATATAAGTAATAAGTATGCTTTCTCGAATATAATATTGCTATTGTTGGCATATCGGTTCTCAAATTTTCACCATTTTCTTCCAACTAGTGGGTAATTTATTGTTTTATTTTGACTTTCTGTTTTTAATAAAATTTCTTTTTCTTTTTAAAATAATAATGTGATATTTTCCGGTTGAAGCTGACTTATACTCTAGCTAGCACATTGAAAATATACAGGGTGGGTCGTTTAATCATTTCAATAAACATTGTCAAATATTTCGGAAACTACTGAAGAGAGAACAAATCTATTCAGGGATCATTTTCATAGATCCAAAAGGGACCTCTAGAGATGACTTTTCGAGGTTTTTCAGGTGACTACTTCAAAGTTATTTCAAGTTAACTTTGAAATTAAAGAACCCTGTAGTATTTGGTACAGGATTGAAAACTACATACTTGTATGAAGAAATTCTTAACTTTTTTCGAGATAAAATGAAGACCGAAATTTTTTGACAAGCCTTCGACAAAAAATCAATTATTTTAAATAAATATTAATTTATCAAAAAAATATGTTACATACTAAGAAACACAGGTTTCTGAGTTTCCTGCGAATGGAGGAAATCGAGATATGACCATGCAGTTGAAAGCGACGTTAAAACCAAAACGACGTTTAAAAAGAAGATTAAAAATTAGGGGAAAAATATCTTCCATAACCATGAATTTGGTCCACCCTGTCAACATGACTCTCTCGTATTTTTTCTTCGCCCTGTAAATGTTAGTCTGAAAATGTCAGGGAACCTTTTTATTGTTTCAATATTAATTAAGAGCACAATAAATAATGAGAAAGAGGGAAGGAAGAGAAGAAGGATGGTGAAATAACGGAAGTACGAGCAAGGAGGAACGGAGAAGGTGGTAAAGAGGAGATGTTAGAGGAGGGTAAAACAGGAAAGGAGAATACAATTTAGAGGAGGGAGGTAATGAGGAATGAAAAGACGAACTAAGCAAAGGAGGACAGAAAATAATGTGGAAAGATAGGTACAATGTCATGAGTAGCTAATAGAGGAAGGAAAGAGGAAAGAGTCTGGACGAAAGAAGATGAGAGGATAAATAGTCAAATAAAAAGAAAGAGAATGGTTGGGAGAAATAGAACCACGAAGATATTGGTGATGAGTTAGACGAAAGAGAAAGAAGAGGAATAGGATAATGAAAATAGGAAAATAGCTAAAAGTAGTAAGGATAGGAAGAAAAAAGAAAATAAAGACTATGAATACCGAACAGTGAAAAAAGAAGAGAAAAGTGAAGAAAAGAAGATTCAAGAGGACATGGAGGAGGAAGAAGACGAAAGAGATAAAAGAGAAGAAAGTAATGAAAACAAGCAAAATAAATAGGAGGATGGAGACAGACAACTAACAGAAGTGAGACATTAGAAAGAAAGAGAGAGAAGAGAATGTTCCTACACATGTATCTACATGCTCTATTGACTTTTGTAGTCTAATGAAAAAGTTTGCAGTTTTCCTACCAGTTTCAATTACTAGGATATTTTCTGCTCCGTTTCATAAATGTATCCGTTTTACGTTATACATTAATGTTTACCAATTTTGTTTTTGTCTTTTTCAATTCTTTCGTCAGGAATTTATCAGCAGACTGTTGTTGTTATTATGTATGACAAGGCTCTATAACTCTAAAGTCTATACTTAACATAAGGGGCATAAAGTCTCTAAAGTCTATACTTAACATAAGGGGCATAAAGTCGTCGTAGTTCTTGCAATGATGTCTTTTGTCTAAGAGAATAGATGTTTTGTTTACCAGGGTGATATTGGCTATTGGTTTATAGATAACATGCCTGTAAATCTGACGCTCGCCAAATTATTCGTTTTTCAAAAAGCGAATCCAAAAGAGCGGGAGAAATCATTAAACAAAAAAATCAGTGTTGTCATGTCAGAGGTGACATCGACCATAGATGCGGTTGTACTCTTGTCATCTGATAGATGACATCGAGCTTATCTGAGGTCGAACTTTTTTACTTTCCTTATCTTATAATAAGGAAAGTATTGTATTCGTCGAAAATTTGACCTACCCAGTTTTTCACATTTCTGGACGAATCATGGCCTCAGGATACCAAAAAAGTTGGTTTCAGCCATTGGTCCGTGCGTCTGTCTGTCTGTCTGTCTGTCTGTCTGTCTGTCTGTCTGTCTGTCTGTCTGTGAACAGGATATCTCAAGAACGGTAAGAGCTAGAGACTTGAAATTTGGTATGGAAATTGATTTTATACACAAGGTCCCGGGTTCGAACCCCCGCGCCGACAAAAATAATTCTGTGTACATATACCGTTTCACCTGCACCAGCCCCTGTGAATATAACTGCCTCGATAATGTTTTTTACTTTCCTTATCCTATAATAAGGAAAGTATTGTATTCGTCGAAAATTTGACCTACCTAGTTTTTCACATTTGTGGACGAATCATAGCCTCAGGATACCAAAAAAGTTGTTTTCAGCCATTGGTCCGTGCGTCTGTCTGTCTGTGTGTGTGTGAACAGGATATCTCAAGAACGGTAAAAGCCAGAGACTTGAAATTTGGTACACAAATTAATTTTATACACCAAACGAACCACGAAACTTTTGATTGAAATCGGCCGCATTTTACGGCCGCAGGGCCGCAAATATTAGCCGCAAGCGCCAATTCTTTGAATTGGTTAAAGATACAAAAAAAGTTAGAGAACAACATTTTCTTAGATTAAAAAAATAATAGGGGTCTATTCTCATCATTTTTTTGTTATCTTGAACTTTTTTGACCTGGGCTCTAATTTACCGGTATTTTAGGGGGACCCGCTTTGACTCACTTTTTTATTATTCATCCTAAATGGGGGTTGTGACATATCAAATTCAATAACTTTGAAGTGCTGATTACGAATTTGGGATTGATTTTTAATTATCTGTTACCGTTGAGTCACCAGTGGCGGAATGTGACTCCTTTTTGGGGGATAAGGAAAGTCGTGTGATGTTTACACCATATTTTTTTGCGACGAGTTGTCGCGAGTTGTTTTTTTGCGAGGAGGAGGTTTCTTGTTTGTCATCTCGCAGGTGCTTTCGAGTGCAAAAGGTTAAGAGGTCAAGGTCTACTTCAGCGCGAACGACCTAGCCCCAAGTGGTGTTAAAGTGCTTGATTGGAATAATAAACCATATTTCCGAGAGGATATAAATTGTATCGAGAAAATTCTGGTGAAAAAGAAAAGTTTCATCCCTTCTGAATCCGGCAACAAGTCGCGAGGCAGACGGCAAGACGCCCGCCACTCTCAGGACACTCAGGATAAGCTACACTGGCGAGACCCTCTTTCCTCCCGACTTCCTGTCTGGGGCAAAGTCTCTGCTTTCCTTTTGAACTTCCAAAATAAACAAACACCGCTTTCTATTGCTGTCGCCCAGCTTCACACCATGCGTCCTCGTACGGAAGTTTCATCTATTTACCTCCATTAATTTACCACGTATGGTAAATAGCCTATGTTTTTGACATTTATTTGGTAAAAAATCATGCTAACCTAAACTAAAAATTCAAATGCAAGCCATAAGTCAATGTTTCTGTAACGGAATAAGTTATCATATTTGTGTTAATCACTTACGTTATGTCACTACTACTCAAACTTGCTTTTACTAAATCTACGCTGAAACCAGGACTTGAACCACCGACCTACAGGTTACAAGTCCGCCGCCTTATCGATGAAGCTACTGAGTTTCTCACATTTATTTAGTAAAAAATCATGTTATATAAAAAAAAAAAAATATTAACCAGAACTTAAAATTCAAAAGCAAGCCATAAGTCAATGTTTCTGTAGCAGAAAAAACTTTTATGTTACTTCAGGTAAACAATGTCACTTAGCACATTGATTACCCTTGATCAAACTTTATTATTTTTCATTGTATACTTTGTATTGATATAATTTTAAATAAAATTTTAATTGAATTTTTAATAATAATAATAATCATTGCCTGTGAAATAGAAAAACAATGACCTTATTCAATAAATAAAAAAGTTAATTCAATATTCGAACTTTTTTGCATAATCGTAAAATTTCTTGAATTTAATGTTGTAACAGTAGGGTACAAAAGGAGAATTTGGTGCGAATTCTAAAATTAGAAAATTTTCGGAAGTAATAGTAAAAGTAAAATTTTAAACTACTTAAATCTAAATGTATCATTTTTTGATACTTGACGTACCTGTATAGTCATAAATTCATAATAGCATATTTTGCTAATGTATAGATTTAATCATCGACTTGCTGAACAATTTCATATCAAGCAATTAACAAATAGGACATCATGTTTACGAATTAAGCTGTCTGTTAGTGACTATAAATACTTAGGGAGAAACAATGCCAACAAACCAGTTTCAAAAGACTTGCAAACTAAATCATTCTTATAATAATACACTTTTTTGGAAGGTAACCACCAGGCGAGGTTGATGCTCAAAGCATTTTCTACTACCTGATCCTCAGAGTCTTATTATTATATGTGGTCACAAACTCAAATAAATGAGAAAAATTCATGCACTGGCTTGGATTCGAACCAACGGATTCCTGTATTACCAAACTAGCGCGTTAACCACTTGACTATACCAGTGCACGACTATGAATCCTTAGTGAGAGATAATACCTAATAAGCAGTTGCAAAGGATTTTCGAACGAAATCATTCTTAGAACTTACAGCGTTTCCTTGCCCAATATCACTACAGGTCAATGACATATGAAAGAACCCATCAAAAACTTCCATGTTGAGTTATTGAAAAGAAGTTTAGCAAACAAAAAGTCCCCTTGAAAAGTTACAATTAATTTTTCATAATTTATTCCGCCCTTAGAAGCGCAACAATTCTTCTCCAAATACTCACATGTTTGTCACAAGGACTGACGACAAACTAAGCAACGGGGACCACCACTCTACACATTATCCATTGTTAAGATTTCACTAAGTGCAAATCCGAAAGTTATTTTTCCATTGGTAAGTTCAGATCATCAAATAGTTAATTGCATTTCAAATAAATTTAGATCACATTGTAAATTTTAATCACGAAATGTTAGAAAAAGTTAAGAAAAATACATTTACTCTCTAATAATTTGCTACTTAGCTAATCCTTTATTTTAACACGAAATACTTTATTTTTGAAATTTCATTGATAGGTGATTTCAAAGAACTCTTAAACATTGAATAACAACAAGAGAAAATTTACAGGGATAAAATTTAACCAAAATTCAACAAGCTAAATAAAACTTGGGATAAGAAAACAGAACTACTAAAGTTTTCGATAGATACTTTATTTCCAAGAAAAAATATTTTAAGTAAAAAAAAAAACAGAGCAAATCTGTCATCAAAATATCCCGAGCAGTAAAATAAACATTGCAGAATTTATAGCGAAAATAAACAAGTTAAAAAAAAAACACTCACACACACAAAAGGGAGTGGTAGCTCGGAGGGTTAAGGTACACTTTTTTTCAAACACAAAATAATACACACACAACCGAACGGTAAAAACAGTTGTAACGATTTTTTACGATTTTTAAACTGAGGGAAAAATTTTCACGCAATATTTTCGAGGAGGCGACCTGCGATGGCAACGTCGGGAAACTGAAGCGACTCGACGCTCGCGACTCAACTGGCTGGTGTGCTCCAGTGTTGGAGAACCTCCCCCACAAGCCCCCCCTATCTCCTCACCCCTCCCTACACCTCCCTCTCTCGTCTATCTCTTCCTTAACTTACGCCCTCCCACCACATCTTTCCGTCCTTCAACTCCCCCCCCCACCGTCCTGTTAGCCCACTGCTGCCACCCTCCCGCACCTTTTTCTCAGACCCCCCCAACGTAATTCTCTTTCCTTTTCCAAAGATGAAAAATCTCCTGCTCCTCTTCTAACAACTTCTTCACCCACAAACTTATCTTCCTCCTCTCTTTTACATCTCTCTTCTCCTATCACCCATCTTTCACTTCTTACTATACTATCTACAGTTGGCCTCTTTCTTACCTCCTCCTCCTCCTATAACTTTTTGAACTGCCCCTTCTCCTACAATTCCTCTCCTCCACATCTCTCTCACTCTCCTTCATCTCAATATTTCGCACACCCAATCCCACCATCTCTCTCTCTCTCTCTCTCTCTCTCTCTTCCACTCTCACACACCTCCATACACCCATCCCTCAACGCCTGTCCTGGGCGGAAGAGTGGAAAAGCGCTCTTGACATTCTTCGTACATCCAAGAATTTTCTCTCGAAAAAAGTAAATTTCAGACGTACGGGCTTAAGAGAAGGAGCGGCTTAGAGGAGAAGAACAGCGCTCCCCCCAGGGTAACCTTTCGGAGATGGGGTTTCAATAATGTAATAATAATAATACTCTTTAGTGGAAGGGAACCACCAGGCGAGGTTAATGCTCAAAACATTTTCTACCACCTAACCCTCAGAGTCTTATTATGATGTGGTCACGAACTCAAATTAATGAGGAAAAATTCGTGCACTGGGTAGGATTCGAACCAACGGATCTTTACGCTACCTGAATTATCAGACTAGCGCGTTAACCACTTGACTGACATAATGTATGGATAAGTAATATCTACAATATGTAGAACTTATTTTTTTAGTAAATTTAAAATGTGTAAATTTGTAAATTTATAAATTCCAAATCTACAGTACTTGAACATACGAGTAGTACGTACCCAATAGCCTACATCTTATTCTGCACAGTAATATTATAAATCTAAATGTCCTAAATCAACCAACAAAAATATGAAGTAGGCTAAACTTTTTGTAATATACTTGTCTAATTATATGAGCAGTAAAATGAGTATGAGTAGATATTATCACAATAGATCAATTTTTGAACATGAGTAGTCTTTTGGGTCACATGGCAATGAAGCACCTGATTTGCCTAAATTGAGCCAAAAAAATTCCAGTTACTATATGAAAAAAATGTATGACGTGATATAAATTCAACTGGTGGCAGAGAATGGTTAGTGGAAAGCCAAATAATTCAAGAAAAAAAAACCTAAAATATCAGGCAAAAAATCTATCCAAGGCGAGAAATGAACGCGCACAGTCGATAATCAAAGGCAGAGGGCTATCCTCTTAAGAAAACTAGAAGCTCTGAGTCGGCCCCAGTGAAAGGGTGACGAGAGTTGAGTCCGCACGAAAGTTCAAGAGCCGCATTTCGCGCGCATGCGCAAACGATCCGTCGTATCGATTTGAAGCCACCACTTCGCGCGATGTGCGAGAGAAGAGAACTCCTACCCCAAGCTTCATTATTCCCAGAGTAAGAGGACGGGGGAGAAGGGATAGAATGGGAAGGATGGAAGAGGCAAAATGGGAGAAGAGAAAGAGGAAATAGAAAAGGTTGAGGAGGAGAATAGAAAGAGAAGAGAGGGGTGCTGAAATAGGATAGGGAGACGGAGGGAGAAGAGGAAATTGGAGAAAGAGAAACTTTCAATGAATGGGAGGCAGAAGGGTTTTGAACGAAGAAAAGAAACAGAAGAGAACTAAAAGGAATAAGAAGAAGAGAGGGGGAGAGTGAAAGGGGGAAGGGCGGACAAGAGAAGTTAAAAGAGGTGGGAAAGTATATTATTTTCTATTTAATTTTTGTTCATTATTAATATCATATTTTTACTGTACATACATTTCATTTTTCCCCAACAGGAATTTTGCAAACTCTATTAATACAAGGACTTTGTTAGATTAAGTTGATGCAACTATGCCATACAATAACCACGCAGTATGAGATGAGAATGTGCAGGGCTTTACCAAGCAAAGTTTCATAATGCATGGAATTTCATTAGAGAGTATTAGCTCCAAGTTCAGGAAGGTATTTGACCCATATTTAAAGTGGAAGCCATGTCAAATATGGCTATGCCTTTTCTGGGAATTTGTTTAAAAAAAAAGATGAGTGTTTCACAGCCTTTTTTATTTCGTAGCCATGAAACAGGAGCTACTGTTACGCTTGTGGTCTGTGTTGTAACCTGCCCATCCCGTAGTATGCCTCCCCTCTGATGGGTGAGAAGTGACACAATACTTCCCATTTAGGTGCTGGGTCAACACGAGCGCACCGGAAGGTATCCCTTACAAACAACTGTAACCAAATTTTTAATACAAATTTTTGTCGGGCGGAGGTTTCAAACCCGGGACCTTCCGCATGGCAAGCGAGTGCTTAACCACTGAGCTATTCGTGCGCTCTTTTCGCAGAATTTGGCAAAGCGTTTTGCCCCACTGTCTTCAGGACTACTAAATTAATTTCAGATATCTTAAAATCTCCATGGTTAATGCAACAAATTAAGGATTCGGGGACCAGGAACGTCCAGTTTCAAAATGACGCGATGAAAAAAGCAGAGAGATGAAGTAAGCAAAAGACAAGGCTCCATAGTTGGACCATAGTTGATGATACGGGCTGGGGATGTTGATACTTTTTATAAAATGATGAGGCTAAATAAGTTGAAGATGAAGGAAATGAGTAGATTTTTTTTCTTGAAGATTCAAGCGATACTAGAAAACACCTCCAAAAGCACTTCTACCTTATCGAAGCGAGAGAGAAAGAGAGAGAGAGAGAAAGGGAGGAATAATTATGCAGAAGAACAATATTATAATTAATATGTAAGAAACCTACATTTGAGAAATGAGAAAATTATAGAAAGAGAAAGAAATAAAAATGGCTACGATGATGAGAGAAGAAAATTTTTTCAGGAAGTACTGAATCGCACAACAACTGATACTGAGAATGAGCTATTCCATCTTCCAGCTAGACTAGGTGGGCTGGGTATTAAAGATCCTGTTGCTTCTAATGGTTCCAGTTATAATACTTCAGTTGAAGCTGTGTCGTTTTTGGTTGAAAGTTTAAAAAAGAAAATGAATTCAATAGCATAGAACACAATGAAAGAGTAAAAAATGTCCTTAGTATCCAAAGATGTCTACGCCATCAAGAACAGAAGATCAAAAGTGATGAGATTATTGAAACTCTACCAACACATCAACGCCGCTCCATCCAGCGCATAATTAATGGAAACGCAAGTCAATGGTTATCAGTCATCCCCACCCATTCTGATCACTTTGATTTGAATGCTACACAATTTCGGGACGCTTTATCTCTCAGATATGGGCAGCAACCAACTGGAATGCCAACACAATGCGATGGATGTTCTGAGAAGATGGACTTGACGCACGCGCTGAACTGCAAGAAGGGAGGTTTGATTAAGCACGGACATGATGATCACAGGGACACGGGTGCAATGTTGGCAAATCTTGGATGGTACGGAGTTAGCACAGAACCATTACTTAGAGAAGGAAATCCTCAGAATAATGAAGCAGGCTTGGTTGCTGATATTGTAGTTCCAGGGTTCTGGGAGACGGGTAGATCAGCGTTTTTACTTTCCTTATCCTATAATAAGGAAAGTATTGTATTCGTCGAAAATTTGACCTACCCAGCTTTTCACATTTCTGGACGAATCATAGCCTCAGGATACCAAAAAAGTGGTTTTCAGCCATTGGTCCGTGCGTCTGTCTGTGTGTCTGTCTGTGTGTCTGTGTGTCTGTGTGTGTGTGAACAGGATATCTCAAGAACGGTAAGAGCTAGAGACTTGAAATTTGGTATGGTAATTAATTTTATACACCAGACGAACCATGAAACTTTTGGTTGAAATCGGCCGCATTCTGCGGCCGCAGGGCCGCAAATATTGGCCGCAAGCACCGCTTCTTTGAATTGGTTAAAGATACAAAAAAAGTTCGAGAACAACATTTTCTTAGATTAAAAAAATAATAGGGGTTCACTCTGATCATTTTTTTGATATCTTTAACTTTTTGGAAACCGGCCCCAATTTACCGGTATTGTAGGGGGACCCGATTGGACTAACTTTTTTATTATTCATCCTAGATGGGGGTTGTGACATATCAAATTAAATGATTTTGAAGTGCTGATCACGAATTTGGCATTGATTTTTAGTTATCTGTTACCGTTCAGTCACCAGTGGCGGAATTCGACACTTTTTTGGGGATAAGGAAAGTCGTGTGATGTTTACACCAGATTTTTTGATATTCGCATTACTAATTCTGACGCTGCATCTTACTCTTCCCAATCATGGGATTCAATATCCGCTAACCAGGCTAAAGAAAAGCACAGGAAGTATGATGGCATTGTTGAACAACTCAGAGGATCTTTTACACCTCTGGTTATATCATGTGATGGGGTGATGCACAAAGAATACGACCAGTTTCAAAGAAGAATATCAGAAAGATTAAGCGAAAAATGGAAGAAACCATTCTCAATGATCACAGCTTGGGTGAGAACTACCATACAATTCTCACTCATTCGAGCTGTGTCATTGAGAATTCGTGGTTCAAGAAGAAGAATTGTCTCAACACCCTTTGAAGATGGAGCTGGCATCTAAACAAATGATTGTCTTTTAAAGCATTTATTAATATTATAATTTTAAATATATATATTCATTTTTACTAATGAGAGAAGAAAATCATATACAGGATCCCCCTAAAAAGAGAGCCCAACCAAATAACTAGAGAACGGATTTAGTTTTTTAATTCCATTTAAGATTCCAATGTTGATCCCCTGGAGACGCCACTGGCAATGAAAAAAAAAAAAAAAAAAAAAACAAACAAAACAAAACCCAATAGAAAATGTTTCCCCATTGATGATATACGTGTTTTAGCATTTTTAACATTTAAATCCGTTCACTATATACTTAGAGTAGCCTCCTTTATTTGACGAACTCTGTATGAACCTACAAATAAGAGCCAGACAGTGAAAGAGAGAGAGGGAAGGAGGGAGATATTTGATCCTTATCCTTTCTTTATCAGAAGTAATCTAAAAATTCTAAATAACTTTAAAGCAGAATCGAAAATATAAACAAAGAAATTGTACCAATAAGTTTTGTGAACGCAGGAAAAAGTTACAACTTCAGAAAATAAATAGAGTTGTTCTCTACATAGATTGAAATTGAATAAAAAACTTAAGAAAAGGACAGACAGGGTTGATAGATTCGAAATACATGGCACTTCTAGAAACTTGAGTTGGTGAGTTGTGACCTGTATTGCGTTAAATAATTAATTAAATTATTTACAAATAAAATTATAAGAATCATTCATAGTTTAAGATGTATCCAGATTCTACATTTTTATTTTTTTATATGTTTTGAAAACTAGAGATCAAGAGAAATGCTTCCACCTCTCTCTCTCTCTCTCTCTCTCTCTCTTTCTATGTCTCCTCCACCTCTCTCTCTCTCTCTCTCTCTCTCTCTCTCTTTCTATGTCTCCTCCACCTCTCTCCTCTCTCTCTCTCTCTCTCTCTCTCTCTCTCTCTCTCTCTCTCTCTCTCTCTCTCTCTCTCTATGTCTCCTCCACATCGTTCTCTCTCTCTTTTTTTGTCTCATCCACTTCTCTCCCTCTCTCTCACTCTTTATGGCTCCTCTTCTTTCTCTATGTTTCCTCCTCCCTCTCTTTTCTTCTCTCCTTCATTTCTTTAAACAAATCTATGTTTATGAGATTCCTAATTTAAGTATGTTTATTTAGAAAATTCATTAAAAATTATATATTTTAGAGTACCTACGTTTTTTCAATATTCTCACACTTATCAATATTAGATTTAATTTAATGGGTTGTCATCCAAATGATGATGTTCTGAATAATGTTTTTTTATGTTTAATAAAATATGTTAAAATTTAAATTCCACTTGTTTTTGTAAATGGAACTTGGCCTGGCGCACTGCCGTGCGCTCAGATTCCAATGATTTACTTTCAAAAGGAACTATTGAAATGTCTTTGATAAACACATAACACACCATTAACAACACTAATCGGTTGATTAGCGCTAACCAGAGATTAATTTATTTATCATCCTGTTCAAAGTGACTGAAATACGGACCCTTATAAGCATGGTCAATTACTTTTGATATTATGATATTATTATAACATACTCGTCTGTTCTTCATCTCTCTGTCTAAGTAACCACACACAAAAACACACAAACTAGTTTCATATCAATTTAAAGTTTCTGAAAAATGTTGGTCGACCCTTCAAAAAGTTTTTCCAACCTAAAGATAACAGTTCTGTTATTTTAATATTTTTCTCCAGTGTCAACATTGTATATCAACTTTACCTAAGTAATAATACATTTCTCAATTTGATATTTTAACTTTATACCGCGTTTTATACACGTTTCCAAAAATATTTAACGAATTTTTATAGATCTCCCCTAAAATTTGTCTAAAAAAATCTAAAGAGCTCTTTATTTAACTAATACTCGTTTAGGGTGAATAAATATCCAATATACATATAGGTACCTACAATCTACTTGTCTTAAGCTAAGTTCCCAAGGAACAGTGTTTAATAATTATTTTTACGTTCTATCTCTACAATCTTCATTTCGAAGACGGCATTGAGACGACAAGTTACAAGGAGTACTCTGTATATCACACTCCCTCCCTCCGTCAAGAAAAAGTATCTTCTTCCCTAAGCTAAATTTTTCATAGACTTTAATTCCTTCAAAAGTTTGTCTCGTTTATCTAATGTTTCCATGGTATTATAGAATATTTATTAAAGAAAAGAAGAGCAAGAAGGCAGAGGGGAGGCCTAGGGAGGAGAGAGAGAGAGAGAGAGAGGGGAAAAAAAGGAAAAAAGGAAAAGAAGAAGAAAAAGAGAGACGTAGGTATGTGTTAAATTTCTGAGTTTGTTGTCCTAATACTTGGTGAAATCCATAAGAAAAGTGCAATTATTCTGAAAAAATTTCTTCTTCAAGTACCATGCTAAATCTTCAAGTACTATGCCAAATCTTCAAAAATACCAAAATTACTGGGAATTATGGTTTTTATTCGGCTTCACTTCTCAGATTATAAAGTTTACTCATTTGTCCTCAGTTCGTGACTACGAAAAAGCTTCTGAAAATTTCGTCATGGTTCTGTAACCCAATCAATTGAGATATATGTGCTATGTAAAAATTGGGAGTTTATGAGAAAAAAGAATACAATGCCTGATAAAAACATACTTTAAGTTATGAAGGAAAAAAAATTCAATGCCTGAACGTTCAGGGGAAAAATTCTACAAAAGTTGGAAGGGATGAAATTAGAGATCATATTTTACCAACAGATATTGTCTTTTAGCGAGGCCATGTCGCATGTAGGTTACATGATTTATGTTATTCACAAGATTGACATCACAGTTACTCAAAACCAGTTTACTGAAATTGGCTCGGGACTCGAACCACCAACCTCCAGGTTACGAGTCTGCCGCCTTAGGCCCGGTTTCTCTCATCCTTGGTTTTCCAACAGGTAGTTTTCTCAAAAACCAGTGGTTTTGGAGCAAACCTTTTTCTCTTATGAACTGATTCGGTTGGTTACTTGGAAGTCACGGCGCAAATACTTTGGCAACATTGTAAAACGTCTGTTTTTGCGAAATTTTCACAAATATTCTGGCGGAAGAATTTAAAAACTGTGTCACTGATATTGAAAAATAATGAAGATTAGTAGATATCTTGTGACGGTGACTCTTGAAATAGATACACATTATTTGGTGTACTAAGACAAAAAAGTAAAATTTCCAATATTTTACTTTCCGAATTTCAATAACAAAAAACAATCATCATAAAGGCGAAACCTCTTTCTGATAGTGAAATACCTAGTTACTTTATTAGGATTTTTTTTTGAAAATGGTTTTATTGATATTTTAAACAATTACGTTTTAAACATACCTTTACTTTATTAGGTTCAGTGAGACAAAAAAGTAAAATTTTAGAAAGTTAAATTACTGATAAGTTTTCCAATATTCAAAAAGAGAAGGCATGGAGGTGAGGTAGAAAAAGAATGTAATAGCCGAGATTCCTATTTTAGGACCTCTGATAGTCTGAAGAACAAATGGTTTTTTAATTTTAATTTTCTCTTAAAATTTGGAAAATTGGAATAAAAATTTCGATAGAAATGTAAACAAACCCGCTGGTTTGGCAAACCCATCAGAACCACGCCTTGAGGTCGTGGTTAAAAATTGAACACGGAACTAGCGCTTAACTTGCGGAAATTCGTAGAACTAAAGTGAGAGAAAGGCTGATTTTTCAAAACTAGCTGGTTTGAGCTGTAATATTTTCTAAATAAGAAGTTTTGTAATGAGAGAAACTGGGCCTGAGTGATCAAGCTACTCTGCGCATGCGCAGACAATAATTTTGGAACTTTGACCTGTTGGAAACAATAACCTTTGAACTGTTTACTTTACTCCTAAAATAATTGTGTTATTTTTTTTATTTTTTTTTTTCATCATTTATTTAATATTCACAATAGGTATTTCATCAAAATCAAAATATCTTATTTCAAAATTTCATCAAAATATTTTATATGATAAATATTTTAACAACTCTTTCAGTATGATGCTGGTGTGGGTTGTTTTGCATTATAATTTAGAAATGTAAAAAACATAAAAAATAATACAAAAAAGAAATTAGGTTGAAAAAGAAAAAGAACGAAGAAGAAAAGAAAAAAAAAGAAGGGGAAAAAACACAACAAAAGGTATAAAAATGGAAGAGGAAATATTGAGATTATTGAGAAGACTTTTAGAGAAGAATGAAATAAGAATGATGGAAAAAGGATAGAATGTTATTCTCTCAAACTATTAAGAGGGTTATTGAAAAAACAAGATGGATTTTATGGTTGTTCTCGTATACCTATGAGTTAGAAGGGGGG
Organism: Bactericera cockerelli; assembly: GCA_024516035.1. Lineage (NCBI taxonomy): Eukaryota > Metazoa > Arthropoda > Insecta > Hemiptera > Triozidae > Bactericera > Bactericera cockerelli. Next base: position 29,600,592 of record CM044962.1, read on the forward strand.
AAAAATATACAAATGTTGTAAAATAAACATCTATAAAAATTGTTTAAAGAAATATGCTCGTGGAAATTCGGACGATTCAAACCCAAAACTTCAAACAACTCGAAAACACCGATTATGCGAAAGCCGGTCATCCGAAAGTCGAAAAGTTGTTGTTAAACCGAAATCGAAAATAATCCCAATTGTTTTCAGGGAATTTTCTTTCAGAAATGGCTGCGAGGGGGCCAAAAATATGAAACAAAATTTCAGCCTAGGGACAAAACAATTCTTAAATGTGTAGGTATACCGGGTGTCTATTTGAGCAAAGCAAGATAGATGGATTCAGAGTTTTGAATAATCTAAAGCTCAGTTTCGTACTGTGTATTGTCTTGGACCTATGACCCTGACAAACTTGTAGACGCAAAACCTTTTTAGCTTTTTTTAACTATTAATTTACAGGTCGTCATTAATAAAAAAGTATAAGTATTAATAGATACAAGTATAAGTAAGAAGGGACTTACCTCAATAGAATTCTCGTATCACGCCTTCCACTCCTTGCGTCTCTCCAATCCATTTGGTCCTCGCGAAACACTTTCCACTGTAACTCAAAATTTCTGAAAAAGGGCTAAAATCCAACTACCTATTAATTAGCTAACTACCTAATTATTGTAATTGCATGCACTACACTATGTTAAGTATGTTTTTATATAAAAATTAAATCTGTCTTACTTTATTTTAAGTGAGTTACACACTTTATTTCCTCTTCATTTCTTCTTTTGAAAGCAAAATAATTTATTTAAAAAAGTAATGGCCAGAAAAAAATCGACACTAAGAGCGAAATAAATAGGTATTTTTTTATGAATTTCAGTAGACTATTTTTTTTTAATGTGGAAATATGAGTTCTGACCCGGAATTGTCATCCCACTATTGTCCGTTAATTTCGTCCTTACACCTAACATCAACCTGGACATTGACGGAAAGACGAAGGATTTATAATTTCGCCCTAAAGATGTCTTCTGTTTCATAATTATTTTGTTTTAAGCATTACAATATTATTGAAATATTACAATTATTATAATTTTCAATTACATGTGCCACGTTTTACCTATTATCATAAAACAATAACAGAAAAAAGCTTCAACCACAAAAATATCTCATTTCTCAACACATTATCTAAAAAACTCATAAAATAATTATGATAAATAAAAAAAAATCTAACAAGCTTACCGAAATTTGGACGGGCTGTAACACTGGGTGGAGTTAAAACTGCTACCATAGGAAATTAAATAGCAGGTTACTTACCTAAAACAAAGAAAATGGGTATGCATATTTCAATAACAATTTAGTATGAAAACTACGTAATTCTTTGGTAATAATATAAATATATACGTTGAAGGATTAACCAAACAACCATAAAAAAAACCAAGTATCAAAATTATGTATAAAAAAGTTATTTTGAGAGTCCACGGCAGTTTGGTTACTACATAATTATTAATTATTAAGTATGTACTGTATGTTTTCGCAAAAACAATGAAGTTGAGCAACGTTCATTAAGGTGAAGACCTGGTGGGTTGAGCATCAAGGCCAAGCTGAAACTAATGGGTGGTAGGTTTGTAAAATAAATAAATAAAAATGGTTAGATAAAGATATAAAATTAGCAGGGACGGATATAAATAAATTATCGAGACCTTGAGTTTTCTATGTTTATTAGTCTTTCTTTACTGTTTATTAATTTCTATTCCAGATTAATATGCAAATTGCAATATTATAAGTCGGTATCAATTATTTATGCTGTCTGGAAATCGAACTATGCTCTCTCTTTCTTTCGTCTATATCCATCTTTCCTAGTTTCTTCAATTCTCTCTTTCTTCTCCATCATAATCATGTTATCTATGTCTTTTACTTCTCTTTTTGTTCCAAACAACCTCATACTTTTTCTTAAAATTAGGTTTAACATCGCGTTTAACTGCATTATCATATCACGACGGGGATGTTACCCTCCATTCGCAGGAAACTCACAAACCTGTTGCACACATTAAACTTACCCAGCCTGCATTGGGCCGGAATGCCAGTATCACAAAGTCTTCTACACGCTGGACGTTGAAGCACTTCAATGATCCTATGAGAACCGGTGCATTCAACGCGCAATTGACGCAAACTCTCATACTATTGGCAACCAAATACTATTATTCAGTTAAGTTATGTTGGGAACGTCTTTATCTTTTCCCCTTCTCTCTCTCTCTCTCACTCTCTCTCACAACACACACACACACACACTCACACACACAAACACACAGAGTCACACACACGTGCACGCACACACACACTCATACACACACACACACACAAACACTCTTTTACTTTGTCAGAGCTCAAATTGGTGTTCTAAATGATGGCATGTCTAGTATTAAAGATAAAATGTGTTGAAAAGGAAGAAGAAAAAAAAAAGAACAGGATGATGCAAGAGGAGGAAACAGGGACGATAAGAAAAAATTGAAAGACGATGAAAACAAAAAAGAAATGGAAAGACGCCCGAAGATATATGAAGAGAAGGAATATAAAACATAATAAAATCAAAAAGATTGAAAAAGAAGTAGCTAGCAGAAGAAGTGAGAGAAAATAGAAGAAGATATGAAAAGATGGAATGAAAACTTGATGAAAAACATTATACCAGAATGGTTGCAAGAAAACTAGTAGAATTATAATAGAAGGGAGACGATAAAATATAGATAAATAAGAAGAAATAGAGAGAGAGAGATAAAAACAAATGATAGAGATATGTATTAGGTAGAGAGAAGGGATACCAATACATAAAAATATGGAGAAAAACTACTAGAATCATATAAAAGGAAGATAGGAAATAGATAAATAAGATGAAACTGAGAAAGTAAGAGCGATGTATAGAGATAAGGGGAACTTTCTTCTTTCTTAAGAAAAAAGAAAAAAAAAAAGAAAAAAAAAAAAATGGAAACAATATACGTATACTATAAAAATGAAAAAGAATAGAAAATATATACATTTGTCCTAACTAAAGAGCGGGGTTATCGCAATAGGCAATAACCCTGTTTATTCCCAATTACTTTGTCAAAGTAATACAATAAACAAATTCCCCAACGAACCAATTAATCTTTTGTGCATTTTTGTGCTTCATACTCTAGGCTTGCACATTCCCTGGTTTATGTGTCCTGGAATAATTTTTTAACATGATTGGGGTATTAACCTAATCCCTTGCTGTTGTACGAGGTACGTCCGGAAAGTAAGGGGACACTTGTCGTAGGGTTGGCACACCTGCTTGTAGGGGAACTCCTAACGGTCACAATGAGCCCTTGCCCATCTCAGTTTATTGGAAAATGTCGTCGCAGGAGCCCGTCGCGTCAACATCTACAGGTGCCGTTTGCTCCACCTACCGCAGGTGCGAGATTCGGGCAGTTTATCACTTTGCGTAGGAATTTAGCTGCTGAAATCCATCCTCAGCTACTTGATTGATATTTATTGATAAAATATCTTTATAAATAAATTGATAAAATTTATTTATTGATAAAAATTGATATTTGTATGAAAAACAACAGCTTGGAGGCATGGGAAAACTTGTTTTTATTCTGCTTCTTAAATTTTAACATATCCGAGCACAAGAAAGGACTTTCTCTTATTCAAGTCATTAAGAACAATTTGATTTCAAATGTTACAAATGTCACACCCATATCGCGAATAAATTTCAAACCAAAATCTATTGCCCAGCAAGTTGAAAATAAAGTGCGAGATCTTGATGTACGCGGCGCAATCAGGATTATAAGTTCTAATGATCAACTAGCAGAGTTCAATGTAGATAACTGCGCTGAGTTAAGGAAAAAACACCCGGCACCCTCAAGGGATCTGATATTTCCAGCACCACCTGACGACTCTACTCCTCCATTAGTGACCACGCCTGCTCTAGTCCTCAACGCTATCAAGTCTTTCCCAGCTGGCTCCAGTAGCGGTTTGGATGGTTTGACTCCACAGCACATAAAAGATCTTGTGTCTTTCTCTGCTGGCGAGGCTGGTAGTTTAAAGAAGGTCGCACAAACACACACGATGAAGAAAAAAGAGGCCGTCTGTCGTTTCAGAAGAACTTGTGCAGCAAGTCAATGAAAAAGTCGCAGCGATCGTCGTGTGACCCTCAAAACCGTATTCCTCTGACCTGACGCCCTCGGATTTTTATCTGTTCACGAAACTGAAGGAGTTATTGGCTGGAAAAAGGTTTTTCAGCGACGAGGAGGTCAAGGAGACTCTCGAAAAGTGGCTGTTGGAGGTGGAGCGGAGCGTGTATGACGAAGGCATAAAAAAGTTCGGACCCAGGATGCAGAAGTGAGTGGAGCTTGTCGGTGATTATGTGGAGAAATAAAGGACTATATTTGGAACATACCCTGTAAATTTAATGAAAATATATGCATTTTTTGAGTTTTAACATCAACTGTCCCCTTACTTTCCGGACGTCCCTCGTACCAGAGACGCTCGTGATTATTATTATTATTGTCTGACCTGGTTGCAGGGTTTGCAGAGAAACCCTAACAATTAACACTGCGACCTAATTAGGTCTATTGTGACCAGTTTGATTCTATTTGGTTTAAACGTCCTGACTGAAATAGATAGTCAGGACGGGGGTTTTACTCTCCATTCACTGGGAATCGTAACAGCTACCCACGTTATTCTTTCCCAGCCTGGGCAGGGCCGGAAATGCCAGCCTCACGTGTTTGGATGGAACAGAATTTTCGTCGAAAAGTCTGCCCTAACCGGGAGTTGAACTCGGGAACTCTGGACTACGGGCAGTAGTCACAATTATTACGCCACGGAGGCTGTAGGATTTTTTTGAAGGATTGGGGGATTGACCTAATCCCTTGTTGCTGTTCCAGAGACGCTAGTGATACGACAAGAGGTATTCTGTACTTGTATAAGTGCGCCTCTTTTTGACAGAGCTGCATCATTTTCTATATGGTTCCCGATCGAACGATTCCAATTACGAAAAATTGGAGTGAAAATTTGTGTTCATGATACTTCAGAAATTTTTTTGTTTATAACTCCGGGCCGGAGTTCAAATAGCAATCATCAGAGCTTCATGTATGTGTAATTGTGTATTAGAGGTGCCCGGACCAGATTTCGTTCTGGGGAAAGTCTATTAGGTTATGAAGAGTATTAAGATCGAGCACGAATTTATATCTGATATTATTCATATTAGTTATTCCTTAAGAATGCTAAATAATAAAACTACTTTCTGCAACACTTTCAAGTCGAAAATTTCACTTTAATATAATAGAAGATGGATAGCCATGAGGAATAATAAAGAGAACAAGCGTACATGAAGGTGAGGAGCGAGTACCAAGAAACAAAAGGGACTGAAAAATAAAGGCAGAGGTTAGATGTTACAAAGAGGAAAACATATTAAGATCAGACGAAGAGAGGAGAGAAAAAAGACGAAGAGGCGGGACAGAAAATGGTCGCGGACAAAATGGTGCCGAACAATGTCAAAGATAATTTACATTTTGGGAAAGATGAATGGAGGAGAGAGAGAGAGGGGAGAAGTTTAGGAGGAGGTTAGGAAAGGACATAGAGAAGTGCAGAGGAATAGACAGACATGGAGGAGCAAAGATAAATTCAAAATTCCAAATGGGCAGAGAAGACGACACAATAAAGGAAGAGAGAGAGAGATATTGTATACATCATGGGCTGTCAGAGAACAAGAGGCAAAAGAGGCAGAAAGAGAGGGACGAGAGAGATAACTATAGATGGGCTGTCAGAGAAAAATATAGAGAAACCCAATAAAAGAAATAAGAGATGAAAGAGAAAGAACAAGAAAAAGAAGGAATGATAAAAGGTGAAAAAGTAGATCGTCAAGAGCACAACTGAGAAATATGTAAAAGAATATATGAGAATAATTGAAAAGAAAATAAACAGTATAAAACAGAAGATGGCGAGGAAAGTGATATAGAAAGAGATGAGATGGAGGGTTAAGAGACAGATTTATAGAAGAGAGGAAGATAAGAGAGATAATAATTTCTATTTTCTATAAATATAGGGAAAGATAAGAAAGATAATAATAATTATAAAGGAAGATGAAAGGAGTGATAAAGAGAAGGAGGAAGAAAAGGAGAGGCGGATAAAAATACTAAAGCGGAAGATAAAACAGGAAAAGGGAGGGAGAGCTTGATGAAAAACATACCTACGAGTAGACATAAGAGAAATCATAATAATAATAATATCGTCGCTTAAAAAGAGGTACCTCGTAAGTCCGATTTTTGAACTTTTCAGGAGACAGTAAAAACTGATTATAAAGTTGTGGGTAGGTTTTAAAAAAATAAAAAAATCAGTTTAACCATAAACATATACCTGTTTTATCGATTGAAATTACTATTTTTTTGATAAAACTTGTATTTTTAGGAGATATCGGACATACGAGGTACCTCCCAACTGATTCTTGTAAAATTTTCAGAAAAATTATGGACTTACGAGGTACTTCTGTACAATTTGAAATAGTTTACGAGGTCTCACCAGAAAATTTCAAAAGCATGTATGCATTTTTTGTAGGGTTACCTCGTATCTCTGATTTATTTTACACATTACACATAATATTCTTAAGTGGAAGGTAACCACCAGGTTGATGCTCAAACCATTTTCTACCACCTAACCATCCGAGTCTTATTATTATGTGGTCACAAACTCAAAATAATAAGGAAAACTTCATGCACTGGGCGGTATTCGAACCAACGGATCCCTACCTTAACGGGATTACCAGAATTGTACGTCAACCACATGACTACCAGTGAACAGTAGTAAAGTGGTTGCAAGAAAACTAAATGGTTAAATCATAATTATGAAAGAGAAGATAAGAAATACATAAATAAAGAGAAAGAGAGAGATGTAAGAGACACCTTAGAGTAGAGAAGAGAAACCAACACAGTAGGAAGAGAAGAAAAGAAAGGATCATTTAATTTCTAAGTTTACCCATTCTGTCAACATCACCAAAACTTGTTCACAAGTCATATAGTGAGCTGTCACAAAACCATAATATTCACACAAGACTCAAGTATATGTGTTTGAAAGTTTCTTCGAGAATTTGGCACAGTTTTGAGCTTTGGCGTATTCATGTTGTCACTATTGTAATATTTTATCACATCGATGTTATCCTTGAAATGACATCAAATGCTCGTATCTCTACTGTAATTTATACCTAATACTAGTTTTCAATACTTATCATAATAGTTCCAACATTAGGTACATACCTCATTTTTCATAGGGTGGCGTCGTCGAAAACGATGGTAGCCAGACAGTGGAGGAGCGACTCAGCACTTCTACCACTGACTTTACAAGGAGGCTAATATTTGACAAGGGCCCCCAGAACCAATCTAATGCTGGTCTATTCCCTATAGTCCCCCAGCCACACTTACGAGGATTGACTTATGTATAATGAAATTTATTTAGATTTGTACTTTTCAAAGGCAAGTGGATTCGAAGAGCTATGACAAATTTGTTCCATCGTGTAGTGACATCATGATCCCAGATGAATATTTCTATTATTCTCAAAGATTCTTTTTTATTTATGTTGCTATTGTTGAATCATCATGTAGACCTGAGATATTTCTTTGCTACCAGTTAGCGCACAAAATTTCTTCACATAAATTTTGATTTGATTTGAATGTCTATGCTACTTTCATGTCCATATGGAATCACTTATTTGAGTTCTGTCGTTCTGGTGTAAGAATGGATGTATAGGACGGGTGTTTCCACTCACTGGAATAAATTATTTATATTCCAGTATTATTTATATTCCCAAATTGAATGACACTATTTTGTTGTACTTCACAAACCATCTCTTCTCTCTAAAACTTACAGTTCAACGTGGATAAACGCGAACAGATGACGTACACACACAAAAAAGTAATATCGTTTTAAATACAAAATTTACAGTAGTTATTTACAAATTATTGAAAAGAAAAAAGATAACGGTGTGATATTTACTTCTGATCTCAACTTCAATGCACACATACAAAGTTGCTTGAGTTCCTGCAACAAAACTTTCGGTTTTATATAAAAAAAAGTTGCAAGCACAAGACCGACCCTGGCACTCTGACCCAACTTTACCTAACTTGAATATGGTGCGATTTTATGGGACCCTGATAGCCACAAAGTCAATATAGATTTGTTAAATACCTGTTTTTCAAGGAAGATGGATTTTATCCTGTGTTCCCAGAACAAATTTCTTACTTGGACATGTGTCAGGCTCTCCATATACTTACATTAAAACCTCGTAGGAAAACTCATGGTCTGATAACCTCTTACATAAGTTAACAACAGGTATTATTGATTCAGTTTTTCTGACTCATAAATTCAAATGCAACATTGATTCAGAAGATGAACACCCTTACAACGCTAGAAACAAAAAGAAAAGCCTTTATATGAACAATTGTTCATATATCTTCTTATATCTAATAAAGTGTTGAAAAAAAAAATAAAAAATGAGTGATTGTTAACTTTCGCATTTATTAGTATACCTTTAGATATGAATGTGACTGCGAATAGTGACTTTTGCAAACTGAGTAGCCTAGACGTTCGCAGAATAACCAGAGATCCCTGTTCCAAAACATGAAGATTTGTAGACATTCCTAAACATGAAAAATTCCATTCATTTTCAGGAATAAGCAAGGCGTCTTTTCCAAGAAATTTCCTGCTCACCAATTTTTTTTTCTGGTAAAGCACTCTCGAAACTTTAAACTCTCTGTACTCGAAATTGTGTCTCTAACTTTGAACAGATACTGCAAGCACGGAAGTTAGAAGGGGACGGAGAGAATATAATTTTGGAAGGGAAGAGAAAAATATTTTTGGAAGGGAAGACGTGAAGTAATAAAAATGAAGAGTTTTGAAGAAGGCAGTGGCGTATGGAGGGGGGTAGTTTTGGGGAAAAACCCCCCTCCCCCCGAAATTTTCAAGAAACCCCTGCAAAATAAATACGATGGAATATACGTAGTCCCACAGAAGGTAGGTTGAAAATTAAATGAAGAGAAAGAGAGAATGAAATAGCAAGACAATACATATTCCGAAGAGTAAGATAGAGAAGAGAACATTAGAATGTTAAAATAATATTTTAATGCACATCTCACCATTTCCAGTCCGTTTATTTTCTATTTCCTTGGTAAACTTCATCTTTCTTAATAAAACCTGCGTGGCGTTCCTTTAGCACCACATGCTAGATGTTTTGAGGTCAGACTTATAGCTGTCGATGCTTAATTTTGACCTAATTCTGTCTTGTTTATCGTTTTCAACAAAATGTCATCAATTGTAGGTTACAAGTTGTAGACAGCTGTAAATGAGGTCATTGTCTTGAACGTAACTAAATTTGTACATTTGTAAGTTTCCTTATGATAATTGAATTGAATTGAATTTTTATTGTGATAATATACAATATTGTATGAACACAATTGCTTAAATCTAATATAATAATAACATTTTAATATAATTTGCTTAATACTAATATTATGATGATAAATTAAAAATTAAAAAATTGAGCGGCAGAGAAAAAGTAGAGAGAAAGAGTAGGAGGGGGATGTAGGATTGGTCACTCTAAATTGAAGCAAGACTGGTAACGCGACTCCGTCCACCAATTCACTCCACTCCTGAAAATTTAGCCCAAAGAATTGGACACTTCCTGTAGGCTGTAGGGAGACAACTAAAGAAGAAATTTCTTGATTGCAGTTTTAAACTGCTCGGCATGTTCAATTTGTCGGATTTGGTTGGGTAATTTGTTGAACAGTTTTATTCCTGCACTCAAGTAAGACCTACAGAATAGTCTCACCTCACTAGCCACAATATCGTCCCTTCCCCTGGTGTTGTACCCATGGATGTCCCTGTTTCTTTTTAGAGTGTCCTGTTTTTTGTGTATTAGGACGCAAGTATCTAGCACCAATTGTCCATAAAAAGTAAGGATGTTATTTTCCTTAAATAAGGATCTACAGGATTCATCCCTCCTTATACCATAGATTGCTCTAAGAGAACGCTTCTGCAGAAGAAAGATTTCAGAGGAATAGGAAAAAAACCCCCAGTACACGATACCATAGCTCATCACACTGTGAAAATAGGCAAAATAAGCAAGGAGGGCAGGCCGAGAACCAACATTTTTACTTATAGAGAGGATAGCAAATATAGAAGAAGATAATCTAGTCTTAATATACTCAACATGTGCTTTCCATTTTAGTTTTTCATCAACAATCATTCCCAAGAATTTGACTTCTTGAGAGTAGGAAACAGTAAGGTCAGTACAGTTGATGGAGCTAACACTATTTGGAGCATGTGGGTTGAAGTATATAATAATAATTATAACGATGATAAAATATATAAAAATTATTACATTATGTAGGTTATCTATTTTATTTATCGTATAGTTTTATTACACATCTCAAAGTGAGAAGACATGTGCAATAAACTTACTTGATCAAGAAATCTGATGGCAGTAATTGTCTGATCACCAAAATTTTCAGTTCTTTAGCCGCATGACAATGCGTTGCCCGGGGCAGGAAGTATATCTATAAGATACGATTAGTCTCGCTGGGGGATGTTAAACAAATAAGGTAACAGCCAAGCCAGGCCAAAAGACAATAACACAAATCATTGGCGTTAAGAAGTACAAGTACAGAGTTGATGTTAAGAAGTACATCCAACCGTAAAATGTGGAAGTAGGAGTTCTAAAACAAACAAATGAACCTAATATATGAAGATGAGGTTGAACAATGCCAACCCCAAGTAGGTTTCTGAAAAAGCAAAGTGAAAGAAGAAGAAGGGTTCGATTAGGTAACATCGCCATATTATTAAAATTACATCACCGTGAGGCTCAGAAGACACAACACATCTGCAGACATACTTACAGTTTGTCGCGGTTGAATGGTGAGCAGATTGTGTTCGCTGGAGCGCTGCTGTCGAATGAGTCTAGACAGCCGCTCTGTCCTCTGGCTGCTAGTCAGCACTTGCCGTCTGTCATTCAGCAGGCCAGCCAGGTGCGCTGGCACCACATGAGACTCATCTGTGCCGTCCTCTTCAGCAATGGGTGGAAACGCGTCTTTCCTCTCTTCTTTGAACTCGTTCTCACTGTCGTCTGTTTCCGCCGACTCTTCGGAATCCGTCGGCTCCACTCGACCTGGGTCGCGACCCGGATAGTCTTCTTCGTGTGTTGTCGGAAGCGTCTCGTTAAGAAGTTTGAACGTCTTCGTGCACAGAGGGTCTGGTGAGGGTAGAGGCGTGTCCGTCGTCGAAGTCTTGGGGAAGACAGTCGAGAGGGGCACCACACGAGCGATCATGTTGTCGGAATTGTTCGGAATGGAAGAGGCGATCCCTCCCGAACCCGAGTGGGACCCGTAGTACTTCTTCATGTTCATCAGGTCTCCGATGCTGCCCGTCACTTCCGAAGTGGTTTTACCTACCGAAATAGAGGCATGGTTTTCAAGCGTCCTGGAAATGTCTTCCTCCTCATTCCTTGCCCGTATCTATTTATACTTTCCTTGATAGCGCAAGTCATTGCATGGGTGATTTATTTTTATTTCGAGACATTGCATTTTCGTAGGCGATGAAGAGACGGATTATTACATAACAATCCATCAGGGCTCGTCCAAGAAGAACACGTACATAAATATTACTATACTCACCTAGGCTAACACATTCGACTTATTTCGTTGACAAAAGTAGCTAAACATGATGTGACCAGACCATGTTAGCAAAATAATTTAAAACAACAATGAATTACTGTTTTATTTAGATTATTATTGTATACTGACGTTAGGAGTCTCATTTTGAATTTTTATAATTAGCTATCTAAGATAAATCATAATACTTAATAATAATAATTCCGTGTCCGTGAGATAGGGACAGATACCTAAATCCCGGTGGTGAGAGGATTATATGGACGCCTAGATCCAATGTCTAGACTCCTTTCATGTCAAAATCATAATATATTTTAAGATTAGAACCACAACAATGAGAATCAGGAAGCTGATCACGATAAAAAATGTCCTAATGTCCAAGATGAATCAATTAGTGACCCTATGGTTGTAAGGTGACGATAGGCAATAATTCAGCAAGTCCCCGCTTCAGCCGTCTAACTGTATCACCGTACTGAAACCTATTTAAGGGTTAGGTGGAAGAGATTGCCATAGGAAATAACCCCGCCCTTTAGTTAGGACATATGTTTTTATATATTTTCTATTCTTTTTCATTTTTATTGTATATATTGTTTCCATTTTTTTCATTGTTAAAATAATAATTATTTGTATATACATATTGTCCATTTATATGTAACTAGCCGTTTGCCCGTGCTTTGCAACGGGACTAAATTTCAAATTTACTAAGGCATGGCCGTACTGCTAGACAGCAATGCCTTTTTGAACTTTTTATAATTTTTCTGGACAAAGCAATAATGGTTTTGGGGGGGTCAATTCTGCGACATTTTTCGCTATCTCTTACCGTTTTGGCTAAACAACTCCGGACAAACAAACAAACATAGGTAGGTAGGTAGGTAGTCCTTTTTTCTGTTTTACATACAGAGATAAAGTGTTGTACAATAATAATAATTTAAAGTAAATATTATGCCGCAAGTGCCTCAATCATGTGCAACAATTTAGCCTTAGAGGCAAAAGGTCATTTGTCCTTTGCAGAAACTCTCAATAAATTCTGGAGACTGGAGCAGAGATGGAGGGGTGTTTATTGAATTTGTGGAAAAATTAAACGGGTAGTGAAGGTTATAGGAGGGATGAAAGCGAACAGTTCTGTATTTTATATCAAGGCTTGCGGCTTTTTATGAGCATTATATTAATTACTAAGGGTATACGAAGGTTACAAGGTTACTGGGTATTTTTTATTTTTCAAAAGTCCTTTTCCAATACACTATGTTGGGTATATGTATTTCTACCTCACTTAATTAACATTTAAGGGGAGCTTGAGTAGTTGTGATAAGACTTTTTTACAACAACAAAAATATAAAAAATATAAAATATAACCCAACTTTCAAAGTAATTGACCAATATGAGATTGAGAATGATAAACTCTGCCACTAACATTGCCGAAATGAAAGTCTAGAACAAGAGTTGTCTCTTCACGCAAATTTGTTATTTAGATCTTTAAATGTAAGTGATCAAAAATTAGTTGAAATATGTGAAAAAACTAAACTTGATAATGCTTTACAGGGTGTAATTAAATACATTAATTCAGGGTGGCCAAGATATTGTAAGGCTGTACCTGATGAATTTAAAGGGTTTTACAAAGTTAAAGATGATTTGCATCTTATTAATGGTGTAATTTTTAAAAATAACTGTATAATAATACCTAAGGTGATGCAAAATGCTATGTTAAAAGATATTCATGAAAGCCATATGGGATTTGATAAAACAAAAGTTTTTGTAAGAGATGTAATTTTTTGGCCTGGTCTATTTGATGACTTGAAATTATACATTGAGTCTTGTGAGGTTTGTCAGAAATATAAACCAAGCAATCCCAAGGAACCTCTTATTTCACATGAAATGCCATCACATCCATGGGAAAAAATTGCTTGTGATTTATTTGAATTTGACAAGAATACTTACTTATTAATGGTAGATTATTATTCAAGATTTTTTGAGGTGGCTAGACTTAACAATTCTACTAGTGAAACCATTAAAACACATATGAAAAGTATTTTTGCTCGCCAAGGTGTACCAGCTTTGCTTATAAGTGATAGGGGACCACCATTTACATCAAATGATTTAAAATCTTTTTATAAAGAATGGAACATCAATTTTCAATGGTCATCACCTTATTATCCAAAATCTAATGGGTTGGTTGAGCAAACTGTGAAATTGGTAAAAAATACTTTGATAAAATGTCAAGAAGGTGGTAATGATCCATATTTAGCTATGTTGCATCTTAGGAATGCATGTCAGTTTGGACAGGAAGCACCATCTAAACTTTTAAATGCTAGATTGTTAAGAACCAACATACCCATTGTTAAGAACATGCTAAAAACCAAACCAGTATCTAGTAAAAAGTATAGACAAAATGCTGAGAGCCGAATGAGGATTTCAAAAAATAATTATGATAAATATTCAAAATCTCTACCTCCCTTGTCTTTAAAAGAGACAGTCTGGTTTCAAAAGAAACCTGGTACTGTTTGGTTGCCAGCAGAAGTCTCAAAGCTGCCTAGTGATTTAAATTCATTTAGAGCTTATGAGATAATCACTCCAGAAGGAAAAGTGTTTGTAAGAAATAGAGTGTACTTAAGAAAAAGAAAAGTAAAAAATAATAATTGTAAGCCAAATTTAAGTACATCTAGTAATAACAGTTGTATTGAAAATAATTCAGATGTAATTTTACATTATACTAATTATGACTTTGAGCAGTATTTATATTCTGGAATGTTTAATGCTGAGGCAAAAGTTGTTAATAGTACAATAGAAACAGGAACGGAGATAGTTGTGGAAAGACCAACTGATTTGGGTGGGAGTCCACTTGAGTTAGAGACAGAGTTGTCTGAATCACTGTTAGTTAATGTGTCATTATCTCCTGAGGTACGGGTCACTGATCCTGAGGATTCTTTTTCTTCATATGATAGTACAGAGAGTACTTTAGATGATACACTGTTGGATCCTACTTGGGAACCTAATAAGTAGGTAACACCAGTTATGTGTTATTGAACTTAAAAAAAAAAAAAAAAAAAAAAAAAAAACATGTTGACCAGTTAACTTAACCTCCTTGATTGTACCAGATGTTAAACAATAATAAATTCATTCATTACATTTTCCAATCTTGAACCTTCTTACTTCTCGTGTTCTTTTGTCAATCATTTTCTTTTATATAAGTTTAATTAGTCTAATATCTAAACAGACCTGAGATATGTCTTTGCTGCCAGTTAGCGCACAAATTTTCTTCACATAAATTTGATTTGATTTGAATGTCTATGCTACTTTCATGTCCATTTGGAATCACTTATTTGAGTTCTTTCGTCCTGGTGTAAGAATGGATGTATAGGACGGGTGTTTCCACTCACTGGAATAAATTATTTATATTCCCAAATTGAATGACACTATTTTGTTGTACTTCACAAACCATCTCTTCTCTCTAAAACTTACAGTTCAACGTGGACAAACGCGAACAGATGACGTACACACACAAAAAAGTAATATCGTTTTAAATACAAAATTTACAGTAGTTATTTACAAATTATTGAAAAGAAAAAAGATAACGGTGTGATAACGGTGTGATATTTACTTCTGATCTCAACTTCAATGCACACATACAAAGTTGCTTGAGTTCCTGCAACAAAACTTTCGGTTTTATATAAAAAAAAGTTGCAAGCACAAGACCGACCCTGGCACTCTGACCCAACTTTACCAAACTTGAATATGGTGCGATTTTATGGGACCCTGATAGCCACCTCTGGGCCCATAAAATAGAACAAAGTCAATATAGATTTGTTAAATACCTGTTTTTCAAGGAAGATGGATTTTATCCTGTGTTCCCAGAACAAATTTCTTACTTGGACATGTGTCAGGCTCTCCATATACTTACATTAAAACCTTGTAGGAAAACTCATGGTCTGATAACCTCTTACTAAGTTAACAACAGGTAATATTGATTCAGTTTTTCTGACTCATAAATTAAAATGCAACATTGATTCAGAAGATGAACACCCTTACAACGCTAGAAACAAAAAGAAAAGCCTTTATATGAACAATTGTTCATATATCTTCTTATATCTAATAAAGTGTTGAAAAAAAAAATAAAAAATGAGTGATTGTTAACTTTCGCATTTATTAGTATACCTTTAGATATGAATGTGCCTGCGAATAGTGACTTTTTCAAACTGAGTAGCCTAGACGTTCGCAGAATAACCAGAGATCCCTGTTCCAAAAGATGAAGATTTGTAGACATTCCTAAACATGAAAAATTCCATTCATTTTCAGGAATAAGCAAGGCGTCTTTTCCAAGAAATTTCCTGCTCACCAATTTTTTTTCTGGTAAAGCACTCTCGAAACTTTAAACTCTCTGTACTGGAAATTGTGTCTCTAACTTTGAACAGATACTGTAGGCACGGAAGTTAGAAGGGGACGGAGAGAATATAATTTTGGAAGGGAAGAGAAAAATATTTTTGGAAGGGAAGACGTGAAGTAATAAAAATGAAGAGTTTTGAAGAAGGCAGTGGCGTAAGGAGGGGGGAATTTTGGGGAAAAACCCCCCTCCCCCCGAAATTTTCAAGAAACCCCTGCAAAATAAATACGATGGAATATACGTAGTCCCACAGAAGGTAGGTTGAAAATTAAATGAAGAGAAAGAGAGAATGAAATAGCAAGACAATACATATTCCGAAGAGTAAGATAGAGAAGAGAACATTAGGATGTTAAAATAATATTTTAATGCACATCTCACTATTTCCAGTCCGTTTATTTTCTATTTCCTTGGTAAACTTCATCTTTCTTAATAAAACCTGCGTGGCGTTCCTTTAGCACCACATGCTAGATGTTTTGAGGTCAGACTTATAGCTGTCGATGCTTAATTTTGACCTAATTCTGTCTTGTTTATCGTTTTCAACAAAATGTCATTACAAGGTTACAAGTTGTAGACAGCTGTAAATGAGGTCATTGTCTTGAACGTAACTAAATTTGTACATTTGTAAGTTTCCTTATGATAATAATAATTATAACGATGATAAAATATTAAAATTATTACATTATGTAGGTTATCTATTTTATTTATCGTATAGTTTTATTACACATCTCAAAGTGAGAAGACATGTGCAATAAACTTACTTGATCAAGAAATCTGATGGCAGTAATTGTCTGATCACCAAAATTTTCAGTTCTTTAGCCGCATGACAATGCGTTGCCCGGGGCAGGAAGTATATCTATAAGATACGATTAGTCTCGCTGGGGGATGTTAAACAGATAAGGTAACAGCCAAGCCAGGCCAAAAGACAATAACACAAATCATTGGCGCCCACAGAGTTGATGTTAAGAAGTACATCCAACCGTAAAATGTGGAAGTAGGAGTTCTAAAACAAAAAAAATGAACCTAAAATATGAAGATGAGGTTGAACAATGCCAACCCCAAGTAGGATTGTCAAAAGGCAAAATGAAAAAAGAAGAAGAGTTTGATTAGGTATTATCGCCATAGTATTAAAATTACATCACCGTTAGGCTCAGAAGACACAAAACATCTGCAGACATACTTACAGTTTGTCGCGGTTGAATGGTGAGCAGATTGTGTTCGCTGGAGCGCTGCTGTCGAATGAGTCTAGACAGCCGCTCTGTCCTCTGGCTGCTAGTCAGCACTTGCCGTCTGTCATTGAGCAGGCCAGCCAGGTGCGCTGGCACCACATGGGACTCATCTGTGCCGTCCTCTTCAGCAATGGGTGGAAACGCGTCTTTCCTCTCTTCTTTCAACTCGTTCTCACTGTCGTCTGTTTCAGCCGACTCTTCGGAATCCGTCGGCTCCACTCGACCTGGGTCGCGACCCGGATAATCTTCTTCGTGTGTTGTCGGAAGCGTCTCGTTAAGAAGTTTGAACGTCTTCGTGCACAGAGGGTCTGGTGATGGTAGAGGCGTGTCCGTCGTCGAAGTCTTGGGGAAGACAGTCGAGAGGGGCACCACACGAGCGATCATGTTGTCGGAATTGTTCGGAATGGCAGAGGCGATGCCACCCGAACCCGAGTGGGACCCGTAGTACTTCTTCATGTTCATCAGGTCTCCGATGCTGCCCGTCACTTCCGAAGTCGTTTTACCTACCGAAATATGGGCATGGTTTTCAAGCGTCCTGGAAATGTCTTCCTCCTCATTCCTTGCCCGTATCTATTTATACTTTCCTTGATAGTGTAAGTAATTGCATGGGTGATTTATTTTTATTTCGAGGCATTGTATTTTCGTAGGCGAAGAAGAGACGGATTATTACATAAAAGCCCATCAAGGCTCGTCCAAGAAGAATACGTACATAAATATTATTATACCCACCTAAGCTAACACATTCTACTTATTTCGTTGACAAAAGTAGCTAAACATGATGTGACCAGACCATGTTAGCAAAATAATTTAAAACAACAAAGAATTACTGTTTCATTTAGATTATTATTGTATACTGACATTAGGAGTCTCATTTTGAATTTTAATAATTAGCTATCTAAGATAAATCATAATACTTAATAATAATAATTCCGTGTCCGTGAGATAGGGACAGATACCTAAATCACGGTGGTGAGAGGATTATATGGATGCCTAGATCCAATGTCTAGACTCCTTTCATGTCAAAATCATAATATATTTTAAGATTAGAACCACAACAATGAGAATCAGGAAGCTGATCACGATTGAAATGTCCTAAGGACCAAGATGAATCGATTGGTAACCCTAGATTTGTAAGGTGACCCTAAGCAATAATTCAGCAAGTCCCCACTTCAGCCGTCTAACTGTCTCGCCGTACTGAAAACTATTTAAGGGTTGGGTGGAAGAGATTACCATAGGCAATAACCCCGCCCTTTAGTTAGGACATATGTTTTTATATATTTTCTATTCTTTTTCATTTTTTTATTGTTAAAATAATAATTATTTGTATGTACATAATGTCCATTTATATCTAATAAAGTGTTGTACAATAATAATAATTTAAAGTAAATATTATGCCGCAAGTGCCTCAATCATGTGCAACAATTTAGCCTTAGAGGCAAAAGGTCATTTGTCCTTTGCAGAAACTCTCAATAAAGGCTGGAGACTGGAGCAGAGATGGAGGGGTGTTTATTGAATTTGTGGAAAAAATTAAACGGGTAGTGTAGGTTATAGGAGGGATGAAAGCGAACAGTTCTGTATTTTATATCAAGGCTTGCGGCTTTTTATGAGCATTATATTAATTACTAAGGGTATACGTAGGTTACTGGGTATTTTTTATTTTTCAAAATTCCTTTTCCAATACACTAAGTTGGGTATAATTATGTATTTCTACCTCACTTAATTAACATTTAAGGGGAGCTTGAGTAGTTGTGATAAGACTTATAATACTTCTTGTGATTAGAGTAGTTGTGATAAGACTTATAATGCCTATATTGTAAAAAGACTTGGTCTCTTTACAACAACAAAAATATAATCGACCCAACTTTCAAAGTAATTGACCAATATGAGATTGAGAATGATAAACTCTACCATTGCCGAAAAATGTTGCCAAGCACTTCCACTAAATTCCGTATCCGCTTTAAAGAGAGTTTGAGTTATTTCCCTGATGAGCAGAAAGTTTTATCCCTGCTATCTCCAAAGTCTGTTCTGCACGAGGCGATACTTGTTAATGGTTAGTAATGGACCCTGGAATTAGGCGATAATTTTCCGCTTGTCCACCTCCGAGGATGGATGTGATGGTAGAAGAGGGATGCGAGGATGAGTTATCTTGTATGATAGATGAATAATAGCAACAGCGTTCACTTTAAGAAGTATTATTTCTGGGGTTTGCAGAATGGACGTCCAACACTTGGGTGTCCATTCTGCTTTCTGTTCATAACGTCAGGAGTGTGTGCATGAATGACACTACCACTTCCACTTCTTTCCCTTCGCATTTTAGAATGATATACATATTACAACAGCCACAGCTGAAAGTCCTTCCAACGACGAAAAAAGTCGAAGAAAAAATGTTTGACCTAAATAGCTTTTTCCAATATGTACGGAATTAATATTGTCAAGTGTTTTCTATCATCCATGTGTAATTTCCAATCTAATATAAGCTCACAAGAAATAAGACACGGTCACCTCAAAGTCTGGTGAACATTGAAAGGGTGGCTCAAGCACTGATGAGACCTTTTGAGTGTCTGAAGTAAATCGGAAGGAATTTTTTTAAGCCTTTCAATTTAAGAATAATTATAGTAAATTCAATGAATTCTCTATTTTGCATTGCTTTGATGTCTTCATTTATCTATATATATAAAATCCATTTACATTCATTTATTATAGTTTCAAATTGCGCGACATGAGTAGATTGACGGTGCAGGCAGCGGACTCGCGATTCGGAGGTCGGTGGTATTTCTTTTGAGTACCCCTGATTTCTTACATTATTTTAATTATATTTCCGTGGCAACTTTAGATTTTAATTAAAATATTTTAAGAAATATAAAAATATTTTAAGAAATATTTTTCATATTGTCAGTTTTAAGTGCACAATTTCAACAAACTACACATACACCACACACTGGACACGGAAGGAGCCCAGAACAATGGTTCTGGGCGTCACCCATATCAACCAAGTAAAGTGGCAAATTAAGAGGAACGACGACTCGTTTATGTCGTATGAAAATCATTCCACTAATTCACTTTAATATTGTTTTGCTGACAGTTCATAAAGCAATGTTACGTGCAAGATAACAAATCAAAATCATTAATTTCGAAATTGATTCCCTGAAATGTGACAGTTTCAAACCCCTCGGGTAAATTCAGGTCCAATAGCAACGAGCACATAATATCATTTTACTAAAATGTGATGGTAATTTTTCTCTCTGGATCTTTTCATTACATTATAGAAGAAATATGACAGTTCAAAAAAAATTACGAGTAAAACATCCAAATTGGTGAGTTTGATTTAATAGGACGGTTTTGAGCGTACAGGGCCGAATGTCATGTTTTTATTGAACTATAACACAAACGCTTCATTCAGTGAATTTGTGAAGGGGAATGAGCCCACAATGCTGGCTGCATTCCCCCTCTGAATGGTGAGGCTTAAACGTTCGATGAGATATAAGGCTGCTCTCTTATGTCATGTTTCATTTTCGCTAGAGGTGAATCGTCTGTATCTATGGAAAATTTCGACTGTTACGGTACTAGGAATTAGTCCAACACTTGGAACTATTTCTTGGATATACCGTTTCCCATAGTCTGTTAGAATAAAGGCCTCATAACCTGAAAGAGAATGTCATCTCATTTTCTCATTCCTAGGAGCCCTGGATGTGGACTTGAAACTTTGATATGTGAGTGTCCTCCTGTTTCGTCCGTTTTGTATTCGGCATTGTCTGTTTCTGTTAGTGAATGGTGTTCTCAAAATTTCTGTTCTCATTCGCTTTTAAGTTAGGTCTTATCGGAGAGGCCTTTGTTTTCTCGAACAGTACCTTCTTTTGAGATGGTTTGGTGTTATTGTCACACAGATGTCTCATTTTGGTTTAGAACCCCATTCAATGTATTGTAGTCAGCCTTTGTGTTTTTTCCTAGTATTTTTTTGCTTTCAAAATTATCATGAAAAACTCAAAACTCGTGTCAGTAATAATATTAGCGGTTTTCAATACTAGAAACAGCCTTTGTGTTTTTTCCTAGTATTTTTTTGCTTTCAAAATTATCATGAAAAACTCAAAACTCGTGTCAGTAATAATATTAGCGGTTTTCAATACTAGAAACTTTGTGTATGGACAGGAGAGATAGTAGAAACTGAAGAATGCCAACTAAATATGTTATTGATCAAATACCTCGGCCGAGGTGTGAAGAACACCCCATTAAAAGAAGGAGATATACATTTATATGTAAAGACAGGAGATGGAAAAAAGCCAACTGTATCAAATTCTGTTTAATTAATGGGACTAACATACCTCAGTGGCTCGAGTGATAAACGGTGGACCAGTAACGTTAAGGTCGGTGGTTCAACTCTCTCAAGCATCGCGACTATACAGAACATTTTTATACGCGCATGGTCTAGTAAGTCACAAGTCCCGTTTTCCTTTTCGATTAAAAAAATTCCAGGTTTGGTTTTTTCCAAATATTTCCATTTTCTTCCACGTTTAGCTTCCCCACCATTCGGGAAAGAAAATTGCTTTTCGGTTATTTTGAAAATAAACAATGGAAAAATAAAAACAAACCAGGAACAAAGAAATGGAAACAAGAATTTTATAAATCCATTTTGTTTAACCAAACTGGAAGAAGATTTCTCTTCCTTTCGTTAAAAAAAAAAAAAAAAAATGATTTTCTTCCAAATTTTCCATTCTATTATTTTGAATCCACTTTGGTCAGAAAGAAAAATACGGCTAGAGTAAAATCTCTTGTGATTAAATCAAAAATGTAAACCTTTTTTAAGAATATTCTCTAGAATAGCAACTTCTCTGGACTCGAGAAATCATAGGAACTTGGTATCACTTAACTGCGATCCACTGCAGCTAGATTTGTGTGTGACAACTCAAAGTGTGGTACCTGCTTTATGTTTCAAGTACTACCTATAATTTTAGTATAACTGACTTAACTATAACTTGAAAACGGATCGTAAATCCAATTCATTAATAATACTCTTTAGTGGAAGGTAAACACCAAGCGAAGTTAATGCTTTAAGCATTTTGTACAACCTTATCCTTAAAGTCTTATTATTATGTGGTCCCATACTCGAAAATTCTGGTGTAAAAATCACACGACTTTCCTTATCATATTAGGAATGAGAACAGGACAAAAGCCACTGTAGACTCAAGGGTAACATTTAGCTAAAAACCAAAGTCAAATTCGTGATCAGCACTTCAAAATCATTGGATTTGATATCTCACAACCCCATCTACAGTAAATTAAAAAAAAAGTTTGTCTGATCCGGACCCTCGAAAATACCGGTAAAGTGGGCCGAGGTCCGTAAAGTTCCCTACGCTACCTAAATTACGAGTCTAGCGCCTTAACCACTTGACTACCAATGCCAACCACAACCAGTAACCACCAATGCAATAATTAGAATTCAGAAAGAAGAAGGTCCTTCTGTTATCCTCTAGGCTAGACCACATAGGCTGAATCTTTGGCTGGGATATTGACCTTAAGAAAAGTTACAAGAGCCTCACACATCCCAGGACCTATTCCCGAGTGAGCCTCTGTCCCTTACCACTATATGGCAACACTGTCCCTTACCACTATATTACAACACTGTCTCTTCTCATCCCTTATCTTTCCTATGTACTCCTTATCCTTCTCTTTTCTTCTATCACATCTTCATTCTTCATCTTGTTCTTCACATTTTCCTTTTTTTCCATCCTTCCTTTTTTTCGAAAGCTTTCCCTCATTATTTCAATATTTTGCGCGTCCTCTCTACAGTTTTATATCATTCACCTCCTCATTACCGACTATTTCTTTTGTAGTAGAAGCGTACAGTACCGACCTGACGACAACCGACGCAACGCGTCACGACGTTGACGCGTCCAGAATTGTCTACAGACGTTGCAACGGTGACGTCCAGAATTGTCTACAGACGTTGCAACGGTGACGTCCAGAATTGTCTACAGACGTTGCAACGGTGACGTCCAGAATTGTCTACAGACGTTGCAACGTGTGACGTCCAGAATTGTCTACAGACGTTGCAACGGTGACGTCCAGAATTGTCTACAGACGTTGCAACGGTGACGTCCAGAATTGTCTACAGACGTTGCAACGGTGACGTCCAGAATTGTCTACAGACGTTGCAACGGTGACGTCCAGAATTGTCTACAGACGTTGCAACGGTGACGTCCAGAATTGTCTACAGACGTTGCAACGGTGACGTCCAGAATTGTCTACAGACGTTGCAACGGTGACGTCCAGAATTGTCTACAGACGTTGCAACGGTGACGTCCAGAATTGTCTACAGACGTTGCAACGGTGACGTCCAGAATTGTCTACAGACGTTGCAACGGTGACGTCCAGAATTGTCTACAGACGTTGCAACGGTGACGTCCAGAATTGTCTACAGACGTTGCAACGGTGACGTCCAGAATTGTCGACGATTTTAACTATATTAAATTTGTGAATGTTCCACCCTTGGTCTTCAAAGTAATACTACCCAAACGTACAATAATAAGGATGGGTGCATGTTCTGACACTTCATAGACGAGCGGTTCTCAAATGATTTTTTTCGCAGACCATATTTCACGAGTTGCAAACCTGTTTTCTCGGAGGTCCTCGTGGCCCTAATTTGGGAAAAGCTGATTTGATAAACTTTGTACTAGCCATCAATTTTTTTTTTCTCTTTTAACTGGCCATCAAATTGATACCAAAATCAACGAGCTACAATATTGAGCCCTCTACCAGTCTACTTATCAAACACCTCGGCCGAGGTGTGAAGAACGCAAATACAAAGAAAGAGACAGTCCGGTAATTAAATACAGTTTTTATTGGTTTCTTTTTATAGGTATTTAGTTCATATATAGGATCTTTTACTTTTGACAGGTCATTCATATCATTATGTTTGATAAGACCATTCGTAAAATAAAAGAAACATACATAACAACGAAAGCTCGGTTTTATACTCAGTACAAAATCCGAAACAAACCCTGAAAGTTGTAGCGATGCGTGGCGCCATTCTTGCAAGTTAGACGATTTTATTGTTAAGAACTTTAAGAAGCCACGCGCCATTTCAGCCATTTATATTCGAACGTGCCTGCCTTCCAGCTTACAATTCTATTTTCAAGTAACAGGTAGCTGTCTTGAAAATTATTTTGTTTCATTATTTTTTATGCTGAAACATTTTTATTGCTCGTTTTTCAGACACGGTGCTGAAATTTCAGAGCAACTCTTTCTAGCACTATTAGCAGCCTTAGTTAGATATTTAGACACCTCAATACGAAATAGGAGATGAAAACGCCTACGAGGAAGACCAAGACTTCCTCGCAGGCGTTCCTCCTTTGAATCCAAGACAGATGTTTGGATTCAAAGGAGGACACGGAAATGCTGCGATGTGACAACAATGAATGGGTGACCGACATATATGAAACCAAGAAGTTAGCTTTGGCTTGAGATGACAGCGAAGTAAGTTGGTAATTTATTTGGACACGGAAATGCTGCGATGTGACAACAATGAATGGGTATACCGTCATATATGGAACCAATCAGTCAGCTTTGGCTTAAAATGGCAGCGCAATGAGTTGGTAATTTATTTGGACAGTGTTAGAAATTCTAGTACAGTCGAACCTGGATATAAGAGAAACCGCAATATAAGATTACAATGTCCAGATCTAATTCACCTTCTCTATCAGGGAAAATAACATTTTTTGAAGAGAAACCTGGATACGAGAGACAATGAATCCGATTCCTTGAGTTCTCTTACGTCCAGGTTTGACTGTTCATGGCTTATCTGACCACTATTCCTAACGATGACGTCATGATACGAAAATTTGAAAGTCCTAATAACAGAAGCTAAGACTGGAAAGTCGCATGACTTCAATAAAACAGCCTTTATCTTCTCCAAGTTAGAAAAAGGTTTTCTTTCGGAAGGTTTGGAAATCACTGGAGATGAATGTTCCTGCAATCTTCACTTGTAACTAAAACTTTTTCATTACCTACTTTGACTTTGCAATCTCTCCTAACAAGACGGAGTAATTGACCTAATTATCAAACAGAAGAAGGCGAGGCCATTGTTAAATCAGATATTGGGGCAAGTGTTTTTTAAGCCCTTTTCTAATGCATAAGCTGAAATTGAAGATATTGTTACAACATACGTAGGTAGGTAGGTATATTGTTTTCAAAAGGTTTTAAAATTTAAATAGATTATTTTAAAGGAGTTTGCACTAAATTTGAATATGGGAGTAAGATAAAATGTGTAACTATTTAAGTAAAGATAAGTATGTTTGTAAGAAAATTTGCCAGTTCTATGTTTTTTTTTTTTTTTTTTTTTTACGAGAAGAAAAATCTTATAAAGACGAACACCACGCATAGCGTAGTGGACAGTGTGGGATTGTGTGTGCTGTCCACAGTGCACCATCACCCACTAAAAATACCTCTCGCCCAAGGACAAACTGACGCCGGAACCGTTTTATGTTAGCTAATATCCAAACAATGAGACTCCTAAGTTGACAGTTTAGTAGCAAGACTACTTTTCTGTTTATTAAAAACAAAACAAACCTCCGCAGAGCACTGTGTACGAGGCCGCGGCAGGGGTCTTGATGTTGACCGGGCTGCTTGGGCCTGAA
This sequence comes from Bactericera cockerelli, assembly GCA_024516035.1. NCBI lineage: Eukaryota > Metazoa > Arthropoda > Insecta > Hemiptera > Triozidae > Bactericera > Bactericera cockerelli. Next base: position 29,626,453 of record CM044962.1, read on the forward strand.
TGACCTTGACGATATTGAGCCGAGGACACAAGGTCAGGAAGCGAAGTTATCCGATCCAAGTCGGACATTGACGAACGTCTCCGAATGCCGAGCCGAGGCATGGTCTTGAACTTGTTTTCCCGTTCGAGCTTCTCACGAGCGTCCTTGTCGGACAAGTGAACTGTCGACTCGGACCGGTGGATGCCCGACTCCGGCCGACAGTGCGAGTGAGAGCGAAATATTTTGATCGGAGAGGAGGAAGACATTTTCGACGCGGAAAGAGATTTGAGAGGGAAGAGGAGGGCGAGTTTGACTTTCTTGTGGAACGATGTTTTGGGACCGCTGGTGCTGGCGGTGCTCGCTTGGTCGTCTGCAGTGCAACCGGACAGCGAACTGGAGGACGACTGGACGCTGTCGATGGATTGAGAGGATTGAGAGAGATTCTTGTTGGGCTTCATGGCGTCTTTCTTCTCTTTCATACAACTTGAGCTGGACGTTCAGTGCGGAAGTAATCGAAATTTAATTTTGTTATCTAATTATTACCAAAAATAAGTAATGTTATGTTCTAATGAAATCATCCGATATATTCAATTGTTCAGTTATTGTTTGCAATGCTTTTAATTTCAAAATAGATGTTTCGTCGATTTGTATTTTTATTAAATAAATTCACATGGTCTCAGCATGAACTGAATTTGTTTTTTTTTTACATAAAAATGATGGTAAAGTTAATAATGAAAATATTAACAATGTTTTTTTTTATCAATCATTAAATTAAAACATAATAAATTAATTCAATACAATTATTAACATTCTATCCCACTTGAAAAAAATGTTTTGCCCGAAGAGACACCAATGTTCGATTTTTTTTCAGTCGCGTGGGATTTTAGAAAATAATTTTTACTTTCTAGGTATTACATGTAAGGTATAGATATAGTGTTTATTGTAATCGGTCATTTTTTTTTTTTTACTTCCCAGAAATTTCTAATATTAGAAATCGGAAGTATTTTTTCATGGTACGCACCCGGGACTTTTTAATGAAAAGGTAGTACTAATTTAGCCCGTAGCCCTAAAGTGTTTCCTAATACTCCTTAAACAGTCGCAATAACTCATAGAAATGTTTTTCCTCACTTCTCTGAGGAGATGGAATGTGACACTCTTAACACTCCTAACCTAGATACCTTGTACTATTCTTCATAACGTAAATATGTATAGCTATCAACTATCATGTTGTAGTTTCAAATTTTCAATAAATTTCACGCCGGAAAATGCTTTCAATCATGTACACTCGGAAAACTGGAACGATTTGACCAAAAGTTTCGACATGGAAGTTTCGTAAAATAAGTTTATTCATGAATAAAATTTCTGCTCAATTGTTCCCCACTTGAACTAGTTTGATTATTTTCTGCTCGAATAAATATGTTTGAATGGTTCCCGCTGTCCCTCGCGATTATTCCCATCCCTAGGGATATTTCCCCTCGGCATGATAGCTCCCACCCGCGGCAATCGAATCTCACCTTTTCCCCCGTACATCCCTTATTCACGGAATATTGTTTAACAAATCCCTGTTCAGCTTTTAATTATAAATTCCCTGTGGTACCAACCCCGACCCCCCTCGCTGGTCGCAGTGGACTCGTAATCTGGAGGTCTGTGGTTCTGGTTCGCTCCAGTTCACAGCGTGGATGATTTTCAAAGCTCCTTTGAGTTATTGTAGGGGAAGTCTACTGTCTATTCTGTCAATTGTAAAGGAGGCTATATTTCCATGTCAGTGGTAAGTAATGGAACTCATTTTTCCACCTAAAATGAGACTCAACTAATGTAATCTTTTCCGGCAATTTCTTACTTTTTAATGGTCGTAATGGAGTAAAGGGACTTTTCAGTCTTATCTCGGCAGTATAAACAAGGTATATTCTATTCTATAAGTGAAAGAAATTAGGGAAAACTCCTGTACTGATCGTGATCTGAACTAAAAGGCACAAGTGTAAGTGTGTGTATGTGTGTGTCTATTGCGCGCGAATTATGTGTTTTATATTTATGTTTACCACACGCGAATTAAAAAATTTATCACTAGAAAACCTCTTCCAGTGGTTGCGCCGCGCGCCGTTTAGTTCACACGATTCCAACGACAAACAATGGAGATTTGAGACGCAAAAGAATCACACTGGGCCGCTGTAGAAAAATCACTGTTGAAGTAAGTCTTTCTTACTTCGACAGTGATTTTTCCAGTGGTTTAAAACAATAAAAACTCTTCAAGGAAATCACTTCTCGAAATAAATTAAGTTAAATATTATAGAAATACGAACAATATATAGGTAACAAAACACCACACACAGAATTTTCGATCACTCGAGCTTCAACGGACTCATTACAAGATTGATTAAAAAAAAATCACATAAAAATAGATGACTTAGGAAGAAAAATTGACACAGTCATTGAAAATGGTTTGAAAACAATTTACGTTTTACTTCACACAGAAACCTAATCACACGGTTTTTAAAACAATTCACCGCTACGCAACTATTTGATTTTCCCCACACGGCATACGGGTTGAAAACTAGTGAAATCCAACATAGCACCCGGGCTAACACGATTGTTCGGAGGCATTCAGGACCTAACTGTGCTCAGCATTGAGCAAATTAATGCAAGACCTCAGATAAAAATGTGAGCCAAATTGACAGGGTGGGTGCGCAGAGATTTTTATGGTAACTCTCGAATTTTGTACATTATTATACAGGGTGATTCAGAAAAACACCGACAAACTTTGAGGGCTAATAGATCAGATCAAGATCTATCATTTTACTCCCATGACCCCATACCTATTCGCCACGGTTACGGAGAAAAGGCGGCTTTTGTGTTTTTTTGAAATTGGTCGAGTTAGTCCTAAAAAATGATTTTTGTATTTTTTTGTGTTCAATTTAGAAATACAATTTTTTTTTCATTGTAAAGATAAGAAAATGTCCTATTTAAAAGTGTACCTACACAGCTTTTAATTTCAACTTGAACCTGTAATATCATTCAAAACAGTTGGGAAAATGTTTTCGCGCGTCATTTTCGAAAACTTTCAAACGTGATTTGTGCCGAAAAAACATGGAAAGTTCGAATCTCCGTGACATTGGAAAAACATGCCTCTTTTGTGATCTTTCACATGCAATCATCAGATTTCAGATACGTCAGTTTTTACGGAGATATTAGCACTTTTATGACGAAAATCGTGATTTCTTCTTTGGATTAAATTTTCATACTAATATTACAATACTTGATGCGAGTAGCAAAAAAGATTGATATTTTACACAAATTTTGGCCAGCTACATTTTACTTTATTAACACGTAAAATGATCGAAAACCATTGGAAAAATTTTCAGTTCGTGTTGAAGTGTCTTTGTTTATTAGTGGTAGTTCTGTGTCGTGGTGGTGTTAAAAGTTTTTCTGAATGGTTTTTTGTGTTAATTTGGTTAAAAATGCAGCGATTCACGTACAATGAGTACGCGGATATGCATCTTGTGTACGGAAGGGCAGAATGCAATGTTAGAAGAGCTGCTGGATTGTACAGAGCACAGTTTCCCGGTAGACATGTCCCCCATCATTCGACTTTTTCTCAGGTTGACCGAAGATTGAGAGAATCTGGAAAATTTAAACCAAAGAAAGATGCATCAGGTGCTCCTAGAACCGTGAGGACAGTGGACTTCACAGATCGAGTTTTGGAAGAATTTGCAAATCGACCTCGAACTAGTACAAGGCTCGTAGCATCAGAACTGAACACGACCCAATCGTCAGTATGGAGGGTAATGAAAGAACTCGGACAGCACCCTTTTCACATACAGAAAGTGCAATCTCTACAACCAGAAGACTATGCACCCAGGCTAGAATTTGCTGAGTGGTATTTGGATCGACAAAGAAGATCCCCTGCATTTGCAAGCAATATCCTCTGGACGGACGAAGCATGCTTTGCAAGAGATGGATTTTTCAACGTCCATAATAGTCACATTTGGAGTGATGAAAATCCACACGCTGTTGAACAGGTTAGAAGTCAATGGCAGTTTTCAGTGAATGTTTGGGCTGGCCTAGTGAGCAATTATGTCATCGGTCCCTATCTTCTCCCCGCAAGATTAACAGGTGAAGCCTACGCTACATTCATTGAAGATGTCCTGCCTGAACTACTAGAAGACGTTCCATATAAAAGTGCTAATATCTCCGTAAAAAACTGACGTATCTGAAATCTGATGATTGCATGTGAAAGATCACAAAAGAGGCATGTTTTTCCAATGTCACGGAGATTCGAACTTTCCATGTTTTTTCGGCACAAATCACGTTTGAAAGTTTTCGAAAATGACGCGCGAAAACATTTTCCCAACTGTTTTGAATGATATTACAGGTTCAAGTTGAAATTAAAAGCTGTGTAGGTACACTTTTAAATAGGACATTTTCTTATCTTTACAATGAAAAAAAAATTGTATTTCTAAATTGAACACAAAAAAATACAAAAATCATTTTTTAGGACTAACTCGACCAATTTCAAAAAAACACAAAAGCCGCCTTTTCTCCGTAACCGTGGCGAATAGGTATGGGGTCATGGGAGTAAAATGATAGATCTTGATCTGATCTATTAGCCCTCAAAGTTTGTCGGTGTTTTTCTGAATCACCCTGTAGAATGTAATTCGGATTTAGGATTAAGATCAAAGTAGCAATGTAGCAGAGGTGTGCTGAATTTTTATGGTAACTCTCGAATTTTGTACATTATTACAGAATGTAATTCGGATTTAGGATTAAGATCGAAGTAGCAGAGATTTCAAGGAAAATATAAGAGAGGAGGGTGCGATTTTTTTTCCGTGTCCATGATATAGGTATTGATACCTGAATCACGGTGGTGAGGGGATTATGTGGACGCCCAGATCCAATGCCTAGGCTCATTTCATGTCAAAATCATAATATATTTTAAGATTAGAACCACAACAATGAGAATCAGGAAACTGATCACGATGAGAAAAATATCCTAAGGACCAAGATGAATCGATTGGTGACCCAAAGGTTGTAAGGTGACCCAAGGGTTGTAAGATCAATAATAATAAGGTAGATACTCCCTCAAATAGGAATTTCAACCAATCACAGCGTACTATTGTTAAATTGAGGTTTAGTCTGGCCTCAGTGCCGGATTACCCATATGGCGGATTTGGCAGATGCCAAGGGCCCCGCGCTTTAGGGGGCCCCGCGCTTGAGCAGCTTACACTAGATATTATGAGATTTTTAAAAAGCTTGCACTAGGTATTTTTGGATAATGAGTAAGAAGAAGAAATAAAAGGGAAAAACACACACTCACAGCAAAGTACATAAATTGAAAGAAAAGTGCGGGGCCCCCTATGACTATCAACTCCTCGAATCAACCACATGGACACTAGCGGAATACCTACTCCAATTGCGGATTTGGTAGTTGCCAAGTTCCCTCAGTTTTGAGGACCCCGCGTTTCGGGCAGCTTACACAAATTATAAGTTTTTTTGAATGGCCTTCAAGTCGGTTTTTCTGGATTTTAATAATAAATAAAATCATAGCCAGTTGAGCAAAATATTAAAAGAATTTGAAATTAGGTAGATCTTTATACCTATTGCCTGCGGCTCTTTATATAATACATAAATATTATATTATTACTCGTATTTGAAAAGAATAATATTGACGGACGTTAAAATTGCATTCGGTAATTTCTGCCATCAAACCCATAAAGTGTCTTCTGAGTGCTCAGTGATCGGCTTTATCGACATCTTAACCAATGATCTTCATTATAGTCGCCTGTGACACTTTTAATGTTTTTTTCAAGGTATTTTTTTGTCTATTTCCCGCGAGTACTTTACCCCATAACTTTGCAAAAATTTCGCCTGTGGCACCGTCAATTTTACTTATCATGATGTTTTGGATTGTTTTTCAAGACGTGCAATTCTAGTATGTACCATTAAAAGAAAAAAAGTCTTTGGGCATTTTCAAAATGACTTTTCATAGTTTGGAATTATTTTTTGGCCAGTGACCTTTTAAAAAAATCGATGATCTACTTTCTACACATCTTACCCAATGACATCTTTCTACACATATCCTTTTCATAATGTACATATATTTAGATATTTCTACTATTATTCGGAAAAAATGTTGCCTTCTGTGTTATAAACGTCGTTTTGGATACTATGGATTAGTGCCCAGGACACTGGGCTTAAGTTTCAAGGTTCTAAAAATAGTATTTTAGAAAAAATTAGTTCAATTTTGGGGCCCCGCGCCTTGAAAATGCCAAGGGCCCCGCGCAGCCTTAATCCGGCACTGTCTGGCCTATCTTAAATTTAATCCTGTTTTATAATTCGGCACTAAGAAGAAGAATACAGACTGGAATATTTTTACTTCCTCATGATAAATTTTTATTGAACTATAACACAAACACTTCATTCAGTGAATTTGTGAAGGGGAATGAGCCCGCAATGCTGGCTGCATTCCCCCTCTGAATGGCCAGGCTCAAACGTTGGATTAGGTAAGATTCTGCTCTCTTATCTCCAGTCTCATCAACTAATTTATTTCCTAATTCTTGAATAAATTTAGTTGTTTCTTCTCCAAATGTCCCCATGATCTCAAATGATGACTGGAATATTGCACAAAGACTGATAATACGAGTAGAGCCACCTATACCTAGTATCTTTGATTACAATATTGCCATTAATTATTTCTTGAAAATCAAAACTTTTGGCTAATTTAGAAACTTGAAAGTTGTAACTCGGTACGAACAACTTGTAACAAGATAATATAATAAAATTATATGTGTGCCTTTCCATAGGGTGGTGGACAGGTAACCCAGATCTCGGGGGTTCAAGTCCCAAGATAAGTAAAATATTTAGTAAAGCGAGCTTGAGTCAGTGTATATTTTGTATAACTAACGCGAACATTTTTTTACTTCCTGGAATTTCTAATATTAGAAATCGGAAATATTGTGTTCGTCTTTGTAAATAAATAAATATTTTTTTGCTCCAGTTTCATTTTTTTCATACTTCTGGACGTTTCATAACCTCCTTTTTTTACTTCCGAGAAATTTCTAAAATTAGAAATCGGAAGTATTTTTCTTTGTTTCTTTTTTTTTTTTTGATCGGGAATGGACAGTACCACCCGGTATATTGAAACAACATTAGAGTACTCTGCACTATATGCTCGCCTAATGTACACAAAACCACTCTAGCTCCCAGCGGGTATACGCTAGGGGTCCATCTCCAAATATCTGTATTAAGCTGCTTTCGATTAGATGGGACGGTGCCTGGCGTGGGGCCGGTCGTAGTGCCGTCGATAGCCCTGGACTCAAGTTAATGGTGGTCAAGCAGTTTCAACTTGTTATGGGACTGTTTCAGATCGAGAGAGGGCGGGGAGAAAAAATGTGGGGAGGGGAAAATGTTAAGAAAGAGAATATTTTTTTATATATTAAAGATGAGTGTTCAGCTAGTTGAGTTATCATATTTGTGTTAATCACTTTCGTGATATCACAACTACTCAAACTCGCTTTACTAAATCTACCCTGAAACCGGGACTTGAACCACCGACCTCCAGGTTACAAGTCCGCCGCCTTATCGATCAAGCTACTGAGCTCGGTCCTTAAAGATGAGTGTTTCTCAGCCTTTTTCATTTCCCCCAGCCAGACTGATTACAATTATTACTATTACTAGATGTTATTATTTTCAATCGTATCTAGTAATTTTCAATAATATCTAGTAAATAAAAAGGACAGCATTCAATTCCCCGAATTTTAAATTTTCTTCTGTTTCCCGTATTCGATTCCGTCGATGAAATATTTGGGTACCCATTGGAAGATGTTCTACTCCCCGATATTGTGTGTGCAGGTATAATATCTGACTATGTCAATTCTTTCTTTTATCAAGAAGTTAATTATGTAAAACTTTGATTACGGACAGTAATATTTTGAAGATATATGTATGTTCAAATAAATAGCCTCAGAGATATAACTAATCAGAAACAAGGTCTGGCAAAACAAATATGAGACGGCGAAGCATCAAATCTAAAGTGGAAGATTTAAAAGTGGATTTCTCAGTAATTTTGAATTCTACATCAGACAGGTAAAGAAAATGAGCGTAGGTATCTACTTTTATAGTACAAATAAAATGAACGAATATATATATTTTAATGAAATAAAAAGTGTCTTATTTTTTTACGATCGGGGGAATTGAACTATACCCTTCTGGCTTCAAATTTTGCAATCGGGGAATTGGTATGAAATCGGTGCAATAGACAAACGCCCATTATTATAAAATCTATGCTCTGATTTTTCAATTATGTATGCTTTGATTAAGCAGTCTGTAAGTGTGTTGTACCACATGCTCAATGTAAATAGACCTTTACAAAAGGAGAAAACTTTTCAATAAAAAAGAAAAAAAATCGGAGCAAAAAAATATTTATTTTTTTTTACAAAAACTAACACAATACTTCCGATTCCTAATATTATAAATTTCTCGGAAGTAATAAATAAAATGAGAGAGAGTAATTATCTTAGCCAGGGGGCATGAGCGATAGTTGAAAGTGGAAAGTCTCGAGATTTCAATGACATCGCGGGAAAAGCAGTGAATGGTGGTGCAGTGGTCTGTTGTTAGACAGTCGAAACCATCCACCACGACCCTGACTCGTATGACTGTGAAAGCAGAGTTTTCTGGTTACATAGAGATAGATAGAGGGAGAGATAGAGAGAGAGAGAGAGAGACTTGATGTCATGTAATGACGTCCCGGGTCGTGATATATCATAAATTCATAAATGATATGACGTCATCAGACTCAAACTAACAGTCACTTTAGTCAGACGTCTGAAATTCCCAATAGAACCGTCCTTTCTATACAGGTATCATTGGATTAATCAGGGGGTGGTCTCGTGACCATCAGGAGGCAAATTTGAGTAGGCAGGGTGGAGTAATTAAAACAATATAATTCTTGTCGAGTTAATAACATGTCCTGGTAGATCAGTGGTTAAGGCGGCACTCTGTGAATCCAGAGATACCAGGGGTCACGGGTTCGAAACCCAGCCGGGACATGACAAGTTATCCTCCCATTTGGGATTGTAGTCAAGTGCACGGTAATCTGTATTTAGCGTAAGTAAACACGCTCGTTTGTTGTTTTCTTAGCGTTGCAAAACTAGCGTTTTGCTTGATCTACACTTGGATGTGCGGGTTCCACACGTGAGGAAAAATGAGTATAGTTACTTCGTTACTTGTATGAGTAACGACCAGCAGAGGCATTACCACAGTTTATTATTATCTGATCTGCTTGCAGGGTTTCAGTGAAACCTTTACAATTAACACTGCGACCTAATTAGATCTGTTATTGTGACCAGTTGATTCTATTTGGTTTTAACGTCCTGATTGAGATAGATAGTCTGGACGGGGGTTTTACCCTCCATTCGCTGGGAATGGTACCAGCTACCCAAATTAACCTCACCCATCCTAGGTAGGGCCGGAAATGCCAGGCTCTTGTGTTTGGAGGGAACAGAATTTTCTTCGAAAAGTCTGCTCGAACCGCGGATCGAACTCGGGATTTCTGGACTATGAGCAGCAGTCACAACCATTACGCCACGCAGGCTGGCTACAACAGTATATAAAGATTATGTAAAATTTGTAAGATATGTAAATAAATATTACGAAAAGGTTGAGCTGGTTTAACTGACAAATATTAGAGTGGGCCACGGTGACTACTTCCTATACGTACTTCCTTATATCCTCATACTCTTTCCCGGTTCTTGAAGCCTGCGCTAAGTCAATCACGGAAAGGGATAAGCATAAACGTTGTTATCTATGCGGGTGTCAGTACAATAAGCATAACATATACAATGCGTACACTTGACAATAGACACTCGTACATACATAGTCGGAATGGTTATATTCGAGGTCAAGCCTTAGAGGAAAATTCTCTGCCCTTGCGGAAAATTAACTTCCTCTTCAACTCTGCAGGTCATTGTGTTCGATATTTTTAAGTAAGTAATTAATAATGCTTTTCTTTGTGTTATATTCATCATAATTTTAGTGGGTAGCGCAGAATCATAAGACATTACCACTTTCATAATTATGTAATAATATATATCTTCTTTATTTTTTTTTATTTTGCAAAAGGCAAAATCCCCTATGATTCCGCTACTGGTCGCTGCTTCACAGCAAAGCAGGTACTCATTTTTCCTCACGAGGTATGATGATGATTGCCGAACATCCAAGTACAGAGCAGAAATTCCTGCCCCGCTGGGGATCGAACCCGGGTCACCTAGCGCGCTAACTCACTCGGTCACTTTGGCTATGAGTTATGTTCTATTCTTTCCTCCTCAATCTCTTTTCTCTGTGCCTTGTTATTCTTCTTCTAATTGTCATCCTCTTTTTCTTCATCCTTTTTTCATTTTTATTGTTTGTACTATTGACTAATTACACCTCTCTCTCTACTCTCTCTCTCTCTTCTCTTCTATCTATCTCTCTCCTCTACCTTCCTAACCTCTCTCCACAACTCTCCCCTCTCTTTCTCCATCATTTTCAATTTCTCTCCTCTAATTTATTTTCCTCATTATTTCTCTCCCCCCCCCCTGTTCACCTATTCATCGGAACGTGTTCTCCTGGATTTAGTGAAAAACGTGAACAAAACAAACAATGCCCTCGCACTCGGCGATAATAATAATAATAATAAACCTTACAACTAACCAACTAGCACATAACTCGCTTTCAATAGATCACGTAGAACATCATGCTCTTTCTTTCTCTCTCTCCCTGTTTTTTTCTCTCTCTTCCTCATTCTCTATTTCCCTCTTTCATTTTCTCACTACCTCTCTCCTACTATTTTTTTTTTTTTTTTTTGCATTGGCATTGGGCAAAAATAACCCCATACAACCACTTTGTTTATTTTTAATTAAACATTAAATATTAAATTACATAATAGAGTTTAGGTGGATTTTTTTTTCTCTTTAAGATATGTATATTATTGTAAAATATATATGAAAATTATCAATCAATCTCTCTCTCTCTCTCTCTTCCTTTTTCTCTCTCTTCCTCTTTCTCGCTCTTCTTATCTCTCTCTCTTCATCTTTCTTTCTTTCACACCCTCTCCTACTATCTCTCTCTTTATTTCTCTCTATTTCTATCCCTCTCCTCTTTTCTCTATTTTCCCCTAACTGTCTATCACTCCCTCTCTCTCTCTCTCTCTCTCCCCCTAACTCGATCTCTCTCTCTGTATCTCCCCTCCTCTCACTCTCTCTCTCTCTCTCCCTATCTCGCCCTCTCTCCTCCTTCTCCATCCTTCTCACTTCTTTTCCAAACCTTTTGGTCAAATATTTACTGATTAAATAGAAAAACAGTGCTCAGCCTTTTTCTCTCCTATGTTTTATTTCTTTCCCACCCTATCCTTTCCTGGTCTTCTTCACAATTCTCATCCGCTCTTTCTTTCTCATTCGTTTGCTCCTTTTTTTCATTTTTCATTATTTTTGCTATTGACTCTTTACACTTTGCTCTCTCTCTATACTCTCCTCTCTCTATATCCCCTCCTTCTCTCTCTCTATATCCTCTCTATCTCTCTCTATCCCTCTCTATCTCTCTTTCTCTATATCTCCCTCTCTCTATCTCTCTCTCTCTAATAAACACACACCACACAACAACACACACACGCACACACAACAAAATAGAGGGAGAGAGAGAGAGGGCCGTGTAGGAAGAGAGAGATAAAGAAGAACTGTTTAATATTATGGATTCATTTCATGTTAAAATGACTGATAAGGACTTTTTGGGCTCTAACATTTTTTTCTCTCTGTCTCACTCCCTCTCTACTCTATCTCTTCTCCTATATAGAAATTCAAGCTATCTAACCAGAGAGATGGACACAGCTGAAAAAATATTGAGGAAAGCATTTCAGAATTTAAATGGAAGCCTATGAGCCCCATAATTAATAGTTTTGCTCCCGTCCAGCCCATGCGCGCTGCGGGCACAGATTCCAAAACTGCTGTAAATAATAATAATATCGCCTTATTTATACTGCCCGATATTAGGACTATCAAGTCCATTATCCCAGCAGTAAGCCTAAGACTTATTATTGTGTGTAAAAATCCCAAAATGGGAGGATAACTTGTCATGTTCTGACTGGGTTTCGAACCCCGACCTCCTGGAATCTCTGGATTCACAGAAGGTCGCCTTTACCACTGAGCAGCCGGGACAGATTATAGTAATTAGTAATAATAACAATTATAAATATAGGTAACTATTCTTTTTTTTAAACGCTTTGTTTAACGTGGTAGGATTCTCCCAGGGAGCTCTTCCACCCAACCACCATTTTTTTTTTTTTCGATGAAAGTTTCACGTCTTGTGTATAACATTTTACACAATTGAACATATACGAATTCTCGAATAATATTATCTGCTTGAGATTTTATTGAATACCCACTAACATGGGCGTAGCTCACAGTAACTCGAAAGGTTTAAAATGTAAAAAAAAACCCTCTTATTTTTTTTTTTTTTTTTAATATACGTTTATTTCAAAGAAGGTCTAAAAATCTAAGTCCCAAAATAAATTTAATCGATTCATTCGTTATGTCAAGAAGTACTAAAGAACTTCTTCTATATTCAAAATTAAAGTTTGGGAATGGAAAAGTAAAAGAAGAAATAGATCTTGAACATATTTACCTAAGTAGATGTGACCTGAAGAAAAGGACATGTAAAATCTGATGAAGAAATATGAGTGTAAAGTACCGAACTGATATTAAAGTATATAATTGATCATATTATGAATGTTTAAAGTTTACAACGTAGTATTCCGACCTTTTAATTCTAATGGCGTAGAATTCGGCCTACCAGGCTGGTAGTTAATGCGGTACTGGTACGGTTCCAGCGATGGAGGGTAAAACCCCGACTGTCTAACTCAAGCCAGGACGTCAATACCAAATTGATCAATGGACATGAAAGTAGCCTAGACTTTGGATCTGTGTCCATAAAATCCTCTCACCACCGTGATTTAGGTATCAATACCTATCTCAAGGACACGGAATTCTTATTACGTAGTATTTTACAAGTAAAAGGAATGAAGTAAAGTATAAATAAATAATAAAAGTAAATAATAAAGAAAGGAAATAGAAAGGGGGTAGAAGGAAGGGGCACTGTTTGTACAAACAATAGAGCGGTTAGTTGTTGAAATGATGTTGTGTAACTGGGACAGAATGAGAGGAAAGAGAAGTATGGGAGGAGGAATTCGGAGGGAGAGGAGAGGTAGTTTGTGGGAGGGAAAGAAAATCAGAGAGGTCAAAAGATAGAGAGAGAAATATTATTATTATTCAAAGATTTCACTCATTTATTTGAGGTATACATACATACCTACATAGGTTTTGAATTTTTTTTTTTTTTTAATTTTTTTTTACATATTATATTAATTGATATTGAGATATTTATGGATAATAGATGTTGTGGAGAGAATGACGGACTTCTGTGATGTTTCGATCAGTATATTCAATGTTTTTTAGGCCACACTGTTCTAGGTCGGATTTACAGTTCTTATATGCACCAATCCCTTGGAACTTATCACAATAGGTATTATTAATACGGAGTTAAAGTTGTAGATTCGGGCCAGTTTGAACTTTAGATCTTCTCACTTCCTCTTTTTCTCCATGTGAGCAGTGTGTAGATTTCCATCTAAAGGAATTGTAACATTAAGAATATACGCTTGTTTTTCAATTTTCTTCATGACAAGAATATCAGGTTTATTGTGGAGAGTTCGAGTATCTGTCTAACTAAAGGGCGGGGTTATTGCCTATGGCAATCTCTTCCACCCAACCCTTAAATATGAAAAGAAATACAGAGAGGGGGAGAGAAACGCAGAGATGTGAGGGGCGGGGAAAGAGTTGGAAAAAAAAAGATTTTTTTTTTTAACAGAAAGAAAGAGACACGGAAAGTGAAAGAGAGGTGGAGATAGACAGAGAAATAGAGAGAGAGATACATGACAGCGAGAGACCAAAGAGAAAGGGAAGCAGAGCGAAAATACTTTTAAAGAGGACAAGTAAACTGAAAAAGTTCTCGAAAGTTTTGAATTTCAGTAGAATGCTCTTCTGAAGATAGAGTTTTAAGTGAGTGAGGAAAATTAGGGTGAGGAAGAGAGACAGAGAATATAGTTAGATATGAGATAAAAAGAGAGGAAGAAGAAAAAGAAGAAAGTGAAATGAAAGAGAGGGGAGGACAAAACAAAAAGATAATATTGTGTGTGAGAGGGAAAGTTTTAGATAAGGGTTTGAGCTTTCATTTGACACATCGATCGCAAAATTCTGATGAGCCATTCTTGAGCTACGCCGGGGAAAAAACAGAAAATAGATGGGCGACAAAAAATATTCAGGTTTTTTTAAACCTAAATGAAATTTTGTGTGTGTGTCCTCCAAACACGTGAGGCTGGCATTTCCGGCCCTACCCATGGTGGGTAAGGTTAATGTGGGTAGCTGGTACGATTCCCAGTGAATAGAGGGTAAAACCCCCGTCCTGACTATCTATCTCAAATCAGGACGTTAAAACCGAATAGAATCAACTGGTCACATTTAGATGTAGTTAGGTCGCAGTGTTAATGGTAAGAGTTTCACTGAAAACCCAGCTACCAGGTCAGATAATAATAATGGGTAAGTTATTATTATTATTAAGTAGTTGTAGTGTTTCGAATCTTTTCCCCACACTGTGTCCTGTGAGAAGTAGGACCAGTACCTTTCACAAACATACAACGTGACAGGTGCACACAAAGTATTTTCTCCTGATTAGTGTCGACAACTGTGTCAACAGGAGTAGTGGATAATGAAGGATGGCAGGGCTGAAAACAAGGGTACCATAGAATATGTTTTTTTTTTTTTTTTTTTTTTTTTTGTCAAGGTCTAGGGGACATCCTACTCTTTACCCGAGGCATGGCCGATATGTATTTTCTCTAACCCTAATATACACCTGAGACCAGGCGCGGCCGGTGCTAAGGCGCTGCGGAACTCCAGCACCTCCACACGAAAAAGATAGGCTTTTCTCAAGTCAAGCTTGTACGCAATCACAATCAACACGCATTTTTAGAATATTTAATACATAATTATTATGATTGGTATGGTAAACAAACTGAAACTCTTCAGATACTGAAAGAGCGAAGAGCGACCCCATAAAAAATATCCTTTAGGTTTGGTTTATATGGCAGCATCCCCAAAACATTTTCCCACCGGCCGCGCCTGAAGGAACATGACCTGTAAATTCAGCAATTCTACTCTACAACCGAAACTTGACCCTATATCTAAGTACTGTTCCACAGGCTACGTATGAGTTCGGTGCGGAAAATAAAAAAATGTATGAGTTCGGTGCCGCCTAAAAAAGGTCATGTATGAATTCGGTGCCGCCTAAAAAAGGTCATGTATGAATTCGGTGCCCTGGTACTTGCCCTGATGATCAGGTAATTATAGTATTTTTTTCCTTATAGGCATGGCCTTCAATGTATTTTACCTAACCCTACTATAAACCCAAGGCATGGCCTTCATTGTATTTTACCTAACCCTACTATAAACCCAAGGCATGGCCTTCATTGTATTTTACCTAACCCTACTATAAACCCAAGGCATGGCCTTCATTGTATTTTACCTAACCCTACTATAAACGCAAGGCATGGCCTTCATTGTATTTTACCTAACCCTACTATAAACCCAAGGCATGGCCTTCATTGTATTTTACCTAACCCTACTATAAACCCAAGGCATGGCCTTCATTGTATTTTACCTAACCCTACTATAAACCCAAGGCATGGCCTTCATTGTATTTTACCTAATCTTACTATTAACCCTAGGCATGGCCTTCAAGGAGGAAATGGACAGCCTTGCTGAATATAACTGTCTACAACATAATCTACTAACTTAATAACAGCAGGATGACTGTTAACTAACAACAGAGTACATTATAAAAAAACAATCAATTTATAAGTCATTAGGACCGCACCGAACTCATACATCACCTTTTTTCGGCGGCACCGAATTCATACATGCGAAAAAGGTGCGGGTAATCTTCGCACCGAACTCACCTATTGCCGTTCCACACTGTATGTAAACTACTTGAACCAAATCTGTAAAAGTTTGCCTTTTAAAACCTAATTTTACGCGTGTATCCTTAAGGGTCCAACTCCGATGTCAGTATAAATTATGCAGTGGATATTGAAGTATGGCAGGGCTCAGAGTAAGAATACTATAAGAGATGTTAGTATAAATTATGCAGTGGGTATTGAAGTATGGCAGGGTTTAGAGTACGAATACCATAGGAGATGTCAGTATAAATTATGCAGTGGATAATGAAGTAAGGCAGGGCTTAGAGTACGAATACCATAGGAGATGTCAGTATAAATTATGCAGTACATAATGAAGTATGGCAGGGTTTAGAGTAAAAATATCATAGGAGATGTCAATACTAGGGAATGTCACAATACTAGGACATGTCCTTGTCTTCAGAAACTCGAAAAGACTCTCTTCTAGCGCTTTTTGCACACTCTTCAAGGCACTTGTTTGCTCTCTATTAGAGTATGCTTGTATGGTCTGGTCCCCGCACTATGACATCCAATCTCATACACTTGAAAGAGTATACAAAAGAAATTCTTGAGGTTCTATAGTTTTCGTTTTGGACGTGAGATCTCATCAATATCGCCTTTTTTATACAGTAGTAATCCCGAATGAGAAGATAACTTGTCATGTCCCGGCCGAGTTTTAAACCCGCAACCTCTGGGATCGCTGGATTCACAGGGTGACGCCTTTTCCACTGAGCTACCGGAACAGACTAGACGTAAGATTTCAATAGATAGTCTTCCTGTAAGACGTGAAAATCACGACCTTCGATTTTTTGACAAATTGGTCAAGGGAGAAGTTGATTGTACACAACTTCTTGAACTTGTAAACTTTGATTGTAGTCGCCGTGTTAGGCATACAAAAATTTACTTTACTGAAAAATGTGAGACAAATTATTTATTTTATGCCCCCAGCAACCGAATGATGCGAGCGGCAAACAATATGTGATAGTGCTGTTATTACCTGTTACCAATGTTTATTATTATCTAGTCACTTATTGTTTCATATGTTTTGCTTTGTCTGTGTTTTTTAATTGTACTGCTATGTATTTATGTTTTATTTTACACTGCGCCTGACCCGTAAATATACAATTACATTACATTACATTACATGTCAATAGTACAATTATTCATTGGAAAGAAGAAATTAATGAAATGAAATAGAAAAACCTCCAACATTGTGAGAGTTAATATCTTCTGGACTGATGTATTCTTGCTGTGTTTTAGCATTCTACCAAAGGTAGACAGCCGCTATTGTATGTATTTTAAATAAATTATCAATTTGTTTCACTCCCCTATACAAGGCTTCCATTAAGTCTCATTCAGGGCTGGCTTTCTTGAAAATTACGTAAAATAGCAACAAAAAACACGCTAATTCCTTTATTTTTAGGAGGATTAATTTAAAGCAAAATATTTTTTGCCTACCCGGTGTCAGTCAGGCTGGGGGGTATGGACGTGGACCAACTTTGAAATCTTAAATAGAATGGTAAGTTGTGTGGCATATTGTTTTAAAGTTTTCATTGAGGAAAGTCCATTGCAATTTTTTTTATTGAGCTGCGACATACCGTTCTCGAGATACAGGGTTGGACGTCCTGGGTAATATCCATATCTTTTGACCTCTAACTCGTGAAGCGTAAGTTCCAGAAAGATAAAAATTGATGATCATACTTCCTTATGGCAAAACCTTTTGATTTTTTTTTGTTGATATTTTGAGTCATTTCCGAGAAATTCAGGCCTTTATGGAGACATTATAAAGGTCCTGTATATAAATGAGAAATATGGACGTACTTTGAATCTTTGTAAGTCCGAATTGTTTAGGTGAAATGGTAAAATTAACGTGCGATTCCAGGAAAACTTTCAAAATCCCAAAATTCGCAATCGTTCTCGAGTTATGTAGTGGCCAGTATCCAGTGTTCCGACATTTCATAATAACTTCAGTCTCTTCAGTTCATTTATTTCACTGACTCTTCAATCCAATAGGACAACGAGAAATATCCAAATATCTGGCTGGGGGACGTTAAACAGGGAGAAGAAGACTAGTATCTCGCTAGAGGACTAGAAACAGCCCTTACAAGCCAGTCTAGCTTGCAGTTTCCTATGGCTTATAAAAAAAGTCCAAGTCCTCTTGATAGTTGATCGCACATATAAAAATATGTTCTTCTGGGCAAGCCAGAAATAAAGTTGGCTGGAGACCATCACTCCCCCGTCCAGCTGTAGCCAAGCTGGTTACAACAACAACAACCACATCATAAGGGCAACAATGTGCCGCAGATATGACTAGTTATTAATGAAAGTGATTGTTCCATTAAACAAAAAGAAAAAGAAAATACATACATAGTAGGTAAAAAAAAATAGTGACACACAATTGTATATTTCTTCCTAGGACGAGAATCAAACCTGCGGCCTAAAGTTTCAAAGCTATTCCTTGAGCTAACAATAGACTGGCAACACATATCTATTTTCATCTCAAATTTTAATTAATATTTTCATCTCCTTATTCCTTAGATCTTTTGTTCTCTCCCCCCCTAACTCCTTGGAAAATGTTTATTTTAAGTTTTCCTTTTCGAAATTGTCCAAACCACAAAATGGCTGATTCTGCTCTTTCATATCTCCCTCTCTTATCTTCTATTCCCTCCAGTTTATTTCAACAGCGGCTCGTGGCTAGATCAAGAGGTGAAGATACATTCATAAGTAGAAAGGTACATACATCAAACAAAACAGTCGTTTTGCAATACAAAGAAAAAAAAAAAAAAAAAAAAAAAAAAAAAAAAAAAAAAAACGACTGTGATACAAACCATGTAGGTAAATTCAAATCGAAATTTTGGATCCTTCCGCAAGACTTTCTTGTCTGTTACTGTTTAATCATTAATTTTTACAGGCCATAATAGGTACCTATGCATTATTTTTTTCACAATACATAAAAATTTAAAATTCCCATTTTAAAATTTGCTGCTCTAGTTTTCATGCTTTACTTTTCATATATTTCTTCTCTCCCTGTATGCGCACAAAAATCTTCGTGACATAGCTACATCTTTTAAATACCGATAAGCACTCCAGGGTTAATAAGATGTTCCTCTTATTAACCCTGGAGTGCTCATGAGTGGTGTAACTGTTAATTCGCCTCCATGAACCCAGGGTAACACTAAAGAAATTAAAAACTTTCGAACAATCAAAACTTATAATTCAAAACTTACAATCAATATATATATCGTTTATATCTATCTTCTATTGGTATATCTATTCTGATGTAAAATATACCAAGTCGTACAATAAAAAATAAAAAAAAACTTCCGATATACTAATATTAGAAATTCATCGGAAAATTTGCTCACGAGTCAATTTAACTCATTCATTTTTTTTTATATATACGAATCTCATTTTCTCATTATCTTCTAGATTGTACTTGTGGAAAGAAGATAAACAACGTACTATCAGTTATATAATAACGTGAGTCACACTGTATACTTGGAAACTGTCATAACGTAGATAAGAGTTTCCATTTTCTTTGCATACATTGACATATATTTTCCCCCTCGTCATTATTGAAATTGTTAGAATTTAACTTGTACATTGACAATACAGGGTTGGTCTACAAATGAAATTACTTCGGAGTACATACTTAAATTATACAGGGTACACAACGACTTAATAAAAACATGCTAACGCAAAAAAAAAATCAATTCGTTCTTTTAAAATAAATTTATTTTAAGTATTATTTTATCAGACAACTCAGTGACAAAAATTTAAGTCCTTTTGAATGTTTTGAAAAACTGTTGTAAATTTTAGTTTATTTCTGATTCTGCAGAGTTTTCTTGAAATATTAACAAACTGTGTTAACCTTCATTCACTACGGTCGCTACCGAAAAGTTTGGGAACGTGGCTAGCGTCTCAGTAGGAAAAGTCTTTTCTTATTGCACATGCGCATCAATGACATAAAACGGAACTACAAAAGATCATCCACCGGAAATTTACTGATTCAAAGAAACAGTTATGAAAAGGTTATTGGAATTGGCCTAGTTGGAAAAGTGCTTTCCTAGAGCGTCTCTAATTCTCTATGGCATAAAAGCCGCCTACATACATAATTAAAGGTTTATAGAATGCAGTACTACGGAGAAATAGAGACGAGTGATTGGAAAGTGACGCCGCATTTATAAGAATAGATCCAAAAATATTATGTTCATCCAGAGATTTAACAAGTTTCCCACGCTCAAAAAGAATAATAGATAATATTCAAACGACCTTTTGGCAAAATGCAAGGGTGTTTCATAATGAATAACAACTTTATTAACTGGAATGTTTCACCTGTTGCTCAGAGGTATTATAAATAATACTAAAAATTGAGTGAGAGAGTGAAAGATGGCTTGATTTTTGTTGTTGTTGTTGAAAAAGACACTGAAACATGAATCCAACTCGTTCAAGTAAGAGACTGAAAATGAATTGAGAATGCCGTTGGCATTAGCCCCGCCCTTTATCAAGTTTTGTTTTATTCATTTCAATATTTATGTATGTATATATTCTATCTTATTTGTAAATGAAACTTGATCAAACATGTTTAACACTTTCAGCGCCAGGTGATACATGGAAATATCACCTGACTCTGCGATATTATGCGCTAGTATGAACATGGTGATACTTCAAAGTATCACCCACAGAGTCTTCTACAAGACGCTGGTGATACTTGTGAGTAACACTTTCTATATGTTTAACATGAGGAATGTGTTGCTCTGGCCTAGCAGTATTAGGATATAGATTCGGTCAGGAATTGAAGGTGATACTTAAAAGTATCACTTGCTGTAGACATGAAATCTCTTCCCCAGGTCAGTGATACTTTGAAGTATCACCACATCAAAATCACGCCTGGCCTATGAATGAAAATAGTCGAAAATACAGTTGGCGGTGAATGTGTTAATAATAATAAGTGATTTTTTTGAGGACACTGAATGTTTTTTTAGAGACTGCAAATGACTTACGTTCAACTGGAGAATGATCTTGTTGTACGCTCGGAGCCATCTTTCCTTGGGCGTCACTTTGGGCACAGAGGTCCTCCGCTCCTTCTCCTCCATACCTCCAGGCAGGATGTGCTCCGGTGTCAGCACCTGGGGGGAGACCACAAGGATACGATCAAGAGAAAACTGAAAAATGACAAAAACTGCAGAACCATGTAAATCAAACACCTCGGCCGAGGAGTGAAGAACGCCTATACAAAGAAAGAGACAGCCCGGCAGAGTGTAATGCCGGGTCCACACTAAGCGAACATTGTTAGCTAACAATGTTCGCGAACAATGTTCGCTAACAATGTTATTTCAAACAAGTCGTAAAAAAACATTTTCTAATGCCGGGTCCACACTGCGAACATTGTTAGCTAACAATGTTATTCCAAACAAGTCGTAAAAAAACTTTTCTAATGCCGGGTCCACACTGCGAACATTGTTAGCTAACAATGTTCGCTTAGTGTGGACCCGGCATAAGGTTACGGAAAACATAGTTCTCATGCATTTCATGTACTTTCAGCCAGCGAAAAGTGCAACATGAATATCAAACATTGCGATTTTTATTGCATACAATAATAATCATAAATACCTCTGGCATAGTTCGACGTTTCATGGAATAATTCATTTTAACTTGGCTGAGTCCGTTAACCCTTAACTGGTGATGTGGACTTTTTCTAAGACTTAAGGTGATGTGGGGTCTGACAGACCCCACGTTAATTTTTGTCTGTAAATCCAAGAATAATTGATGGATTGAAGTTCTGTTTTCTTCATCCTAATTTTAGGATTCTTTTCAATAAAAAGAGCAGAAAATAATTTTCAAAAAACAATAGGAACTCGAATTTTATTACACTTAAAAAAATTGTCTGACATTTTTAGGAAGAAAGGTATTTTTTTCAAAAAATCAACAACAACAAAAAATACTGAATTTTTTTTCTTGGTCTTTACCACATTATTAACATAGCAAGAAATATAGGATGTGTTTCATATACCTATGCTTGGAATTTGCTGTATGATTTTTGGACCACATCGTGTTAAGCAACGTGGAGGCAAGCTCAGAAATGGAATTTTTTCTGCTGTTTACTATGAATATCGGGATAAACCCTAGCCTCGTGAGGACAATTGGGGTATTTGCAGAGTGGGCAATGAACAGTGGCGTCATTACGAGATTAATATTGGAATATGATGGTGAGTTTTAGATATATGATGCATTAGCATGAGTTCTCGTATTATCGATGCTACCCACTAAAAATTGTGATATAATAACACAAATTTATTTATTTAGAAACTCTTTATTAGTAGAACATATATACAGGGTCTTCATAAAGTCTCACCCAGGCCTAGGTTTCTCAAAAACGACTCAGAATATCAAAAAACGCAAAACCCCGTATTCCTTTATATTTAGGGGGATTGATTTTCAGCCAAAAAAAATTTGCCTACACGGCCCCAGTCAGGCTGGGCATGGACCAACTTTAAAATCTTAAATAGAATGGTATGTCTTGTGGCATATTGTTTTAAAGGTCTTATTGAGAGAAATTCATTACAATAAATTTCAGTGTGCTACGACTTACCGTTCTCGAGATACAGGGTCGGACGTCCTGCGTAATATCCATATATTTTGACCTATAACTCGTTAACCGTAAATTATGGAGAAATTTTTTCCTGTTGATAATAACTCCTTATGACAAGACCTTTCGAACAAGTTATAATTCGACATACTCTGTTGATGTTAGTTTCTGGTTGGTTTCGTCAGCCAGCCGGACGAACAGTCGAAAAAAATTTAACGAAAAAACAAATCAAGTTTTAACTTGTTCGAAAGTTCTTGCCATAAGGAGTTATTATTAACAGGAAAAATTTTCTCCATAATTTACGGTTAACGAGTTATAGGTCAAAATATATGAATATTACGCAGGACGTCCGACCCTGTATCTCGAGAAGGGTAAGTCGTAGCACACTGAAATTTATTGTAATGAACTTCTCTCAATAAGACCTTTAAAAAAATATGCCACAAGACATACCATTCTATTTAAGATTTTAAAGTTGGTCCATGCCCAGCCTGACTGGGGCCGTGTAGGCAAATTTTTTTTGGCTGAAAATCAATCCCCCTAAATATAAAGGAATACGGGTTTTTGCGTTTTTTGATATTCTGATTCGTTTTCGAGAAACCTAGGCCTGGGTGAGACTTTATGAAGACCCTGTATACAGACAAATAATGGTAAAAATTAAATATAAAAATTGACAATATTAATAATATAAACACGAAAAAAAAAAAATATATATACGTACATGTTATTTGTTTTCTGTTTGTAAATAGAGCTGGGCTCGTAAATATACACCCGTGCTGCGGGCATTTATAATTATTATTATTATACACATGTCCTAACGATAGGGCGGGGTTATTGCCTATGGCAATCTCTTCCACCCAACCCTTTCCACCCATTTTTTTTTTTTAAAAGATGAGTGTTTCACAGCCTTTTTTATTTCGTAGCCATGAAACAGGAACTACTGTAGACGCTTGTGGTCTGTGTTGTAGCCTGCCCATCCCGTAGTATGCCTCCCCTCTGATGGGCGAGAAGTGACATAATACTTCCCATTTAGGTGCTGGGTCAATAATAAATAGCTTAAAAAAAAAAAAAAAAAAAAAAAAAAAAAATAGCTTCATAAGTGTTTTAACTCAAACCACGCACCTTGGGCAGCTTAGGCAGCACGTCCTGCGGCAGAATCCCCAGCGCCTCATCCTCGTCCACATACTCATCCACACTCTCCCCCCTCCCGTACTTCTCCCTCTCCTCCTCCTCCTCCTCTTCCTCCTCCTCCTCCTCCCCCAGCTCCTCGTCGTAGTAGTCATCCTCCTCGAACGACTTCTGAGGTAGAATGGTGGGAGAGGTCCGAGTGAGCGCCGTTTTGTTGGCAGCGCCGCCCCCCGGCATCGAACTGGAAGACTTCTGATTGTCGGCGGTATCTGAACACCAGACGAAGAGAAGCATAATAATAATAAGAATAATAATATGTGTTGCTTTGTTAAGCCCACATATGTATTAACTTACCTTTATTCAATAAATAAAGTGATCTTCTTGATAATAAATAATTTATTTTATTTTTCATATTTTTTTTTTTTTTTTTTTTTTCCATACAGAGGACCTATCCTAAGTCATTTTTATTTGGCTTCTAAGATTTTCGCTTCTAAGAAAAAACAGTATAATGTGGTGAACTCCCCATCGACTGAGTTGCCCATGAACACATTTAGGAATAGCATGAACATTTAGGAATAGCAAATGAAACATATACCATAGCGTGTAGAATTAAGAAGTGTGGAAACGAACCCTAGTTGCATGGAAACGCCACATAGCGAGACACCATCGCAAAGGAGTAGAATATTTCTCGCGGTCTATTTATGTTTATGTTTACATTTTGATATATTTAAGTTTATATTTACATTTGAAACGTGTGAGAAACGAGGAGAGGAGACTCCTTTGGGATACTAGCGCTGAGGACGCCACGATGTAGGCCGGTGGGAGGTGGTTTCCACACTTCTTAATTCTACATGCTATGCTTATACTAATATATGGATGTATCTGAGTATTATAACTCTTGTCCTGGACATGAAATTGCAAATGTATATTTAGTTTACCGTCATAATCTCCGTCAAAGTAGCTGCTGGCCAGGCCGTTGATGACGATGCTGGGCTTGTTGTCTCCCAGCTCAGTCTGGTGCAGACTCTTCAGATTGTCCTTGGAGAGGGCGGGTCTCTCGTCCCGGGCCCCTGTGAACCGAAAAGTAGGACGTCCAAAAACCACTGCTCGGTGGTAGTCAGTAGCCCCCGAAAAATCTGGTGATATTATATTATTCAAGAAATAAAGTGCACAGCAAATATGCAACAATACGAACATTAAGGGTTGGGTGGAAGAGATTGCCACAGGCAATAACCCCGCCTTTTAGGTAAAACCTAATAAGCTTACTATAATCATAATAATAATAAGATTCTTGAATGGCTAAAGCCGGCCACATACGTACATGTATGAATTTCATTCACACTCGTGTGTGACGGACAAAGATCACGAGCATAATTATTATTGTTGTTGTAGCCAGCTTGGCTACAGCTGTTCTCTAGCCAACTTTATTTCAAAGTTGGCTCGTCCTGAACCACATATTTTTATGTGCGATCAACCATCATGAGGAATTGGACTTTTCTATACAGGGTGGTCCAGAAAGTTTGCACCAAAATCATAGGGGTAATAAAAGAGACCATTTCCAACAAAAATATTCCCGGACATTTTCCATTATTTTTTGTCGTTTTCAAAATGGCGGCCAAAACGTGTGTTTTTCAAATATGTGCGTTCAGAACCTTGACAGCCTAAATGAGCATGATCAGTAAAACATTGAACGGGTTAATTTAACTTATTTTAATTAAAATTTTATTCTCAATTCAAAAATGCAATCCGTTTTTTTTCTAGGTGGTACAGAAAAAATTAAAAAAATCAAAAGCCAAACCAAAGTTGGAATATTTGAAAACACACGTTTTGGCCGCCATTTTGAAAACGACAAAAAATAAAGGAAAATGTCCGGGAATATTTTTGTTGGAAATGGTCTCTTTTATTACCCCTATTATTTTGGTGCAAACTTTCTGGACCACCCTGCATAAGCCTTAAACCCATAGGAAATTGCAAAGGTTTTTTTTTTTTTTTTTTTTTTTTTTTTTTTAAAGATGAGTGTTTCACAGGCTTTTTATTTCGTAGCCGTGAAACAGGAGCCACTGTAGACGCTTGTGGTCTGTGTTGTAGCCTGCCCATCCCATAGTATGCCTTCTCTCTGATGTGCGAGAAGTGACACAATACTTCCCATTTAGGTGCTGGGTCAACACGAGCGTACCGGAAGGTATGCCTTACAAACAATTGTAAATAAATTAAGAATACAAATTTTTGTCGGCACGGGGGATCGAACCCGGGACCTTCCGCATGGCAAGCGGGTGCTTAACCACTGAGCTTGTAAGCTAGCCTGGCTTGTAAGGGTTCTCTGTTCACAGTCCTCTAGCAAGGCACTGGTCTTCTCCCTGTTTAACGTCCCCCAGCCAGACCAATAAAAAAAGCCGAAAGCATAATTATTATTGAACCAGCATGGAGCTTGCATGCTGGTTGTCTGTTCGTGTGTGGTGGGTCCTACACAGGCCTGTCATAGGCCTCAGTCATGAGTTCTTTTTCTCATTATCCTTTCTTTCTTTCTCTCTTCCTTTTACTCTTTATCTTTCCTTCTACATTAAATTTAAAGTATAACGTTGGAGTTGAGAGGCATGCATGTACAGGTGTGGCCTGGTTTAGAGAAAAATATACTCTTCCAATAATTTTCATATCATTGGAAATTAAATCCATTATTCTGGATTTACTGTGATTAGTTTCCTGCATTTGTAAATCAGATATTTACCAAGAGCAAGTAATAGCTTATCGTAAAGCTCAATTAGTACAACAAAAGAACGTCTAAAGTGCAACTAAGGTTATATATAGTACCCTAAAAGAAGCAGTTGTTTATATCTTTTTGATATTTTTTATGAACACAAGTTTTGAAATATGTACAAGTTTTCACCAAGTACAGACCTACTTGGTTTTGAAAGCAACGGTATTTTTTTTTACTAGGTTTTAAATGATAATAGATGTACTGGTACAACTTCTCACTTTTCTGTTTATACTGATACTGACATCAAATATTTGTTCACTATTCACTACTAAGCTTTAAAATATACAGCTTCTTACTACATAGCCTAATTAAAAATCAGCAATTACTTTGAATATATTTTTATAAATTTTCCAGCCGAAATTTGAAAATCAACAACTACTTGAAAAGTACAATAAATTGATTGTTCAATTTTCACTGCTATTTGAAAATCAATAGCTTACACTACTTAGATTGAAAAGCAACTTTGACTCAACAAACATATTTATCTCACCAGTTATTTGAAACATTGATGCACAACAAAACGTTATTTTAAATTCATTTTTAGAAACAAATGATAATTAACTTTAAACTCCCAAGAATTATGTCAATAAATGGTTTTAAATCGGACCTTTTTAAGATTTTCAAATTAGCCAATGACAAACATTACCTAGTAAGTAGATATACTAAAATAACTTGGGTCTTTCTCTTTTTTATCATGTGTTTAGGGGAACCTTGACCCAACTATTTCCTTCAATATTTTTTTCGGCAAATCATTCTTTCTTTTCAAAATTTTACACAATATTGTGTTATAATCTATTATACCGTTTCGTGATCATTTAACCTTTTTTACAATATTTTTTTTTAAATATGTAATACCTAAGTTTATGATATGTATTTATAATGATCCAATTTTTTCAAAGGCCTCTCAACTCAAATAAAGTCCGATGTTATAGAGACGTTAAATACAGATTACAAAATCTTTTACACCAAATTTTCCGTCAGTAAATTCAAATTTTCGTTAGTAAAAACAGAAGGGAATGCCGTTGGCACTAGCACTTGGGAGCTTGATCAAGTTTTGTTTTATTATTTTCAATTTCTAAGTATATATTCTATGTCATTTGTATATGAAACGTGATCCAACATGTTTAATAATCTGTTGAAAAGTTTCAAGTAAAAACATTTCAGTTATTGCTGTGATTAGAACCATTTAAGGTCGAAACACAGTGTTGAAATTACGATTCATCATATTATCATCATAGAGTGGCGTCATCGTTAACGATGTTAGCCAGACAGTGGAGGAATGACTCAGCACTTCTACCACTGTCTTTACAAGGAGGCTAATAATTGACAAGGGCCCCCAGAACCAAGCCAATGCTGGTTTACTCCCTGTTTATAGTCCCCCAGCCAGACTGCTGGTCTACTCCCTGTTTATAGTCCCCCAGTCAGACTGCTGGTCTACTCCCTGTTTATAGTCCCCCAGCCAGACTGCTGGTCTACTCCCTGTTTATAGTCCCCCAGCTAGAATGCTGGTCTACTCCCTGTTTATAGTCCCCCAGCCAGACTGCTGGTCTACTCCCTTTTTATAGTCCCCCAGTCAGACGGCTGGTCTACTCCCTGTTTATAGTCCCCCAGTCAGACTGCTGGTCTACTCCCTGTTTATAGTCCCCCAGCCAGACTGCTGGTCTACTCCCTGTTTATAGTCCCCCAGCTAGACTGCTGGTCTACTCCCTGTTTATAGTCCCCCAGCCAGACTGCTGGTCTAGTCCCTGTTTATAGTCCCCCAGCCAGACTGCGACTAATTACGATTTTAAAAAAAAAAGTAGCTCGACTCACCATTTTGAGCGGTGTAGTCATGCTTGGACGCCGAGTCTCGCCTGTCCACAGAGCTCTCCTGGAAGTAGTCGCCGGTCGCCATCTTGTTCTTGTTGTGCACGGACGTGGACACAGAGGACACGGCTGTCTCGAAGGAGTCGCCAATGTCCAAGTCGTCGCGGGAGTCCAGGGAATCCGGGACGGGGATTCCCGCCTTGGGAGATTCCAGCTGCGTCGTCTGAGCCTGCGCGCGGTTCTTCTGCAGATGCCGCTTGAATGTATCTGAGAGAAGCAAATGCTTTTGATTCACTGAACAATATTAGACCAAATAAAAATTGATAGCAATTGATTTTGTATCTGAGAGAAGCAAACGCTGTTTATTCATTGAACAATAATAGACCAAAGAAAAATTGATCGCAAATTTTGTATCTGAGAGAAGCAAACGCTTTTGATTCATTGAACAATAATAAACCAAAGAAAAATTGATAGCAAATATGTATCTGAGAGAAGCAAATGCTTTTATTCATTGAACAATAATAAAAAAAAAAAAAAAAAAAAAAAATGGATAGCCAGTGGTAAAGGCGGCACTCTGTGAATCCAGAGATTCCAGAGGTCGCGGGTTCGAAACCCAGCCGGGACATAACTTGTCATCCTCCCCATTATTTACCACATAGAAATACGTCTTGGGCTTACTGCTGGAAAAATGGGACATAATAGTCCTAATCGGGCAGTATAAATAAGCCGATATGATTATTATTTGTTCATTGAACCAAAAAAATTGATCACAATTTGTTTTTGTGGTTTAATTTCGATTTTTTCGTTTTGACGAACCTTCCTACTTCTTCAGTGATGAAAAAACTATCATTCTTGTGAGTTGAAAAATTGGTGCTTGAATTTCTAAAATTCGAGTTTCCTCAGGAAAATAGGTAGGTAGTGAATGTACATGTACACATACACAAAGCACATAATAATAATAATAAGTATCTTTATTTATTTCATACATAACACAAATGTATGAAATTACTTTTTAAAATATTTATGAACTGGCATTTCTCTCATTATTATGTACGAAGGTGAAAGTGTCTGTCTCGTCAACAAGGAAAGTATCGCGACTTGATTCTAACGAAACTTATTTTTACCAGACACTTCAAAAAGTTCTATATTTAACGTCCTATTCCAGGACGTTAAATCAAATAGAATCGTTGGCGTTAGGAAGGGCATCCAGCCGTAAAAAAAATGTGTCAAAACCAATCAACATCAACTATGAGGTTGAACAACGTCGACCCTGCTTGAGCGGGATAAGACAGAGTAAAAGAAAAAGAAGAAGAAGACTTCAAAAAGTTCTATCTTCTTGTAAAGGATCTAAAGTAGGGATGGTTCTCCACTAACCTCTCCTGCTCAGCACAGTATCCCCGGACTTCTCGTTGGGTTTCTGCTCCACAGTGGCCTCAGCCACCACCTTGTTATTCACCTCCAAGTTGCCCGCTCCCTTACTGTAGAAGTAAGTCTCATCATCATTCGTGTAAGCTTCTTCAGAGTACGATTTGCTGTACGGATCGTCCTCATCGTAGTACGGATCGTTTTCTTTCACATAGGAATCCTCTTTAGCGTACAAATCAACTTGATTTCCGTACGGTTTCTTTCCGTACGGATTAACCTGAGCGTACGGATCTGTTTTATCGGAGGAGTCCTTTCTGTACGAATCTTTCGCGTACGTTGCCACTGGCTTTGGATAGGAGTTTTTCCTGAAAGGATCAACCACTTGTTCTTTACCGTACGAATCTTTTCTGTACGCGTCCTTACTGTACGACTCTAGCTCCTTCGTGAACGGATCGTTGGGTTTACCGTACTGGTCCAGCTGGGCTGTGTACGTTTCGGCCGCGTTTGTGTACTCGGTGCTCGTTTGATTCCAGTAGCTGTCTTCTTGGTTGTCGTATTTGCCGTTGATTTGTGCGGCGTAGGAGTCCACTATGGCTGGAGGATCCTCGTATGAGGAGATTGGCTTGTTGCTGAGGTTGTTTTGCTCCACTGCAAAAAAATAATAATAATAATAATAATAATGAAAAAATAGGATTGAGAAAGATTTAGGAATTCAGAGAATTATTTTTGTAAAGGTAAAAATTAAGACTTTGTGCATATCGAGGTTCCGCCTGATTTCGAACTCATTGAAAACGGAATGAGCAAGTTATTATTTTGATTTACCCAGGTATTGCCAATGCAATAACAACAATTTACCTACACTTACTATGGTTGTTGACCTTCAAAGTAAATCCTAACAAACTGTTAATACCTACAAAGAGACTCAGACAATAATTATTAAAGATTCTTGATAAAACACCAGGTAGAACTATTTGTTTGGTATGAAATATTTTTGGTATTTGTCAGGCTGGGGGACTATAAACAGGGAGTAGAACAGCAGTCTGGCTGGGGGACTATCAACAGGGAGCAGACCAACATTGGCTTGGTTCTGGGGGCCCTTATCAATTATTAGCCTCCTTGTAAAGACAGTGGTAAAAGTGCTGAGTCATTCCTCCACTGTCTGTCTACCATCGTTCACGATGACGCCACCCTGTGATGATAAAAAATTGTCGATGTATAATATGCAACACTACTATCTGACAAGGACTAAATTAGTCCGAGCTGCACTAGTCTGCTCCTGCAGTAATATTCAACTAATACAAAAAAGACTTTATCTTTGCTTACTGAGCAATATAATTTTTTTACCAGGCTTGTAGACGTCTGTTCTCTTAGCAAAAGGATCCATGTCCTCTGCATAGGAGTCGATCGAGTTGCCATAGGGATCGGCGATTTGACTCTTCGGCGCATATGGGTCATTCGATTGCTGGACGTATGGGTCACTCGTTTGTTTTGTATAGATATCGTTTCCGTGTTTGGCATAGGGGTCTACGGTGGCCACAGGTTTTCCGTATTGGTCCACGGGCTTGACGGATGAGTCTGCCACATTAGAAGTCAAATTCGGTTTCGCAAAGGGATCCGTTTGGTCGTTGTACTGACCTGAGGAAAGGAAAGAGTTATAAATATCAAGATTTAGACTGTGAAGAGGAAGAATAAGTTCCTGTTTTACCAGACACAAAGACAGAGTAACTATAGTTTATGTCAGTTTACACATGACTTTGGAATATTGTATACTAGTGTTAAAGTTATAAGAAATGTTGGGTTTTTTTTCACTATCAGTTACACAAATTCTTTGAATTTCATTTAGCGCTCAAATGCTTTGTTTGCTCAAATGCTCAAATATTGTGTTTTTCTTTGTGACGTGTTTTCAGAAACACCCATCTGATTGTGGGAAAAACAACAACCCCTTATTATTTTTTAATCAAGTGTTTTCCATCACCCAATTCTTTCATATTTTTGTTTTACAAATATTTTCGTTTATTTTCGTTTTACAAAAATATTGATATTTTCATTATTTTTGTTCAAATTTATTTGCTAACTAAATTTGCATTCAGCAAATGATTTTTATTGTATTCCTGCCTCGCACTAGGTACCATAATACCATGCGTAATATTTTAAAAAGCAGGTGGTAGTTTGGCTGTTCTCCTCCTTTTCACAGTCACCCAGTCTCCAGCAAGTTACATTTGTTATGTAAAAATTCTGATAGATATCTTTAAAATAGAACCCAACTTACCCGTATGGTTGTACTGTTCATAAACTTCTCCTGTGGACGGCTGCTGATTACCGTACTGGTCCACATATCCGTACTGATTACCGTACGCGTCTTGCTGGTTGTATTGATACTGTTCTTGCATTGCGTACGGATCTACTTGACCCGTTGTTTTATCGTACGCCATATTATTGTACGACGTCTCATCCATGCTTGTGGAAGTGAAGGGATCTATACTCTGGCTGTGTGTGCTCTCGTAGTAGGACGTGTCCAGGGATGTGCTGTTGTTGAACTGCTGAGGCACGGATTTTCCGTACGGATCATGGGCGTTTTTTCCGTACAAGTCGGTCTGATTGTACATCGTCGTTGGCTGGGCGTAGCCGCCATTGTAAGCCGCGGGGAAAGCGGACTGTGGCGCGCTCGTGTTAGGTTGATATGTGTTGGATTGATTGGTAGGGTAAGGCAGGTCAGTCTTATGATTGGGATAGTGCGAGGCGTTGCTCGTCTGGTTGTACGGAGGCATGGCCACAGCGCTCACGTCGTCTGTGAAGCCTTCGTTGTAAAATTGGCCTGTGGAGACAAACATAGGTCATGATAACATACCAGTCTATTCTTCAATACACGAGTGCAATACATTTTTTATTCCTTTTTCATTAAGTTTTTTTTAAGTTTAAAGTTATCATATTTGTGTTAATCACAATCATGAAATCACAACTACTCAAACTCGCTTTACTAAATCCACGCTGAAACCGGGACTTGAATCACCAACCTCCAGGTTTCAAGTCCGCCGCCTTATCGATCAAGCTCCTGAGGTCGGTTTTTAATTATTGCTAATATAACTCCGCAAATGTCTCTAGATATTTCCAACAGGCGATTGGTTCCAGAAAAACTTATTGTTCTACATGAGTCACTGTCTCACGTCAAGCATCACTTACATTAGGTTACAGTAAAACTCACTGAGATCATTATAACATAGAGGGAACCTTACCTATCTCGAGTTGAACAAATTTATGCGTCCAACTTTGAACAGCTGATGGTCCCTCTTTCACAAAATCCCGGCTTCTGATTGGTTCAATTTATTTGAATTTTTTGTTTACCTCATGCAGTGGCGGATAACGAAACATCCTTAATTTTCACGTCACGTACCAAGTCTTATATTACTACATAATAAGTAGAAAATAATGAAAGTAAAAGAAGAAGCAAAGACAAATAACTAATAATATGTTAGTATAAAAAAAGTAAAAATATTATTGTAGAAGAATTAGGTAGTTTAGGTACCCCGGTCCCTTCGCGAGAGAAAAATTACTACAACTCCGGCACTGATTTTGAAATCAGCTGATGGTCCCTCTTGGACGCAAATCCTGATACATAGGGTTCCCTCTATGTTAATTGATCTCAGTGGTAAAACCGCTCCATCTCACCTTTGGCATAGCCTCCGTCCGCATACTGGTTGGCGGGCACCGTGTCAGGGGGTGCCATCCCCCCCACCACGGGGGGCTGCGGGGGGAAAACAGCGGCCTCCTTCTCACGGGGGTGGGGGCCTTGCGTGACTTCTGGCCCGGCACTGGAGGCAGCTGCTTCTTGACTTTCTTGGTGGTGGCGGAGGCGGGGTAGCCCCTGGAGGTGTTGTCGGGAGGGTAGGCGGAGGTCTTGATGTTCTCCATGCTGGCGTAGGGATACTTGTTGTTGCCATATCTGGAACCAGGGAAATCGTTAACACTTCCCGCGCCACGTCAGATGTATGCGTCCGACAGTGAGTTACCAAAAAAGTGCATGTCAGACGTATGCGTCTGACAGTCCTTACTCACCTTAAATGCATGTCAGACCCTTACGTCTGACACTACAATGTGATTAGCATTGGATTTATAATCCTGGGCCTGTGAGGAACATTTTTTAAATCTGAAATATCTTGAAAACTAAGGAAGTTACACATGAAACGCATACGTCTGACATTTTGGGCCTGGGGGGAAATGTCATGTTTTTGCCTTGGGCACGGGAAGTGTTAATGCTGTTACAAATCAAGACTAATTGAATTGTACTAATTGTATGCTACGAGTATGAGGATCAGAGGAACTCGGAGAAGAATTCGTGGTGTTGGTTGTGAAGATGGGGCGGGAGTGTTTGACGTTGCCGAGATATGATTGTAAAGAGTATTTTTATGAAATAATCTCAATATAACTTTTACGTGTTAGTCATACAGTCTAACACAGTACGCAAAAAAAAAAATTGTACAAGGTAAAAGTAATCGGGTGGTTTAAGAAATGATAGTCTAATCGAGATAAGTCTCGTATAAGTCAAAAACAGGAGCCATTACCCCCAAATAAAGCTAGATACACCTTATCTAGCAACAGTAAAGTTGCAATTATTTGCTACAGAGTCTAAGGCCAACCATTCTATTTGGTTTTATCGTCCTGATCAGTACGGGGGTGTAACCATCGCCATCCATTCGCTGGGAATCGTACCAGCTACCCACATTAACTTCACCCAACCAAGGTAGAGCCGGAAATGCTAGTCTAACGTGTTTGGAAAAATGATGTTTCAAGTACAATACTTAATATAACAAGGTAGTGAAGTTCTTTAAGGAATAATATGAATGTAATTATAATTATTATAAAACAGTATGTAAAATATTAATTCTAAATTAGTATGTATAGATAACCTCGCCCCTTGGTTCACTACATATATTGTGTTCTTTTTTTTTCATGTTCTATTTTGTTGAATGTATTATGTAGTTGACCAATAAAGTGTTAAATAATAATAATAATTAGGCTTTACCAACATAACCAGTAACTAATACCTAACTACACTTGTGGTGAACCCCTACATTAATTTAGCGTTTGGCTACTTATGAAAGTACTTGGGCGGACGCCTAACTACCAGCCCCGTCTCTGTTGTACTCTAACACGCAAAGTTAGCGCTATTCAAATGCCTCCACCTGATTTCTGCCTATTCTCCTCCTTTTTTTTATTAACATAGACATTCTTGTTAATATTTCATGATAGAGGAAAAAATACCTTTGTAAATAATACATATTTCAAATAAATCAATATTATTATATTATAATCAAGCTCGCCAGAAGGCGAGCGCTCGTCAAATAGCGCCAGCCAACCGGCCTATATTAACACGAAACAGAGTTTATATGTCATTTTATAGAGGGAACAATTCCACATATAGTGAAAGAGACTTTCAAGTTTTGGGACTCTGGTTTGAAATTCGAGGGAATAATATTCAAAAAAAATTTAAATTTCTTTGATAAGTTCAACCTTCCCAAGAATTTACTAAAAATACTGTCACAAACTATTATTTGTGACAGTGTTAAAATAGTAAATTATCACATACATTTATTCCAACTCTTGAAGAAAGAAAAGCGAAAATTCATTAAGAAAAAAAAAGAAAAAATATGTATAAAAAAATGTACTCTTATGTATTGATGGATATGCTGTGTTTTTGAGCAACCTTCAAATATGTGGGCAGCAACGTTTTACAATAAAACTGTATCTCTCTTTTTTGATCGAGTCGAAAACTTAGCACCACCCAACTTAAGCACCGAACTCGGTGGATGTGGTTCATCACTCAGAGCTTTTTCCACAGAGTAAGACATGTGCTGTTCCAAACTGAAAGCTATATTTGAAACTCTGTCCCCCTTATTATCACCTCAATGAGAAAAGCACCAGGCGGGGCCCGTGGGAAAATGTTTTGGGGGTGCTGCCACATAAACCGGACTAAAATGGAATTTATAAAGTCGCTCTATCAGTATCTAAAGAATTTGAGTTTGTTTATCATGCCAATCATAGTAATTATGCATTAATGCATCTAGAAATGTTTGATACTTTTCACTGTGCACAAGCTATAGGACTTGACAAAATCCTCTATTTTTCTTTTTCGTCTGGGAGTTTTGCTGTTCCGCAGTTCCTTAGCACCGGCCGCGCTTTGAAAGTACTATACATAAATTTATCATGTAAATATTGTATGTTTTTTTTGCCTCATTTAAAATTTCAAACATGCTGAGACGATTATTCATAATCATTTTCTCTTCTTCTCTTTCCTCATTTCCTTTTTACCTTCCACTCCTTTTTCTTCTACCTCCTTTTTTTCTTTATTTTTTATCTCTCTCTTTATTTCCTCTCATTCTTCTTCTCCCTCCCGGACAAATGATGGCTGTCATGCAAAGTGACGAGGCATGAGATACCGTTGATAGCAGATTAATATTGAATATGAAATTCGAAATTCACGATAAACAATGACAGCTCGAATATTATTCAAACAAATAGAGTAAGACGTTCGAGTGAGCAGTGATGTAAATATTAGTGTTGATTATGATTATAAATGAAAAAGATATATTTAACTGACATACCGTATTTATGCATTTTAAATAAATATCTCAGAAAAGTGATTTTCTCTCTTGAAGCACTTTAACTAGGCTTAAAACCTGTCGTTCTTCCTGATGGTGACTTTAAAATATAAATGAATTGTAAAAGAAACGTTAGATGTAACATTTATAACTCGTCCTAGTTCGATTTGTATGCTGTGTTTTTTTGGAAACTCACATAGTGAGCAGTTCATTATTTAATAAAATATATTAATTGTTCCCCCCCTTTGTCTATAGTTCGTTGAAATTGAATTTTTATTCAGATTTATAATAATGATAATAATAATATCGCCTTATTTATACTGTCCGATTAGGACTATTAAAGTCCCATTATTCCAGCAGTAAGCCCAAGACGTATTATTATGTGATAAAGATCCCACCCAAATGGGAGGATAACTGGGTTTCGAACCCGCGACCTCTGGAATGTCTACATACCTATTTAAATTGACGTTTTACTCTCGTATTTCTGAGCAGCATCTAGCAGGAAGCTTACTTCTGATGCTCGAGCTGTTTATTAATTTTAGGTATTTATTTACACTTTATTAATTGGACATAGTACATTGAAACACAGATAATTTCAAAAATAATATAAAATAGAAGTAAAAAGCGGAAGAAAATAAATATTTAGATAGTATATGTCCTAACTAAAGGGCGGGGTTATTGCCTTTGGTAATCTCTTTCACCCAACCCTTTACTTCTAAAAAAGTAGAAACAGCAACAAAAAAAATTGTTCAAAAAAAATGTCTCAACTGGGATTCGAACCCACGACCTCACCTCGGCTCGGAACTGTCGAAGGGGTCACCACTGGTCTCGTAGTCGAGAGAGGAGTGCTGGGGGATGCGGGGCAGCTGGGCGTTCTTCCTCAGGGGCGTTCTCGTGGAGGCGGAAGAGGCGGGGCGGGGGATTTCCGGAAGACATTTGGGCGTGGAAGATTTTGAGCGGGGAGGGGGGTAGTGGAACTCTTCCTCCTGGGCGTAGTACCTGATGAGGATGAGAATAATTAAATAAACATAATAGCTCAGTGGTTAAGCACTCGCTTGCCATGCGGAAGGTCCCACGTTCGAACCTCCGCGCCGACAAAAATTTGTATTCATAATTTGGTTACAGTTCTTTGTAAGGGATACCTTCCGGTGCGCTCGTGTTGACCCAGCACCTAAATGGGAAGTATTGTGGCACTTCTCGCCCATCAGAGGGGAGGCATACTACGGGATGGGCAGGCTGCAACACAGACCACATTCGTCTAAAGTAGCTCCTGTTTCATTGCTACGAAATAAAAAAAGGCTGTGAAACACTCATCTTAAAATAAAAATAAAATATGATATTCTCTATCCTTCAATTGTTTTTGAATGAGTTGATGGAGAATAAAACTCCCGTTTCAAGTTCTTGATACTGAAGGGACGTTGAAAATTAGCTCGGTGTATGATGGCCATGATGGAGCATTTAAGGTTGTGAATTTATTCGAAATATTGTTAAATCAGTATATCAGTATAATCAGTATAAACAGAAAAGTGAGAAGTTGTACTAGATGTACATGAATATCAGAACATACCTGGACAGCTGTTTCGAGCTTATTTGCTCTCATCAGCAGGTAATAGTTCTGAATATCCATGTCATCATGGATATTCAGAACTATTACCTGCTGTGGAGCCGTGTATTATCATTATAGACTGGTTGGAGTGCCACAAGAGAAGCACCAACAATCACATCGACCTCTATAGATCTATTGGGACCAGTTGATTCGAATTCTGATGTACGTCCTGATTTGAACTATACCAGCTACCCACATTAACCTCACTCAGCCAGGGTCGGGCCGGAAATGACAGCCTCACGTGTTTGGATGGAACAGAATTTTCTTCGAAAAGTCTGCCCCAACCGGGAGTTGAACTCGGGAACTATGGACTACGGGCAGTAGTCACAACCATTACGCCACGGAGGCTGGTCGTGTGAGTGACCATTAAATCACAAATCAGTTACGCACGTTTACCTCACCCACTCACCCACCCTGTATAATATCCAAAATCTCCAAATAAACAGAAAATTCAAATTTCATCGGACGTCCAGCAACTTTCTAGGATCTAATAAGAACTGGTTTTTGACAAGTACAAAATTGTGTCTAGCTGATATTTTTTTACCTGGACGAGTCTTTGGAGGAGGACGTGTTGTGTTTCTTATGACGAGAAGTGGAGGAGTAGTTGAGAGTCGCCTCCGCTGTGGAGGTGGGCTGGTAGTTCTCGTCCTCGTAGCTCTGCTGGGTGGAATAGTATACCTGGAGGAGAGGGGATATGATCAATGGAGGTGTTGAGTTTCTTATGATGAGAATTTTTGGTCACAACCGCAAGGCTGTCCGTTTTGTCACAACCGCAAGGCTGTCTGTTTTGTCAGAACCACAAGGCTGTCTGTTTTGTCACAACCGCAAGGCTGTCCGTTTTGTCACAACCGCAAGGCTGTCCGTTTTGTCAGAACCGCAAGGCTATCCGTTTTGTTAGAACCGCAAGGCTGTCCGTTTTGTCAGAACCACAAGGCTATCCGTTTTGTTAGAACCGCAAGGCTGTCCGTTTTGTCACAACCGCAAGGCTGTCCAATTTGTCAGAACCGAAAGGCTGTTTGTTTTGTCATAACCACAAGGCTGTTCGTTTTTTTAGAACCAAAAGGCTGTCCATTTTGTCAGAACCACAAGGCTGTCCGTTTTGTCAGAACCGCAAGGCTGTCCGTTTTGTCAGAACCACAAGGCTGTTCGTTTTGTTAGAACCGCAAGGCTGTCTGTTTTGTCAGAACCGCAAGGCTGTCCGTTTTGTCAGAACCGCAAGGCTGTTCATTTTGTCAGAACCACAAGGCTGTTCGTTTTGCTAGAACCGCAAGGCTGTCTGTTTTGTCAGAACCGTAAGGCTGTCTGTTTTGCTAGAACCGCAATTCTGCCCTTCCCATCTTACCTCGTCTTCCTCATCGTCAAAAGACTTGGAAGCAGTTCTACTGGGGTAGGAAGAATAGTAATGCTGGCCCCCGTAGCCTCCTCCACTGTCCCATTGGAAGTCCTCGTTCTTAGAACCGTACCTGGAATTGAGAGAGAATCGATTGAAATTCAATCAAAAACAATCTACAATACATTAGAGCATTGGTTGAGAATCGAACAAAATGGTACATGAATTTGAAAGATTACCGGTAGAAATTCAATTAAAGTGACACATAAGATTGATAGACACAATAGGTAACGGTTGAAATTTAAATTTAAAATCATTGAATTTGTAAAAGATACAATGCATAATTTATTAGAATATTTGTTAAAAATTAAACAATTCATTCCCAACCAATTATTCCAAAAGTTTGTGATTTAACCAGTAGGGTGGAAGAGCTTACAATACCTAGAATTGAAACAATATGGGTTGAAATTCAAACAAACTGGTACGTAAAATTGACAAGTTATTGGACTAGTAAAAAAAATGAACTCCCACCAATTATTCTGAGTTCAATTTGTATGTGTACGCCTGTTGATTGTAAAATCCGTCAAATTATGCAATGTGAAATGGAAACACTAAAATTATATATTTAATTTTTATAATGATACAACTACCTAGTTGTATCTATTTATAATGGTCACAGACAGTGGACATTTTTCACAAGGAGACTCACAGGTACATGGGGCTAAGATTCTCATTAGATGCCAAATAACAGTTCAAGCAATTAGGTAACGGGAGTTGTTGTTATTGTATCAATATACACACTACACAGGGCAATACATTGCGGATTCTATTGTGACCGGATAGGCAACAGTGACTCACAAAACGTTGCTATCCTAAACAATTAAATTTCGAGCAAACTTCGTACCTACTAGAAGACAAAGTTCTCAAAATTCTACTCTCGAGTCTTTAAACTTTATTGGAAACTTTCTCACTAAACTTTGCTTCTTCAGACAAGTTGACTAGAACCAGTGCCGGATTAAGGCTGCGCGGGGCCCTTGGCATTTTCAAGGCGCGGGGCCCCAAAATTGAACTAATTTTTTCTAAAATACTATTTTTAGAACCTTGAAACTTAAGCCCAGTGTCCTGGGCACTAATCCATAGTATCCAAAACGACGTTTATAACACAGAAGGCAACATTTTTTCCGAATAATAGTAGAAATATCTAAATATATGTACATTATGAAAAGGATATGTGTAGAAAGATGTCATTGGGTAAGATGTGTAGAAAGTAGATCATCGATTTTTTAAAAGGTCACTGGCCAAAAAATAATTCCAAACTATGAAAAGTCATTTTGAAAATGCCCAAAGACTTTTTTTCTTTTAATGGTACATACTAGAATTGCACGTCTTGAAAAACAATCCAAAACATCATGATAAGTAAAATTGACGGTGCCACAGGCGAAATTTTTGCAAAGTTATGGGGTAAAGTACTCGCGGGAAATAGACAAAAAAATACCTTGAAAAAAAACATTAAAAGTGTCACAGGCGACTATAATGAAGATCATTGGTTAAGATGTCGATAAAGCCGATCACTGAGCACTCAGAAGACACTTTATGGGTTTGATGGCAGAAATTACCGAATGCAATTTTAACGTCCGTCAATATTATTCTTTTCAAATACGAGTAATAATATAATATTTATGTATTATATAAAGAGCCGCAGGCAATAGGTATAAAGATCTACCTAATTTCAAATTCTTTTAATATTTTGCTCAACTGGCTATGATTTTATTTATTATTAAAATCCAGAAAAACCGACTTGAAGGCCATTCAAAAAAACTTATAATTTGTGTAAGCTGCCCGAAACGCGGGGTCCTCAAAACTGAGGGAACTTGGCAACTACCAAATCCGCAATTGGAGTAGGTATTCCGCTAGTGTCCATGTGGTTGATTCGAGGAGTTGATAGTCATAGGGGGCCCCGCACTTTTCTTTCAATTTATGTACTTTGCTGTGAGTGTGTGTTTTTCCCTTTTATTTCTTCTTCTTACTCATTATCCAAAAATACCTAGTGCAAGCTTTTTAAAAATCTCATAATATCTAGTGTAAGCTGCTCAAGCGCGGGGCCCCCTAAAGCGCGGGGCCCTTGGCATCTGCCAAATCCGCCATATGGGTAATCCGGCACTGACTAGAACGATGGCAATCTTGTGTATCTATCGGCCGATGCGACGTGATAGGTCGAATCCTGGGTGTAATTTCTGTATCAATCGGGGGGGATTCAAAAAACTAATTCCAGGAAAAGTTTTTGTTCTCAAGCTGCTGGCTACCTTTTGTTCTGTAATTTTTTATCTTGTTTTTGTTGTTTTTTTTTCTTCTTCTTCTTCTTTTTCTTCTTCTTTTATAGAGCAGGGACGGCCAAACTATCTTTTTCTTTTCTTAATTTTATACTGTTACTTGTACTTTGTCCTCCTAATAAAACTTAAAAAAAACTATAGATATCGCAAGGTTGTTTTTGGCCAACCGCAAAGAGATTTTAAGATTTAACATTACCACGATATGGTCGGGGCCGAGTCGGTGTGTATTAATTCAAGTCCATTGAAGAAAATCCCTTGTCGTATTGTAAGTGTCTTCAAAAACCACTTAATGAAATTTCGATTCATCCAACGCAACTTTTTAAAGAAAAAATGCCTTCGGCAATTTTAACAAAGATGAGTTGGTTTTACAAACATTTCATCTTCTTTTGTTATATTTTTACTTTTTTTTAACTATAAGGTAAACAAAAGTATTGTTTTTCAATGGGTCTTGAATATTTTATACAATATTTACATTATAAATTAATTAGGTTGAAAATTAATAGAAGAGAAAATTGTTTGAAAATAATAAAATAATGTCCTAACTGAAGGGCGGGGATTACGGCTTTGCTTTTTTAAAATGGTAATTTCCCGTCGATTCAGTAAAATAAAATAAAATTATTTCCTTACTTTCCGTGTCCTCAAAGTAAGAAGAAAGGTCGAGAAAGAAATATTACAAAATATTTCATCATACACGTCTTACCGTGAGTCTTGATACTTGATCGTCTTGTATACACTTCTTACCGTGAGTCTTGATACTTGATCGTCTTGTATACACTTCTTACCGTGAGTCTTGATACTTGATCGTCTTGTATACACTTCTTACCGTGAGTCTTGATACTTGATCGTCTTGTATACACTTCTTACCGTGAGTCTTGATACTTGATCGTCTTGTATACACTTCTTACCGTGAGTCTTGATACTTGATCGTCTTGTATACACTTCTTACCGTGAGTCTTGATACTTGATTGTCTTGTAGCCACTTCTTACCGTGAGTCTTGATACTTGATCGTCTTGTATACACTTCTTACCGTGAGTCTTGATACTTGATCGTCTTGTAGCCACTTCTTATCGTGAGTCTTGATACTTGATTGTCTTGTAGCCACTTCTTACCGTGAGTCTTGATACTTGATCGTCTTGTAGCCACTTCTTACCTTGAGTCTTGATACTTGATCGTCTTGTATACACTTCTTACCGTGAGTCTTGATACTTGATCGTCTTGTATACACTTCGCTCTGTCCCGGTAGCTCAGTGGTAAAGGCGGCACTCTGTGAATCCAGAAACTCCAGATGTCGTGGGTTCGAAACCCAGCCGGGGCATGACAAGTTATCCTCCCATTTGGGATT
This sequence comes from Bactericera cockerelli, assembly GCA_024516035.1. Classification (NCBI taxonomy): domain Eukaryota; kingdom Metazoa; phylum Arthropoda; class Insecta; order Hemiptera; family Triozidae; genus Bactericera; species Bactericera cockerelli. Next base: position 29,669,304 of record CM044962.1, read on the forward strand.
TTTACCACATAATAATTCGTCTTGGGCTTACTGCTGGAATAATGGGACTATATTAGTCTTAATCGGGCAGTATAAATAAGGCGATATTATTATTATTATTCTTACCGTGAGTCTTGATACTTGATCGTCTTGTAGCCTCCGTGGGGGGCGGGGGAGTCGGCGGAGGAGGAGATCTTCGTGTCGATGAGGGGTTTGGGACTCGTGGAGGCATGGGGGTGTGGGTGGAGGGGAGGGGGAGGAACGGTGGTGGACCCCCCCGAGGAGTCGTAGTAGCTGTCGGGGAAGTGGTCGTCCTCGAACAGCGTGGTCTGCCGTTCGAGACTCGGTCTTCGTCCTGGAATTGTGAGTTTTAATAATCAGTATAAACAGAAAACTGAGAAGTTGTACTAGATGTACTTGAATATCAGAATATACCCTTTTTTTTAATATATTACTTTTATTGTATATTTTAAGTCTCCAATACAAACCTCATATTTTAATATATTTAAAATGCGACTATTTTAAAGATTGATTAAATATGGAAGTATTTTGTACCCCATTCAGATTAAATCTGGTGGCGGGATACAAGGAAAAAAAAAGAGTTATCATGAAGTTAAGTTAAAGAGTAACAACAAGTAGAGAAGATTTTTTTTATAGGTAAATTTTAAAAGTAAAGCAAATCAAGAAGAGATCAAGAAGAGAAAAAGAAAAAAAGCCTAGAAGAAGAAGAGTTAGTTAGGATGTAAACCTGGACAGCTGTTTCGAGCTTATTGGCTCTCATCAGCAGGTAATAGTTCTGAGTACCCATGCCATCAACTAACCTCTCTATATTAATCAGTATAAACAGAAAACTGAGAAGTTGTACTAGACTGGTTGACTGGTTGGCTCTGTAGCAAACAATTGCAACTTTACTGTTGCTAGATAAGGTCTATGAAATAAAAAAAATGATAAAAGTTAGTGGGAAGTGTGCGAAAACAATAAAACAACATACATATGAACTCTGTTTCGTGTTAATTGGAAATTTGAAGGAAATCCCTTTAAGTATGTGAGTTTGCCATATGAAAGGGAATGTGCGAAAACAATAAATAAAAATATAAACTCTGTTTCGTGTTAATATAGGCCGGTTGGCTGGCGCTACTTGACGAGCGGTCACCTCCCGGCGAGCTTGATCTAGCTTTATTTGGGGGAGTGACTCCTGTTTTTGTCGTATCCACTTCACCCCTTGATTGCTGTGTGTATTCTGTGCCTTGTTAAGTGTTGTATGATGTAGATCATGTGGCGGATATATAAAATAGGAAACTTGAGATGGGTTGAGGAAGAAAAGAGAAATTCCAACGCTTAGAGGAAGAGGTAAAGTAGAGGCAGAATTGAGAGAAAAGGGTTGGAAAAGTCAGGATTCCAAAAATTCTTCTTGTGATGTTAATATTGGGAACTTTCTCATTCGGTTTTACAATTAAATTTTAATCTAACAAACTTCATATTGTTTCATATTTGACAAAGAAAATAATAAATATGAGGTATAACAGCGACTTTACAAAGAAATTCTGTTGAATTTGAAACCGCATCATGGCCCACTTTTTCAGTGTAAAACAAACTTGTTATACATATACTTTGAGGTATTACCTACACCTACATAAGTGAAGTATATGTCAGTTATTCCACATTGTGAATGAAAAATCACACAAGCCATAGTGATACATATATCCTGAAGTTGAACCTTTTTTTTAATTTGGGTTTAGCGTCACTTTCAACTGCATGGTCATATCATGACGGGGGTGGTACTCTCCATTGGTAGAAAACAAACAAACCTTCTGCCCACATTAACTTCACCCAGCCTAGGTTGATCCGGAATGCCAACATCACGAAGTTTTCACTTCGCTAAACGTTGTTTAACTTTGGTGATCCTACGAGAACAAGAACCGGTGCATACAACGCGCTGGTAAAAACTTGAATAGGTATGTATATTAATTTATGTACCTAAGAGATTTCGAATTGAGCAACTTGCAAGAGTGATAGAATTTCAAGCTTTCATCTATGTAGCTAGGTATTTCCCTACCTATTTCCATTCCGTCTCTAGTTATTGTGGGTTCCGTACTTCATCCCACAAGATTCCAATTTTCCTTTCAATGTCAATATTTTTTTCTGAGAACAGTGTTGGATGCTTGCATAGAGAACATTTCAGAGTTAATGCATGATATATTTTTAGATACTAAAAGTACTTATTGTTTTTAAGCTCCGTTATCCTATAGGTAGTTCAACAAAGCTATTGGACATGGGGCAAAGTTTTAACCTGGGGATTAAGAGTTGTTTCCAGGGAGTGGTTTTTCAAACCTATATTTTTAAAAACTATCTGAAAATTCTCAAACCCGGAAATTTGTTTAAACGTGTTTTAGTTTTTTAGAGTTTCGAGTTTCAAAAAATCCTTTCCTCATGCACCAATTGAACCACAGGAGAAATCCTTCATACAAAATTTTATTTCAGTTTTATGAACACGTTCTGGAAACACTGAGACAGAAAAAATACTGCCAATTATGGACAAAATACTTCCTCGTGATTGTTTCACATTGTCTACACGTGCGGCAATTTTGAAATTTTATACTAAACCTCTTGTATCTCAAAACCGCTTAACCGATTTTCTTTAAATTTGTTTTATATGGTAGAATACTGTTTTCCCTGCATTCTAATAGATTCTATTGATGAATTTAATATGGGACCATCGACAAAACGTCTCCTATATGTGTGTAAAATTTCATCTAAATCCGTTCAGTAGTTTCCGAGATTTGCGCGTTCCAAGGAATATTTTTAACAGACCGACACAAAACCAAAGTTGTTCAGGAAGGTTATGAAAGTCCAGAAATATGAAAAAAAAAAAAAAAAAAATGAAATCGGAGCAAAATTTTTTTTTCTTTACAAAAACGAACACAAAAAATTCTCGGAAGTAAAAGTTACCTGTACGAAAAAAGGTGGGAAAGTAGAAAAGAAGGTACCAATGATGATTTGGATGTCTTCAATATTTCCATCACAGAAGGTTCACTGCTTTTTGTTAACATTGTTTACTCCTCGTATAACGAGAATAACAAGCGAACAGTATTGGAATACCTAAATTGCGTTTACATAACCCTGTGTTTCAAAAGTAAGGCAGAGGTACCATTCTCTTGCTCTAAAACAACAAATATACAGGGTGTCCCATTAGAAACGAAACATTCAAATATCTCGAGAACTACTGCCGATAGAAAAAATCTGTTCGAGATCATTTTCAATGCTCTAAAGGAGAGATTTAATGGTGACCTCTAGAAGTTTCTCAGATGACCTCTTCAAGGTTATTTCAAGGTCACCTTTTTAAATGGCTACCCCCAAGTTTTATGACATCTTTGAAATCTACACAAATTTATAAGTTAAAAAAAATCTTACTTGTATTTCTGTCACACCCAAGTTTCACAGCTTTTAGGGAGTGTGAGATTTTTTTCCCATGTTAAACCATGAGTGCGGTATATCAAATCAGTCTAATTTTATGTGCTGAACACGATAGTAATATTGGTTTTTAATTTTACTTAATTTTTGGGGTCCCCAATACTAAAGATCAATTTTTTTTAAAGTGAAAATGAAATTGTTTTTTTTTCTCGGTAAACCAAAGGAAAAGGAAAATATTGAATACAAAGGGTACAAGGAAAAATGGCCCTTTTTCCGAGAATCTATTGCTAAGTAGTGCTTATGGCTGGTAAAATATAATAGCCCCATTGTTTCACTAGAAGGTGAACCTTCTCATCAAAAATTCATGAACCGCCTCTGAAAAGGGCGGAAGGATTACCAAAGTCGTATTTTTCTTTCTAACTAAAAAAATTTTCCTGGTTAGGTTTTTTCCAAATATTTCCATTTTATTCCAAGGTCATTCGTGTAAGAAAAATGCGTTTGGTTACTTTTAAAGATAAACAATGGACTTAACCCATAAAAGAACTGGAAGCAAGAATTTTCTACTTCCACTTTGGTTAACTTTGGAAGTGGAAATTTTTCCTCTTTCAAAAGAAAAATGACTTGCTTCCAGTTTGGTTCATTTTATTCCCGTTTGGTTAACTTTGGTTAGAAAGAAAAATACGGCACAACTTACCTCGCGGAGTTTTGGATTTCTTGGGCTGGGATTGTGCGTCGTAGTAGTCCTTGTCATTGAACCCCCGCTTGTCAGTCTTCTGGGCGAGGTGGGTGCTGGGGAGGGCGCCACCGTCGAAATCTTCGCCCCAAGATGATTGCCTGGGGATCCGAGTAAGTTATCATATTTGGGTTAATCACTTTCGTCATATCACAACTACTCAAACTCACTTTACTAAATCTACGCTGAAACCGGGACTTGAACCACCGCGATCTCCAGGTTACAAGTCCGTCGCCTTATTGATCAAGCTACTGAGATCGGTTGAGGATCCGAGTATTTATTAATGTAGACTGGTTGGAGTTCCACAAGGGAAGCACCAATTATCACATCGACTTCTATTTAGAAGTCTGTCCCGGTAGCTCAGTGGTGAAGGCGACACTCTGTGAATCCAGAGATTTCGGAGGTCGTGGGTTCGTAAACCAGCCGGGACATGACAAGTTATCCTCCCATTTGGGATTTTTACCACATAATAATACGTCTTGGGCTTACTGCTGGAATAATTGTAGTTAGTCCTAATTGGGTAGTATAAATAAGGCGATATTATTATTATTAGATCTATTGTGACCAGTTGATTCTAATTCTGATGAACGTCCTGATTTGAAGTAGTCAGGACGGGGGTTTTACCCTCCATTTGCTGGTAATCGTACCAGCTACCCACATTAACTTTACCCAACCTGGGTAGGATCGGAAATGCCAGCCTCACGTGTTTGGATGGAACATAATTTTCGTCGAAAAGACTGCCCCAACTGGGAGTCAAACTCGGGAACTTTCTACAAAAAAAAAAAAAAAAAAAAATCTGTTCCCTCCCAAATGAAGAAGACGTGAGGCTGGCATTTTCTCTTTGAAGTTAATGTTGGTGGTTGGTACGATACAAAGTGATTCGAGGTTAAAGATTTTGAAAACAGGCAGCCAATAGACATGAAAGTAGCCTATAGCATCGGATCTGGGCGTCCGTAATGGTCTCACCACCGTGTAACAGCTTACTGTCCCACGGACATGGAATTATTATTAGGTATTATTATTATTATAATAATTATTATTAATCTCAGTACGTTTGGAGAGCTCTTAATGTTCTACGAATAAAGGATAAAAAATGTTAATATTGCGTTCTATTTTATTCCAGAAGACCAGGGGCAAACATGTATTATTTTAGTCGATAATATTTTTTTTCTGAGAATAAAAATATTGTAGGTATTTTACAGAGATTATTCTTTTTCGAGATGTATAACATGAATTCTCTGAAAGAATATCGGTTTTTTGAACAATATTATTATTTCTATTTTTATTTTATTTGCATAATCTATACTTATATATACATATTTATTTATTGCTGATATACATATTGTATATCAACAATAAATAACGTTTTCTGTAAATCTGGAAGAAATTTATTCAAGGTAGAACGTGGAGAAGGTAAAACCATGTTAAGGTTGTGAGTGGTTGTTTCTTTGTTATATCGCCCACAGTAGGTAAAGTAGGAATTATTTCCGGTGAAGTGAGAACGTGTTGACAATTTTTCTGGGTAGCGCAGCATAAGCAAGCGTCTACATCTATAACTTTCCAACACCATCAAAAAATTTACTTCTACTATCATAAAGCATGGGCCACCTACATACATGTCGACTGCGCCACCCCTATGTAGATAGCTTTTTTTTAGTTATATTATGTACAGTTGTATACCTACCGATGATATAGGTATACAATACACAGGTAGTCAAGTGGTTAACTAGTCTTGTAATCCAGGTAGCGTAGGGATCCGTTGGTTTGAATCCCACCCTGTGTATGAATTTTTCCTCGTTAATTTGAGTTTGTGACCACGTAATAATAAGATTCTGAGCGTAAGGTGGTAGAAAATGCTTTAAGCTTTAACCTTTGTGGTACCTGACCTATACTTTACAACCTGTAGGACTCAAGTAACTTATGAAAAAGTTATTTATTTGACTTTAAAAAGCTATTATCTTAAAATCGCTCGTTTCATTTAGTTTAAAACATTTATGGCTTAAAATTATTATTTTGTACATTTTTTACTGAGTACTTAGTTATTCCAAATTTTAAAAGGAATGTCTTGAGATGGGTTGAGGAAGAAAAGAGGAATTCCAACGCTTAGAGGAAGAGTATTTTAAACAACATTACACTACACATGGGTCATGTAGGAGTCCAGAATATTGTTGTTTGGATGTCCAGGTGCGGCGGTTAAATACTCTTTCAGGCGGGCTGTTCATATAGTTACCTTGTAGAATATTGCTTATAGTAGGGCGAGCTGCTCATAGTTACCTTGTAGAATATTGCTTATAGTAGGGCGGGCTGCTCATAGTTACCTTGTAGAATATTGCTTATAGTAGTCATAGTTACCTTGTAGAATATTGCTTATAGTAGGGCGGGCTGCTCCTAGTTACCTTGTAGAATATTGCTTATAGTAGTCATAGTTACCTTGTAGAATATTGCTTATAGTAGGGCGGGCTGCTCATAGTTACCTTGTAGAATATTGCTTATAGTAGTCATAGTTACCTTGTAGAATATTGCTTATAGTAGGGCGGGCTGCTCCTAGTTACCTTGTAGAATATTGCTTATAGTAGGGCGGGCTGCTCATAGTTACCTTGTAGAATATTGCTTATAGTAGGGCGGGCTGCTCATAGTTACCTTGTAGAATATTGCTTATAGTAGTCATAGTTACCTTGTAGAATATTGCTTATAGTAGGGCGGGCTGCTCCTAGTTACCTTGTAGAATATTGCTTATACTAGTCATAGTTACCTTGTAGAATATTGCTTATAGTAGGGCGGGCTGCTCCTAGTTACCTTGTAGAATATTGCTTATAGTAGTCATAGTTACCTTGTAGAATATTGCTTATAGTAGGGCGGGCTGCTCATAGTTACCTTGTAGAATATTGCTTATAGTAGTCATAGTTACCTTGTAGAATATTGCTTATAGTAGGGCGGGCTGCTCCTAGTTACCTTGTAGAATATTGCTTATAGTAGGGCGGGCTGCTCATAGTTACCTTGTAGAATATTGCTTATAGTAGGGCGGGCTGCTCATAGTTACCTTGTAGAATATTGCTTATAGTAGTCATAGTTACCTTGTAGAATATTGCTTATAGTAGGGCGGGCTGCTCCTAGTTACCTTGTAGAATATTGCTTATACTAGTCATAGTTACCTTGTAGAATATTGCTTATAGTAGGGCGGGCTGCTCCTAGTTACCTTGTAGAATATTGCTTATACTAGTCATAGTTACCTTGTAGAATATTGCTTATAGTAGGGCGGGCTGCTCCTAGTTACCTTGTAGAATATTGCTTATAGTAGGGCGGGCTGCTCTTAGTTACCTTGTAGAATATTGCTTATAGTAGGGCGGGCTGCTCCTAGTTACCTTGTAGAATATTGCTTATAGTAGGGCGGGCTGCTCATAGTTACCTTGTAGAATATTGCTTATAGTAGGGCGGGCTGCTCATAGTTACCTTGTAGAATATTGCTTATAGTAGTCATAGTTACCTTGTAGAATATTGCTTATAGTAGGGCGGGCTGCTCCTAGTTACCTTGTAGAATATTGCTTATACTAGTCATAGTTACCTTGTAGAATATTGCTTATAGTAGGGCGGGCTGCTCCTAGTTACCTTGTAGAATATTGCTTATAGTAGTCATAGTTACCTTGTAGAATATTTCTTATAGTAGGGCGGGCTGCTCATAGTTACCTTGTAGAATATTGCTTATAGTAGTCATAGTTACCTTGTAGAATATTGCTTATAGTAGGGCGGGCTGCTCCTAGTTACCTTGTAGAATATTGCTTATAGTAGGGCGGGCTGCTCATAGTTACCTTGTAGAATATTGCTTATAGTAGGGCGGGCTGCTCATAGTTACCTTGTAGAATATTGCTTATAGTAGTCATAGTTACCTTGTAGAATATTGCTTATAGTAGGGCGGGCTGCTCCTAGTTACCTTGTAGAATATTGCTTATACTAGTCATAGTTACCTTGTAGAATATTGCTTATAGTAGGGCGGGCTGCTCCTAGTTACCTTGTAGAATATTGCTTATACTAGTCATAGTTACCTTGTAGAATATTGCTTATAGTAGGGCGGGCTGCTCCTAGTTACCTTGTAGAATATTGCTTATAGTAGGGCGGGCTGCTCTTAGTTACCTTGTAGAATATTGCTTATAGTAGGGCGGGCTGCTCCTAGTTACCTTGTAGAATATTGCTTATAGTAGGGCGGGCTGCTCATAGTTACCTTGTAGAATATTGCTTATACTAGTCATAGTTACCTTGTAGAATATTGCTTATAGTAGGGCGGGCTGCTCTTAGTTACCTTGTAGAATATTGCTTATAGTAGGGCGGGCTGCTCTAGTTACCTTGTAGAATATTGCTTATAGTAGGGCGGGCTGCTCATAGTTACCTTGTAGAATATTGCTTATACTAGTCATAGTTACCTTGTAGAATATTGCTTATAGTAGTCATAGTTACCTTGTAGAATATTGCTTATACTAGTCATAGTTACCTTGTAGAATATTGCTTATAGTTGGGCGGCCTGCTATTGTAGAACAGTGCCTCCCCTGGCTCGCCACAGTTCAGATCGTTATATGGGCCTCCTTGCCCTTTCAGTCTTTCCCCGCCACTGTAGTAGTCAAGGGAGTTCGAGTCCCGGGCCCGCAGTGGTCGGCCTGGACGACCTGGAACGAAAGGAATGCTTTACAATTGAACAAATTGTTGAAAAAAATAAGGAAAACGATCGGACTCAGTTGAGTTTGCTACGCGAGTCAGGACTCGTACCTGCTTTTCGATTTGGCTTTATCAAGCTCGCCGGGAGGCGAACGCTCGTCAAATAGGGTTGGGTTGAAGAGATTGCCATAGGGAATAACCCCGCCCTTTAGTAAGGACATATGTTTTCAAATATTTTCTATTCTTTTTCATTTTTATTGTATAGGTACATTGTTTTTTTTTTAATTTTTCACTCTTAAAACTATTATTTGTATGTACATAATGTCCTTTTGTATCTAGTAAAGAATTGTATAATAATAATAATAATAGCGCCAGCCAACCGGCCTATATTAACACGAAACAGAGTTTGTATGTATTTTGTTTTATTGTTTTCGCCCATTCCCTTTAACATGGCGAACTCACATACTTAAAGAGATTTCCTTCAAAGTTCCAATTCTCTGGAATCAGTATGCACCTGGGTTACAAGTTAGTTTCAGAGTTACCTGGCTATTCAGAGGGAGTAGCAAGCATTACGGGCTCATTACCCCTCACAATTTGTTACTTTCCTTATCCTATAATAAGGAAAGTATTGTATTGGTCGAAAATTTGACCTACCCAGTTTTTGACATTTCTGGACGAATCATAGCCTCAGTACCCGCTTTGACTAACTTTTTTTATTTTTCATCCCAGCTGGGGGTTGTGACATATAAAATATAAATTTAAAATATAGACATATAAATTGTGACTGATTTTTAACTATCTATTACCGTTGAGTCACCAGTTGCGGAATTTGACTTCTTTTTGGGGGATAAGGAAAGTCGTGTGATGTTTACACCAGATTTTTTTTTAAATGAAATGTTCCTATAGTTCATGAAATAAAATGATAGCTATTAGTTAGTATTGAACGTTTGTAGGTTTCTATCATAATTGAATTTTTTTTTCATAAATTCAGAGATGTAACTTGAAAATATTAAGAAAAATTAAATTGATTCAAATACTATAGATATGTAGGTAATGAAACATTGAATAAAATCAGCAATAAAAAGTTGGTATGTAAGAGAAGTGAAATGAAAAAAGAACTTGCATAATCAGGAGAGTAAACAAGAAAAATATGGAAATATAACACGAAATTGACGCAAATAGAAAATGAAAATACAAAAATTGAAAACACTTGTAAAGGGAGTAAAAGGGTGAAAATGAGATAGAAGGAAATAGAAGAGAGGAAAAGGAAAAAGAAGAGAAGGGGTAAGAAAACAGAGCGTCAGCTTAGAGTGTCGCATGCCACTGGAGTTTCTCCAAGCTTTATTTGCTTCATCCATGACCCATTTCCTGGCACTAAAACGGACCAGGCATTTGGGTATGGCCAGCACCGGTTCAGGGCCAGTGAAGCTTTTTTCTGCAGCCTCTCTTGCTAGGAGATCTGCAGCCTCGTTGCCTTGGAGACCACTATGCCCTGGAATCCATTCCAAGTTTACCTTGTTATGAGTGGCTAGTTCATTAAGTGTTCCAACACACTCCCATACCAATTTTGACTTAATTTGGTATGTTTCTAAAGCTTTGAGGGCGGCTTGGCTGTCGGAGAAGAAAGTAATTTTCTTCCCTTTCCAGCCTATTTCCAGTGCGTGCCTGGCTCCCATTATAATGGCGAAAATCTCGGCCTGGTACACTGTTGCCAGTGTACCTAAGCTTTCAGATTTTCTACAGAAGCCTGGCCCGCAAAGGCCCGCCCCACTGCTTCCACTCATGCGAGATCCATCTGTATAGTATTTGATACCCGCATGAGATAATATTTCTTGGCTTGATTCCTTTTCCCAGTCTGACCTAGGTCTGACTAGTACTTCGTAGGAAAGGTCAAGGTTGTTTTTGGGAATCATGTAGTCAACCGGCATATTCTGCTTGTATGTCACATGAGATTTCTCGATCAGTTCCCTGTTATCGGGCGGGTAGCCTGCCAGAGCGACTGATTGATTGCCTGAAAGCACCCATGATGGCCTCCCCCTTGATAAATAAATATAAGGGTGGAAGCCCTAGAATGACTTCCAAAGCTAATGTGGGTGCTGTTCTGAAGCAACCAGAGATCATCAATAAAGCTGACCTCTGTGTTGATTCCAGCTCCCTCTGAGCAGTTAGCTGCTCAGCTTTCTTCCACCATATGCAGGATGCATATGTGATTCGAGGTCTGACTATAGCAGTGTATATCCAGCGAGTTACTGCTGGTGTCAGACCCCAAGTTTTGCCAACAGACCTTCGTGCAATATGAAGTGTGGCCTTAGCCTTGTCTGTGGTTTTCTTAATGTGCTGATTCCAGGTCAATTTCTTGTCGAGATAAACTCCGAGAAACTTGACTTCTTCAGCAATTTCAATTCTTTCACCAAAAATTTTTGGTGCCTGGACGGCGCCTAGCTTATATTTTCTAGTGAAAGGTACTAAAGTGGTTTTCAGAGGGTTGACTTTAACCCCCCCTACTCAAGCACCACTTTTCAACTATTGAGAGAGCATACTGAAGTAGTTCTGACAAAGTTGTTTTGTATTTTCCTCGGACTAGGATGACAAAGTCGTCCGCATACCCGAGGGCAAAGAAACCAGCCTTATCTAGTTCGTTAAGAAGCTCATCCGCAACAAGATTCCATAACCTTGGAGAGATGACTCCCCCCTGAGGACAGCCCCTGGTTGCATTGATTTCTTTTTTCGACTCTAAGAGTTCGGCGGTAATTGTCCTCGATTTGAGGAGCTGTGTAACCCATTCGGAAATAGTTTTACCTGCTCCCGAGATGGATTTAATTATGGAGTCCAAAGAGGTGTTATCAAAGGCACCCTCTATGTCTAGAAAGACAGCCATGGCAATCTCTTGATTATTCAGCGCTAATTCAATCTTGCTAACAAGTTCGTTCAGCGCTGTTTCAGTAGATTTGCCTCGCTGATAAGCATGCTGATTGGGGTTGTGAGGAATCCTATATATGAAGTCCTCTTCCAGACGCCAATCGACTAATCTTTCAAGTGTTTTTCAAAAGAAAGGATGAGAGGCTAATCGGTCGAAAAGACATAGCCTGGCTCAGATTTCTCCGGCCTGGCTTAGCCAAAAAGACGACCTTTGCTCTTCTCCAACACTTGGAATGTAACCCAGGGCCAGACTAGACCTGAACAGCTTGCACAGTACTGGACCTATGAGGTCCAATCCTTCTTGCAATAGAACTGGATAGATTCCGTCTGGTCCTGGAGATTTAAAAGGTTTGAATGTGTATACTGCCGCTTTTACCCTTCGATTAGTGACCGCAGCCTTAGCCTCCTCCCAATCCTGTTGAGTTGGCACCTGGTGGGAGCCTTCTTCAGGATGTGAGGGATTCAGCCCAGTTGTGGCACAGATATGTCCGGGAAAATGTGCGTCAAGTAGTACTTCAAGGGTTTCTTTACTATCGCTAGTGTGTGAGCCATCAGGTTTGACTAGTGTACCTATTCCAAAGAAAGGGTCCCTTGCCATTAGCTTTTGGAGACGCGCGGCTGAGTCGAAATTTTCGATACTACCACAGAACGTCCTCCATGAGCTCCTTTTGGCCTTTCTTATTTCTGTGTTATAAACTGTGAGTGACCTGTGATAGGCTTCCCTATTACCATCCCTCTTAGCTTTATTCCACAGTTTCCTAGTTTTCTTTCGAAGGTTTTCTAGGTTTTTACTCCACCAGACTGGTTGTTTGGTGTGATTTTTATGTGTAATCGGACAGCAATTGTCAAAAGATTTCAGAAGTGCACCCTCCAAAGAGAGAGCAGCTTCATCTAGAGTCCTGCTGTCCTTTACATCCACTTCTACCAGTTCTCTTCCAAGAGATGTTCGGAAGAGTTGCCAGTTGGCTTTCCTGGGATTACGATATGTAGTGGATGGACCTTTATCGGTTGATAACCTGAAGGAAATGTATTGGTGATCAGATAATGAAATTGGGTTACAAGTTAGTTTCAGAGTTACCTGGCTATTCAGGGGAGTAGCCAGCATTGCGGGCTCATTCCCTCTCACAATTTTTACTTTCCTTTACCTATAATTAGGAAAGTATTGTATTCGTCGAAATTTTGACCTACCCAGTTTTTGACATTTCTGGACGAATCTATAGCCACTTTGACTAACTTTTTTTATTAATTCATCCTAGCTGGGGGTTGTGACATATAAAATATAAATTTAAAATATAGGCATATAAATTGTGACTGATTTTTAACCATCTGTTACCGTTGAGTCACCAGTTGCGGAATTTGACTACTTTTTGGGGGATAAGGAAAGTCGTGTGATGTTTACACCAGATTTTTTTTTTTTATGAAATGTTCCTATAGTTCATGTTGAAATAAAATGATAGCTATTAGTTAGTCTTGAATGTTTGTAGGTTTCTATCATAATTGAATTTTTTTTTTTGATAAATTCAGAGATAGTAAAATAAAGTGTAACTTGAGAATATTAAGAAAAATTAAATTGATTCAAATATAATAGATAATGTAGGTAATGAAACATTGAATAAAATCAGCAATAAAAAGTCGGTAAGTAAGAGAAGTGAAATGAAAAAAGAACTTGCATAATCAGGAGAGTATACAAGAAAAATATGGAAATATAACACGAAATTGACGCAAATAGAAAATGAAAATACAAAAATTGAAAACACTAGTTTCTGAAATCAGAGAGGCATTGGTGGAGTAAAGGGAGAAAAAGAGTGAAAATGAGATAGAAGGAAATAGAAGAGAGGAAAAGAAAAAAGAAGAGAAGGGGTAAGAAAACAGAATACATATGATATACTTTTTATATACTGTCGAGATAAGACTCAAAAGTCCCTTTACTCCAGCAGCGAAATAGACTGTAAAACTACACTTGAGAGCAGCAAAAGCGAATCAAACTTTTTCCTCCACCAAATCTGCGATATCTTCGAAATTACTACTTTTATCGAGTCGTGAGATATTTCAAAATGTTGTAAATTTTGTTTTCTACAATATTATGATTTGATTGTTAAAAAAAAACCTACCAGAAGCCGTCAAAATTAAATTTTACTACAGGATGTCCAAAAAGGAGAAAAACATGATTTTTTTATTTTTAACAAAAGACGTTCTGACCTGAGAAATCAACAAGATTCATTCATAACAATGGTAAATCAGTATTCTGTGTTGCCTCCCCGAGCTTTGATCACAGCATTCATTCGATTTGGTATTGACTGGATCACAGTAACCACAATTTCTTGGGGCAACCTCTCCCATTCTTCGGTGAGGGCGATCTTGAGCTCTGCTACAGTCTGAGGAGCCGGTATTCTGCCTCGAACACTTCGTTTGAGTTGGTTCCACAGATTTTCAATCGGATTGGGGTCGGCACTAAGAGAGGGCTAGTCCAAAGTGTCAATATTCTCCTCACCCAAGAACTCCCGTACACAGTTACCTGCATGTGGGCGGGCATTGTCGTGCATGAGGAGGAACTGGTCGCCCATAATTTGATCAAGAAGAACCACATGGGTCTGCAGGATGTTATCAATGTATCGCTGATTGTTCAGGCCACCTCCCGCACCGCATGTGATGAAAACCAACTCTGTCTTTCTTTCAGGTGAAATCCCACCCCACACCATACAGGAACCACCGCCTAAACTGACAGTTTTCTGTGATGCATTACTCAGCATACCTTTCTCCCGCTCTTCGATGGACTCTTTTCCTTCTGTCATTACCAAACAAACACACCCGGCAATCATCAGTGAAGAGAACAGAGCCCCATTGCTCGGGTGTCCAATCCACTTGTTCTATGGCGAATCTGAGTCTCCTTTCCCTGTGCTCTCTGGAGAGTTTGGGTCCAGTTGAAGTTCTCTTTGGTTAAATGCTAGCTTCTTGAAGTCCTGCAGACCCATGTGGTTCTTCTTGATCAAATTATGGGCGACCAGTTCCTCCTCATGCACGACAATGCCCGCCCACATGCAGGTAACTGTGTACGGGAGTTCTTGGGTGAGGAGAATATTGACGCTTTGGACTAGTCCTCTCTTAGTGCCGACCTCAGTCCGATTGAAAATCTGTGAACCAACTCAAACGAAGTGTTCGAGGCAGAATACCGGCTCCCCAGACTGTAGCAGAGCTCAAGATCTCCCTCACCGAAGAATGGGAGAGGTTGCCCCAAGAAATTGTGGTTACTTTGATCCAGTCAATACCAAATCGAATGAATGGTGTGATCAAAGCTCGGGGAGGCAACACAGAATACTGATTTACCATTGTTATGAATGAATCTTGTTGATTTCTCAGGTTAGAACGTCTTTTGTTAAAAATAAAAAAATCATGTTTTTCTTCTTTTTGGACATCCTGTAGTAAAATTTAATTTTGACGGCTCCTGGTAGGCTTTTTTTAAACAATCAAATTATGAAATTGTAGAAAACAAAATTTACAACATTTTGAAATATCTCACGACTCGATAGAAATAGTAATTTCGAAGATATCGCAGATTTGGTGGAGGAAAAAGTTTGATTCGCTTTTGCTGCTCTCAAGTGTATATATTTTATGAGTAAAAAATATTTTTTTATAAAGATTAGGATTAGAAATGGTAAAATGAGAAAAAATGTAAATGGTAAAGAAGGAAGGGAGAGAAATCAAAGGTAAAAAGGCAGATAAAAAGGATACGAGAAGAAAGAAGTAGAGAAACAATGAAAAGAATGGGATTTTCTGGCTCCCACGTACACCGAATAGAATTAACATAAAAGCTTTACATCACGCGAAACTCAATTTTTTCCCTTGCAGGTGGGTAAGTGGGAGGGAGTGAATGTAATCCCGAGTAGGAAGACAAACATGATAACAAGGTTGATAACATCACAACAGAGTTGAGTGGGTAACATATTGAGTGAGATGAAGCAAGACTTGAGATAGTGCTTCACATGTACAGTGTCACAAGTGAAAACAACCTTCCTGACTCCTTGGATATCGCACTGAGTTAGCAAACAGGAGGTCTAGCCTTCTATCTACGTAATAAAAAGTACTCTCAGTAAGTTATCATATTGTGTTAATCACTTTCGTGATATCATAACTACTCAAACACACTTTACTAAATCTACACTGAAACCGGGACTTGAACCACCGACTACCAGGTTGCAAGTCCGCCGCCTTATCGATCAAGTTACTGAGGTCGGTAATCACTCTCAGTATCACAAGTGAAAACAACATTCCTCACTCCGTGGATATCGCACTGAGTTAGCAAACATAAAGTCTAGCCTTCTTTCTACGTAATAGACAGCACTCTCAGTATCACAAGTGAAAACGACCTTCCTGGCTCCGTGGATATCGCACTGGGTTAGCAAACAGGAGGTCTAGCCTTCTTTCTACGTAACAGAAAGTACTCTCAGTAAGTTATCATATTTGTGTTAATGACTTTCGTGATATCACAACTACTCAGACACGCTTTACTAAATCTACACTGAAATCGGGACTTGAACCACCGACTTCCAGGTTGCAAGTCCGCCGCCTTATCGATCAAGTTACTGAGGTCGGTAAGCACTCTCAGTATCACAAGTGAAAACAACCTTCCTGACTCCCTGGATATCGCACTGGGTTAGCACACAGGAGGTCTAGCCTTCTTTCTATGTAATAGACAGCATTCTCAGTATCACAAGTTAAAATGACCTTCCTGACTCCGTG
Source organism: Bactericera cockerelli (assembly GCA_024516035.1). Taxonomy (NCBI): domain Eukaryota; kingdom Metazoa; phylum Arthropoda; class Insecta; order Hemiptera; family Triozidae; genus Bactericera; species Bactericera cockerelli. Next base: position 29,685,727 of record CM044962.1, read on the forward strand.
GATATCGCACTGGGTTAGCACACAGGATGTCTAGCCTTCTTTCTACGTAATAAAGAGCACTCTCACTCTCAAAATCTCCAAATTTCCCTTTCAGCCTTCAAACTTTGTTAGCATATGTGATGTATTCAGAGAGGTTGTTATTCAAACGAAATTTTACAGTTGAAAGGGAGGTTTGGGGAATTTGAGAGCAAAAGTGCTTACTGCAATAGGGCCCTGGGATCAAATACTGACAGCGTATACATTGGTGTGTGGTCAAGACGCTGACCTTGTAACTAAGCTATTGCGTGAATCTGAGCTTCGGATCTTGGCAAATGTGGCCATTTTTATCAAAGTACAAGGTCATTAACTCCAAAAACAATTAGAGAAAGGCTTTGAGTTTAAAAAAAATTGAAACACACTCAACCAATAATAACTTAATGAGAGTCTACTCATAAAACAAATAGCCCAACACCAGCATTGTGCTGAAAGGGCTATAATAACTTTTTTATTTTCCTTTAATTTCATTTGTATACAGGGTGGTCCAGAAACATGGTGACAACGGCCTACTGATGGTCCAACTGTATATTTATGTATGTAGGATTGTAGGTATTATTGTTATATCAAATTGAATTTTGAATTAATAAAGAAAGAAAGTTCAAAAAAAAAGAAAGAGAACAAACATAGCTAAAGAAAATGTACGAAAGTTTTCTGTCATAAAAAAAGTAAAAAGTACCTAGATTAATAGCTGAAATAAAAAGTGTAACAACAATATTGTGAAACAAAAAAAAAACAATGAAAAGCAGGAATAAAATAGGTCAAAATGTACTCGGAACAGAAATGCACAGAACTCGAGGAAAGGAAGTCAAGAGTGAAAATAAGAGGAGACAGTGAAAAACAAGATGAAAAAATAGAGAGAGGACAGGGCAAAGATGACATAAAAGGACAAAAGATGTCAAAGAAAACTTGTATATGAGAGAGAGAGAGAGAGAGAGATTATACGGATGAAGAGAGTGCGAAAAAAGATAGCAGAGGTTAGAAATTAGAGAGAAAAAAACCCTTGTGTAGAAATGATAATATAAGGAATGGTAAGGAGAGGGAAGAAAGAATGTGTAGACAAGGAGAAAAAAACTTCATTGTCGTTAAGGATGCTGAGAATTTCAAAAATGTCATGACTTGCAGACAAAAACAAAAATGGGCACGAGAATCTTGTGGCTAACAAAGAAGAACTAGAATAAGATAACAAAAGAAAGGGAGGAGATAAAATATAGAAGAAACATAAATACAAATAAAAGCAGTGGAGATACACGGGACAGAAGCTGAAGGAGATATAAATAACAGCAGAAGGAGAGAGGAAAACGATGAGAGAAGGAAGTGAGAAAAAAAATACACATGTAGTGTTTAGAAGGGGAAATAGAGCGGGTAGATAAGTAGTATGACTGCGGGAAATATGTAACATGCAATTAGTATGGCTGAGAATGTAATAGAAGTTCTTGAGAATGTAATTAGGGTGAGAATGTCACTGGAAATGTTGTGTTATAACGATCTCGCCACAAACATCAACTAAGTTGCTACATAACTTCACAATACCTAGATATACCACAATACCTAGCTACATAACTAGGTTCCCGTTACACAGATACGGTACCAGGCAAGTCAGACCAAGAGACAATAACACAAATTATTGGCACATTAAACAAGAAGGGAACCAATCAACCTCAACCATGAGGAACAGATGACTAAAGTCGACCCCAAGGTGGTTTTGGCACTTCTTATCGCCAACCTTGATAAGAGTACCAATGATTTGGACAAAAAGGCGTAAAATTTGAGAGTATGAGTGACAAAAGTAACCCCCCTTTAACCATGAAGAAGAGGTAGATCAATGCTGCACCAAGTAGGTTTAGGAAAAGGCAAAGTTAAAACAGCAAATACGAATAATAACAGGAGTGGCTTACCTCCAGGGCGGCGCCAGGATAGCAGGGCGGATCCAAAGTGACGTCATCGTGTTCATAGCTGCTCTCACGAGATGTCTCCAAGCTCGGCTGGGGGGCGTGGTCAACTGATTCGCGAGAGTTCGGAACTGAGAGGCGGAGCTGTTCGGATGCTGACCGCCCACTGGGAAACTCAGCTCGCTCGTGTAGTCACTGTCCTCGGAATAGCCGGCTGGGGAGGGGAGGGGAGGGGGGGGGGGCAAGAGGCCAGACTTGAGGTTGTATTAAATTAGCTAGATCGGGAATCTAGTAAAACCATAGACACTGAGGGTGGAATTATAAAATAGGATTAATTTCAAGATAAGCCACCCTCAAGTCAAATTTCAATTTCGCTCTCCAAATCCTTCTAACTTAAAGCGAGATTAATAGCAAAACTCGGGATCATATGTTCGAGTCTGAACTTACAGTTCCCCATTTAAAACAATGCTCGAAATCTAGACTCAAGTCCACAGAGGTAAATATAACAATAATGTCTATTAAATTAACCCCTAGGAACCAAATTATGCAACAGGCTTGGATTTAATCTTAGAGGACACTCCCGCTCTAATAGTAGGGATTTCAACCAATCAAAAACGCACTTAATTTAGTCATTTCATAAAAAATAAGTCTAGCAATTCAAAGGAAATGCGGCGGCAGTTGTCAGTTGTGTGCCCCAGGGAGATTTGTTGGTTGACTTGTTTTATAAAAAGTAAAATAAAATTACTTGATATATTTTGAAGTATTCTAGAAAAAAAACTTAATTCCCACTAGAGGATTTGTTAAGGGATCGTATCCAATTACCTACATTAAATATGAGTGTGTTTCATAATTTGACTTTAGAGTTCAATTTCAAGTTAATTTTTTAAAAAATAACCGAGTGAAAAAAAAGAAGATGGGGAAAGAGAAATAAAAATAATTATTATAAAGAACAACGAAAATAAAAAGAAAAATGAAAACTATTCCAGGAAACAGAACGTCAAAACAATAGAGCCCGCTAAGTGAAAGAGCCAGTCATCAGTGAAACAAATTCAAATTCTCCGTCAAGGTTATCAGATAAGACAGTAACGTTCAACCACGCAATATTATATTAAGGGAGTGGGTTAAATACCCTGTAAAATATGAAGCAATTGATGGATACCTATTTCTGTAGGTAGTAAAAATATCAATTTCATCTTCTGATGACGTCAACAAGATTGGGGGAGGGCGGGGGGGGGGGGGGGGTTCTAAAGAAGTCTGGTAATAATAATTATGAGGGATCCGTTGGTTCGAATCGCACCAAGTGCATGAATTTTTTCTCATTAATTTGAATTTGCGACCATATAAAAATGAGACTCTCAGGGATAGGTGGTAGAAACTGCTTCGAGCAATAACCTCGCCTGGTGGTTACCTTCAACGTGTAAAGGTGGTAAAGAGTGTTTTTGTTATTAAAACGAAAATTACGTCTCGTCTCGTCTCGTCTCGTAAAAAAGACGAGTCTTGATCATTTCTCAATTCTCTTCGGGGACTCTTCGTCAGTTTAAGGGACTCTCTTAAAATTTGGATAGGGAATCTTAAAGTCTGGTTAGGGAACTCTCTTAAAATTTGGATAGGGAATAAGGTAATCTTGAAGTGTGGTTAGGGACTCTCTTAAAATTTGGATAGGGAATCTTAAAGTCTGGTTAGGGAACTCTCTTAAAATTTGGATAGGGAATCTTAAAGTCTGGTTAGGGAACTCTCTTAAAATTTGGATAGGGAATAAGGTAATCTTGAAGTGTGGTTAGGGGACTCTCTTAAAATTTGGATAGGGAATCTTAAAGTCTGGTTAGGGAACTCTCTTAAATTGGATAGGGAATCTTAAAGTCTGGTTAGGGAACTCTCTTAAAATTTGGATAGGGAATAAGGTAATCTTGAAGTGTGGTTAGGGGACTCTCTTTAAATTTGGATAGGAATAAGGGACTTTTGAAGTCTGGTTAGGGACTCTCTTAAAATTTGGTTAGGGAATAAGGACTCTTGAAGTCTGGTTAGTGTACTCTTTAAATTTGGTTAGGGAATAAGAGACTCTTTAAGTCTGGTTAGGGGACTCTTTTGGTTTTGGACCCATTGTGAAGGCCGCGTAGGATTTGCTGAATTTAATGTAGGTACCTACTATTATCAAACTTTCATATAATATTATGTACAGGTATTTACCTACTATGTATATTTGTATAATCCGTATTCCTTGTTGTAAATGGTGTAACAAAATAATAAAATTTAAAAAATGAAAAGTTTGAAAAGTTATCGTATTTGTGTTAATCACTTTCGTGATATCACAACTACTCAAACCCGCTTCACTAAATCTACACTGAAACCGGGACTTGAATCACCGACCTCCAGGTTACAAGTCCGCTGCCCTTTTGAACAAGCTACTGAGGTCGGTAAATTAATGAAATTATCGTCCATAAAATTATGATCCAACAATTTGTATAATTAAATATTGTGAACATTATTCGTATTAATAAAAAAAAAATTGAACAAGATTTTTTTGCAGTGAAAATATAAAATGTAGAAACAAATGCGAGAGGAACGTAATAAGAATATGTAAATTATTCTCAAAAAATAACCTTGACATTTTGTGCTAGACGTCTGAGAATTGCAGACGTTACATGCCTTTATTTAAAACTTTTAAAATTTGTGTTCTAAAATATTTTGTTAATTTTTCCTTGCTGTCAAATTATTACTTTAATAAAGGAGTCAAATTTCAACAACGAAATAGATTTTATGAAGCGATACTACTCCTTGAGGAATCTAAATACATGATTTTCAATGCTTACAATTCCCAAAGGGTTAATTGGCTTTTAAAGGAGAAGTCCAAATTCTTCTTTGCATATGCATATGGTCTCTGGCTGAGGCTCCAGAGTATAGGGCTCCCTTGAGTATAGGGCTCCCGCGCACATTAAGGGCCGACTTAACAGGATTAGATTTAATCCGAGTGGACACTATCCCTTAACACGCCCTCTAGTGGGAATTTAAAAAAAAAAATCGCTGCGGACTATAGCGTAGATTCAATCAGCTGATAGGTTGATAGTCCACTTAGGTTGAATCTAGTAAAGGATAGTAATAAGAATTAACACAGAAACTAAAACAAGGCTGCATCCCCCGACACAAGGACCATACTTCATAGGTGTGGCCCTCACTGTGGGATGACGACAGCCAAAAGAAACTAGCATAAGTTCACTTAAAAATATTATGAATTATGTAAACTGTCAGTGTTATGTATTTGAACCATTTACTTGTCATGCAAGCCTTCAAGTACTGGCGTTACATATATATATGTAACACAAAACACGTGTCGGCAGATTTCTTTTTAATATTAAAAACAATATAATAGTACTCATATAACACGTTTTTAGTGATTCATAATAGTCGAATCAACCTATGGCCACAGAAAGTTCACTGTTACAAATATGTAACGCCAGGACTTGACATGTGCAGTAGGAAAATAGAAAAACTATAAAAATAGTTTTCGGACTTGAAGGGTTCAATAAAAAAAATAGTCCTGTTTCATGCTTCGGTCCTACTGGAGTAAAGGAAACAAGGTGCGCATGCGCCAACTCACAATGTCCGTAGTACTGGTACTGTCGCCGGGCCTGCTCATTCCTCGCCTCCTGATCCATGATGTTGTTCAGCAGCTCCAGCTTCCTCTGCAGATCCGGGCCCTCCGTGTTCTCCGGGTCTTCAATCAGGGTCAGGGAATCAGAATGGGTTAATATTTGTTGAAGAACAATCAGCAGGCGAATCAGAGTGGGTTAATATTTGTTGAAAAACCATCAGCAGGCAAAGCAGAATGGGTAAGAGGGTTAAAAAAAATGTTGAATAACAATCAGTAGGTAATCAGAATGGATAAATATGTTGAAAAACTATCAGTAGGGATTCATAATGGGTTAAATGTTGCAAAACAATCAGTAGGGAATCAGAATGGGTTAATATGTTGTAAAACAATCAGTAGGTGAATGAGAATGGGTGATATGTTGAAAAACAATCAGTAGGGGAATCAGAATAAGTGATATGTTGAAAAACAATCAGTAGGCGAATCAGAATTGGTTAATATGTTGGAAAACTATCAGCAGGGAATCAGAATGGGTTCATATGTTGAAAAACAATCAGTAGGCGAATCAGAGTGGGTTAAATGTTGAAAAACAATGAGTAGGAATCAGAAAGGGTTAAATTTTGAAAAACAATCAGCAGGCGAATCAGAGTGGGTTAATATGATGAAAAATAATGAGTAGGGAATCAGCATGGGTTAAATGTTGAAAAACAATCAGTAGGGAATCAGAATGGGTTAAATGTTGAAAAACAATCAGTAGGGAATTAGAATGGGTTAATATGTTGAAAAACAATCAGTAGGGGAATCACAATGGGTTGATATGTTGAAAAAACCATCAGTGGGGAATCAGAATGGGTTAAATGTTGAAAAACAATCAGGAGGGGAATCACAATGGGTTAAATGTTGAAAAACAATCAGTAGGGAATCAGAATGGATTAATATGTTGAAAACAATCAGTAGTGAATCAGAATGGGTTAATATGTTGAAAAACTATCAGTAGGGATTCATAATGGGTTAAATGTTGAAGAACAATGAGTAGGAAATCAGAATGTGTTAAATGTTGAAAAACAATCAGTAAGCAAATCAGAAAACCAACGGCAAGCCAATGAAAATAGGTTTAATGTTGAAAAATATTCAACAAAAAATCGAAATGGGTTAAATGTTGAAAAACAATCAGGAGGGGAATCACAATGGGTTAAATGTTGAAAAACAATCAGTAGGGAATCAGAATGGATTAATATGTTGAAAAACCATCAGCAGGGAATCAGAACAGGTTATTATGTTGAAAAACAATTAGTAGGCGAATCAGAATGTGTTAAATGTTGAAAAACAATCAGTAAGCAAATCAGAATGGGTTAATATGTTGAAAAACCATCGGCAAGCTAATGAAAATAGGTTTAATGTTGAAAAATATTCAACAAAAAATCGAAATGGGTTAAATGTTGAAAAACAATCAGGGAATAATCGGAATGGATTAATTAAAACTCGTATTTAAAAAAAAAAAAACAATCATTGATAATGCTCCTCAGCTAGGCATGCTGAAATTCCTCCAACCCGAGTTGGGTGAAAGACCCACTGGGAATGGCAAGCTGACGATCAGTTCCCTAAAGCTGAAACCATAGCCGTGTTTTTATTTTGTATAAAAAAAAGGTATTTCCAAATATTTCTATTTTTTCCCAAGTTCAGCTTCCCCACTATTCGTCAAAGAAAAATGCGTTTCGCTACTTTTAAACATAATGGACTTTAAAAGAAATGGAAGGAAGAATTTCATAAATCCATTTTGGTTGACCAAAGTAGAAGAAGATTTTTCCTCTACCAAAAGAAAAATGACTTTCTTCCAGTTCGTCCATTGTACTCCATTTGAAAGTTAGAAAGAAAATACAGCTGATCTCATTACCAACCTAATACGTAAACGCAAAAAAAAACCGCAAGACAACAGACATTTTCATTCATATAGGTACTGAAATATTGAAGTCTTTTTGTACAAAAACCATTAATTGTAAAAAATATTATCAAGGCATTGCAATTTTTTTAAAAGTGAACAATTGGATTACTTATAATAATATACTTTGTACACATAATATTCATACTGTGTTGGAGTATGCTATAATATTTTTTTTAGTTTCTTCCATGTCGAAAAGTTTGGATTCCTTTTTCTATGCTTTTTCTATGTATTTCTAATTTTTCTGGTAAGGTTGTTCTTGTATTCGTGTTAATATAGGCCAGTTGGCTGGCGCTACTTGACGAGCGCTCGCCTACCGGCGAGCTTGATGTTTGGGGTAAATTTTGGTGACTTTATCTGCAAGCTTGCGTCAAGCTTGCGCAGTCAAATTCAACATTTTTTTTTTGTTGTAATTTTAAAATTTCAAATATCGTAAATAACATATCTGAACCTCGCATCTTCAATAACTGCCAGACACATTTATCACACAATGGCAGAGTACAGTATTTGCTATTCTTGTCACGCCATCACAGGCGAACCTTGGCAGTTATGCTCCAGTTACTACCTACCTTTTTCATAATAAATAAAAGTGAAACACGGCGAATGCAATTCTACAGTTGAAAATGGGCTCTGAGGGCTGAAAACATTGTACATCTTTGGCCGCATTTCCTTTTCAAATAAAAAATCCGTGTGTTGCTATTTTTACTCTTTACCTCAAGAGTTAAACAATGCGCCTTTGTGATATTTTAAATCAAACTAAGGATCTTTTTGAGGTATTTTTGATTGTCCTTTTTATGATTGTCCTTTGCAAATTGTGAAACCCACAATTTGCAAGTTCTAATATTAGAAATTTATAGATAGACAATTGTAATACAAAGTATGACTAGAATAATACAAAAAAAAAAAAAAATATAATAATAATTGTTTCAGGGAAAAATGCCTCCCAGGGGTTAGTTAAAAAAGAAATGAAGATTTTTCAAGGCCAGAAAAAATATTAAAAAACAAGTGAAACCCACAATAAAACACAAAACAATAGAGTAGGAGTAAATACAACAAAGAAATCGAGGTGACATTTCTTCCTACTCAAATTTGGCAAAACGTGTGGGTTGAAATAATGAAAAATAAAGCGACAACGAGGCTGAGGGGCAAAAATGACAAACCGTCTTCGAACTGAACAAAGAGAAGAATTTAAAAGTTAATAAGTATTGACAAAAGAGAAGAGGAAGGAAGGAAAAGAGAAATTAAAAGTATCTCATTTAATAGAGTCTATAAACAACATGAAAACTTGAGAAAGTAAAGAAAAAAAGAGATACGGTGGAGATTGAAGATAAATTAAGTTGTGTAGGAGGAGACGAAAATTTAAAGCAAACAAATGTTGACGTGAGGAAAACTCTTTTCTGAAGGCTAATGTACATAAGTTGAGAAGTTTACAAACGTACAGTTGTACAAAGGAAAGGGAATGTTGTACTATCAATGGGAATCAGTAAGACATTAGCACACAGAGGGTAAATAAGTAAATATTATCGTGTTCATTTCTTTATGGAAGGAGTTTATAAATCGGTTAAAAGGTTTTAAAATAGACTTGACTTATTTTCTCTCATGGAAAAAATTTGGTACGTAAACGTTCTTATTCAATAGAAATCAGGGAAGGGACCGTTAAATTTTCATTAAAAATATGTCTGTTATATTATTGCCTTAGTAGTCATATGCATGTTTACTAATGCTCTTCATTGCAAATATTGAATATACACCTAAATCAAAAAGGAAAAATGTATTGAAGACAGATACACATAAAAACACGCTACACACTTGTTAAAGACTGAAAGAGAGGAACAGAGAGTTTATAAATAAGTGAGAAAAGATCTATGTAGCCAACAGTGAGCTAGCAAAAGCGTTGAGTCTAGTAGATAGAAGAGTTAAAGAAGTCTAGATAGAAATCGACTAAAGAAATAACAACACACAAAATCATCAGGGTGAAGTGGGGAGAAGATAACATAGCATGGAAAGCGAAAAAAGTGGGCAATGAAAAGTTCAAGCACAAAGGTTGGGGGTTATGAGAAAAAGAGAGAAGTAGGTATGGAAGAAAGGTAGGGTGGGAATAAAATCGTAACTCTATTCGAAAAAGACATTAGATAGAAACAACACAAAGTACAAATCCTCCAAACTTCAGGTAAATACATAACATTGGAGAAAAGATAAACTAGCAAAGGGACACAGAAGAGACAAAAATCTTGTGTGGGCGAACATCTTTTACCTGCAGGACACACAGAATTTCGTTTTAACCGATTTGGAGCTAGTTTTAACCGATCTGAGAGGAGAACCTCATAGTCAGAGTTAGTGGATGAGGTGGGGGAGCCATCTCCTCTGGCCTTATCCTCACTAGCGCCTAGAATCAAAAAGACCATTATTTGATAGTAACAACTTATCAACCGGAGACTTGGTCTTGGTCAAGAAGTTATGATGTCTCATTGTTATAAAAGTTACGTATGTGAGTTGCCAATCTCAAAGCAGAACTAAAATGTTTTTTTCAAGGTACAGTTCCTGGTTAGTAGACTTTTATGTAGACAGTAAATTAAACAGTGCCATTACAACAACAAAAAATATTATTAAGATAGAATGTGAGTTTAAAATAACAATGAAAAGTATAGATTTAACCTGCCCCTTGAACTTACTCATATCTACTACTTACACTTTGAAATTGCCATAGTTCTCATGAAATAATATTAATATTTTGAAAAAAGCTCTGTATAAATCTACGTTCGGTTTAAAACCAATCTGTCTAATTTTGAGTTAAAAACTGCATTATGTCTCATTTAAAAATAAAATAAACTTTCACTACACTAAAAACGAAGAGGTACGTTGGTCATTTTATATTAGAGTTAAATGAATATATAATTAAACAGATGGAGGAAAGGGACTTGAACAGTCTTACCTGCAGTATAAACAACGTAGGTATACATAACAGTATAACATATGTATAGTATAACAACACACGAAAGCACTGAGGAAAGAAAAACATAGTGGGAAAGTGGAATTTATGAAAGCGAGAAAAAGGAAAATCAGACAGAGAAAAATAGATGATGATGATAGAATTTGAGAGTTATAAAGATAAATGGGAAGAAATTGATGAAGATAATTATGAGAATGAAAGACAGAATTGGACCAATAAAGAAAGAGAGTGTCAGTACGGATAAAATCCGAGATAGAAGAGAAAGTCAGAAATAGAAATACAAACAGATAGAGACAAGAGAGATTGAGAGACCGAACGGAGGTGAAGAAGGAGATACCAAAATGTGGGAAAATAAGAGATAAGGTAAATATAATAGTATGAAACAAGATAATATGCTATGGAATGTGATTGTCCTATCTCTTATGATAAACAGATACAAGCAATCAACAAAAAAACTTTGCTTTCACTCCCTAGTGTACTATATCAATAGTTATTTACACATAAATGTACTTTACCTATGTTCCTTATTAAGAAGATGTAAATAGAAGAAACAGGCAGTCTGATGTTGACATAAATTTTGTCAATAAAGTAAATTGTAAAATTATTATACTAGATGAAGCGAGTTACTAGGAAGTAATCCCTCGGCGGTTCCGAAGTAACTTGTTACTAAAGGTAAATTTAATGTAATTTAAGTATGAAGCAAGATAATATGCTAGAGAGCTTGGGAATATGATTGTCCTATCTCTTACGATAAGGAGAAACAAGAGATAGCGGGCAAAAATTGTATTGTCTATTGGATGGAAGAGAAGATGAGAGGGAGAATTATAATTGAGGTACAGGAAGACCATGAGGAAAAAGTTTCACGAGTGAGGAAGTGGACAAAAGTGAACTTGGAGTTGATGTTAGAATGAAACACACCAAGGAAACAGTAAAAAAGACACTGACAGAGGAAGAGTATATGATGGATATAAATAGTGTGAATATATAAAGAGTGAAAGATAATGATATTTTTGGTAGAACAAAGGGAAATTAACGATGAAAGAGAGAAAATAGAAACTAAGAGTGGTGTTTTATGGAGGATATGTGGGTTAAAGGCGAGAGAAAAGGTTCAATGGATAGTTTTGGTAGTGGATATGAGGAATGACAGATTGGATAGAAGTACTGGGTATGAGGGATGACAGATAGGATAGAAGTACTGGATATGAGGAATCACAGATTGGATAGAAGTACTGGATATGAGGAATGACAGATTGGATAGAAGTACTGGATATGAGGAATGACAGATTGGATAGAAGTACTGGATATGAGGAATGACAGATTGGATAGAAGTACTGGATATGAGGAATGCCAGATTGGATAGAAGAGCTGGATATGAGGAATGACAGATTGGATAGAAGTACTGGATATGAGGAATGACAGATTAGATAGAAGTACTGGTTATGAGGAATGACAGATTAGATAGAAGTACTGGATATGAGGAATGGCAGATTAGATAGAAGTACTGGATATGAGGAATGACAGATTGGATAGAAGTACTGGATATGAGGAATGACAGATTGGATAGAAGTACTGGATATGTTGGATAGAAGTATTGTATGTAAGTAATAAAAGTAAGGGAAATGAGCGATGAAAGAGGGAGGAGGAAAAAATGTGATCAATTACAGTTGTGTGACTTGTGTGCATGTCAATGTTATGATGCCACTCAAAGTTAGCTTCAGTTTTTGTACCAATTAGTTTAATTATTTTCATACACCAATTAAAATACCTCTAGGGAATTAACTGTGTGAGGACCTTTGCTTCTGTTTGGTACGTCATACCTCCCTGACTCTATGCATTTCTATGTATATTACCCATTTTAATATTACTTTTTTTTTTAAAAAAAACTCTAATGGATTTACATAGTTAGTATTATGTATAAGTCTTTATATAAATATACATTGTACACTATGCTTTTTCAAAGTTAAATAATTGGTCCATTTCAAAACATATCTACTTGAGATACAATGTAAGTTTAATATCATCTTCTTCTCTGATGGGTTGCATCAGGCCCAAAACCTTCAACAAACCAGTTTTTCTATTGATGCTGCTTGCACATCCCTCAGAAAATAAACACACTTTCCGCATCAGCTGTTTACTTAAAACAAAAATACAAGCTTAAAAAATGTATATTTTTGTATCAGATGTTTTAAGTAAACAATAAATATACATTGTTTAAATATGTGTTTTCCAATTTATGCAAATCGTTCATACATGTTACAAATTACATAAGAATTTGAAATCCAGGTACCTAATAGGCTTTTGAATTATCGAACATTCAACCAATCACAGCTCATTATAACCGGACTCGAGGGACAGTCTGGTTTCTCTTACAGTCCAACTCATTAGTCGAATTGGACTGTCATCCACTGCCATTCACGTCAGTCGAAAGTATCAGTTTGGACTGATCAGTCCGAACTGTCAGTTTGGACTGATCGTCAATGGCCGACATTAAATTTCGCCCTGATTTATAATTCGGCCCCTAGGATCCTTTTCCTGTGTTCATCAACATAATCAGGGTGGCGTCATCGTGAATGATAGTAGCCATACAGTGGAGGAATGACTCAGCACATCTACCACTGCCTTTACAAGGAGGCTAATAATTGACAAGGGCCCCCAGAACCAAGCCAATGCTGGTCTACTCCCTGTTTATAGTCTCCCAGCCAGACTTTGTTCATCATACGTAATGTCAAAACTGAGAGGGTTTTTTCTGATCATACTTCATTCTTCATTACAAAGTTCGGAGTAAAGAGAAATAGAAAAAGGAAGATTATTATGAAAGACTTGTTTCAAAATTTGCTAATTAAATTAAGAATATGTAGTACCTGGGTAGTGTAGGTATAAATAACATGTCGCCACCACCTCCAGCTTAATTTTATAATCTGCTTTCTAAAACATTGCTCTTTCTCTAAATCATAGCCCGCCTTTGATATCAAAGGATACACAGATACCTACAGAAAAACCCTTCAGCCATTTGAACATTTTGATTGTTGTTTTCATGATACGAGCATAGCGTGTAGAATTAAGAAGTGTGGGAACCACCCCCCGCCGGCCTACAGCGTGGCGTCCTCAGCGCTAGTATCGCAAAGGTGTCTCCTCTCCTCGTCCCTCACCCATATCAAATGTAAACATAAATATATCAAAATGTAAACATAAACATAAATAGACCGCGAGAAATATTCTACCCCTTTGCGATGGTGTCCCGGTATGTGGCGTTTCCATGCAACTGGGGTTCGTTTCCACACTTCTTAAATTTACACGCTATGATACGAGTATACAATACTCTGTTTATCCTGCAAGAATGAGACTAAAGAGTCCCTGTACGCAAACAGTAATATATATCATCTATACTTATAAAAGAGAATTTTACTCACTGACTGACTGACTGACTGATTCATCACTGTTTCTCCGAACTGGTAAGTCCTAGGAAGCTGAAATTTGGTAGGTAGCTTTGTCTTTTAGTCTAGATGTGCAATAAGACGGGATTTTTCGAAATTCCCACTACAACACCTGCCATTGGCGAAAAAGGATTTTTTGCTTTCACGGCCATGCCTCGGCCCGCAAAGCGGGCGATAGCCCGCTAGTTATTTTTATAAAATGAAGTGGTGTGACATCAACACGACTTTCCTTGCCAGTCGAAAATAAGTCCAATTCCACCAGGAGTGACTCAACGATAATAGTTAGCTGAAAATCAATGTAAAATTCTGAATCAGAACCTCAAAATCATTGGAGTTGATAAGTCACAACCCACGTATGAATAGTAAAAAAAAATATTAAAAGGGGCCCCCAAAAAATAACGGTATATTGGGACCGGCTTTCAAAAAGTTCGAGATATCAACAACAACAAAAATTATCAGAATAGACCACTATTACTATTTTACAAATCTCTTATTGTTTGGGCAAAACCACCAAACGCCGCAAACTGACGGTCAAAAAGCAGCCAAAGCCGGCACCGATTTTTTTCAGAAGTTTCGTGCTACATCCTGAACTCGTATTTGTGACCTCTGTATCAAAATTCTCTAGCCAATGCGGTTCCTTAGATATTTTGTTTACAGACAAACGGACCAATGGCTGAAACTTTGGCTTTAGGCTATTATCCAGTAGTTGTTCGGGCGACTATCATCTGGTGAAATTATTGCCATACAGGCATACAATTTATGTATAGTATATTGTACTGATTGAAGGTATATTATTTTTTTATACTGCGTTTACACTTGTTAAGCAGTTTAGCATTAACAATAACTAACCCAGTCATTCTCTCATACTTTTATACATGTAATATACATTCATTCATAAATCATGATGGAAAAGGTCTGGTTTGTTTTCATGGCTGAGAAAACAGGTGAATTTAATAAGGCTTGTAAGTTCTATGTTGGACAGCTGAAAAGTTTGTTTTTCTGTCCATTCTGAGTCTAGGGTCGGATATTTTGAAGCATATTTTTGATATATGTAGGTAATGCATGGACTGTCGATTTTCTTATAATAAGTAGAATTAATCCAGCAGTAAGTCCAAGTCGTTATCCTCCAAAATGGAAGGATAACCTCTTGGACTGATTTTGGGAGAATAAATACCAGGATAACACCTTGACCACCGAGCGGTAGTATAATAATAAAAAAACATTAGTTTTATATTTCTTTACCTTTTTGTATACAGAGGACCCATTCTAAGCCATTTTTATTTGGCTTCTAAGATATCTTAGGTAAAATTGATGTTGTATACCCACTCATACGATTTTATATGATGGCACTTTGTAAAAAAATATATAAAATTATTATTAAGACATAAATGAAAAAGTATTATGAGATATATATATTTTTTTAATTAACCTGGATTGTTGCGAAAATGACATGAAAAATGTAGAGTGTCATCCAAAAGGCAATTATTTTAGTTGAGTCAATTCTTCAAAGCGACATTGCTGTGCGTGGGGTTGGAGGAGCACAGGGAGAGGCATGGCCTGATATCTGTGTTGTTGACACACATGCTTCTTCCCAGGCTTCTCTGTTATGTCTGTGCTAATCTCCAGGCAAAGAGAAAAAAGTCAAGGAAATGGAGTGAAAAATCAAGGGACTGATGAGAAATTTTCAAAATGCGCGGGAAAAAAGTATAAAGGAAAACTGAGAAAGCGAAGAAAATTTGGAAAAGTGAAGATTTATGACGAGACACAGTGACGATATTTTTTGAAAGTGGAAGTTTGAAAGTGGAACATAGTTTGAAAGTGGAAGATAAAAAAAAGATTACACTGGAACCGCTATCGCATTTCTTCAGGGCACTTTCAGTTTACACCCATGCCATTCCAGAAACGGAAAAACTCGGTCAGAATTTTCCTCTCCAACCGGGATTTGAACCTGCAACCTCCGTGTCAGTAATCAATGTTCTTAACCACTAAGCCAAGGAGGTCGGCGCAGTGAAAATCAAGTTAGAGATAATTTTCAAGTGGAGAAGAAATTTGAATCAGTCATCCGGAGTCACGAGCCATGATTCACCATATACAGGGTGGACCAAAAAAACGTTTACACCCGTTAATGGTAGATTACTGACGATATTTCTAGGACGGATCTGCAATCCGTTTTTCCGGATTCGCCTTTATAACTGCACAAAGCGATTTTTTGCAACTTTCTGAAAAAGTCCGACTTTGGCTTATTCTTCAGGTCAGAACTTTTTTTCTGTTTAAGATGAGTTGATTCTGAACATTTCTGCAGAAAGCCAACAAAATTTCGATGTTTCTAGCTACACTACTTTGTTTTTTACGGTTTGGTTTGGCATCTTTTTTGACACCTGAATAGAAAAAAACACCCAAAAAAACTTTTTTACTAAATAAAACACTCGACATTTGTCCGAACAAATTTTGGCACAGACATGGGCAAGTTTGATAAAAGTTGGCGGCCGCCCCGAGGATGCTAAAAAATAATTTTACGATTTTTTATCACGTGATCTTCTGGGAAAAATTATTAGATGTTTGCCAAAAACTCTTCAAAAATCCTAAGAGTTTTCTAGCTGTAGACTGTGTAAGGGGGTCTTGTATTGTTTACAAAAATTGTTTAAATTGCTTTTTTTGAATACCGCGGTCTCACATGCCTTCATCAGCCAGTTTAGGAAAATTCAAATGATAAACTTCGTGCTTCTCAGATTGTCAGTGGTGTTAGCTAGATGTGTTAGTGCTAAGAGTGTTAGTCGCATGACCGAGGTTCAATTCTCGACGGTCAATATTATTTTAATTATCAAAAAAATCTCATTGAATATTTTATTCATACCTGTATCTGACCTGTTGTAACAACAACAACTTATGGTTTTTTTGGGGGTAATACCATCTTTAAATTGAGTTATATCAGATACTATTGGTATCACAATACACATAATTATTATTCATGTAAGCCCCTGAGAGACTGCCTTGATAATGTAAGGATGGTTTTTCTTATGCTTCCCTACGAGAGAAAAAAAAACTAGCGAATTTTCCAAACGAAAATAGAGTTTATGAAATAAATCCAGGTAAATATGTATTTAGGTTCTTCTATCATAAACAATACTAATTAAATAACAAATATTTACCGATTGCCAACTCTTAATATTTTGGAAAATTAATAAATTTTTGCAGTCTTTATTATGTTTTATACTATTTTGATATAAACAAAAAGGTATTTAAAAAAAAAAACATTTTGTGTTAGTATGTTCAATGAGAAACGATTAGACGCGCACGATTAGCTCAGTGGTAAGCTAGTCCACCCGGTCCGAACGCCAGAGCTAGCAAAAAATTCATGACTACAAAATAAAAAAAGACTGTTGCCATTTTTTATTTAGCCATAGTTACACACTATGGATTCTCCTCACACAAATTTTTGAAACCAATGGTGACTTCAGTACCTTAGTTCTAACTCAGAATTGTCCCTCTACCCTCTTGCCTTTCTCTCTCTCTCTCTCTCTTTCTCTCTCTTTCTCTCTCCCTTCTCAATTCCCTCAGAGGAACTGTTGGAAGAAAATTAATAAACTTTTGCAGTCTTTATTATGTTTTATACTATTTTGATATAAACAAAAAGGTATTTAAAAAAAAAAACATTTTGTGTTAGTATGTTCAATGAGAAACGATTAGACGCGCACGATTAGCTCAGTGGTAAGCTAGTCCACCCGGTCCGAACGCCAGAGCCAGCAAAAAATTCATGACTACAAAATAAAAAAGACTGTTGCCATTTTTTATTTAGCCATAGTTACACACTATGGATTCTCCTCACACAAATTTTTGAAACCAATGGTGACTTTAGTACCTTAGTTCTAACTCAGAACTGTCCCTCTACCCTCTTGCCTTTCTCTCTCTCTCTCTCTCTTTCTCTCTCCCTTCTCAATTCCCTCAGAGGAACTGTTGGAAGTTGCGTCCACCTTCCTGGATGCAAAGGTTGAACCTCTTCATCATGTTCCGTCGAATGTTGCGGAAGATTCCAGGTTTTTCTGTCAGGTCATCGAATGCCAACAGGATTCTTGCTACCAGATTTCATAAACTATGTTTTTCACGTGATCCCAAATGTTCCTGTTGGCAACTCCATATGCTAAATGCGTATCTGCCATTTCAGCATCCGAATTATAATAATGTAACTTGTACTAAAAAAACTCAAGAAGTCTAAAGATAATATTTCATAGAATGCAGAAAAATATGCTTGAAAACTATCATCGTGAAACAAACAATCATTCATTTGACTGGCCTTTAATTAATTCCACGGAAAATAATTATCAGACATAAATAGCTAATTACTCTTTGAGTTCAAGACGACCCTACACGGTCAACACTTTTAAGATTTTGAACATCATTTTTTGAGACTTACCTGGTTTGTTTACCCAGAAGATCACGTGATAAAAAATCGTAAAATTATTTTTTAGCATCCTTGGGTGTGCCGCCAACTTTTATCAAACTTGCCCATGTCTGTGCCAAAATTTGCTCGGGCAAATCTTGAGTGTTTCAAAGTGTAAAAAATTTACATGAGAATTTTTTTTCTATTCAGGTGTCAAAAAAGATGCCAAATCAAACCTTAAAAAACAAAGTAGTGTAGCTAGAAACATTGAAATTTTGTTGGCTTTCTGCAGAAATGTTCAGAATCAACTCATCTTAAACAGAAAAAAAGTTCTGACCTGAAGAATAAGCCAAAGTCGGACTTTTTCAGAAAGTTGCAAAAAATCACTTTGTGCAGTTATAAAGGCGAATCCGGAAAAACGGATTGCAGATCCGTCCTAGAAATGTCGTCAGTAATCTACCATAAACGGGTGTAAACGTTTTTTTGGTCCACCCTGTATACTATACAGAGTGTCCACAAATTTTATCTTTCTGAAACTCATGGTTAACGAGCTATAGGTCAGAACATAGGAATATTAGCCAGGACGGTTGACCCTGTATCTCGAGAACAGTATGTCGTAGCTCACTGAAATTTATTGCAAAGAACTTGTCTTAATAAGACCTCTAAAACAATAAGCCAAAAGCAGATGAGATTTTAAAGTTGGTCCATGCCCAGCCTGACTAGAGCAATGTAGGCAAATAATTTTTTTTTGGTGAAACGTAATTCCTCAAATAATTAGGGACTCGGGTTTTTGCGTTTTTCTATATTATCAAACGGTCTTGAGATACAGGAAGTGGGGTGGGACTTTATGGCCTATACAAATTATTACGCTGGTCTTTAAAGCCTACAAAATAAATGTCCAAAATTTTGGACACTGGGCCTTTAGAGGATAATGTTATTGTTTATTATGCCTTTCATCCTTCATTATTAATTTCTACTTGGTGTTCCATAGGTTGCAGTAGTTAAGTTCAGTATCAGTATAAACAGAAAAGTGAGAAGTTGTACTAGATGTACATGAATATCAGTACATGAATATCAAGTTACATCATACATATCATTTATTTCATTTTCCGTATCCTCCATTGTATTTTCGGACCACATGTTCTGCCAAAATGTATTCATCTCTTCTCCATCAATACTTGGATCTACTCGTAGTTAAAATTTTCATCCTCCAAATTGCGGTAGAATGTTTGTTTGTTGAACTGAAATACTTGATTGGTTTAGCGATAGTATAGTTAGTTAAAATAATGTTTGGAAAATAAATTTCAATATTCATGCATACTATTATGGATTATGTTCTGCCTTTCTTTATCATCTCTTCCTCATTTTTCTCCTCAGTTTTCTCCTCCTCTCTCCCCAAGTCCCTTTTACCACCCAAGCACAAATGGAGTGGATAATTTACAAATTGTACGTATAAATACATACATGACATGATCAAATACATCAGTTTTATTATCATTTTAATGGCGAAAACGCGCAGAATTACTGAAGTCACATTAGTCTAAAAGCCGACACATCTAACACGGGGGGAGGAGGATAATGTGGGTTTTTTATCGCATGGTCCTAATGAATTGGGAAATTGAAAAAAAAGAATCACGAATATGAAAATGCAATAGCCCACGTAACTAATTGGTAACTATAGGTAATTAGGTACCTATTAGAAAAAAGCCAGGTCGATGGAATCATGGCGTTTGAAGTTGAGCAAATTCCAGCGAGGGGGCGCCGAATGTTTGACCTCCATGTTTGAATCTTCGAGAGCATTTCAGACCCAACCCCGGCTGAGTGAGTTTAAAATGATAAGAAAATCTGTTAGTTTCCTGTGAGTACAGGGTTAAACCCTCATCTTGAATGTCAGAAAGATCTACATATCGTGAAACTTCACCTACATATTTACACTGACAAAAGTACCTAGGTACCTGGGTATCTAAATCCTAAAATTATTATTATTCAACAATTTTGATCGATCTTTATTTACAATTTTTTATATACAGGTACAGTGAAAAGGTATAATTAATGAAAGGTAAACAAAGTTTGATCAAGTGTGGTGATAATGCCTTTGGCAATCAGTAATGTAAGATCTAAGCAATGTAGTTTTAGGCCCTCAAAAAACAGCGATAAAAGCTAGCTAGGACATTTAATTACGGGGGAAATGATGCTCTCCAGTGATGAATATTAACAAGCGTGTGGAATATAGATTAGAACATAAAGCGAGTGAATTGGTGAATGCAAGCATCGCAAAACGTGAAAGAGTCATAACACTTATAACATGGATTCATAGTAGGAAATCTTTTCATTATGTAGTTATTTGTTGAAGTATTATCTACAACCTGAAACTTATAGTGTTATAATGTGGTTACAAGGATAAAGGTGATCAAAATATTGGGGGAAAAAATCATGCAGTGGACGGTATCCAAGCTTGACCACCTGGACTACCAGTAATGGATTAGAACATTTAGAACAGGTGGTTTCTCCATGAATGTTTTTGAAATGCAAATGGTGTGGGTGATTGTTTTGTGAAAAATGTCACAGAAAAAAGCTATAAGTGACTTTACATTTGACACATGTGACATTGACAAACCTATTAAAAATTCAAAAAAAAGGAAAAAATGATAAAGTAAATCAAATTTCGGGTTTTGACCATTTTTTAACTAGGTGAAAAAAAAGACAGGAATGTCGGTGTGTTGTGCTTGAAAGTGGGGATGGTGATTTTGGGTTCTAAGTCGGGTTACCTGGCACTCTGCCGTTCTTATTCAACTCGTTGAGTAATTCTCTCCACCCCGAGGGAGGGTCACAAGGGCCTATAAAAACACACATTGGTTAAAATGGAACACACATCAGAAAAAAAAGTATGGACACAAATGTCAAACGTGATAAAAAAAAATGCTTAGAGCATTAACCTCGCCTGGTGGTTACCTTCCACCAAAGAGTGTTGGGGCAAGGACTCTGAATGTTACAGACCTCTCTTTAAGTATTCATAAAAAAAAACGCTTGCATACGAGTCTGCAACCATTTCGACATTTTCATCTTTACTATTCAAGGTCCAAAACCCAACTGACCAAATTTCGTATTGTGCGCATGACACACACTTTCCCTCTTCTCTTAGGGTTGCAATATCGAAACGAAAATATCGATATTAGGTATATCGATAATATCGAAACCATAATATCGATATCCGATATTAGAAGACTTCTCTCCCTTTACAATTCGATATTTCGTTACATAATATCGTTACATAATATCGTTACATAATATCGTTACATAATTTCGTTACACAATTTCGTCACATAATTTTGGTTATGTGCCAGAGCAAAGACATGAAAATGTCAAAAACACAGGGATTAAAGATTTATCATGTCAAATAATGCAACATTCAAATTGTAAAAACTGATTTAAAGAGCAACTTTTAGTCCCTAGACTCAATAATTCTGTAAAGAGAGAGGTAAATGTAAACAAATCCTTCTGAAATTCAAGCAAGAGCTTGTTTGTACGCGAACAATAAACAAATAGGGTCCATAAATAAAAAGTTATTTAGATTCCGTAATTAATCCGCAAATACTTTTTTTTATTTTTAGACTAATGAAAACTTCAACGAAGCACACTATTTAATTATGTACAATTTCCGGCCCAATTCTTCTGGTCAAAAGTGTAAATTTCGGCAAAGAGACGTAGTGTTTTTGACGCACCACGGTTTTTAATTAAAGTCTCCGACAACTTTTGTAGTTAATGTATGTTCTAGTACCAGACCCAAAACTGCGATAGGTTTCTTTGTGTTCCTATAGTTACAAGGGATGTACATGCAGATGTAAAAGTTTACAATGGAACGAACAAAGCAAATTTTGAAGGTGAAATGGCTTTTTCTATTCATAGAAATTTAATAAAGTACTTCGTAATAATCAGAATTCGTAGGTGTTAGTAACTCAATTTCTGAAAATAACTTCTGATCCTGTTCTAGGAATTTTTCTCGGTTTCGTGACAAAGGTATTCTAAATTTAGGTATTCTAAATTTATTATGTTCTTCTACATGTAGGTGTTGGCATTTTATACCGGGATAAAATGGATTCCTGTAATCCTGTGCTTTCGCTCTTTGTTACAAAATAATGTGACCAGATTACTGTAAAAAATTTCCTTTTCTGGCTGAAATAAAGTATCACATTCACAAAGACCCTTCGCAAATACTCATAGTAGCTAAATGTAATATCCTCATATCCCGAATAATACGGTAGGTTGTATTTCTAAACAACTTCAGCACACATGGAAATTGGTACATTGAACGGACACAGTAAATACCGTATAGTTTCCTTCTTAATCTGCTTTTGAAAGAGGCTTACAGATACAGAACCAAGCTTAACATCCTACTCATTTACGCACACAAACAGTATAAAAGAACCTTTTATACAAAACGTATAAAAGAACCTGAAAATAATGCAAAATATATATGGGAAATTCTATGAAAATTGTTTACATGATGGTCGTCTATGTACTGAAGATACAAAACGATTACCGGGAAACAAACAAAGATAGCTGCAGGAATTAATCATCAAAATATTTGGAAATTACTTGCTATGGTCGCAATTCTGAGAATATCTTTGTAACTCAGTCTGTCTATGAGATATGAGGTTTAGCCTGTCAACTCCTGAATTGAAAAGGTTCAGCACCTGCTTGATATTGAACAATAGTTCATGACATAATTGACATACCCAATTACCCATTGCAATCATCTTTGCTAAAGATGTAGGTATTGTAGGTAAAGTATATCATGGTGTCAGGTCAGTTCACAGTAAGTCAATTTCAAAAAGGGAATGCTGTGAGCATAATGGGGTCTATCCCCGACGATAGCAAAATGGAGGAGATTTTCTATTTGTAAAAGCTAAATAGAGCATATTCGATTTGTATACTTGAAAATTAAAAAGTCTAATTCTCTCAGATTGTTGAGTCGGTTTGACCCAGATCTGTCATCACAAGAATCTACTCACCGAAAGGCAGCTCAAAGCGGCAGTCCATGAGGATGGAATGACCTGTGGGTATCTTTGTTCCCACCACCTCGCCCCCCATCATCACCAGCTCCCCATCCAGTGACAGCCATTGGCCAGGACCGTCCTGAAAAGAGAAACAACATCATTGAGTGGCATCATCTAATGATTATTATTAGTACACCACATACTGAAAAGTACATTGGATTGCAGTAACTATTAAATATTAAATGAAGGATATGTATGAATATTAAAATAAAATATAATAAATTCATTTCTGTAAAAGAATACTGAGAAATGGAGCTTCTGTAGTTCAAGTAAAGAATGTATATGTTACAGGCCAAACTGTTTTTTAGGATAAACTAGTATATCCTAGGACAAACTAGTTTGTCCTGAGGGCGTCCGGATAAACTATTTTATCCTAGGCCAAACTAGTTTATCCTAACGCACTTAGGATTAACTAGATTTTCCGGATTAAAATGTTTATATTTCAGTCCAAACTAGTTCGTCCTAAGACAAACTAGTTTATCCTAAGCACAACTGATTTTACAGTAAATTTCATGATGCTGACAAAGGAACCTGTCTCAAGTAGTCTGGCACACCGCACGTGTGATCTCGATGAACTTCCATTCAGTTACAATTTGTTTTTCGTGAGTCTTGTGCCCGCATTGACAAGTGTTTCTTTTTTTATAATAACTATTTATAATAATAATTTGTTCTTTAAATTTGTGTAATTCCAAATTTCACGTTTTTTTTTTTTTTTTTTTTTCCACCTTCCTATTCAAAGTGTTATGGATCAAAAGGAGTAGAGACAGATATTTTTGGAAGAAGTTTTGAGATTAGAAGATTCTAAGAAAGAGACACATTACAATGTACTTACAAAGGAAAATTACTCAAAGCTCATTTTAGAAGTCGAGGAGGCTGAGAGTGTAGAGAAAAGAACCCCAATACAACAAAGGAGATTACAGTGATTTGGCGTGCTCAGCATCGGAAATGTCAAGAAACTGGTTTCACGATCCGAAGGAGCTGTCAAAAAATGTCTTACTGTGGATAAGTGTATGACGTCATCGATGCTGCACATATAGCAGTAGGACACGGTGGAAAAGACAGACTTCGAAACGTCTATGAGAAAAATTTCCAACCCGCTGGGGATCGAACCCAGGTCAACACTTACTTATATTTTGCATTTATCTTTATTTTAATTCATTTTCTTCTTTTATTATTTGAAAATCAGATAAATAAAATAATACTTACCTATCTTATCCATTTAACTTTATTGTTATCATTTTATTTTATTATTTGAAAATCAGTTGTGCCTAGGATAAACTAGTTTGTCCTAGGACAAACTAGTTTGGACTGAAATATAAGCATTTTAATCCGGAAAATCTAGTTTATCCTAAGTGCGTTAGGATAAACTAGTTTGGCCTAGGATAAACTAGTCTATCCGAAGGCCCTTAGGATAAACTAGTTTGTCCTAGGATATACTAGTTTATCCTGAAAAACAGTTTGGCCTGCAACATATATAATTATATATTTTTTTTTAACTCTACTTCTATTGTATTTTATAAATGAGGTACAACACAACCCATAACAAACAGGGTAATAGTACCTCATAAACTCACAATATTTAATGTATAATATGTAAAATTAAAATAAATAAAGAGTATTATGTAAAAAAAAAAAAAAGTTATTGAAAAAAAAAGTATTGTCTGGCTGGGGGACGTTAAACAGGGAGAAGACCAGTGTCTCACTAGAAGACTATAAACAGAGAACGGACTAGCCAACCCTTACAAGCCAGACTAGCTTGCAGTTTCAGTTTAATGGCTTGTACAGAAAAGTCCAAGTCCTAATGATGGTTGATCGCACACAGAAATATGTGGTTCAGGACGAGCCAACTGTGAAATAAAGTCTGCTAGAGACCATCACTCACCCCTCCAGCTGTAGCCAAGCTGGCTACTACAGCAACATTATTAGTATTACCCATTTTTAATTAAACTTTATTAACAATAATGTCAAAGAAAAAAAAAATACAAATTATAAGAGATGAAAAATAATAAAGTGGAATCAAGGGTGGAGTTAATGCCTGAAGCATTTTTGAACTTCTACAGTGAAAAATCCACTGAAGTTTCTGAACTGTGTATAAAAACACTGCCAATTATGGACACAACAGTATCAGTATAAACAGAAAAGTGAGAAGTTGTATTACATGTACATGAATATCAGAACATACCTGGACAGCTGTTTCGAGCTTATTTGCTCTCATAAGTAGGTAATAGTTCTGATTATCCATGCCATGAACTAACCTCTCTATTTCAGTATAAACAGAAATAATCATGGGTCATGTCTCTCGGTTCTGGTTTGTCATTATTAAATAATAATTAGAAGTGGAAAGAAGTTAATCAGTGTTTGAGAATTTTAAAAAAGTCTGCGATCTAGTATTCGTAATCTTCTTTAGCATATTGAGATGTGAGTATTTCCTTGTTCTCTCGTAGTGTTTCAATGTCCGATTCCAGCCTCTGTGGCGTAACGCTTGTGACTACTGCCCGTAGTCCAAAGATCCTGAATTCGATTCCCGGTTGGAGCAGACTTTTCGCATAGAAAATTCTGTTCACTCCGAACATTATGAGGCTGGCAATTCCGGCACTACCCAGGCTTGGAGAGGTTAATGTGGGTAGCTGATACGATTCAAAGCGAATGGAAGGTAAAACCCGCGCCCTGTTTACATCAAGTCAGGACGTTAAAATCAAATGGAATCAATGGACATGAAAGGAGCCTAGAAATTGGATCTGGGGGTCCAATATAATCCTCTCACCACCGTGATTTAGGTATCGATACCTATCTCACGGACACGGAATTATTATTATTAATGCCCGATTTCGGAGTTTTGAACGTTGCAAACTATCAGAGCACGGACTGAGCTTTCCAAGCTTGGTAGCCGAAATTCAGACTCTGTGAAATACGGAGTCATAATTTGTTTGTCTTTTTTTTTCTACATTTAATAAGCGATTTTTGCAGTAAAGCCTAACATATTATACAAGTTTAAGCTAAAGTCACGGACGAAGAAAGACTATTAAATTATGTCAGATTGTCAGATTAGCCCTGCGTGTTTGTGTTGCTTTCCATGAAACATCAAGTTTTTTAATCTATTTTTAACTGACTATGAAGGCAAAACCAACACAATGGAAAGTGAGAGACAGATTAAGAGTAACGAAAAGAGAGACAACGAAAAAGCGAGATCATGAACTTGAAATTCAAAACTGAAAAATATAATGTGAAAGGACATTTTAACTAAACAAACAAATGATTCCTTGAATAAACAGGAAAAGAAAAAAGAAGTTTGGAGAAAAATGAAAAGGAAGGAAGAAAACCGAGCGAGGGAATAAGTAGATAAGAAGTTCTTTATTTACAAAAAAAAAGATATCTTTGTGCTTGCAGTTGCAAAAATGGACGAATGGGGGACGAGCACAAAGAAAAAGATAGAATGGATACAATGAAAGGTAGTAAGGAAAGACAGACATTTAGAAGAAAAGGAGAGAAACACAGACAGAAGCTTAAGAGAAAACAAAAAGAGCTTGGAAAGATAATAAGAATAGTTAAAGTGAAAATAAAAATGTATCAAAGAGGTAGAAAAGATACCATAAACAAAATAGTTATGGAAAAATTAAAAGTAGAAGAAGAGAAGTTAAATAAACTGGTGTGAACATCGTACGACTGCATATACCCTATATTATATTAATGACTATTTTATTTATATTTTGGTAACGGGAGCTTGAAGAATGATAATAATTGGAGTGAAATCTGGTGATTTTTAAAAAATCGCTAACCATTTACCTAGATATCCTAAATTTACCTTAAGAGCAGTCAATTTCCTACATTGGTGACTCAACGTAAAGAATAAAATAATAAGCCTACTTAGTGAATTTATAATTTTAGCCTGTGCACCATATATCGTGTCGCTAACTTTTGTTTGCAGACATAGAGACAAATAAGAAATACAAAATACGAGTAAGAGACGGATAGACAAGACAAACGTACCAATGACTAAAAGAAAAACCCGTTTTGAAACTAGATTACGCAATATTTTGGGTGATTACAATAAACCTTTCCATAAGTAAAGGAAAGAAAAGAGGGGAAAGTAAAATGTTGACAAAAGAGCAGAAAAGAAAAAGAAAGTTGTCGAAGAATAAGAAGTAAGAGCAGAGCTAAAGGGAATAGCAAGCAGCAGAATGAAAATGATGAATGAAGTGGAACAGTCCAAGGGGAGTAGGAGGAAGAATAGAATAGTGTGTGTGGGAGAGAGGGAGGGAGAGGGAAAGGTAGCTGGAAGAAGAGAAAAGACTTGCGAGAGTTTAAAATGCATTTTGCGGAGAAATGGAGAGGAAGACTAAATCATAATAAATGTATTGCATGCATAGGGCAGTGTTTCTCAACCCATAAGTTGTGGAGTGCTTTTGTTGAATTAAATTGTAGTCAGTATAAACAGAAAAGTGAAAAGTTGTACTAGATGTACATAAATGTCAGAACATTGTAGCTGGACAGCTGTTTCGAGCTTATTGGCTCTCATCAGCAGGTAATAGTTCTGAACATCCATGCCATCAACTAACCTCTCTATTTTAATCAGTACAAACAGAAAAGTGAGAAGTTGTACTAGATGTATATGAATGTCAGAGATGAACATGAAGGCTGGAAAAAATACGATACTATTATTACAATT
Source organism: Bactericera cockerelli (assembly GCA_024516035.1). Lineage (NCBI taxonomy): Eukaryota > Metazoa > Arthropoda > Insecta > Hemiptera > Triozidae > Bactericera > Bactericera cockerelli. The sequence continues at coordinate 29,713,662 of CM044962.1, forward strand.
CAGCTTTGCACCGTCCACCTGGATGTGACTTTTGCATCGCTACACCCCAACCAAAGCTGGGAATCACTGGATAGCAGTTGGGGAGAATAAGATTGAGAACCAAGAGAGTTTCACTCGAGAGGTTACATTAATATTCTCGTAGACTAGAATATGCAAGACGTCAAGATCTATTCCCCTTGGAGTCAAAGATTTCTTTCTCTTCTAAACTGAAGCTTGGAATACAAGCGCTGTCCCTTGAGCGCTATAATAACTATTATTTTTCTATTTCTTCTTGTTCAACGTAACTTTATGTGGGGATTGTGTACAATTCTTTGATTATACTCTACATAATATATTTTCCATATCCCTCTTACTTACTTACTGCAGTGGCATTTCAGACCGGTACCGGTCCATTGCCTCGTCGATATTCTGCTTCCAAATATTTCTGTTCTGCCATTCTCCTTCTTGTAATCCCATAATTTCCATGTCATCTTTGATGTTTTCTAACCATCTCATCCTAGGTCTGCCGGGGAGTCTACTGCCTTCCACTTCTCTATATCCCTCTATGAAATTTTATTACTTTGTACAGGCCTTCCACATAATCCACATAATTATTAATTATTGTAATTTAAAATGTTACTACATTTTTTCTGAAAAAAAAAAAAATCCAATTTTTTTATTTTAACAACACATTAAAAAACTTCTCCGAGGACATCTTCCCGAGGCAGTGTGCTCAGCACTGAGACAACATTACCTCTCTGAACAGCGAAACTAAACCGTTGCCTGAAATATTCCCCGGCGCGTCTCTCCTTCGTCTCAAGGACCAAGGTATTGGATATGCTGTTAAACATTTCCAAAGCACTTGGCCCAAAAGAGCCAAAGGTTTCAACGGCGAAGGAAATGCAGGTCTTTGTATTTCAGATTTCTTTTGGCTTTCTTAGGTAGGTATACTTTTATTGAATGAATGTTGAAAACTTATAGAGTGGGGTGTTGAATGATAGGTCTTCATGTCCGCATGCTTAATTGAACATTTATAATGCAATAGTTGAATCTGTGTGAGGTTTACAGTTCACAGAACCACTAGTTTATATTGTCCGATAAGGAGTATTCAGTCCCATTATTCCAGCAGTAAGCACAAAACAAATTATTATGTGGTAAAAATCACAAATGGGAGGATAACTTGTCATGTTTCGGCTGGGTTTCGAACCCGCGATCTCTGCCATCTCTGGATTCACAGAGTGCCGCCTTTACCACTGAGCTACCTGGACAGAACAAACATCTGTTTGAATCCCAGGATACAAGAGACCGCTTGTGTATCAAACTCCCGGGGCCTTAATTTCCAGGAAACCTTTGTCTTTAGTTTTGACAATTTCTTCATTTTCGCTGCTGGATTCTATCAGCAGCACGTTTCTCTTGTCTTTGCTTCTATCTGAGGTGCTTTAATTTTCCAGAATTTTATCTGGGAATAATAGGTACCTATTTCAGACTTGAAAAGAAAATACATTATTTACCACTGAGCTGAGCTTTCTCATTCATTTCCTACAAACATCCTTTTGTTTGTTACTTCCGATCAGATACCAATAGTGTATTAGTTGTATTACCTAACTTATAATGATAATAATCTAGGGCTTCTGTAGATATTACTTGAAAATAACATCAAAGTTACTAGAAGCCAGGCGTGAACGGTGCTAAGGAGGTGCGGAACTACAGCACCCCCAGACGAAAAAGAAAAAAGCTCATACATGTCCCAAAAAGTACAACAGTACTTAAAGGGATTTCCATCACTATAAGAGACGATTTAAGAAATATTGAAATGAATCTTATAATAATAATACACAGTAAAAATATCACACATTTCTAGCACAATTATTATGATTGACATGGTAAACAAACTCAATCTCTCTAGGTACTGAAAAAGCTACTCTGTAAAAAATCCTGTTTTAGTCCGGTTTATGTGGCGGCACCCCGAAAACATTTTCCTCCGGCCGCGCCTGCTTGGAAATCAACTTCAAAGTTACTTAAAAATGATTTCCACTGCATGTAAGTGTTTTACTGTTGATTTCTTGGTAAATTTATTTCCTCCTCGTGATTTAATGGAAGAACTCATATCGACATTGAACTTATCCCGTCTGTCTGTCCCAGTAGTTCGGTGGCACTATGTGAATCCAGAGATTCCAGAGGTCGTGGGTTTGAAACCCAGCCGGGACATGACAAGTTATCCTCCCATTTGGGATTTTTACCAGATAATAATATGTCTTGGGCTTACTGCTAGAATAATGGGACTTTAATAGTCTTTGGGCAGTATAAAGAAGGCGATATTATTATTATTATCCTATAGAAAGATCAACTTTCTCATTCATTTCCTACGAACGTCCTTTTGTTTGTTCCTTCATACTTCCGATCAGATACCAATAGTGTATTAACTAACTTATATAATGAGAATAACACTCTTTAGTGAAAGGTAACCACCGGGCGAGGTTAAAGCTCAAAGCATTTTCTACCACCTTAGAGTCTAAATATTATGTGGTCACAATTTCACAAATTCAAATTAATGAGAGAAAATTCATACACTGGGTGGGATTGGAACCATCGAAAATCACTACCTGGATTACCAGACTAGCGCGTTAACCACTTGACTACCAAACCTATTGAGGAATTAGACTTTGACAGGTTCCTTAATTTTTAATTAACCTCAGAGTTATTATTATCTGACCTGGTTGCAGGGTTTTTCAGTGAAACCCTTACAATTAACACTGCGACTTAATTAGATCTTTTGTGAACAGTTTATTCTATTTGATTTTAACGTCCTCATTTGAGATGGACTCAGTCAGGACGGGGATTTACCCTCCATTTCCTGGGAATCGTACCAGCTACAGACATTAACCTCAACCAGCCTGTATAGGGCCGGAAATGCCAGTCTCACGTGTTTGGAGGGGACAGAATTTTGTTCGAAAAGTCTGCCCCAACCGGGAGTCGAACTCGAGACCTCTGGACTATGGGCATTACTCATAACCGTTACACCACGGAGGCTACCCAGAGTACCTATGTACATTGTACCTATAAAAGGGATATTTTAAAATCCAGAAATAGAATCGAAATAAATGGAAATCTTTACTATAAGACGTTGGTCTTCTTCTCGATTCAAGGTTTTTTTTCTCCCACCTCGAGTATTTTGGCAATCGCACAAATTGGCACTACTTCCCGTGGCCACAGGATCCTAAACTTTTGCAGAAACACTTTCTACGAAGAATTTCAAATAAGTTACTTCTCTCTAACCCTTTTCTTTTCGCTTATATCTATCTAAGTATACGTAGCTTTCTAACTCTCTTTATTTATATTCTCTCTCTCTCTCTCTCTCTCTCTCAATAAGGTAAATGAACATGCTGATATTCTAGCCCAACCCAGGCTGGGTGAGGTGAATGTGGGTAGCAGGTTTGTGAGTTTCCAAGAATACCTATCCAAATCATTATTATACATACTTCTCTCTTAATTCTAAAAACTTTTTTTATTAAAGGAAAAACTTATTATTAGAACTCTCGGATAACAATGATTCTCTTCGTGTCTCTTCAACATTTCTTCTCTCTCTTTCCCTTTTTCTCTCTATTTCTCTCTGCCCTTTCCTCTCTCTATCTCTTTCTTCCCCTCCCTCTCTCTCTCTCACTAACTCTCTCTTCCCATCTCTCTCTCTCTATCTCTCTCTTCCCTTTCTCTCTCTCTCTCACTCACATTCCCTCTCCCATTATTTTACGATATCCCATCTGTCTCTCTTCCCGTCTCTCTCTCTCTCACTTCCCCTCCCTCCCTCTCTCTCTCACTCACTCTCTCTTCCCATCTCTCTCTCTCTATCTCTCTCTTCCCTTTCTGTGTCTCTCTCTCTCACTCACATTCCCTCTCCCATTATTTTACGATATCCTTTCTGATCTCTTCTTTTATTTCTTCGGCTTTTCTCTCATTATTCCTTTCCTTTTTTTCTGCACTTATCTCCCTCTCACATCAGACGGGCGACAAGTGAACTTCAGGAAGTTTTCTGCAAAAACTTTGCAAATTTATTTCTCAAACAATTTCATGCTTCTCTCACTCACTCTCTCTCTCTCTCTCTCTCTCTCTCTCTCCTCTCTCTCACACACACACACACACACACACTCTCTCTCTCTATCTCTCGCTCTCTCTCACACACACACACTTCTGTACTGAGTTTTCTTCCCTTTTACTCAATGTTGGAGGTTTCTCACTAAAAGAGTGTTGGATTCTGGTAGAACTCTGTTCAATTATTTTAATGAGTATGATTCTACGAAGGCGCCACTCGTGTCGGCCATTATAATAAAAAGCCTTTATATCATGTCACTATTAATAAAAAAAAAACAAATTTTAATAGTTCAATCATCTACGGGAACACGTCAAATAAGTAGTTTACGAGTAGATCGACATGAAAAAAAGAAGAAAAAAAATATCAAGTCAGCTTATTATAATGGCGACATTTTTTTGGACTTTCAACTGCATGGTCGTATTCACGTCTCCCCCAATAGGTACCCCCCCCCAAGAGTCTCATTATTATGTGGTCACAAACTCAAATTAAATAGGAAAAATTCATGCACTGGGCGGGATTCGAACCAACGGATCCCTCATATGATTACTAGACCAGCGTGTTAACCTCTTGACCACCAGTGCACTTCTTCAGAACCCCCCCCCCCTCCCCATGTCATTAGTAGGGTTAAGTCATGTCATTAGTAGGGTTAAGCTTATTTCTTTACTTGGTGATGCAGCCCAAAAGAATTTCCAACTGATACTTCAGTTGCATTCAAGGAGCTCATTTTTTTCTCCGTGTTTGTATTATTCTTGCGGGTACCTACCTACACTTCATGGACAAGTCTGGTGTCCGGAGGCACGTACCTAACGTGTTCTTCGAAACACATAATAATATAATCATAGGAGAAATTGAAACACGTGATGTTAAGCCAAATTAAAAAAAAAAAAAAAAATGATGAAAAGGTAGGTACTTTCAACAAAAGTTAAAGGTTTTTTTTTTCTTTGTAAGGACTTTTTTCTGTTAGTTTTTTTTTTTTTTTTTTTTTCTTTCTTTCTTTCTTTCTTTAGGGACTGAAATATCCTTTTGAATAGTTGCACATGTGAACGTATCTTAAAACACGCTCATAGTGCATCGTTTGAGAACCCTACGTCTAAATAGTGTATCGTGTAAACTTGCCCTTAACCTAATATTATTGTGAATAAAAAGTCACGCTACCAAGTGGTAGATTTTCCAGAATCAATCAACTTAAAATGAAGAGTTTGCCTCTTCCATTTCTTTCAATGGTCTAAATACATAGCAGGGACCTTCTCGCGGACCACCAGTGGTCCACGGACCACAGTTTGGGAACCCCTGCTCTAAATCAAAGGTCATGCGAGACTAAACTTTACCGGGAATTGTTTCCCACCGCAGCGAATTTCAAATTTAAGCTCTGAAAGTTTTGGGGAATTCCAGTTTATTTTTCAAAATTTTCTGGTGAGCACTGGTGAACCTCAAACTTGCAAAACCGTGTGCAGCTGCACAGGAACACAGGACCCACGGATTTCTGGCGAAAAACTAGTGGTTGCACATTTCAACGATCAGCTTGGGAGCTTCAAAAACTATGTAGTAGAAAATCGCAAAGGATTTAAGAGATCAAAATTTAATTGGCCTAAATTTTGTTTAATCCAGCGTTTGTCGATGTCCATTCAGAGAGGGAATGCCAAGTGTGTGAGGGATACCATACCAAGCACTAGAGCGCTGGATGAAATATTTTATACAGGGTGGGACAAAAGTCTGGAAACCCCTGAATAACTTTGGAATGGCTTCTTCGGTAAAATTGAAATTTTGTAAGGTAAACCGGGCTAATAAGACCTTCTTTTAGAGTGGGGTCGATTTTTGTTACCGGCCCCCATTTTTTTTACATTTTTGGAAAGGTCTTTTACCGAAGAAGCCATTCGAAAGTTATTCAGGGGTTTCCAGACTTTTGCCCCACCCTGTATATAATTTCAATGTACAATGATTTGTATTTATTTATTTTAAAAAATAAATAAATAAAAAAAATGGCCAAAAATTTCAGAGCTATATTATTTTATATTAAACATTCTAACATTAAACATTTTACTCATATAGCACAAACATGCAAAAAAGCTTACCAGACTCTTGGTATGATCGCCAGACATAGCAGCTTTTTCAACAATATAGACACTATAAGACTTTTGTATACTTCTTTAGTAAGAAGTAAATTAGAATACGCCACTGTCATCTGGGCTCCTAAGTCTAATTTTCATGTGTCTATGTTGGAAAGTGTACAAGCTAAATTTTTAAGATCTGCTTTCAGGAAAGAAAATGGGTTTTATCCCACCTACCCAAATGCCATCTCTTACAAACTTCTTGCTGAGAGTTTATGTCTCGAAAGCCTAGAAGTCAGAAGGGAATATAACTACTTAATCTTGTTACACAAAATCATGAACAGTAATATTCCCTCTGCTCTAGAGTGCATCTTTTTGGAAGTGCCAAAACCAGGATTGCGGCAAAGACAAAATCGGGCGTTTTTTTCCTCTGGAGAAATAGAACTATCCACTCTGTACTCCGCCTCTACGCTGCCCACTGTTTTGAATATATATAATACATACGCGACACAAATTGACATCTCAGAGTCGCATATATATTTTAAAGAAACGATAAAAATGGTTTTGGATTACCCATAATTTTGATTTTGATCTCTTGTTTATGTTAAATTGTACTGTTAAACTCGTAATTTAAGGTATTTTTTTATTTTTTTTTATACATCATTTTACTTTGTAATTGCCTTTATTGTTGGGGCGTTAAGTAATCTTAAAAAAAAAAATATTTGTTTCACAACTACATAAAATAATGTTGATTAACAATAATAATAACATGATATTATAATTATTATTAGAATAATAATAATAATATCACCTTGTTTATACTGCCCAACTACAAGGAATAATGTGTCCCATTATTCCAGAAGTAAGCCCAAGCCGGTTTATTACATGGCCAAAATACCATAGTGGAGGATAAGGGGTTACGGCTGGGTTTTGAACCCGCGACCTCTAGATTACCAGACCGACGGCGACGCCTTGACCACTCAGCTACCAGGACCGTTGCATATTGTTAGAATGTTTAAATAAAAAGAATAATTATCTTGGGATTTTTTTTATCATCAATGTGAACTTTTATACATCCTCTTGACAGCCTTGTTGACATTCATAAAACGAAGTTTTGACGATTCATCCTTCTGTATTTTTTTTTTTTTTTTTTTTTTGTAAATATCAGCATCGTTTATTGTATTAAATGTTACATACATGAACATAATTAATAATATAATATAATGATTAAAATGTAAGAACATTACTTATATTCTATTTCTACTAGTGATGCTCACCTACCCACACTAAAGGATACTTCCTTTGTCTCGTGGGTAGGGAGTAAATATAATCAATGAAATATGACAAGTAGATTTTTTTTATTTCTTCTTTTTTTTCCTCTTTTTTTTTTTAATCAGATACAGATCAAAACCATCAATTTTCTTTTAACCAGTTTTTGAGTTTCATTTTAAAGATCTGTGTTTTTTTACATTCTCTTATAGTTTGTGGTATCTCTTCATACAGCTTGATACCTAAATATTTGATTGATTTTTGTCCTTTTGTTGTATTGCATTGGATAGTCAGGGGCTTTTTTTCTCTCAAGGTGTAACTTGTTTCTTTATAATTAATCAAAGAGTTTTTGTTTGTATAAATATATGACGAAATATTTTTGAAAAATAAATTACTTAAATTTAATACACCTAATTCTTTGTATAATGTCTCTGTTGAAAAACGTTTCTCTTTTTTGTAAATAATTTTCAAAAGTGTATTTTGAATGGTACATAATTTCTTGAGGGCTGTAGGGTCAGCTCTGCCATAAGCACACAAGCCATACTCAAGCGCGGATTGAGCTAGGGCAAAATAAATTTCTTTCAAAAATGGAAGCTTGACAAAAGTTCTTAATGAGAGGAAAGGGTAAATATATCTACGAAGTCTTTTCGTTAGACCAATTATGTGTTTGTCCCATCTGAGGTGGCAGTCTAATTCCATTCCCAGATATTTTGCCTGATTAACTATGTCAATGCTAACACTACATTGACAGGTGGGAGGACAGTTCTGGCTTTCATGTATTATGATCTCTGTTTCATTTGGGAGGGTTGTTGCATTTAAGGTGAAAGGTAACATTTTAGTTTTATTTAAGTTTAAAAATAAATTATTATATTGAAACCAAGCTTTAACTTTCAACATGTCATATTGTATATTTGTAAACACTTCTTGCCAGGACTGTCCTCTCACGTACAAAGCAGTGTCGTCAGCAAAAGAGACTAGAGATCCTGTTAGATCTAGATGATTTAACTCAGAGACATAGATATTGTAAAGTGTAGGGGAGAGAACTGTGCCTTGGGGTGTAGAGAAAGGGGGATTTTTTATAACGTCACTAAAAGTTGTCTGCATTTTGACATGACTACAATTTACCGATCCATAATTATTTTGTGTTTGGGCATTGTGTTCTATCTCTCCCTTCAACTTTACCTGTTGTGTCCTGTTCTCAAGATAACTTTTAAAAAGTTGAAGACATTTTCCTTTTACTCCTACTCTAGCTAATGTTTCGGTCATTCTTGAGTGAGAAACAGTGTCAAAAGCGGAACTGAGGTCTAAAAGAACTACTCCCACTTTTTCCCCTTTATCTAGGGCCGGGTATACCCCTTCCATTAATTCTAGTACAGCATCTGTTGTACTTTTGTTTTGTCTGAAACCAAATTGAGTTTTGCCCAAAATTTTGTTCTCTTCTAAGTATTTTACTAGTCTAGTTTTCAAACATTTCTCAAATATTTTCGAGAAAGTTGTAAGAAGAGAGATTGGTCTATAGTTGGCTACGGAACGTCGGTCACCTTTTTTGTAAACAGGACATATTATGGATTTTTTATATACATCAGGAAAGACACCATTTTTTAAACATAAGTTAAAAACTGTACAAAGAGGTTTTGAAATTTGGTTTTTAATTTTTTTAATTATTTCCGTGGTAATACCGTCGAAGCCAGGAGCAGATCCGCCCTTTAATTTATCTATAATAGTCTGAACTTCTTTATATTTAATTTTACTCAGATACAGTGAGCTTATAGCTTCAGGCTGTGCGCTTATGATTTCCTGTAGTACTGAAGGCTCAGTGGAGACAACGCCTCTGGTTGAAGCATTGATACCTACTTCGGAATAATATTTATTAAAACAGTTTGCTGCTTTCATTGTTTCCTGAGGTACTGAAGTTTCGATCCCATCAATAAATAATTTTTCTGGACCCATTTTTTTCCCACCTTTGTATTGAATTATGTCATCTATAATTTTCCACATTTTCTTTTTGTCACCTTTTGCATGATTTATTTCTTCTTGTAAATATGTGCTTTTTGCTTTGTCAATTAATTTGTTTATTAGATTTCTATATTTTTTATAATGTTGTTCTAGGTTTAAATTCAAGGGTTGTTTTTTACTTAAAACGTGTAATTTGTCCCTCTTTTTAATAGATTTGATAATACCGTTTGTTATCCAAGGTTTTAGTTTTCTTTCCATTTTTTTGTAACTAATTGTCCCATTACAATCGACATGATTTTTTATTTTCTCTGTCAACAAAGAAGCAGCTATATTAGGGTCATTACAGTTATAAAGATCCTCCCAGTTTTCTTTCCCAACATCCTCGACCAGAGTTTCATAATTAATCTTTAGAATTCCTGTATATTTATAAATTTCTTTAGTCTTGTTTTCGTTTATTTCTATTTTTAATGCAGTAGAAAAGTGGTCGGAAATGTTGGTCTGGATAACATAGGCTGAACATTTTTTTTCTCTTTTTAGTTGGGAGAACACATGATCTAGACACGTTGCTGAATTTTTAGTAACACGGGTAGGCTTAGTATGCAGACATGCAAAACCAAACTCTGCCATCAAGTTGAGGTAATCCTCAACTTTACCCTTTTGCCCTGGAGAGATGTCAATGTTTATGTCCCCTAAAATAGAATGACTAATGTTCCTATTTTGAGATTTTTGTAAAATAGGTTTTAATTCTGATAAGAAGACATCAATCTTTCCATTTGGAGATCTATAAAACGTATTTAGAACGAAGGATTTTTTACATTTTTCTATTTTAATTACGAGACAATTACAATCAGAAAGTTCTATTTCGCTGACCTCATGGATTAAAGTTGATCTGACGTAGACAATCAGTCCGTCAGTCCTTCTTTTGTTGAATTTTGTTTGATAGATATTATAGTCTCCTAGTGAAAATTGATTCAAATTGATCTCTTCTTTAGTGTGTGTTTCGCCAAGTACTATACAGTCGAACACATCTTTCATTATATGAAACAGAATTTCAAGTTGTTTAAACTTTGCTTTTATACTACACACATTCATATGAAATATTTTCAGCCCTTGTCTACCTGCTGCTATTTGATCAGAAAAGTCGTCTATACTTAATTCCTGAGCCTTATCTTCTTCAAAGTCCAGTTCGAATAGTGTATTATTACCCACCATTTAATGTTAGGTTTAGTTTAATAAATTCTGAGAACCACTGATCTGTTTTTTTTTTTAGTTTAAGAAATTCTGAGAACCACTGTCGGTTACATTGATATGAATGATAAGTATCTAATATTATACTATGTAGAGAGATAGAACTTGATATTTTATTCGGTGACAAAACTGATACCTTTACGGGTATCAGCCCTACCACCGAAGTGAATTTGGACACGATATAATTATGCAAGTACAGGTATACATAATATGAGAGTTTAGAAATAGAGAGTGCTTCCTCTATTTTTGAATGAAACAGTTTTGATTTTAGGACTGAGAGACGTTTCGTCTTTGGGATAAGAAATTTATTTTATATTTCTCAAGTTCCGACTCTGTATTGATTTTAGGAACATAATTGTCATCATCGGTAATTTTAATCAAAATAAATCCATCCTTTACCCAGACATGTTTTATGTTGTTATCTTTTGCAAAGGATTTAGCTTCCTTCAAAAGGCCCTTTTTCTTCACCGTGAGATGTTCATTAATATAAATAGTTGCTTCTGGTAGGTTGCCTCCGAGTACTTTGGTTGTAAGTTCATTTTTTGGTGCTCTTTTCTTGAATTCTCGGTATTTTTGAAGCCACTTATTTCTTATGAAGCGGGAGCCCATGTGCACAACGATTGGTCTGTTACCTTTTTCTTTATTCATTTGATTGACCCTGTGAGCTACCTGGATGTCTCCCTCTTGTATGTTATCTATGCCAATCGCCTGTCCGATAAGTTGGACAATATTCACCACGTGTTCACCCTTTGTTTCAGGAAAGTTCCTAATTTCAATATTATCAATCCTGGATCGACTTTCAATGGCATCGATTTTTTCCTCTAGCATTTGAGTTGTTTTTTTGAGCTCCATATTCTCCTGTTCAAGAACTTGTTGTTTTTTCTCCAGTGCGGAAAATCTTGATTTCATCTCATTGAAACCTTTCAGGACCTCTTCCATTTTATCTGAACTGTCCTGAATGCTGACTTCAAAACTAGTTAATTTTGTATTAATTTCTTTGGAAAATTTGTTAAACATGGTCTGTAGGTTGGACACAAGCTTTGCATCTCTCTCCTTTGAACTATCATCTTCAGCTTCCTTCTCGTCAACCACGCCAGGTGTGCGTCCCTCCCTGCATTCAGTACATTTCCATGTTTCTTTGTTTTTCCCCATCTTCTTAAAGTTTGCCTCAGATTTACCAGCACACATGTAGTGGTACGGTGTGGTGCATATAGAACAGCATAACATGTCCTCCTGTATGACCTCCTCCTTGCATCGGTAACACTTTGACATTATAGTGCGTTCAGGTTTATTACTCGGAAAAAAAGTGAGGAAGCGTTGTGCAGTCTATCAATTATACCTTCCGGTAGAAAGACGAGTGTTCACTTTTAAAAGTAATTAGATAATTACTTTTAAAAAATGTTTACAAAACAGTATCAATAGTTAGAAATTTATAAATTTAGCAGAAAATTACCACAAAAAATCACCTTTAGTTCTATACTTGAATGATAAAAATTGATAAAGATTCACGATCTTGGTAAAAAAATATGTGTTAACTACTCGACACTCTGATTAGTACTATTTTAAAGGTATTCCAATATGAAGAGTGTCCTTCATTCGGTAGTTTCTCATGAAACATGTGCTGACGAAACCAAAGTTGAGAGAGATGGAGGGAACGAAAAAAGAGTAGAGAAACAGTGGAGGGAGAGAGAGAGAAAGAACAATTATGTGGTCACAAACTCAAATTAATGAGGAAAAATTCATGCATTGAGTGGGATTCGAACCAACGGATGACTACGCTACCTTGATTACCAGATTAGCGCGTTAACCACTTGATTTTCTCTCTACCAAATTAGAGATAAGAGATAGAAAAAACAGAGGCACAAAACAAGAGAGACTGAAGTAAGGGAGAAAAAAGACAGAGGCAATGAAAGCTGTTCGGAAAGTAGTCGGAAAAGAAATAATGATATTTTTTTCTTCGTGTATGTATGTTTTATGAATGGTATACTTACCTATTTATACATTTTTTCTTTCGCTGACAACTTCTTGGACGACTGCCAATAGTCTAGTTCTTTCATTCTTGCGTATATTTCCTCCCCTCTGCTTCTCCAAGTCCTCCTTGCGATTCACTGTTTTGCTGTTTCTACTCCCCTTCCTCCACGTCTCTTTCATTCTAGTTCCAAGCTTTTTCAATTCTTTCATCTTTGCGTGATACTGCCTCTTTTCTGCTTCCATATTTATCCTATCCTAATGTTTAGAGCATCTTCATTTTTGTTTCATTTCATCATCCCTTATTCAGTAATGTTTCTGTCACTATTCATTACATTTATGTTTTTTCATTATCGGATGTTATAATTTTTTCGTGATTTTTTTATTTGTCTTTGGCGTTGTATATTTATCTTATCCTCATCTCTAGATTATTTATTTCTTTTTCAAATTGATTTTTTCTTCTTATATTTTTTTTTTTTTTTTTTTTTTTTTTTGTTTTTTTTGGTTATTTTACATGCTATTTACATTTATTCTGCTGAAAAATACTTTTATTTTTATCTCCATTTTCCCCCCTATAGAGGATCTATTGTTTCAACTTTGGTCTTTGTTGCAGATTTACTGACTTTTTTTCTAGTTTCCTTTCTATTTCTTCTTAAGTTTCAATTTTTCGTTTTATACTGAATACTTACTCGTTTTATTTACTATTTTCTCAACTATTTCTTATTCTTTCGAAAATCTTTTTCATCATAGTGTGTAGTTACTTCTATTTCTTTCTCAATTACCTGTAAGTAATAGAGAGTATTGTATTTCTTCACTTTTTTCAAATTTGAGTTAAATCAAATATTATCAAATCGTCTGTTTTTTATATTATGTGTCTGTATTTGTATACACTCACATGTATGAATAAATATGTAAATCCCAAAAAATTGTCAGTCTTAGATTAATCAAATTGGGAGCAACAATTCAAATGTATTATTTGAACGGACTACTACAAAATTGTAGTCAGACACAGCATTAAAATCAATCAAGGACATTGTATTCATAGATTTTTTTCTTTTTCTTCTTTCTGGTAAGGTTCATTCTTCAGATAGCTTCAAATCGTTATAGGTACCCACAACACTTCAATGAAAATTAATCATTCCACAACAATTGATATTGTTCTCATTTTATAAGTCGTGTGATGTTCACACCAGTTTATTTTCATGTCCTATCCTCCTCTATTCTAGCCTAATTCCTCCTCATATCTCGTCATTTTTATATACGTTTTTATACATGTAGCTCTTTTTTCTTCATCATCCCCTCCTCCACTTTGTGCCATTATACCATTATACTCCAGCGAACATGTGATTTAGTTTCAGTACCTACACATCCACGGGCTTTGCAATTAGTTCCGTTGCAAAAAAGCTGTAATTAATCTGCGGATTTTTGTATTTTTTCATCCCATTTAAATTATTTTTTCAGGCGAATTTTGTCCTTTATTTTAATCGAGCTTTGTCTGCTTTGTGGAAACCTGTTTCAATACATATAATCAATAGCCATTGCTTTTATATATTTATCAGGAACTATTGTGGATCTGTGTGGGTAGGTCATAAATTGTTCCTAATTGTTAGAGGATAAGTCAAAAACAGGAGCCACTCCCCCAAATAAAACTAGATAAACCGCTACAGAGTCTAATTGAATAATTATAATTATAGTTCATTTATTTATTTTCTTAATAAAGAAACATTTATACAAAGACAAGCAGGCTGTCGCCCGCTTTGCGGGCCGAGGCATGGCCGTGAAAGCAAAAAATCCTTTTTCGCCAATGGCAGGTGTTGTAGTGGGAATTTCGAAAAATCCCGTCTTATTGCACATCTAGACTATAAGACAAAGCTACCTACCAAATTTCAGCTTCCTAGGACTTACGGTTTGGGCTGTAGAGCGATGATCAGTCAGTGGTCAGTGGTCAGTGAGTGACTTTGACATTTATATATTAAGATACTTCTCCTAAGCTTTGAAGGGCTTCTAATTATTTGTGTATTTGTAGTGGTTTATGCACTACAGTATTTCTTAATAATGTGTTTTGAAATACATACTGTACTTTCTGTGTTCTTGAGTGTTGTCATGGTGGTGGAAGGATTGATGGGGCAGAAATTTCTTTGGACGCCCAGGAGCATTTTTCTGGGCTCCACCCATGTCCTGTGTGTGGTGGTTATGAAAATAAATTTCCCCTGTGAAAACATTCTTAATTACCTAAACATTCTTAATTACATTACCTTGAATAAATTACAACAATATAATTTCCACTGGTATTTTGATTTTTTTTTTTTTTTTTTTATTGCAATATGTTTAAGCATATAGGATCGGCTTTTAGAGAAAACAGTTTCTAACGTTTATAAAACTAAGTAACTCTAAAAAGATGAAAATCTAACCTGTCTGAAGCCTACCTCATTGGAGAAGGCCACTGAGGGGAGAGGGAGATAGTGGTAGCCGATGGCGCGGTCCCAAATGATACCCTTGTCCCACACCTCAATCAAGAGTCCTTGGTTCACATCGTTGGTCTCACTGGAACAGAAATAAGTGAAGTTGGTGACATTCTGGTACAAGAAATTGATTACATTTGTTACAGCAATGTAGGGAAACATTTGTTACAAAAATAGATTAACAAAATTAGATAGGAGCTTGACATTATGAGAAATTTTACTAACGTAATTTGAGAGGAGATTTTAAACAATATAAGATTTTAAACAATAAAAATAAAATTGTCAGACAAATGTCTCTCTCTCTATTTTATCATCTGTTTATACTATCTTTTTTTTTTTCTTCTTTTTGTCTTGCCCTTTTTCTGTCTAATTATCTCAGACCACTATATCCTTACCTTTTTCCTCTCTCTTTTTCTTCTTTCCTTATCTCTCTCTCTCTCTTTCTCATCCTCCCAATTATTCACTGCTTCTCTATTCATTCACCTACTCTAATATTCTTCATATACCCTTTTCCTTCCATTCTCTCTCTCTCCCTCTCTCTCTCTCTCTCCCTCAGTCCCCCCTCCCACCCTATGCTAGCTCTAATAATGTAATAGCCACAGGCAGTGTGTGCTGTATTGATTACAATTGCTTTCAATTAGCGGTACCTATACTGTGGGGTAGGGGGAGCAAAGGGTTTATTATTATAATTACAAAACCTGGTTTGCAGGGTTTCAGATGAAACATCATACTATTAACACTGCGACCTAGTTTATTTCATGAGAAATGTCAGTCTCTGGACGAGGTTTTCTTGGTTGTGGAGATGTGGAGCAAAGGGTTAGAGCGAGAGCGTTTCAGACAAAGTTACAGATCGCCTAGAATGGTAGTAAAAAACTGGACACACAACTGTTCCTCCCTATCATAATTGCTTGAAGTAATGATATTTATCGGTTCCAAGTGCGATTAGCTATTGGGGAAGGTTGATATTTAGTGGGTAGAAATCTTACACCCTAGGTTAGAAAAGAACTGGGTGTTTGGAAGATTTTTTCCTGCCTTCCAAATAAAAAATAGTAATAATAAATAGGAAACCAATAATTTGAAAGGATAAAATCTTGTAGATATTTTTTATCATTTCCTTTTTCACGTATGCTTCTTTCTCTTTCAGTTTCTCATTAAATGAAATGCATTCTATTCTGTTACGTCTCGAATTTTAAATCTATTTCCTAATAATGTTCAGACTGTGTGCCTCTGTCATCTCTCTAAAAAGTGTTGTAGCTTTCACTAACTTCCCTCTTTCTCTTTTATTCTGTGTCCCGTCTTTTTCTTTCTTTCTCTCTCTCTCTCTCTCTCTCACTTATTATTTTTTCTCTTTTTATCTTTCTCCTTCTACTTTTAATAACCTTCCCTCCCCCTCCATGTCTCTCTCTCTCTCTCTCTCTCTCTCTCTCTCTCTCTCTCTCTCTATCCATCCATTCCTATCTATATCTCTCCTTCTCTCTCTCTATCTATCCATCCATTCCTATCTATATCTCTCCTTCTCTCTCTCTATCTATCCATCCATTCCTATCTATATCTCTCATTTTCTCTCTCTCTCTTTAATTCTCTCTCTCTCTAGTTCTCTCTCTTTCACTCTCTCTTAAATTCTATCTCTTTCTCTCTCCCTCTCTCTCTCTCTCTCTATCTGCCCCGCCCAGTTATATTAGCCCCGGGCACTATAACTGGTATTGATGGCTATGCTCGTTATCCTCCCACTCCTCGTGGTTGTGGAAGTGATATGTGGAAGTGGGATGTGGTAGTGGGATGTGGTTCTCAAAACGAAAACAATAACAGTTCCCTGAATATGATGTTTACCTGGAGGGGACTGAAATAATAATTCAAAAATACCCGTTGGTCCGTGAAATCGAAAGGTGAAAAAAAAAGTGAGTTGAACAGAATTGGAACTCCTGTTAGTATTTTTTATATCAGACATTTGTTTAGTGAAAGTTAATTTGTTTTATCCAGCCTCTTATTACACACAAAATTACCTACCGTCCGGGTCATATCCGTGATATGACCATGTCCTTGAAAGCGATCTTGAAACTGACATTGAAAAAAAATTCATATAAAATCAATTTTCTTTTCAATTAGGTACGCAAATGTATACCAAAAATAATTTTTAGGTCAAAGGAAGGTAAATATTTAGCTAAAAGGTAAAATTTTCATAATATTGAAAACTTTAGTGAAGTATATGTAAAACGTAGCAACAGGTGGTGAACGGGAAAATAACAAACCGCGAGTTATTATTTTAATAATATCAAGAATATGGACCCCGAAGTTATTCATATTTTGTGCAGACTTTTGACATAAAGTGCAACTCTCTCCCCCACACCCCTCTCTCTATCCCTCATTCTCTCTCTCTCTCTCTAATATCTCTCTCCCTTTCTCTCTCTCGCTCTCTATCTCTCTCTCTCGCCTACACCTTTTAGTTTATTTATGATGTGCGTCTCCTTTTTTTAACCCAGAATAATAATAGCGATGTCATTCCCAGAAACCTCATTTGACCTTTTCTTCCATCAAACAGACGTACTGCACCACTACTGTCAGTAGTTACTTTATAGCAGTGGCGTAGGAAAAAGGAGGATTTTGGGGACAAAACCTATTTCAGACAAATTTTCAAGAATATCCCCCAACGATGGAATATCCGTAGTCTCTTCCGTCCTCAACCCCCCCCCCCCCCCCCCTATAAAAATACTATAATTTTTTATAGTATTTTTCTGAGTAATAGCAGGTAGCACCTAACCTTATATTTAATGATATTCCAATTGACTTTTTATAATTTTTTTTTTAATTTAATTTTTTGAGAAAAAGAAAGAGAGACATAGAGAAAGAGATAAATAAATAGAGAGATAGAGACAGAGAGAGAGAGACAAATAGATAGTAAAGTAGTGCTTTATTTAGACTGCCGGCTCGAGACAGGAAGTCCCATTACGCTAACAGTTTTATAAATAGACAGCGAGAGAGAGAGAGAGAAAAAGAGAGGAGGAAAGGAAGAGAAGGAAAAGAAATAAATTACTAAACTCATTCCTGTTACATAAAAAGTCTTTATTATTTTCGTTACCTATTCAGGTAAAAAAGTTAGTTAGTTAAAACTTATCACATCTATTTGTGTTAAACACTTTCGCAATATCAGAACTACTCAAACTAGCTTTACTAAACATACGCTGAAATCGGGACTTGAACTGCCTTAGAGAGGCGAGTGAATATAATATTATCAGGCAGGATTAAAAGTTCTCTCTCTAACTAAAGCTAATCTGCTGCCTTTCTCTGAAAATGAAATGTGTAAGAAGTAGAAAAATTCTACAATGTAAAAGACAATCTCACTTTATCTAGCTTTCTTACGTATTTATGTATCTCTTTCTCTTTCTTTAATTCTCTTTCGCTCTTATTCTCTAGTTCGGTATCTTTTAGGCTCTCAATCTTCCAATGCCTTGATATACTCGTATGTTACTACATAGATGGCAGAACATCTACATCTATGTACTACATAGATGAAAGTAACATCTACATCTATGTGCAACATAGATCATTCTTCCTTATTCTTCTCTTTCTCTCTATCTCTCTCCCTCTCTTCCTTTCTCTATCTCTCACCTTCCTTCCTTAATATTAACTCTCTCAATTTCTCTCTTTCTCTCTCTTCATTCCTTATTATTTCTCTCTTTCCTTTCTCTCTCTTCATTCCTTATTCTCTCTCTCATCTCTCTTCCTTCTTCTTCCTTTCACTCTCTCTCTTCCTTCTTGCTCTCTCTCTTTCAATCTCTCTCTCCTCCCGAAAAAATATGTATAAGGTTGGAAAAAATATGTATAAAGTTGTTCAGGACCAATTTTATTATTGAAAGAACACAAGAAGATAGGATATGTTGAGCGTATTTAATAATTTTATTTATGGATTTACTTTCTTTCTTTTACTTCTTTTTCTCTTCATCTAATTGAAATTCACTAGTGTTCAGGAAATATCTTTTATTTAAATTATAATTTGTTGTATGATGAGGAACAATATTTCAATGATCATAGTCAAAATTATAGATTATCGAAAGAGAAATAAAATGAGCAATCACCATATTAGAAGTTATTATACATATATTAGCTTAGGTGATTTATGTATTCTTATTATTAAAATATATTCTGAACTTTTTCGAATCAAAAAATCTCTTTCTCTTTTTCTCTCTCTCCCTCTCTTTTCACTTGAATATCTCAGCTCTAGTTCGGATATCTAAACCCATGTTGTTCTTTTTAATGATTTCGACTGTTCTTTCTCAATATCTTTCAAACCATACTGCGTTCTTACTTTTTTGTGACTTCTTTTCTATCCCTCTCACTTTCTATGTTTGCATCTCTCTCTCTCCTTTTTTTTTTTTTTTTAAGTGGGGTTTAACGTCGCTTTCAACTGCCATGGTCTATCACGACGGGTTTTACCCTCCATTCTCAGGAAACTCACAAACCTGCTACTCACATTGACTCACCCAGCCTGAGTGTTTTTTATTTTTCTTCTTCATCTTTTTCTTGTTCCTCTTTTTTTCCAACTTTTTTGCAAACTCTTTCTCGACATTCCTTCTCATATTAATATCGAATATAAACTTTATTATTTTATGCAAATGAAACTGTGAGAAAGTTCTTATTACGGTGAAACTTATTTTCCTACTAAAGGAGATAAATCACGTAGGAGTAACGTCGTGGGAAGAAGATAGAGGGAGAGAGAAATATTGAGATAAGAGGTGGAAAGTGAAAGAGAGAAGAGAGAGATAAATATAGATAGAGAGAGAGAGATAGAGGGAAAAAGAGAGAGAGGAGAGAAAGAGAGAGAGAGTAAGAGAGAGAGAGAGAAAGAAAGAGAGAGAGTGAGAGCGATAGAGAGAGTGAGAGCGATAGAGAGAGAGTGAGCGATAGAGAGAGTGAGAGAGAGAGAGAGAAAGAGTGAGAGACATAAATATGGATAGAGAGAGAGTGAGAGAAAGAGTGAGAGAGAAATAGAGTGAGAGAAAGAGAGAGGAGAGAGAAAGAGAGAGGAGAAGGATAGGAATAGATATGTGGTGAGAGAAGAAGATAAAGGCAAATTTGCATAGTGGGAACATAAGAGAGGATGGTCATCCTGGTGAATGAGTGGTCATAAATAAAATTTCTTTTCATATTGGAGATAAAAATGCGAGCTGTAGGAAAATATAGCCGTATTTTTCTTTTTAACCAAAGTGGATGCAACTGGAATAAAATGAACAAACTGGAAGCAGGTTTTTTTCTTTTGGTAGAGGTAAAATCTTGTTTCGTTTGGTTGACCAAAATTTATTTAGAAAAACCTCGACTCCAGTTCTTTTATAGGTAATGTCCATTGTTTATCTTAAAAAGTACCGAAACGCAATTTTTCTTTCACGAAAGTGAGGGAGCTAAACTGGAAATATTTGGCAATACGAAAGCTGAATTTTTTTTTTATCCAAAAGAAAAATACCCCCTTTGTCTTTTATCTGAAAAAGTTGGACGTTAGACACACATGTCCTAACTAACTAACTTACCTTAATTCAGTCGCTGGAGTTAAGCAACGTCCTGCGTCGCTAGGACTTGGATGAGTGACGATTCAAATTCGAACACTCATGATGCCTGCCTGTTCCCGATCCCACTCAGGCTTAGTGAGTTCAATTAATAGGGCTCATATTGTACCAGATTAAAAAATATTTAGTACTTTAACTATCGTGATCAAATAAAAGTTCGTTTTTAAAAAATGGGATAGTATCTATTCTGAAAAGTCAATTCGTCATTTATGGGACGTTCTCAAAGTTTTTCATTAAAAAGTAAAAAAATGGTGTCAGAAATCACGAGAAAATGTTTTCTTCATCGGGCTGGAAATTTATAATCTTACTTGCCACACTGTTGATTATTTTTAACAGTACAAGTTAAAAGTTTCTCGTAGGATCACTGAAGTTAAGCAACGTCAGCGAGGTGAAGGCTTCGTGATGCTTGCATTCCGGCCCAATCCAGGCTTTTACTTTCCTTATTTTTACTTATTATGTAGTAATATAGATTTGACGTGAAAATTAAGGATGTTAGATATCCGCCACTGCATGAGGTATAATCAAAAATTTCAAATAAATTAAACCAATCAGAAGCTGGATTTGTTGAGAGGGGACCATCAGCTGTTCTAGTTGGACGCATAAATTTGTTCAACTCGAGATAGGTAGGGTTCCTCTATGTTATATGACTAGTGGGGTTAGGTTAATTGACCAAAAAGTATACTTACAAGAGGAAATCTGCTCCCAAACAGGGACTGGGGCCCTCAAAAGTAACAGTGGTGGACTTGACATCTGCAGCTTCCGTCACATAGGAGTTGAACTGGAGCCTGGAAGTAAGAAGGACCATAATAATAATATAATGCCTTATTATGATATAATATAATAATATCCATCTTTAGTGGAAAGTAACCACAGGCGAGGTTAATGCTCAAAGCATTTCTGTCACCTAACCTTCATACTGCATAATCAGACTAATGAGTCCCATTATTGCAGCAGTAGGGCTAAGACTTTTTATTATATTATGGTCAAATCTAAAGAAGATAAAACTGTCATATCTCAGCAAAGTTTCGAACCCACGAAACCTTGGGACAGACAAAATAATGACCAAGTAATATTATGTATTCAATGTTGAATCATCATAGGTTCGCGTTATCGTGAACGATGGTAGCCAGACAGTGGATTAATGACTCAGCACTTCTACCACTATCTTTAGAAGGAGGCTAATAATTGACAAGTGCCCCCAGAGCCAAGCCAATGCTGGTCTACTCCCTGTTTATAGTCTCCCAGCCAGACTGCTGGTCTACTCCCTGTTCAAAGTCCCCGATGTTGAATAAGTTATCATAATACGTAATGTCTTGAACACAATTTTTAATTTACAAAGACTGAATAACTCACATCACACTCGCCTCAAACTTTTACCTTGCTTGGGACTCAAACCACTGACCTCCAGGTTACGAGTTCGCTGCCTTATCGATTGGGCTCTACTGGGTTCGGAGTAGATATATTCAATATTATGCATAAGTAATGTGCATATAGATATAGAATATTACCTAATCACTCCAGACAGCTTTTACGACCTTATGAGCTCTCATGAGCAGGTAACAAATCAACATAGGTACCTAGATAGTACTCACATCAGAAAATTACAATTAGAAATATCTATTTATTTCATTTATTTATTTACACTTTGTTAATTGGACTTATTATATACAACACAGTCGCACAGATAATTATACAAATTACGCGTAATAATAATAATAATAATAATAATATCACCTTTATACTGCCCGATTAAGACTAATATTTATACTGCCCGATTAAGACTAATAAAGTCCCATTACTCCAGCAGTAAGCCCAAGACGTATTATTATGTGGTAAAAATCCGAAATGAAAAGATAACTTGTCATGTCCCGGCTGGGTTTTGAACCCGCGACCTCTGGAATCTCTGGATTCACACAGTGCCGCCTTTACCACTGAGCTACCGGGACAGACTTATGTACAATATAAGAAAAAATAAATTAATATATACATGATAGATATTTTGTCCTAACTGAAGGGAGAGGTTATTGCCAACCCACCCAATCTATCAGTCATATACCGAACATCATTCATTTCCTATCATTCAAAGTCGAATTTAAGTAAAAACTTTTCTACAGCGTCTGGGATCGAACCAGTTCTCCGTGCGAGCAAACCGAGGTACCATTTTCTTTGGGTGCGGTGCCTACTTGATGTGGGGAAACACGTACCTGGCTAATGTTCTCCTGGGAAAACTTTCTGAACTTACTCTCTCCCAAGACGAAGAAATATCCCTCCCACTCGAGTAAATTTTCCCTCCCACTCGAGGAAATTTTCCCTCCCCCGCTGAGAAATTCCCCTCATTTTTCCCTATGAACCTGTCTGGGACATATCAAGGTAGTTTTCCGCATGATTGAACTCGGATAAAGGTTAAACAAACACAGCTTAATAAACAGGATTAAATTAATTCCCTCGTATAAAAAATATACCTCACTCGTGTTTTGGCACTCTCTCTGTCTGTTTGTCTCTCTATCTCTCTCTCTCCCCTTATACATGTACTTCTTTCTCTCTCTCTCTCCCTCTCTCCTTATACATGTATTTCTCTCTTTCTCTCTCTCTCTCTCTCTCCCTCCTTATACATGTATTTCTTTCTCTCTCTCTCTCTCTCTCTCTCTCCTAACTCTCCTTATACACGTATTTTTCTTCTCTCTCTACACATGTATTTCTTTCTCTCTCTCTCTCTTTATACATGCATGTATTTCTTTCTCTCACTCTCTCTCTATACATTTATGTCTTTCTCGTTCTCTCTCTCTCTCTCTATACATGTACTTCTTTCTCTAACTCTCTCTTTCACTCTATTAAAAGTATACTACTTACTTTGAGGTCCTTCAAAATGAGCTTTTTTAACTGAAACAAAACAAAAGAGAATACAAATTAGTGTAAGGGAATAACAACAGTCTTTCGTGGAAGGTTAAAAAATTTCTACCACTTAACCCTCAGAGTCTTATTATTATGTGGTCACAACCTCAAATAAATGAGGAATAATTAATGATTCGAACGAATGAATCCCTACACTACCTGGATTACCAGACTAGTGCGTTAACCATTTGACTGGAAACCACTTGACCAGTGCACTTCAAAATAAATCGAAATTTCATAAATAAAATATTAAAGTACTCTCATTTCACCTATTTATTTATAATATTTATTATGCAATTCACCAGTATTCATTTGATGCACTAACCGATACTAATGAGGGCAATTATGCAGGAAATGCCAGGGGTCTACGAGTTCAGGTACAACCAAATTCAGTGGCTGTATGGGCTTATTTTTGGATCACTGCCAATCTTCTAAAAAAAAAAAAAAAATCAGAGGTATTTCCTCGTAAATTTCAGAAGTCACTGTCGAAATTTTTAGTGATTCCAACTCTTTCCTTTCTATGAGGTAAGGAAAGTAACACTGCCAATTATGGAAACAATACTTCCTCGTGATTGTTTCTCATTGTATACCCGTACACGTGCCAATTTTGAGTTTTATACTAAATCACTTGTATATCTCTGAAACCGCTTAAAAGATTTTCTTCAAATTTGTTTTGAATGGTAGAATATTATTTTCCTAAATTCTTCAAAAAATTCTGTTTCGGTAAGTGGTGAACCTTATTTTTTGACTTTTTTGTCCAAAATTTCGGATTTTCCTAAATATCAAAGTTAAATTAAAATATAAATACAAAAAGCAGAACCGCTAGTACGAATTTGATGAATTTATAGGACCATCTACAGAACGTCTCCTATATGTGTGCAAAATTTCATCATAATCCGTTGAGTGGTTTCCGAGACCGACAGACGGACACAAAACCAAAGTTGCTCAGGAGGTTATGAAACGTCCAGAAATACGAAAAAATCCGAGCAAAAAAATATTTTTTTTTACAAAAACGTACACAATACTTCCGATTTCTAATATTAGAAATTTCTCGGAAGTAATATATACTCTTCGGGGGATATTACCTCTGCATTTAATGTCAATCAGCAAAATATAATAATAATAAAAATATAATTGGGACGTTTCCGACTCCTATAATCAACGACTTAAAACGTCTCTTCTATAAAGCTATGGAGCCCATAGCTTTATAGAACGAGGCAGCAAAATATAAACATTTTTAAAAACATGTGTCTAAACTGTCTGAAAAAGAAACAGCTCCGTCCTTGAAGGGTCGATCTTTAGAATATGAAACAAGGGTTTCTTGGCGTCTTTTTTATCGGTCTGATGCCCCTCCCATATCCCTCTCTATCTCTCTATCTGTCTCTCTCTCTCCCCTCTCTCCCTCCCTCCCTCTCCCTCTCTCATATACACACTATCTTAATAATTATTTCTCTTTTTTTTCTCGCTCTCTCAGCATGCTAGGAAAGACGTCATAATGCCCTTAGCTTTCCAAGAAAAAAAAGCTAGCTCTTTTCCGCTGCATTAGTTACTGAAATAAAATTTTATTACAACTTTAAGACAATAATTAAGTACCTGTCCAACGGGGAATATGCTTTTAATGGATAAAAAAAAGGAATGGAGGAGAAGCGAATAAAGAAAGAGGGGGGAGGGAGGGGATTAAAAAAAAAGAAGAAGAAGGAGAGGGGATAAGGAAAACGAAAGAAAAAAACATACTGACTGATTAGAAAGATGACATGTGAAGAAATGTTGAACCAGCACCTAATTGGGAAGTATTGTGTCACTTCTCGCCCATCGGAGGGGAGGCATACTACGGGATGGGTAGGCTTAAACACAGACCACAAGCGTCTACAGTAGCTCCTGTTTCATGGCTACGAAATAAAAACGGCTGTGAAACACACATCTTAAAAAAAAGAGGAATGAGATGAAAAGGAACAAAGAGTTTTATTTATGTATTAACTAGCCGTTTGCCCGTGCTTTGCAACGGGACTAAATTTCAAATTTACTAAGGCATGGCCGTAACTTGGAATGGATTCCAGGGCATAGTGGTCTCCAAGGCAACGAGGCTGCAGATCTCCTAGCAAGAGAGGCTGCAGAAAAAAGCTTCACTGGCCCTGAACCGGTGCTGGCCATACCCAAATGCCTGGTCCGTTTTAGTGCCAGGAAATGGGTCATGGAGGAAGCAAATAAAGCTTGGAGAAACTCCAGTGGCATGCGACACTCTAAGCTGACGCTAACAGGATACTCCAAGAAACTCACTCAGGAATCTCTGTCACTCAACAGAAATAAACTAAGATTAATAGTGAGCCTACTCACTGGCCACGGACCACTTAGGAAACACTTACACAGATTAGGACTCTCTAGAGGAGAACCAATCGATTGTAGGCTATGTGGTCTGGAAGAAGAAACAGCAACACACATTCTCTTCGAATGTGAGGCGCTGGATAACAGGAGATTTAGGATTTTCGAATCCAATAATCTCGAAGATCTCCATAACCAAGAACACCTCGTCCAGAGACTGACACTTCTCATGAAGGGAACAGGTTTCTGGACTTAGGGCGTTAAGCAATGGACAACCACTCTCAACTAAGCCCAGTTGGGCCGTCATAGGCACAGAACTGGGAAATAGGATGAGAGATTTTCTCCCTGGTCACAATAGATCTTACTAGGTCGCAGTGTTAATTGTATGGTGTTTCAGACGAAACCCTGCAACCAGGTTTTATAATAATAATAATAAAAATAATAAAGGCATGGCCGTACTGCTGGACAGCAATGCCTTTTTGAACTTTTATAATTTTTCTGGAAAAAGCGATAATGGTTTTGGGGGGGTCAATTCTGAGACATTTTTCGCTATCTCTTACCGTTTTGGCTAAACAACTCCGGACAAACAAATAAACAAACAAACATAAGTAGGTAGGTAGATAGGTAGTCGTTTTTTCTGTTTTATATATAGAGATAATTATAAATAATAATCATAATTTTTTCCCTACCCAGGCTGGGTGAGTTTAATGTGGGTAGCTGGTACAATTTCCAGCGAATAAAGGGTAAAACCCCGTCCTAATCCAGGATGTTAAATCAAATAGAATCGTTGGCGTTAGTAAGGGCATTGAGTCGTAAAAATATGTGCCAAAACCAACCAACCTCGTCGACAACGTCGACCCTGCTTAAGCGGAATAAGACAGAGTAAAAGAAGAAGATAAATAATAATAATAATATTACCTTATTTATAATGCCCGAATAGGACTATTAACTCCCATTATTCCAGCATTAAGCCCAAGATGTATTCCTATATGGTAAAAATCCCAAATGGGAGGATGACTTGTCATTTCCTGGCTGGGTTTCGAACTCGCGACCTCTGTGACTTCTGGATGTGCTGAGTGCCGTCTTCACCACTGAGCTACAGTGACTAAAGAGCTGATATTATAGTAGAAAATATAAATAATTGGATTTGAATAAAATCGACAAAAGAAAAGATAGAGAAGAATGTAGAATCTATTCAGAATTGAGTACAAGGGATTTAGAAGTGCAGAAGGGAAACGAAATATTCAAGATGGTAAAAAACAAGGATATGAAGATGATGGCAATGAGAAAGAGATTTGTGAAGAAGGTATATTGTATTTATACTGAAACACAGATCGCGAGGCAAGTTCATCCACATATACTGAAACATACTAGAAGTTTCAGTTGGTAAACTGTAGAAGTAAGAGGAGATATCATTCAAATGTAGTAAGTGAATCAGAAATGAAGAAGGAGGAGAGTAGAGAAAAGTAGGATGAGTTGAAGGATTAGGGAGAGGAAGAGAAAGAGCAAAATGAGAAAGAGGAGAACGAGAAAGAAGATTAGAAAAAGGAGGAGTAAATGAAGAGAAAAGACCTGGAAGAGTTGTATGATTAGGAAGAGTAGAAGGAGTACTATGAAGAGGAGAACATGAAGAAAAAGAAAGAAAAAAAAGGAGGATAAGAAGAAAAATGAGAAAGAGGAGAACGAAAAAGAAGATTAGAAGAAGGAGGAGTAAATGAAAAGAAAAAAGCTGGAAGAGTTGTAGGATTACGAAGAGTAGAAGGAGCAAAAGCAATATGGAGAGGAAAAGAAAAAGAATGAAAAAAAAAGAGGAGGAGTAGCAGGAAGACGATAAACTGGAAGTATGTTTAAGAAAAGGTGTGTATGAAAAATTGACCATAGATGTTGACATGCACCACTATAATCTAATAAAAGATAGGTAGATAGATAAAAGAAAAGAGAACAGAAGACGAAACGTTACTGCTAATGCAATTTGAATCTGATGCGTGTTGGGAAAAGAAAGAAGAGACATTAGAAAGTTCTATAGTTATAGGATCTTTTATTTTATGGCAAAATTCTCACTTAAATGAGTTCTTCACACCCAATCATGAATATTAATGGTGAGGAATCCATAAGAATGGTTTTATTATCATTTCTTGTATAATTGAAATAGCTAATTATATAATAGTAGTTGAAAATGTTCTGAAACAAGAGCTGTGAAAACAATTTGATTGGCTTCAATTCTGATATCTATGGGTATGTTATTCTATTTATATGCGCATTACCTACTCTTGATTACATGATAGGATTTAGTTTTGGCCAAATATAGTCGATGGAAAACGAAGAAAGCAAATTTAAGGATGAGATGAGAAAAAGAAAATTATTGTTCTTATACGTTTGAAAGAAGAAAGAAAGGACTTATCTGGAAAATGAAGAGAAACAACAGAATATTACATATTATTCCAATATCAAATCTTGGAAATTCGTGGAAGTATAATATCTTTTGCTGATGGTAACGTGGATCGGATTTTGAAAACATCAGTAGGTACCTAACATGAAAGATATTCACAAAATCAAAATGAGAGTCGAGATTAGAAAATAAAATTCCAGGAATAACAGAAGAACGTGGAAAGGGAAAAGAAGAAGTATTGCATGGATCGGAAACAGTAGGTACAGAGGAAGTATGCAGCGAGGTAGAAAAAGAAAAAGGTAGTATATGAATTTTTAAAAGAAAAATAACTTAGTTATAAGAGTAATAAAAAGGACTGTAGAAATTTTACTACTAATTCAATATCCATAGATCAAAAAAAAGAAAAACCAGATGATAAACAAAATAGAAAGAATTAGATTATGAGATATTGAGTTGAAGGGAAAAGAAAAATAAAATAATATTAAGAGAGTAATATGGAAGAAGAATAGTAAAGTTGACCTTATAATAATAAATTTCTACTAACGCAATGTTGATCAGTTTTTCCACTTTTCATTGCCTGTAGAGATATATGTAGAATGGTTCATTGTCTATAAAGGTTTTTTTGGAACAAGATAAAGAACAATTGATTGAAACAGAAGGTAGAAGAAAAAGTAAGTAGAGAAAATACTCGTCATATACTGAAACACAATCGAATAAATATTACAAAGAAGTTTCGGAAAAGATTCAGAGAAAAACAAGAAAGAGGATGTGAAATAAGAAGGAGACAAAGAAAAAAATAAATCTATTGAAAAGGAAGAAAATCAAATTAGGAATTAAAAGAAAAACGAAGAAAGAAATTTACTGCTAGTGAAAATAGTTATGTGTTGTATACAGGGTGGACCAAAAAAACGTTTACACCCGTTAATGGTAGATTACTGACGACATTTCCAGGCCGGATCTGCAATCCGTTTTTTCGGATTCACCTTCGTAACGGCACAAAGTGATTTTTTGCAACTTTCCGAAAAAGTCCGACTTTGGCTTATTCTTCAGGTCAGAACTTTTTTCCTATTTAAGATGGGTTGATTCTGAACATTTCTGCAGAAAGCCAACAAATTTTCGATGTTTCTAGCTACACTACTTTGTTTTTTACGATTTGGTTTGGCATCTTTTTTGACACCTGAATAGAAAAAAAATTCTCATGTAAGTTTTTTACACTTTGAAACACTCAAGATTTTCTCGAGCAAATTTTGGCACAGACATGGGCAAGTTTGATAAAAGTTGGTGGCCACCCCAAGGATGCTAAAAAATAATTTTACGATTTTTTATCACGTGATCTTCTGGGAAGACGAACCAGGTAAGTCTCAAAAAATGATGTTCAAAATCTTAAAAGTGTTGACCGTGTAAGGTCGTCTTGTACTGAAAGAGTAATTAGCTATTTATGTCTGATAATTATTTTCCTTGGAATTAATTAAAGGCCAGTCAAATGAATGATTGTTTGTTTCTCGATGATAGTTTTCAAGCATATTTTTCTGCATTCTATGAAATATTATTTTTAAACTTCTTGAGTTTTTTTAGTACAAGTTACATAATAATTATTATTCGGATGCTGAAATGGCAGATTTGCATTTAGCAGAATATGGAGCTGCCAACAGGAACATTTGGGATCACGTGAAAAACATAGTTTACGAAATACCAGTGGAGACGCAAGAGTAGCAGAATCTGGTAGCAAGAATGCTGTTGGCATTTGATGACCTGACAGAAGAACCTGAAATCTTCCGCAACATTAGACGGAACATGATTTGCTGTCTCTGGCGTTCGGACCCGGGTGGGATCTTTCGCATGGCAAGTGACTAGCTTACCACTGAGCTAATCGTGCGCTTCTAATCGTTTCTCATTGAACATACTCAGACAAAATGTTTATTTTTAATACCTTTTTGATTATACCCAAATAGTATAAAACATAATAAAATTTTATTCATTTTACAAAATATTATCTTGTTTTTTTTTTTCAGGATTTCTATTAGAAGTTGGCAGTCGGTAAATATTTGTTATTTAATTAGTATTGTTTATGATAGAAGAACCTACTTACATATTTACCTGGCATTATTTTATGAACTCTACTTTCGTTAGGAAAATTCACCAGTTTATTTTCTCTCTTAGGGAAGCATAAGAAAAACCATCCATTATCAAGGCAGTCTCTCAGGGTCTTACATGAATAATAATTATGTGAATTATGATACCAATAGTATCTGATATAACTCAATTTACATATGGTATTACCTCCAAAAAAAACCATAAGTTGTTGGTGTTACAACAAGTCAGATACAGGTATGAATAAAATATTCCATCAGATTTTTTTTGATAATTAAAAAAATATTGATCGCCGAGAATTGAACATCGGTCATACGACTAATATTCATAGCACTAGCACATCTTGCTAACACCACTGACAATCTGAAAAGCACGAAAACTATTATTTGAATTTTCCTAAACTGGCTGATGAAGACATGTAAGACCGCGGTATTCAAAAACAGCAATGCAAACAAATTTTGTAAACAATACAAGACGCCCTTACACAGTCTACAGCTAGAAAACTCTTAGGAATTTTGAAGAGTTTTTGGCAAACATCTAATAATTTTTCCCAGAAGATCACGTGATAAAAAATCGTAAAATTATTTTTTAGCATCCTCGGGGCGGCCGCCAACTTTTATCAAACTTGCCCGTGTCTGTGCCAAAATTTGTTCGGACAAATGTCGAGTGTTTTATTTAGTAAAAAAGTTTTTTCGTGTGTTTTTTTTCTGTTCAGGTGTGAAAAAATATGACAAACCAAACCGTAAAAAACAAAATAGTGTAGCTTAAAACATCGAAATTTTGTTGGCTTTCTGCAGAACTGTTCAGAATCAACTCATCTTAAACAGAAACAAAGCACTGACCCGAAGAATAAGCCAAAGTCGGACTTTTTTGGAAAGTTACAAAAAATCACTTTGTGCAGTTACGAAGGCGAATCCGAAAAAACGGATTCCAGATCCGGCCTGGAAATGTCGTCAGTAATCTACCATTAACGGGTGTAAACGTTTTTTTGGTCCACCCTGTAGAAATATCGTTACGATACCTACTCCGTGCTCCGCTACGGTCAGTAATAATAAATGTCATCTTTCTTTCTCCTTGCTCGGTGTCAACCTAAACTTGACTTCTCTTTAAGTTTTCCTTGTTGAACGACAATTCAATCTAGCAGTAATTTATTTCAATACAAACAACTTTAATTAAGTAAATTTATACCTGGAACCGCCAGGTTTCACTACCGTTCAACAAGTAAAACGTAAAACCTATCGAGAATTAAAGTTTGTGGTGACACCTAGTAAGGAGAAAGAAAGAAATATTAGAGGAATCATAGCAGATGGGTGGAAAGAGAAAAGAAAGATAGAGGGAAAATGTGTTGTCAATATGAAGAATATATTTTTAGCTTTTTGTGCTAATTGTTTGGGGCGTTCTTATTTTTGTAACCACGAAATGTTGTTTTTGGGATTTATGACTGCCGAGCACATCGTTAGATATCGGAAGTATGCACTTTTTTTTCAACAAATACTTGAAATATATTTATTTACACATAATTTTCTTCTTCTCTTTTAATCACAAAGATTTAAGTAGGGTCCTGAGTGCGTTAGCATGTGTTGGACCCTACCGTACAAGGAAGGCATACTTGTAAATATGAGACGGAGACATTACCAACAATGTAACAACATGCATCAATATTAAGGTATTATAATATTTTCATAACTTCTTTTGAGTTGTTCTGACTTCTAGATCTTAGGGGGAGAAGGCCACCGGAGGGAGGATACCAAGTAAAAAGAAAAGATATTTGAGAAAGATAAAGAAGATAAATATTTTATTATTGAAATAAGAAGAAGAACATTGCGAATGCAATATGGATCGGAAATGGGCGGGGCGCCGGAAGGAATCTGTGGAAGCTGGCGACACAGGTTAGGTAAGTGAGATGATGAAGTCAGGCGAATTCGCAATATTGATGAGAACATGAGAGGAGAAAGAAAAATTGAGAGGTAGGAAGTCGGGGAACAAAAAGGTAATTTAAGAGAGAAAAAGAGAGAGAGACAGAGAGATAAAGAAAGAGTGAGAGAAAGAGAGAGAGAGAGATAAAGAAAGCGGATCAGAGAGATGAGAGAAATAAAAAGAGAGAGATATTGAGCAAAAAAAGTGAGGAGTTATAAGAGGGAAGATGGAAAAGATTCTTGTTTTGGAATTAGCACTAATACAAAATGAAGCTGTAAAAAGCTCATTTTCTAATCTCCTTCTGATATCCGGCTTTACTTGCAGAGTAATAGAAGAAATAATTGATGAGGAAAAAGATGAACCCTTGTTTCCTGTTCGGATTTCCACCTGGGATGGTGTGTGTGTGTGAGAGAGAGAGAGAGAGAGAGAGAGAGAAAGAGAGAGAGAGAGGGAGGAAGAGAGAGAGAGAGAGAGAGAGAGAGAGAGGGAGACAAAAAGAAAGAAAGAGAGAGAGTCTGAAAACTAAATTAAAATTACCATTAAAAAAAGATAATTTGATTATTGAGAAAGAAAAGAACCTTAGAACTTTAAACCTATCTTACCTTTTAACTCAATAACTCTATGATTATATCTACCCTATAATATTTTTTCCCTCTCTGTCTCTCTTTTTTTTTTTTTTTTTTTTAAATCCCTATATGTTGTTAAAGATTTATTTATTTTATTTTTTATTAAAGATTGAATCTCGGTTTAAACAATGCATGTATAGATGATATAGTGTGTGGTGCACATTAAGAGGATACTGTCAAAACAATAAGAATTTATTTGCACAAACTTTTGCTTGATAACTCTGGTGCCGGGATTCTTTGTTTATTTTTGCGACGAACATGAAAGCCGGCTTCAGGATATGAAAATTGAGAAAAAATGGCAAACGAGAATAAAAAATTTCCGGTTTCAGCCAGTCCCCTGTTCAATTGCTCGAGTTGAAATGGATAAGACATGGCTTAATGGGAATTTTGAACCGAGAATGTTTTTGCGAATATTAAAAAAAAAAAAAAAAAAAACACTCAGTGAAATTAAAGTTATGTACCAAGAAAATTTTTGTTCATTTTTTGATAAATTAAAAGTAAACGAAATGAAAATCCATTTTATTGCATGTTGGCGTAGTTACCTTGCTATGCCAGCATGTGTAGACAGTACCATTAAAAAAATTTTTACCACCATTATTAAAATTTTATTTGGCCAGTCATTAAATTTAAAATACGTCTATGGCTCTAAAAAAAACGCTTGCATACGAGTCTGCAACCATTGGGACATTTTCATCTTTACTATTCAATGTCTAAAACTTAACTGACCAAATTTCGTATTGTGCGCATGACACATACTTTTTCTCTTCTCTCTTTTTATAATTTAATATTTCGTTATTGTGCGCATGACACATACTTTTTCTCTTCTCTCTTTTTATAATTTAATATTTCGTTACATAATTTCGTCACTTAATTTCGTTACATAATTTCGTCACTTAATTTCGTTACATAATTTCGTCACTTAATTTCGTTACATAATTTCGTCACTTAATTTCGTTACATAATTTCGTCACTTAATTTCGTTACATAATTTCGTCACTTAGTTTCGTTACATAATTTTGGTTATGTGCCAGAGCAAAGACATGAAAATGTCAAAAAAATGTCAAAACGCTTGCATACGAGTCTGCAACCATTGGGACATTTTCATCTTTACTATTCAAGGTCTAAAACTTAACTGACCAAATTTCGTATTGTGCGCATGACACATACTTTTTCTCTTCTCTCTTTTTATAATTTAATGTTTCGTTACACAATTTCGTTACATAATTTCGTCACATAATTTCGTTACATAATTTCGTCACATAATTTCATGAAAATGTCAAAAAAATCTTAAAAAGTGAAAGAAAAATCCTTTTCCATCCGTTGGCTGAGTCGACCTAGTAGGCACTAACGTTCTATAGCTACGCCAATACAAGCATGTGCATATTGTGTCATATACAAGCCTTGGTACTCATTTGATGACCCTCCATACAGGAAAAAAGTATAATAAGTCTCTTATATTTTTTCCTGTATGGAGGGTCATCAAGTTGTTTTCGAAATTCCTAAAATAAAGTGGAAGACATGTTTGTTCAGGTGAGTTTTATGTTAATTCTTACTCTCACAGGAGAGGACCCGAGTCTATAAATTAAAGTCTATAAGTTAATAGTTGTTGATACCTAAAATAGGTACTTGTCGAAAAAACGATGTTTTTCATAATTTCGAACGTAAAAACGAACATATTATTATTATTAAACAGATTTAATCAAGTTTTATTTACAAAATTAAGTATGTACAATTTACAAGAAAAAAAAATTGAAATTATTAAACAAAACTTGATCAAGGGCGGTGCTAATGCCTACGGCATTCTCTTCCACACCACCATATAGGTCCACACCACCATAGGAACATATTAAAATATATTATTATTTATTATTTCGCAAACATTTTGCCTTTTACAAAAAATCACATTCTCTCAACCCATATTCTTCTTGAGCTTGTAGACTTGCCTTCAAACGCCTTTTATGGTTGTCAATTTCTTCTTTAAATTTTGACTTGAAATTTTGATGTTTAAAATTTTAAAATTCTAGCAGGACTTCGTGCAGCCATACCGGCGCTTGCCTGGCTAGTATTTTAATATACGAGGGACCTATATTAAAATATAGGTCCCTCGTAACTCGTAAATGTCCATTAGACACTTCCCATGCATGATCACAACTTTGTCCACCAGGTTGCCTATCATTAATTCATGAAGGCGCATTCATGTGAGAAACTTAGCCATGCTTTAAGAGGGGTGGATGCCTGGACGCTGTCTTTAAAAACCGCCATTAAATCCTCCTCCATCACTCACCTCTTCTAGCTCCTCCTCCCTTCCCCCTTCTTGCTCTTTCTTCTCCTCGAGCTTCTCATTGTAACTGCCTTAGCTCCTCCTCCTCCTTTCTAGCTCCCTTCTTTTTTTTCACCACCTCTTACTCCTTCTTCTACTTATCATTGTAACCTCCTCTCCCTCTTTCTCCTCCTGCACCCTCTCCTTATTATCGTATTCTTCTAAGCTCCTCCATTCCATCTCTCTTCTCTTTATCTATATTTTCCTCCCCCTCTTCCTCATTCTCCTCCTTCGACGTCAAGGTCAATTCACACTCACCAGTGACGTGATAGTTCCGTGACCGGTAGCTGATTCTACCGGCCGTGAACCAAAAGTGATTTCTTGTACTGGTCAGTGCTCCAACCGCGCAAAGGCAGTGCACTTGCGTGAAAACACTGGTAATTGCGGAGAAACACTGGTAAAATCAAAAAGTTCACCGGCCGTGAAAATTGAAAAATATCGTCCGTAAGTAATGTGCCGGATCACGGTACGAGCACTGTCACGACCACCTGCCGGGCGAGTGGGAATAGGGCCCTTCAAATTCCTAGAAGAATCTGATTTCCCTCGCCGCGCGCCGGAGGGATCACGTCACGGACACACCACTGTCACGTCACGGGTGAGTGTGAATCGACCTTAATCCTACGCTTTATCCTCTTACTTGTCTCCTTCCTCCGCCTCCTCTTTTTCTTTCTCTTCTAAATGTTTCTTCTAACCACCTACATAATCTCTCTCATTCCTAACGTCTTCTCCTTTCTCTCTCACACCATCTCCTTTCCCTCTCACACCATCATCTTCTTCTCATTCCCCTCATCCTACTAAATGTATTTCTCTTTCTCCTCTCACCCAACTCCTTACAGTGGCGGCTCGTCGGGTGAAGACACTGAAGACATTTTCACCTAATTTTGAACAGTGAAAACACTACTCATAATCCCTTGAACATGGCACAATTGATCCAACTCAAAGAAAAAAAAAAAAAAAAAAAAAAAAAGAGTAAGCTTTGTGTAAAATAGATCAATGCTGCTTAACATTTCATGTTACTTTCCAAGGAGAACACCAAATGTGAAGACAATTCGAAATTGTCTTCAGTTGTCCTTGAATCAACCAATCAGAGTTGAGTATTTCCAAGTAGGTATCATGAAATATTAGGCAAGAACTATATCTATGTAATATGCTACTGAGGACAGTCTTCAGTTGTATTCAGTTTACATTATCTACACGACCTCATACGAAATGTCACGAAGCCACATACCATGTGCGATGTCATGTGTTTTTGATATTAACATTGTTGCCAGTAGCATTATGCCAGACCTAGGAAACCAGTCAATGATTTAGCCTCACATATCTAGCACAATCTTGTAATATTAAAAAAAAAAATAATAATAATAATAACGTAGGCGTTAGGAAAGCAGGATTTTGTGTCAGGAATTTTGGATATTATTTCTCATTTTTTGGGTTCTAGTTTTGTACATAGTTCCTAAACGATAGCCGATACCAATAAATTTTAACTATTTATGTATCTTGTCAACTATAGTCTTATAAAGGACATCTCGATTGAAGTCAAATCTCGGAAATAATTATTTAATGTAGGTACCGAAATTGAGCCAAATAAGATAATCTGGTATCTAGTTGTTCCAAGAAGTTTTTAAATAGGGACAATGGTGGTACTGTTTAAGATCCTGACTATGGAACCACTTTTAAAAAAATCATGAAATTAGACGTGTTGAAATGAAATTCTCAAGAGAAAATTCTGTTCAGGTGGTGTAGTATTATTTTTTCAAATAAATAAATACGTCTTACATGATTTGAGGGATTTCTTTAAATTTAAAATATAGCTCTTGAAGTTTGTAGAAATTTAGCTATGAAATTAACTTGGCAACATTGTATCTCTTATCTTTAGAATGTAAACAAAACTTGTGGCGCACTTTTTAAATTTTATTAGATTATTTTCAAATCGTTTCAACGGTAATCAAGTGACTTTTAATTGGTGTAACTAATTAATAAAGTTATTTCCCAGTATTTGATACAGGATAGAAACATTTTCCCTACCTGATCTGACCTGTGCTTTTCATAATAAGTTGAATATGAAGTAGCTATGTACTTCTTTCAGTGTCAGAAATAACATTATAATTATGCAGGTAGCTAAGCACACAGCTTCCAGTGAAGTAGGTACTTAAAATTATAAGGCAATATCTGTGTTTTTCATAAATAGTCATTTAAACATCAATGGTAACACAAATTTAAGCTGATTTTATATTTGTAGTAAGTATGTTTTCTTAGATTTATTTTGTAATCTGGTGGTGGATTTTCTTGCAGTTTTGGATTGTAATTTTTAGTCTTCAACTAACTTTCTTTCCTTCCCAGTTCAGACCCCTCTTTAAAATGTTGTACCTACCTATCTACTGAGGTATAATCCTAATATTTTTATTTTAATTCTGTTTTACCAACTTTTAGTTAATATTTTTTATTAAGATGAATGAATACCTAAATATTTTTTATTAAGATGAATATTTCAAAAAAACAATGAGATTCCCACAAAATCATGGGGTTCAAACATTAAAATAAACCCCAATCAGATTAAGAAGTAATGAGTCTAAGAAAGATATTATGATTACTGGATGTCCAATTTCTCCAATTACTATGTATAACCACCACTAAAAAAGTAAAGCAAATGCCTGCCCCACAGTCATACAGTTCAAGCCTGAATGGCTTATGAAAAATGAATGGCTGTGTACCAGCTCAAGTGTTGACAAATTGTTCTGCTGGCCTTGTTTATTCATTAAGTACCAAGTGTTCTCCAAAAAAAGTACCTATAAAAACTTATATGATGCAAAACTGGTATAAGAGAAAATCATGCTCTGCAGGGAAACAGCCATAACTTACAATGGGCTGTGTTTATGAGACCATAAGAACTAAGATCTGATAAATTAATAATTTTATTTTTTCAATACTTCTGGGTATAATTTGTCTTCACCTAGTCTTGAAGTCAGGAGCCGCCACTGCTCCTTATCATCCTTCCCACTCTGCTCCCTCCCCTCCTCTCACCCCCTCCTCCCTCCCTCCTCCTCCCTCCCTCCTCTCACCTCATCTGTGACCCCCCCCGCCCCCTCCATCACGATACTGCTGACTTGGAAAAGTTAGAATAGCGTAACTAAAAACCCCTTTCGGAAAGCAGTCTATTGTAAAAACACATGCACACCGCCGCACAGGGGTAAAAATAGACGTGCATTATGCATTATGCAATAATGCACGGTCTATTTTTACATGAATGTGCATCCCATGATTTAACTTATATGTTTTATAGTTTTGAAACAATGTACTTTGTAGTTATGGGTAACTTAACATGTACCAACGTATTAGGTATTTTTGTATATTGGTTTTTCACACGATTATACTGGATACCTATACTAGTAAATCCCTCCGTTCCTTTCCAAAACTTCTGGGTAAATTCTACAATCATTTGAGTAATTGTATCTTGTATTGCTAGTTTCTATCCCGGACAGATGAATTTGTGGCCGAACTGTGAAGCAAGGTTTACAATAAGACAGACCTTCCATTCTTCTTATTTCTAAAATTATTCTCTTCTAAATTATTTCCCTATTTATCCGTGCCGTCTAATTAATGTCTAAGCTCCTTCTACATTCCTTGAATCTCTTTAATTGTCTGTATATGCATTCCTGAATTAGCTCGGACTTTCTGCACACCCAGTATAATGCATTCCTGAACAAGGAAATTCGTGTATGTCGAAATATAATACAGTGTTGTCATGTGACATGTTTGCTTGAAAATGCACTTCTATACTTACATTAAAATGTTTGGACATTATTTACATTGTACTTTGACATTTCTCCACTAAACGTTCACAGATAAAATAATCGTAGGGTGGCGTCATCGTGAACGATGGTAGCCAGACAGTGGAGGAATGACTTGGCATTTCTACCAATGTCTTTACAAGGAGGCTAATAATTGACAAGGGCCCCAAGCCTAAACGTTCACAGATAAAATAATATCATAGGCATTACTTTCAATTTTTTACACTTAGTTACTGCTATTCTGGATTTTTTTCTGCTCACTAGTATCAATTTTTTACTGCATCTCCTCCTCTTCCTTCTTCTCCTCTCCTTCTTTTAATTCTCTTCCTCCTCCCTATTCTCTTTTTCTCCTACTGCTCTTCCTTCTCCTCTTATTTCTTTTCCTTTTCCTTCTTCTCCTCTTCCTTCTTCTCGTCTCCTTCTTTTTATTCTCTTCCTCCTCCTCCTCCTTCTTCTTCTCCTCCTCCCTATTCTCTTTCTCCTACTGCTCTTCCTTCTCCTCTTATTTCTTTTCCTTTTCCTTCTTCTCCTCTTCCTTCTTCTCGTCTCCTTCTTTTAATTCTCTTCCTCCTCCTTCTTCTTCTCCTCCTCCCTATTCTCTTTTTCTCCTACTGCTCTTCCTTCTCCTCTTATTTCTT
Organism: Bactericera cockerelli; assembly: GCA_024516035.1. Taxonomy (NCBI): domain Eukaryota; kingdom Metazoa; phylum Arthropoda; class Insecta; order Hemiptera; family Triozidae; genus Bactericera; species Bactericera cockerelli. The sequence goes on from CM044962.1 coordinate 29,753,214, forward strand.
TTCCTTTTCCTTCTTCTCCTCTGCCTTCTTCATATCTTCCACTTTTTCTCCTCCGCATCCTTCTCCTCCTCCTTTTTCTCTTCATTCTCCTTCTTGTCAAACTTCTTTTCTTTCTTCTCCTTTTCTTTCTCCTTCCACTTCCCCTCTGTCAAAACCTCTCTTCTAATTCCTAAAATTATTCTCTCCTAAATTATTTCCCTATTTATTTTTGCCGTCTAAATGTCTAAGCTCCTTCTACATTCCTTGAATCTCTTTAATTATTCCTCTCCCGAGATTATTTGCTTTACATTATAGCTTCCGTTATTTAATTCATGATTTTAATTATTTACCATAGCAACAATTTCTCCTAAAAGTGACTTGTTGAGTTTTTGAATCTTGACTGTAAAAAAAAAAAAAAATACTTTTGATATCGTTTTTGTTTTGTTGGCAAAAAACTTAAGTTCCGGTGCAGTTGGGTGGGGAATTCAAACCCAAGAGCCTAAAAAATCTGATTACGACGAAATTAATAGTTCCTAATATAATACGCCAGCAGTTGTTTTTTTTAATATGGGATTAACGTCGCTTTCAACTGCATGGTCATGTCACGCCAGGGGTGTTACCAGGCGCGGCCGGTGCTAAGGAGCTGCGGGAAAAATCTTTTTTTTTCCCCCTTTTCATCTGCAGCTCTCCCCCAGATGAAAAGAAAAAAAAAGAGGATGTTTCTCAAGTCCTATACATTGCTCGTCACAATGAAAATATTCACACATTTCTAGAATAATTAATTTATAATTATAGACATGGTAAACGACACAAGGACCATACTTCATATGTGTGGCCTTTAGTGTGGGATGTCGACAGCCAAAAGAAACTAGCATAAATTCAGTTAAAAATATTATAAAATATGTAAATTGTCATTGTTATATATGTATTGTATTTAAACCATTTACTTGTCATGTGTTAAATAAAAATAAATAAAAAAAACACACTCTGACTCGTTAGGTACTAAGAGAGCGACACTAAAAATCCCATTTTAGTCCGGTTTTAGTGGCAGCACCCCAAAACATTTTCCCACCGGCCGCGCCTGGGAGTCCCCCTTCATTTGCAGGAATCTTACAAACCTGCTACCCACATTAAACTCACCCAGCCTGGGTTTTGGCCGGAATGCCAGCCAGCATCAGGAAGTCTTCACCTCGCTGGACCTTGCTTAACTTTGGTAATCCTACGAGAACCGGTCCATTCAACGCGCCATCGACGCTGGCTTATCACTAAAATGATTTTTATATCATAAATACGTAGGTTATAAGGTACATATATATGTAATCGAATTGTATGTACAGGATCCTATTTGATTGTGTGACGAGTAGAAAGATCACAATACGGAAATGTTTGCCTTGATGCAGAGTGCATCATGAATTCAGAGCTCAGACGTTCTCTCAAGTTGCGAATCGCTTTAACCAACATGTGTTCGGGGACATTTGAACAGCATTGATTTCTAGGCCAAGCAGCATCTTTCAGTTAGTGCAGGGTTTTTGATTTTTACCCAAATCAAGAATACGAGAAATAAATGCTATCTCGAAATACATTTCTGTATTCCAAAAAATGTCACTTGTAATCCAGAGAGGTAATTGCTCAAGTATTCTGAGTACTTTGCCCTCTGGATTGCAAATGGCAGAGATATACTATCTGTAATAAATAAATAAAAATATATATATTCAATCAATAAAAAAAAAAGAAAAATGAAAAAAAAATTCTGTAAGCGCGATGCTGGCTTGAGAGAATGTGTGAATTCATGCATTCTGCATCAACTCCATATTGTCTTCGGGGTGACTGATGTGTTCTTCAAAACGTGAATGAGTACTATAATAACTATCATGTTTTCTAGCATTTCGTCAAAGAAATCTTCATTTTAAAATTTCAGTTCTGAAAATATGGGCAATTCAAATTGGTTCTTAACTATAATGGGAAATAAATACTAGGTGAATAGGTGCAGTAGATTTACCTGTAACATTGAGCAGCGACATTCTAATGGCGGAACCTGTATAATGTCCTGATAAAACACTAGGTGAAACAACTTCTTTGTAGTACAACTTCTCACTTTTCTGTTTATACTGATTAAAATAGAGAGATTAGTTGATGACATGGATAATCAAAACTATTACCTGCTGATGAGAGCAAATAAGCTCGAAACAGCTGTCCAGGTATGTTCTGATATTCATGTACATCTAGTACAACTTCTCACTTTTCTGTTTATACTGAGGTGTAGTAGATTTACCTGTAACATTTCTGATTAAACACTAGGTGAGTAGGTGCAGTAGATTTACCTGTAACATTGAGCAGCGACATCCTCTCGTACTCTACCGCGTAGTACCCGCCCCACTCTGCCGTCCTGCTGCTTAGGCCCCGCCTACCGGGGCGGACGGTCAACAGCCGAACCTTCGCGACCTCCTTCGGTCTTTCTTCGGCCTCCTTCGGTCAAGGACAGGCCCTTACCTACCGGTCAAGGAACGGCCGGCTCAAAAGGAAACATGGCGGCCGGCAGTCGAACAACTCAGAGAAACGTCGCAGGTCGGAACCGAAGAGTCGCACAGCGCGGGGAGACGGCTACGAGCCACCTTTCGACGTTTCACTCGGCACTGGTAAATTATTTCGCGGAGCGGAAACATTTTTTATTATTGAAAAATAATAATTGATTGCTGACGGCGAAAAACGAACGGTTTTTTCATTTTAATTAGTTATTCTCGATTGCTCATGTTTTTTAATTTGTTGACATTGAACAGTTTAGATTGTAACTATAAAAAATACACCTTCGTTTATATACGCTTGCAAAGAGTCATGTTTTGAAAGCTTCTTCTGTGTAGGTTAGATTTAAAACATTGAAAGTATGAATATTTAACTAAAATAAGTATAGCAAAGTAACATTAAATTTTTTTTAAAATAATTATCATATTTGTGTTAATCACTTCCGTAATGTCACAACTACTCAAACTCGCTTTACTAAATCTTTACTGAACTTGAGACTTAAGCAACAGATAGGTTACAAGTCCGCCGCCTTAACGATAAATTAATAATTGATTTTCTAGGTACACAACTATAAATATTTTCTTATTTTAAATGTGATTCTGGTATATTCTTGTCATTTATTTTCTCAATATTTTGGTTTTGACACTACTAGGTATTTAAGACTAAAATTATTGTACTAAGGCCTAGGCGTAATTCTGAAATGTATTTTCTATTTATATGAGTAATTTCACCTTTTTCCAGATAATTATCTTTTGAACATTATTGAGGTATGGGGTTTTTGCATGTATACTTCAGTAGACTTCTCTTTGAAATAGCATAGTTGTATCATAACATCCTAATAATGGGATGCATATTATTCAAAGGTGAACGAACCTCCATATTTCCAAAAATAGTTCTCCTCAAATAGAAAGGAAAATGATACCCTAATACTTTATTATTATCAGTCTCATGATTTTCCTTGCTAGCTTGCTAAGTAGACAGCGCTTTCCAGCCCCCTGACCTGCTTTTCTGTTAGCAATTTGCAAACTCTGCACAGGTTTGAACTCTGAAAACAATTTGCGAAGGTAAAATACGAAGAGGGTTATGAATTAAATTGCATAATGGAAGAAATAAATGTTCGAGAATTTCGTTCATTGATCGCCCGTATTATTTTTTACATGATTTTTTTTTTTTCATTCCTGATTAAAACAATTGGTTGAAGCAATTTAACAATGATGTAAACCTGTTGTTTGTTTTGTAATTAATTAACAATTAATTTTAAGTCCAGATATTTTTTTTAACTTGTTTCGAAAACATAACTTCAATAAAAATATACAGTGGGAACCTAGTTATAAGAGGAATCTCGATACAAGAGAAAAATTTCCGGTTCCTAAATTTATCTCTTTATAACGGGAAATAACCTATTTCTAAGATAAACTAGATACGTACAAATAGTTTTGTGAACTGGCACAGTGTAGTTAGCGCGCTAGGCATTGCAGCATGGTGACCTGGGTTCGATTCCTAGCGGGGTAGGAATTTTTCTGCTCTGTACTTGGATGTTCGGGGTCCAATCATACCTCATGAGAAAATATGAATAGTTACTTGTATGAGTAACGACCAGTGGCGGCATTACCAGAGTAAAAAGAAATTAGTATAATAGAATTCTAAAAGTACAGGAGGCTCTTAGTAATGCTGCGCTACCCTCAAAAATTGTAAAGAGGTAATGCTTCACCAAAAATAAAATCATACATAAAATCATACATACATAGTTTTGTGAACTGTAAACCTCACACAGATACTATTATCGCATTATTGATGTCATAGCATCGAGGACATCGAGAGCATGAGGACATCGAGACATTTCATACAAGACCCAACTTGATGAGTTTTATTTAAAAAAAAAAACAACCCGCCCACTTTTGGGGCCCTTTTTCGATTTCACGATCACAAAATTTCACCACCGAAATCAAATATAATTTTCCAACGACTCTACAAAATTTGGAGAGCATTACTTTATTAAATAAAAATGAAAAATTAAATTTGATTAATTAAAATTTCACTAAAACGGCCCCTCTGCGGCACAGAGTGGTTAAAATTGGCCCTTAAAAACATAAATCAAATTTTAGAACCCCAATAAATATGAATACTAAATTTCAACAATTTTGAATGATCAGGTTGAGAGTTATCGCGGAACAAACAAACAGACAGACAAACGAAAGCCAAATCGTCCAGTATACCCAACTTAAAACAGAACGTCACTTACTGCGTTCGTTTAATAAGATAAAGAAAAATTTTGGTCCTTCAAATTCTCTTGAGATTCGATTGTATTTGAAAAGTTCTGACAAAAGATTGATAAGGCAGTGGAATCGTAACCTGGAGGTCCGTGGTTCAAGTCCCAAATATGGCAAAAATTTAGCAAGGCAAGTTTGAGTAAGACTATTATTATCCTCATCATGAGAAATATTTACCTAAAATCTGCTAAAAAGTTATAGCACAAGGGCCCTTATTACATACAAGCCAAAAGAAATTCATAATTTTCATTATATTCCAACTTTTCTCGAGACGAAAAAACATACGGACACCTAGGTGATGCCCTTTTATCTAATGTTTCTCAATCCAAATGAAAATGAACATCATTCAGCCTTGGGACCTTTGAGAAATGCTGACTAGAAATTTATTACGAAACTCAAATTATTATCTTGTCCCTAATATTCCCATATAAACTTTTAAAGGGGATAATTTTATGACATACTAGTGACGGCACAAGGACTTTCTATGCTGACTGCTGATTCATGGAAAATTACCCGGGTCTGTTTACGATGACAGTCCTTTTCTTTTGACGCCGTTTATCATCGTATATCAAATCGTTAGGTACTAAGTAGTATAGTATAGAATAGTAGTGCTTTATTTAGACTGTCGGCTCGAGACAGGGAGTCCCATTATGCTAACAGTTTAATATAGCACCTCTTTATTTATTAAATATTTTTTTTTTTTTTTAGTGGGGTTTAACGTCGCTTTCAACTGCCATGGTCATATCACGACGGATTGTATATTTTATACAGGATATTATAACTAGAAAAACATAGTAGGCGACCACAACGAGGACCCTGGCCTAGACCCTAGACCCTAGACCCTGGTACCTACAGCTTGATATAGACAATTTTCAGGACTCCGTTGTGGCGGCTTACATTCAATAACATGGTTAGATTATTTTACGAGATACTAGCTCTACCCCAGGGTCCAGGATATAGTCCTCCGTTGTGTCCGCACACAAAAGGGTTGGGTGGAAGAGATTGCCACAGGCAAGAACCCCGCCCTTTAGGTAGGACATTATTGTTGTTTTCTTTTTTTTTTACTTATTTATTTTGTCATTTGTTTCTTTTTCTTTTCTTAATTTTATACTGTTACTTGTACTTTGTCCTCCTAATAAAGCTTAAAAAAAAAGAGTGAATTTACAAATCCCATTTTAGTCCGGTTTATATGGCAGCATTCCTAAAACAATTTCCACCGGCCGCGTCGGGCCAGAACCACACAAGCATGAGGAACAGTTTGTGCAACCTCGAAGCCAAGTAGGTTTAGGAAAAGCCAAAGTGATCGAAGAGGAAGCTAGTTCATCCTAATTTATAATATTAATTTGTTTCTGACATAGATATAACTAGTCGTTTTGCTATACTTTTCAATAGCATCAAAATTTGAAAAAAATCATAATGTACTTGTACATGTATGATTTTATTTGGAGTGAAACACAAGGCCTATTCACATTTTTTGTAGCGCAGCATTACTAAGAGCCTCCTGTACTTTTCGAATTCTATTACATTAATTTATTTTTACTCTGGTAACGCCACTGGTCGTTACTCATACAAGAAACTACTCATCTTTCCTCACGAGGTATGAGTGGACCCCGAACATCCAAGTACAGAGAGAGAAGGAAAAATCCTGCCCCGTTGGGAATCGAACCCAGGTCACCGTGCGTGCAGTGCCTAGCGCGCTAACTCACTCTGCCACGGTGACTACTGCTGCATAATCAACATTCATAATCATATACAAATATACCTATTGCATGGCCTTAAGTGCTTTTCGTTTATTTTCTCAGGTATCAGGATTCATTTTCAGCGAAGTGGGTTGACACGGTCATGAATTTTATGTTTTACCTTATAATTTTTCTGCTGTAGCCAAGGAACAGAGGTCTAATCCCTGTAATGAATCATTATACAACACATTCGTAAAAGCGTGTTGTCATCACTCATCAGTGATCGACCAGGTCCGTTCTTGTGGGCGGCTAACTTAACGCATCTATCAGTGACTAGCGTTTCACAGCCTTTTTCATTTTGTAGTCATGAAACAGGAGCTACTATAGACGCTTGTGGTCTGTGCTGTAGCGTGCCCATCCCGTAGTATGCCTCCCCTCTGATGGGCGAGAAGTGACAAAATAATTCCCATTCAGGTGCTAGGTCAATACGATGTACTAACCCAGCACTTGAATGGAAATAATTGAGTGAGGATGCACTGCATTAGCACCACAGGTATACATTACATCTTATTGAGCTGACCTCAGTAGCTTGATCGATAAGGCGGCGGACTTGTGACCTGGAGATCCGTGGTTCGAGTCCCAAGTCAGGTAAGAATTTAGTAAGGTGAGTTTGAGTAGATCTGATATCACGATTGTGTAATACAAATATTTAAAAAAAAAAAAAAAAAAACATTGTAGGTATATCTTATTAGACTTATTGCATAAATTGTTCAGGGTCTACCTACCTATCTCATTGTTAAGGATATACCTAAAAACCATGTGTACTTTGTATGTTCTAAATAAATTACAATCGTTCCTCAGTTTAGGTAGTTCTTAATAAAAATAATAGTAATAATAACACTTTTTGTGGAACGTAACCACCAGGCGAGGTTAATACTCCAAGCATTTTCTACCACCTAACCCTCAGAGTCATATTATTATGTGGTCACAAACTCAAATGAATGAGGAAAAATTCATGCACTGGTTGGGATTCGAACCAACGGATCCCTACGCTACCTGGATTACCAGACTAGCGCGTTAACCACTTGACTACCAGTGCACGGTTCTTATAGTGTTGTGCTCTTGACTCAGTCACACAGTAGGAGCACAACTGCCTGGTTGGAAAACATACGGTAGATAACTAAGAGATGGAAAATTGGGTGGAAAAATAGGTTCCATTTTCTTGAGGTTTCTTTAAGATTGCTCTCGTAAAATTTCTAATCTTATTTAGCTCAGTTAGACAATTACCATCATTGAAAGTCTTTTTACTTGTATTGGAGTAAAATTGGTTGTTAATTTTGTCATACTATAGTAATTCTAAATAACCTTAAAACTATACATGCACCTTTGAAGAATATGTTGTACATCTAATATCAAACGAAATGATTTTTTTTACCATACCAAAATGTTGTTTATAGATTTAACCTCAATTCCTTGTAGTGGGTCCCAAGATGAAAAACTTGTTTATACAGCATAAAAAAACATTTTCTTTAAAATTAGGTTACTTCATCTTCAGTTAAAGATGTCACTAAAAAACTACCGATAACAATGTTAAAACGAAAGCAAAGCGATTTAAACTTGAACTTTTATTTTATTATTATGCAAGGAAAATATTAGTAAATAAATTTTGATTAAAAAACTTAAATTTAGATGAAAAATACACACGATCAAATGAAATTTATTTTAGAAAAAAATCACAGGAGCAAATATTTTGGGCACACATGCATGCAAACTTTGCCGCCATATTGAATTTTCTTTCCCGTCACGGGAGTAGGGGAGTTTCCCCAAAGTAGGGGCAACGCTCGCGTGGAAAAACCAGGGGAAGGAGGGCGAGAGGGGAAGTTGAAAGAGATGAGGGGAAAATATTAAGGGTGTAAGAAAATTATTCTTCTGTGAATACTTACATCAAGGATAGTTTCAAGGATATAATATTTTTTTTTGTTTTAACAGTAGAATATTGAACGAAAACATAATTTATAATATTGTTCCTCTGATTTTTTTCGCATATACATACGTGGCGTAACGGTTGTGACTGCTGCCCGTTGTACTGAGATCCCGAGTTCGATCCCAGGTTGGAGCAGACTTTTCACATAGAAAATTCTGTCCCTTCCGTACCTACATGTGATGCTTGCATTTTCGGTCCTATCGAGGCTGGGTGAGGTTAACGTGGGCAGCTGGTACGATTCCTAGTGAATGGAGGGTAAAACCCCCGTCCTAATCGGGAAGATAAATCAAATAGAATCCATGGTGAATGTTGTTTCTACTGATCCGTACGTCTTTCCCTTTATTTCACAAGAAATGTAAAGTTCTTTTATACCTTTGTTCTCCACAATGAATTGCTTAAATTCTGACATAGAACAGATGATGTCAGTCCCAAAAACTCAGTGGTCAAGGCGTTGATCTAGTAATCCAGAGGTCGCGGGTTTGAAACCCAGTCGGGACACGAGAAATTTATCGTCTCATTTGGTATTTTGTCCAAAAATTATAAGTCTTAGGGTTAATACTGGAATAATGAGAGTTCTATTTCAATCCTCATTGGGATTTTTTTCGGGCTGATATTTTTCTCAGCCCTAAAAATATCCTCCTCATTGGGCCTTTGCTTGTCTTGTTCTATTCTAGTCAGATTTTGATAATTTAGTTTTGATAACTGTCTAGATTTTCCAACACCACCCTGTAAGCCACAACGTCACCACTGGGATAAGGAAAATATCTAATAATCCTACTAGCGTCCCTCAGCGCCATATGGGGCTAATAATCCAACCTCGAACAGTGGAACCCCCAATAACTGTAAGAAATTATAACGAAGATCTTTATCAGAAGTTAAAATTTTAATTAAAATGAGAAGAAAAGAAAATCGTTACAAAATATTCTCCCCCTTCGGATTACAAATATGAACGTTCGTGTCTTTTCGGGCAACCTCGGGTTTCCTGAATTGAACAGCTGTTCGTCATGTGCTCGCAAAAGCGGGAGATTTGAAATAATTGAAATCCTCAACTTACACCTAACACTTCGTTGTTCGAATTATTATTCTTTAGTTTTAGGTATTCTTAACATCCGAATATTGTGATGTTCTTAGTTAATACTCAATATTTTTACCTAGTGAATGTTGTGTATGAAAACCTCTGTATACTCTGAACTAATTTTATGGGTGTCATCTAGATTTATTTGTTTAAATCCATGCATGAGATAGGTGTAAGGCACATAAAAAAATTGTGAGCTTTTTTCTCGAACCACTAAAAGCATTTGACTTCTCTGGCATGAATTCGTATTTCGGTCACGCTGAGGCACTATGAAGTTAATGTAAGTTTCCGGGATGTCTAACGTAACGTACGGCGAAACAAATTTGACCGTCATTGACGGAAAAACTTCTTAGAAACACATTGTTACGAGGAAGATGGACACTAAAATTGTATGAGCGCCGCTTTACTATATTGCTTATGCAACGTGCAATGATCAAATAATAATAAGACTGTCAATGTTTTTTTTTATAAACAAATTTTTAAAATGACTATATTTTAGCTATATTTCAGTATCGGATTTCAATCAATTAAGGCTAGGTTGTACAATAATCTATGAATAGGAACAGGAGAGCAGGAGAGCTCTACTGTGAAATATTCAGGGAAATGATTGGTACCTTCTTGTGCATTTTGCAGATTATAAATTCTGGGAAAAATTCTCAGAAATAGTCTAGAGGTCTAGACAGCTTGTCTACTCTCCTTCTTTTCCTTCTGCCTCTCTTTCTCTATGCAAACATGCTCTCTTTCTCTAACCTACATATTCCTCTCTTTTTTTCTTTCTTTTTTAATACTTTTTCACCATTTATTTTTTTATAAACATTAAACAATTAACAAGCACAGAAACAAAAATTAAATAAAAAAATATTATATCCATGGATAAAATGATTTAAATTGTTTTTTGTTTGTTACATTGCAGTTCAAGAGACTCTTATAGATAGTAAAAATATAATTTATCATATGATTTGAGTTTAAAAAATATTTATAATTAAATAATTAATTTCCATATCGCACCCTCAGAATTAGATGGTGATATGTCAAAAACACCAACTTTTGGGAAATCGCAAAAGAAAGTTTGACTTATCGCTGTATTAATACAATAAAAGCTACTGTTTTGATTTATATGTTCTTAAGTTGAGCATGTTCTTTTCTATAGTTCTATGTAAAAAAAATGTATTTTTTTTCAAAAGAACTTACCTTTGTAACCGTTCGAAAAAAAGGCATTTTGACTTAAAACTTCATTCTATGATTTTGCCTTTTTTCGAGAAAAAATCAATTTTTAATAAGGTGATATCGTATTATATTACCTTTTCTTCCATGAGAAGTGAACAAAAGTGGGTATTATCTCGAAAAAAATTCGAGATAGCACCATCTATTTACAATTTTGAAATGATAGTACCTTGATAATTTAGTTTTATAGCACTATATTACCATATGAATCGAAGAATAAAAGACAATTTGAAACTGGAGGTACATTAAAATCTATGCTTTTGGTATTAAGTAAGAAAAAAAAGAAAACTCATTCAGTTTAAAAAGTGAAATGTAAAATACCCAATTGTTTTATTGCTAAGCAGTAAAAGGTAGAAAACAAGACAATGTGAGTATAAACTTTATCGTTTCTTGAGACTTAATCTCAAAGTTTCTAAAAAGAAATAACTAAAAACAAATAAAATAATTATGAGCTCTGTTTTAGTTTCCATAGAGATTCCACTCCAGAAGATACAAGATCCTAAACCAAAACTCACAATTTCTTGAATATAACATTGATTATACCGTTCACCTGGTCTTCTATACACCCTTTTACGTCTGTCATTGAAGAACAAGCAGGGTCGGCTCTCATTCGTGGACAGAACGTGCCCCCATTCCCCATTTCCTCAATCAGCGTGTTCAAGGGCAAATTGTAAGTGACGTTGTCGGTGTTGTCTGTTGAGTTTGGGTCCCGTAGCTTTTCTTCTTGGTATGAGAACTTTCTCTTTCAAGCGTCTCCTTACTGTCCAAGGGCTGACATCAACACCAGTGGCCATAACAAGCTGCTGTTGAACCTCAACACCAGACATGTCTCGATTTCTTAAGCTTGTCATGACAGCAAATCGGTCCTCCTGGGCAATTGTCTTCTTTGGTCTGGCAGATCCTGGTCTCTGATCATAGCTACCTGTCTGCCGATACCTTTGGTAAATTCTGTTCAGCTTAGACTTCGACAAATTTAGCTCCTTAGCAACATTTCTTTGCTTAACACCTTGACTCACAAGTAAAACCACTTTCACATCTATGGAGTGCGATGTCTCCATGATGAAAAGAAAAATTCAACTAAATTTCCTTCCTCATAGTGTTGCATTTAAGGAAATTCAATAATTTACTGGCCAAAAAAGTGTTATCACAACAAAAAATCAAATTTAAAATACCCTCGGTGCACGTTTTTTCATCAACAAAATGAGGTGTTTCTGGAAAGTGGCCATTATCACATAACCCGGACACATTGTGTATTTTCTGAAAGGTATGAGTACAAGCTTTTCAAATATATGCATACTTTAGCAACTTCATGCCACACAAATTGACCAGGACCAACTGAAACAGTGAAATGTCCTGTCCCTAATTTATTGCTCTCAAGTGTATATCGAAAATACCGGGCCAGATTATTTTAAGTCCAAAAAAAAAAAAATAATAATTTATAAAAGAAAGTAATATAACATAATCTTTTGTATTAGTAATTTCTACCTTGACAAAACACAAAAAAAATGTTCGACAAAGAGAGTGATATTTCAAAAAAATCATGCACAATTCAGTTTTTATGTCAATTACTAAAAATAAAATTTGATAAAAAGAGTGATAAATCAAAACTTCCGCAAATATCACTATATTCCAAGAACGGTACGTCTCGATCCAAGGAGCTCTTGGTAACAACTCATCGTAATACCATCTTGTTCCAACCTCCCTCCACTTTTTCGACATAATCAATAACCAACACTAGCGCTATCTCGGGAACGGTAAGAGCTAGAATTATAATTCTTATACCAAACGAAAGGTCTCGTTTCGCTTATTTCAATAGAGTAATAAAAAAAAAATTCATGATTTTTGACATATCACTATCTAATTCTGAGGGTGCGATATTATTTAATAATAATCAATTATAATACTGTTCTACTGTTGTTGTTTTTTCCCCTTTTATAATAAAATTGGTCATTTGATGATAATTATTTATTATTTTATTTTTGACGTTTGAGCTTTTTTTTTTTAAGTGGGGTTTAACGTCGCTTTCAACTGCCATGGTCATATCACGACGGGGGTTTTACCCTCCATTCGCAGGAAACTCACAAACCTGCTACTCACATTGACCTCACCCAGCCTGAGTGGGGCCGGGAAAAGCCAGCGTCACGAGAATTAGAATTTGAATGGTCACCCATCCAAGTCTTAACCTCGCTGGATGTCGCTTAACTTCGGTGTTCTGAAGGGAACCGGTGTATTCAACATGCCATCGACGCTGGCTAATGAGCTTTTTAATCATTCCCTAATTCTTAATCTAACAAATTTAGGATCTAATAATAGTTTTATTTCTTCTGGTATGATATTGTATATTTTTAATTCTTCTGGTATGATATTGTATATTCCTATGCAAGAAAAATGTTTTCTCATTAGTGATGTATGTATGGTTGTCAGTGAAGCTTGTCCTGTTTGTCTTTTATGGTAATTACTCTGTGCAAAAGTCCACATATCTCGCTTTTTCAATGAAAAAAAGCAAGTTTTATAAATGCAAATGTCTTGTATGGTTGGTACGTCAAAAGTTTTGTATATACATATATCGTCGAAATGTAAGTATCTGTCTTTGTTTAGTATAATTCTAACAAAGTATGTTGAGTGTCCTGTTAAGTAGTGTCAGTAAGTTCTCTCTCTTTCCATCTCTATTATTCCATTCGTCTTAAGTCAATCTCTCTCTCTCTCTCTCTCTTTCTCTCTCTGCAACCTTCTCTCCTTTTCAAAACCTCTTTCCTTTTCTCTCCCACATTGTTCTACCACAATTGTATCTTAAATACTAGCAGACAGTAGGGTTATTCATTCTCCACACCTCGTCCCCAATATCTGTCTCCCCAGCATTTCTATTCTCCCCTTCTCTCCCCCACGGCCTTTGCTTCCCACTCATTCTCTTCTACCCAAGCCTCCCCTCCCACCCCTCCACTGCACTATTTATCCACCCTCCTCAACCGTATTTGCCCCTCCGCCCTTCTTATGGCGTTATAAATTCTCCCCTCGTTCTTCGTCCGAAATTTCTCCTCCGCTTTATTTAGTGGGGCACCGTACAACATAGTACGCGTTTTTCAACTATGACGTCACAATGCTATTGATTTCTTCAACAGCAAAATAACACAACGTGCTTCCCCTCTTCTTCTACGTAATTACCTCTCTCTCTCTCTCTCTATCAATCTCACTCTCTCTTTCTCTCACTCTCATTATCGCTACTTCTCTTTCTCTCTCTCTCTCTCTTTCTCTCATCCTTTCTGTCAATCTTACTCTCTTTCTCTCACTCTCACTCTCTTTACTTATCTCTCTCTTTACTTCTCTCATTATCTCTCTTCCTCTCTCTCGCTCTCTCTTCTTCTCTCACTTTCTTTCTCTTTTTCTCTCTCTCTCTCTCCTTCTCTTTCTCTCCTTCTCTTCCTCTCTCTATTTCTTTCTCTACCTCTCTCTCACTTTTTCTCTCTTGCTCTTTTCTTCTCCCTTTCATTTATTCTTCTCTATTCCTCCTCTCTCCTTACTTAGCTTACCTTTTTGTTCCCCGACTTCCTACCTCTCAAATTTTCTTTCTTCTCTTTTTTTCTCTTCCTATTAACTCTTCTTTGTCTCTATCTCTCTCTCTCTTTCTTCTCCCCTGATCACTCTTTCTTTCTTTCTTTCTTTGAATCCCCATCACACCTTACTCTGGTTTAGTGGGGATTAAGAGAGACAGTGAGAGAAATGTTTTCTTATCCCTCCTTTTCTACTTTCTTATTTGTATAAGTGGACCACACACACGTGGCTTGTTATTTCTCTTCTTCTCTTAGGAATTACAGTGACCTTTAATAGCGGTAGATGAAAATAAAAGTAGATAAAAAATCTCAATTTTACCCTACATTTGCAAACTTTTTTTTTTTTTTAATACTATAATCATAATATATTTTATATTTTTATAACATAATATATTTTTGCAAACTAGCTAACAATCTACAGTAACATCCTCAACCAAGTGAGGCAATTTGCAGCTTACTTACCCCTAACACAAAACAGGACTTCAAGGCATGGCTGTAATAGTAGATCTGTATAAAACTATGAAAGTACATATATATGTATATTATACGGAATTAACAAAATTATATCGCCTATATTCTATCTCCCTTGCCTTTATCCCATATTAGCTTAAGTTGCTTTTGGGGTCGGCATTGTTCAACCTCATGGTTGAGATTGGTATGGTGGAGCACGTTTTTTTATGGCTGTACGCCTTTCCTAACGCCAACGATTAGGTTTTAACATCCTAATCTGGACGGAGGTGTTACCCTCCATTATATTGCCTGTATTCTGAACAATTTTTTTTTTGTTGAAACTATGGTTATCCTTTATTAGGTATAATTTAGTAGTCACGGTGGCAGAGTGAGTTAGCGCGCTAGGCATTGCACGCTTGGTGACCTGGCTTCGATTTTCAGCGGGGCGGAAATTTTTCAGATCTGTAGAATTTTCTGTGCGAAAAGTCTGCTTCAACCGGGAATTGAACTCAGAATTTCTGGACTACGGGCAGTAATCACAACCGTTACGCCACGGAGGCTGGCATTATTTCAATGGTAAAAAAACAATCAAGAAGATATTTTTGTTCTACAACAGGGTCGATGAAATCAACTGTGCCACTAAAAAAATATTCACCCTGTATAGATATTCTCAGGTGATGTTTTATGTTTATGAATATTATGTAAATACTCATACCCTGTCCTGTAGGGTATTGGACACATAAATATGCATGCATATGCTAATATGCAAGTCAATTATGCAATTATAAATGCATATAAAATTATGCATGTATAAAAAATTATGCATGCCACAGAAGAGGGTGTGCAGAATAAGGCGGACCGATGTGTTCAAAAGTTATGTCCCAGTTTCAGAACAAGACATGGAAATCTAATATGTTTACAGGTAAGTGGTCTTTACACTTACCTACCTTCCTGTTTAAAAGGTACTTGCTTGTTGACTTTGCTCTATACACTATACTATTCTTGGAGTATTTGTGAATTGAATAATACTAATGCATATTCAGAAAATCAGATTATTGTGTCTTAAGACAAAAACAAGGTTTCGTGTCTAAAGTAATCAGTATTAATATAGAAATTCTATTAAATGTTTTTCTGTATAATAATGTTTCCTAACAATAATGTTTTTCTTTGTGTTATTATGTCACAATTTTAGTGGGTAGCGCAGAATCTTAGGACTTTACCACTTTGATATACAATATCTTGTATTATTTTTTTGACCATAATTCCGCCACTGGTCGCTGCTTCAAATGAAAGCAGCTACTCATTTTCCTCACGAGGTATGAGTGGACCCCGGACACCCAAGTAGAGAGCAAAAATCCGGGGATCGAACCCAGGTCACCGTGCATGCAATGCCTAGCGCGCTATCTCACTCGGCCTGCACGGTGACTACAAACTAGTTACTATTTACTAAAGTTTTAAAAAGCCAGCGTCGATGGCATGTTGAATACACCGGTTCCCTTCAGAACACAGAAGTTAAGCGACATCCAGCGAGGTTAAGACTTGGATGGGTGACCATTCAAATTCTAATTCTCGTGACGCTGGCTTTTCCCGGCCCCACTCAGGCTGGGTGTGGTCAATGTGAGTAGCAGGTTTGTGAGTTTCCTGCGAATGGAGGGTAAAAACCCCCGTCGTGATATGACCATGGCAGTTGAAAGCGACGTTAAACCCCACTTAAAAAAAAAGTTTTAAATTTCCAGGCTAATTTCGGACGAGAATATACGATCGCCGTGTCTCGGTGCTTTGAATTTTTGAACCCTGCAAGGGTTCAGGAACTGGTGATTATCACACAGTAAATAATTATTATTTTGTGTTAATCACTATCGTGATATAACAACTACTCAAACTATAGCTTTAGTAAATCTACGCTGAATCCGAGACTTTAGCCACCGACCTCCGGGTTACAAGTCCGCCGCCTTATCGATCAAGCTACTGAGGTCCGTCAAATTAAACATAGTCGAATAATGAATATGTTATCAGTTATCATGTTTGTGCTGATCACAAGAGTCTTGCATAGATGTTGGATATTATTGCAATAACTTTTCCTAGTGGTATATGAAGTTGGAGGAAATATTTAATAAATTGTAAAAATATAGTACCTAAACGAAAAACATTACAATATTCACCATAAAAGGGTTGTGTGGAAGAGATTGCCACAGGCAATAACCAGGACATTAACGTCATTCTCTTTTTTTCCTTGTATCTTTGCTCAATCTTTTTGTTTTTCTTTATAATTTCATTGGATTTTACTGTATATATTTTTGTTCTACCTAATAAAGCTTACTATAATAAAAATAATAATAATTCCCCGTCCTCAAGACTCGAACCACCGACCCCCAGCTTCCAAGTCCAGTCCAGTGCCCCTCTTACCCATTGAGGTCGTCTCATAGATTGAAATGTTTAATTGGAAATGTTCTGATTGAAATGTGTAGAGTTGTAGACAGTAGAATTAAAAAAAAAAAAAAAATGGAGCGCCACAGCCGATTAGGTGAATATTGAAATCCAACCCGAGTGTTGCGGGAAAAAGGAGACCGCAATGTTCAAATATTTGTAATGGGAAACAGGACTTGGGAGCCAAATTCATTACAGTCGCCGTATACGTTACGTTAATTTGTGCCCTACTAGTGTAGCACAATTCCGTGTGACATGTTAATAACACATTGAAAAAAAACAGGGCCGTTCTCGGAGCGACACTTTGTAGTTTTAAAAAAAGTTATCATATTTGTGTTAGGTATTTATTTACACTCTAATATACTACCGAGAAATTTCTAATATTAGAAATCGGAAGTTATTGTGTTCGTTTTGGTAAAAAAATAATATTTTTTTTTCTCCAATTTCATAACCTCCTGAGCAACTTTGGTTTTGTGTCCGTCCGTCGCGTCGGTCTGTTGAAAATATTCCTTGTAACGCGCAAATCTCAGAAACAACTCAACGGATTTTGATGAAATTTTGCACACATTATAGGAGACGTTTTGTAGATGGTCCCATTTTAAATTCATTAAATTCGTACAAGCGGTTCTGGTTGTATATGTATGTGCATATTATTGTTTTACATAGGCTATTTATATAAATATATTTAAGTATAAATAAGGCAATATTCTTATTATTATAGATCGAGTTAAGGGATATTGTCGTTTTCCACTTAGGTTTAATCTAATCCTGTATTATAATTCGGTCCGCAGTTTGAACCAATCACAGCGCACTATAGACTGACTTGAGAGACAGTCTGGCGTACGTATTTTAAATTTAATTCTGTCCTATTTTTCAGCCCTTCCTAATATCGTCCCTGCTCTCCATGTATCACAGGAGATGAAGTGGCCTTTGTATTATTGTCGCCTCCAATATTGTTCTCGATGAACGCCATGCCAAAAAGTCACAGTGTCTAGTGATGTCTGGCTCTTGCATCATCCCCCCGCCCATCCTATTGGAAGAGATAGCAGAGTGGAGGGGGAATTAATATTGGTGGTCTGCTTGTTGATGATTCTATGTTGTTGTTGTTTTTGGTTGCGATGGTGGTGTTGATGATATTTTACTGATGATGATGATTCATTGCTATATGATTAACGGAGGAGACGCAGGGTAGAGGGGGAATTAATATTGGTGGCCTGCTTGTTGATGATTATATGTTGTTGTTGTTTTTGGTTGCGATGGT
Organism: Bactericera cockerelli; assembly: GCA_024516035.1. Classification (NCBI taxonomy): domain Eukaryota; kingdom Metazoa; phylum Arthropoda; class Insecta; order Hemiptera; family Triozidae; genus Bactericera; species Bactericera cockerelli. The sequence continues at coordinate 29,771,631 of CM044962.1, forward strand.
GGTGTTGATGATATTTTACTGATGATGATGATTCATTGCTATATGATTAACGGAGGAGACGCAGGGTAGAGGGGGAATTAATATTGGTGGCCTGCTTGTTGATGATTCTATGTTGTTGTTGTTTTTGGTTGCGATGGTGGTGTTGATGATATTTTACTGATGATGATGATTCATTGCTATATGATTAACGGAGGAGACGCAGGGTAGAGGGGGAATTAATATTGGTGGCCTGCTTGTTGATGATTATATGTTGTTGTTGTTATTGGTTGTGATGGTGGTGTTGATGATATTTTACTGATGATGATGATTAATATTTTTTTTTTTTACATATATTGTAAATTGTATTTGATAGTTTTTTTTCCAGGACACATCTTTCAAATTAAAAAAAAAAATTACAAATCAAAAATTTCTTCTAGTTCATCGTGTAAGCTTTTCAGTGTGGACAAAATACTTGCAGCGTTGCCCCTCTGAATTGCGAGGGACATTCTCTGTCGAAGATGTTCAGCTGCTTTATGATTAACGGAGGAGAGAGACGCAGGGTAGAGTGGGAATTAGTATTGGTGGTCTGGTTGTTGATGATTATATGTTTTTGTTGTTGTTATTGAGGTTAGTTGATGGCATGGATAATCATAACTATTAACTGCTGATGAAAGCAAATGAGCTTGAAACAGCTGTCCAGGTATGTTCTGTTATTCATGCACATTCTGTTATTCATGCACATCGTACAAAGTACAAATGAGAACTCATTACTGGCCAAAAGTAGGGAAACTCTACAGCGGGCACAGGACTGGTTTAATAGTAATAGGTTGCATTTAAATCGTACAAAGACACAGGAAATTGTTTTTAGTTTACGTCGAATAAACTTCCCTTTAAACCCTCTTAGTGTAAAACTTTTAGGATTTTTTATTGATCCCCAGCTAATAAAGTGGCATGCCCACATTGATCATGTCGCGGGCAAGTTAAATAGTCGATTGTTTTTACTTCACCAATTAAAAAATCAAGTTTCTCCCACTGTATTGAAAAATGCATATTATGGTTTATTTCATTCCTTACTATCATACGGATTGCTTCTCTGGGGCCATACCACTTACAGCCAAAAATTATTCATTCTACAGAAAAAAGCAATCCGTATTCTGGGTAGACTGCCATATAATGAACATGCCAAACCAACTTTTATAAGAATGGAAATTTTAACACTCCCATGCATGTTCATTATTCAGTGTCTAACCCATTTAAAGAAGCATAGGGACCAATATACTTCATTTGAAAATGTCCACTCTCATAATACGAGGCATAGAAATAACTTAGTCATTAATAATCATCGTGTTAATGCAGCTCGAAATGGTCCCAATTATCATGCTATTATATTGTTCAACAAATTGCCCCCACATATCAGGGACTTGCCACCAAAGTTATTTAAAACATGTATCACTAATTTTCTTAAAAAGCAGGCTTTTTATTCCTTAGAAGAATTTTTGAGTTGCAGCTTGAGTGATATGGTCTAACTCACAATTTACTTAGTTTGTTACTTCTTAAATTCTATTATGTCTTCTTTTTCTTCCTCTACCCCATTTCTGTATCTGTATTTGACTTGTGTAAACAAATTTGTAAATTTGATGTACATCAATAAATAAATCTTATCTTATCTTATCTAGTTCTCACTTTTCTGTTTATACTGATTATATTGAATATTGGTTGTGATGGTGGTGTTGATGATATTTTGCTGACGATGATGATTAATTGCTATACGTGATTAACCAAACTTACCGAACGCAGTGAGGGAGCGAAGCGACCTCACTAAATGAGATTATGTTTTCACATGGGCACTAGACAGTTTGGCTTTAGTTTGTCAGTCTTTCTATCTGTTCCGCAATAACTCCGATAGGATCCTTCAAAACCTATAAAATTTAGTATACATGTTCATTGAAGTATGTATTAGATTTTTAGTTGTTCCTTTTGGACCCATTTAGGCCAATCAAGGCCGCATGGAGGTGGTTTTGGTGAAAATTGAAAATGATTTTCTAATTTTATTGAGTAAAAGAATGTTCTTGATTGGTTTAAAATTAATATTTCGTTTTAGTAGTTAAATATTGTGATCGTGAAAGATAAGATGATTAAGAAGGTACCATACGAGATAGTCAATCTCAATCATCGAATTGACACTAATCATATATTGAACAAATGAACAAACGAGCATTTCTCTCCAAATGTTCGAAAAGTTTTTCAATACGAGAATTTCCCAAAGTTTTTCAATAAAGAGCTTTTAGGCTAAGTTGAGAAGATTTCCACATAATTATATACTGCGAGATTTTCATCATCAACAGTCGATATGTAAAATTAAGAAGAAAAAGAAACTCCTTCCTTTTCTTCCTTGATCAATAGTCAAGCTGTCACACAGTAAACTGAGAGCAGTAATTAGCAAAAAAAATAGAATAGAATAGAACATTTTCTTGTATTTAAATTATAAATTTGTATACAAGGGGTTGCTAAATATAAATGTAAGTTGCATAATGCTAGAAAATGTATGAATATCCATTTAAATAACAAGGCAAATTTATCCTAAAAATGAGACATTAGAAAAAAAAAATGAAATATGTAAAATATTTATCCTGAAAATCAGAGAGTAGAAAAACCAAATAAAATATTTATCCTAAAAATTAGACGTTAGAAAATTAGCAAAAAATCGTATACAAAAGAGTCTGTCCCGGTAGCTCAATAGTAAGGGCGGCACTCTGTGAATCCAGAGATTCCAGAGGTCGTGGGTTCGAAACCCATTTGGGACATGACAAGTTATCCCCCATTCGGGATTTTTACCACATAATAATACGTCTTGTGGGCTTACTGCTGAAATAATGGGATTTTAATAGTCTTAATCGGGCAGTATAAAAAGGCGATATTATTAGATATATTATTATTACATTATTTTGAACCATCCTGAATGTGTGTATGTGATAGTTACAAGTGCTCCAAGGTTAGAATAGCGTAACAAGGGTATTCCATTACATTAACGCGTGCTACTTGTTTCGTACCTACCCTATATCTCTGGAAAGCGCTAGAACTTTCCCCAAATACATAACTTTAATGTGTTTCACTGTTTCAAAGTCAGGCAAGGAAACTAATGCATTAGGAGAGAAATAAATGCAAGAACATAGCAACATTTACTTTTATGACAGTCTTCCCAGGTTATCATATTTGTGTTCATTGCGATGTGGTGTCACATGCAATTAATAAAACTCACCTTACAAAATTTATGCTTAACTTGGGACTCGAACCACCGACCTCCATGTTACGAGTCCGCCGCCTTATCGATTGAGCTACTGAGGTCGGTACAGTCTTACGATAGTCACTATTATGGTTTTTTTTTGAGAGGGGGAAATCTTCAAAAGACGAACATCATGTGGGAGCAAGATGAACAGTGTGGCATTTGTGTTGGAAACAGTGCACACCTACCCACAAAAACCTTCCTCTCCTCTATAAATAGAATCTTTTAAGAGAAGGATAGTCTGGCTTGGGGACTTTAAAGAGGGAGTGGACCAGCAGTGGCTTGATTCTGGGGGCCCTTGTCAATTATTAGCCTCCTTGTAAAGACAGTGGTAGAAGTGCTGAGTCATTCTTCCACTGTCTGGCTACCATCGAACCGCCGCGCCGACCTGTCATATCGATCAAGAAACTGAGATTGGTAGCACAGGTTAATTACATAACTTTTTTTTTTCAATTGGTCAAGATTAATAAGGCGTCGTATTAACGATACATCGAAAAATACCGTGTCAAATTCCAAAAAACATACAAATTAAGAACGATAAGCAGGAGCTATTTGCGAAAACTACGAGATATCAATGAAAACCGTCATAAATCAGCAAAACTGCGAGAAATTAAAACAAAACCTTCGAATGGGATGAATCTTCGAATAATATGAGAATTTTACAATAACAGGATATCTCTCCTCGATAAATCAGAAAATAGGGCGTGGCGTCAAATCCCTGCAATAATCTGAAAACCTGGTGGTCAAGTGGTTAAAGCGCTAGTCTGGTAATTTTTCCTCGTTATTTTGGTGGTAGATAATTCTTTCAGCATTAACCTTGCCTTTTGGATATACCTTCCACTAAAGAGTGTTATTATTCATATATTTTCTCATTTATTTAAATGGTACAATTGGTTCATACATTTATCTATGGGCTAATATAAGAATATAGCAAACATAGATTTGTTAATAATAATTTGAGGTTTCTGAAACATCTTCATAAGCTGCAGAGAGGACAAACATAGCTTCGTGATGGTTGTAGTGAGCATAAGATGGGGCGGGAATTTCTTCTCTAGGTGCTTATAACTTTTCTAACAATACGGCATGTTTCAAGTAACACGCTTTAGATAGCTGAGGGAGACAGGAAAGCACCCGAGAGAAAGCAAGATGAGAATGTGTCTCGAGTATATGTCTCGCGCGCTAGAATTCCAGGAAAACTGCGTGTGGTTTTTGCTGCAAGATTTTTCCCCAAACCGCATTTCTGCTACTAACGAAGTCATCAAAAGATTTCCTATCACAATTTCATATCTCATAATTTTAATTATAAAACATTCTTTGAATAATAAATTTATTTAGGTAATTAGAAAGAACGTAGTAAGTAGGTACATACATGTAGAATGTAGATGTACATTGTACATGTACATTCCTGCAACATACAATACAAACATATTAATTATGGACAAGTCAAAGTCAAAATGTAATTATGAATGTGTATAATTATGTATGTATTGTGTACCCATCCTTTGTCATTTATTGCATGTTGGCGTAGTTACCTTGCTATGCCAGCATGCGTAGTGTAGACAGTACCATTAAAAAAAATCATACTCATATACTAAAGGTTATATTTAGGTACATTAGTATGTATTATTTTTTGGTTTAACGTCGCTTTCAACTGTATTGCCATATCAAAACAGGAAGTTATACTATACCCTACCCTACATTCGCTGGAAACTCACAAAACAACTACTCAAATGAACCTCACCCATTCTGAGTGGGGCCGGGAATAGCCAGCCTCAGGAGGGTTTGAATGGTGACCCATCTAAGCCCTAGCCTCGCTGGACGTTGCTAAACTACAGTGAATGAATGACCTGATGTATTCAAGGTGCCATCGAAACTGCCTGTTTTAAAGGTTTTTTACTCTACCAGCATTTATTTCCCATTCTTCTGTGATAAAACAGCTAAGAACATAAAGCAAGAGTGATACGAACACTGCATCCTAGCGGATATTTATCAAACTTTTTCATATCTAAATGAATTTCATAGAAACAACAAGCTTAAAAATTTAGAAAGTTAGTCAAGTGGTTAACGCGCTAGTCTAGTAATCCAGGTAGCGTAGGGATCCGTTGGTTCGAATCCCACCCATGCATGAATTTTTCCTCATTAATTTGAGTTAGTTAATTTGAGGTTTAGGTGGTAGAAAATGCTTTGAGCATTTACCTCGCCTGGTGGATGCCTTCACTAAAGAGTATTATTATTATTATTATTGTTATGGAAAGCTACACACACACTTAACTCAAAAATAATAAAGTTTTGATGTAACATATATTTTAATAATGATAAATTTTATTTATGATATAAAAAACAATTATTTATTTATTATAATCCTTATGCCCATAATTTAAAATCTAAAAAACCGACCTCAGTAGATTGATCAATAAGGCGGCGGACTTGTAACCTGGAGGTTGGTGGTTCAATTCCCAACTTGAACAACCGACAAATATTTAGTAAAGCGAGTTTGAGTAGTTGTGATATCGCGATTGTGATTAACACAAATATGATAACTTCTTCTTCTTCTAAAAAATCCTAATGCACTATTGACTTGTGAGACTAGACCTTGTACAACTTGTGACTTAAGGGTTGGGTGGAAGAGATTGCCTTAGGCAATAACCCCGCCCTTTAGTTGGGACATATAATTATGTATTATGTACATATTTTTTTTTCTTTATATTTTTCTTCTCTTTTATTGTATATTAATCTATAATGATCTGTGTTGTATAAAATATGTCCAATTAATAAAGTGTAAATAAATAAATAAACGCTCAGCACACCAAAACTTTCCTTCCGTATTACCAGATTTTATTATGGTATCTATATCTGCTTCCTACCTCCAGGAATCTCATATGGAGTCACCGTGCCGAGTGCAGATGAGGAATGACCCGGGTCTCGAACCAGTGGACTGTCACGCGGACATCCCGCTGTTTCCGACCACTGTCTTCTTGTGAATTCAAATTATCTTCTCTTACAGGGTTCACTTGAAGTTTTTTTTATAAACATAATAATAATAATAATATCGCCTTATTTATACTGCCCGATTAAGACTATTAAAGTCCTATTATTCCAGCAGTAAGCCCAAGACATAGGTACTATTATGTGGTAAAAATCCAAAATAGGAGGATAACTTGTCTTGTAAAACGGCTGTAAACATGAGTGTTTACAGCCGTTTTTATGTCGTAGCCATGAAACAGGAGCTACTGTAGACTCTTGTGGTCTGTGTTACAGCCTACCCATCCCGTAGTATGCCTCCCCTCTGATGTGCGAGAAGTGACACAATACTTCCCAATTATTAGGTGCTGGGTCAACACGAGCGTACCGGAAAGAATATAAATCCGATACAAACAGTTGTAACCAAATTAAGAATATAAATTTTTGTCGGTACGGGGGATCGAACCCGGGACCTTCCGCATAGCAAGTGAGTGCTTAACCACTGAACTAATTGCGCGCTCTTTTATAATTTTACTAGCGGGCTGTTGCCCGCTTTGCGGGCCGAGGCATGGCCGTGAAAGCAAAAAATCCTTCTTCGCCAATGGCAGGTGTTGTAGTGGGAATTTCGAAAAATCCCGTCTTATTGCACATCTAGACTATAAGACAAAGCTACCTACCAAATTTCAGCTTCCTAGGACTTACGGTTTGGGCTGTAGAGCGATGATCAGTCAGTTGTCAGTCAGTGACTTTGACATTTATATATTAAGATTATATTATAAACTAGTTTGAGTTCCACAAGAGAAGCACCAATTATCACACCAACCTCTATTTAGATCTACTGTGACCATTTCATTTTAATTCTGATGTACGTCCTGATTTGAACTATAGTCAGGACGGATGTTTTTCCCTCCACTCGCTGGGAATCGTACCAGCTACCTAGATTAACCTCACCCAGCCTGGGTAGGACCGGAAATGCCAGCCTCACATGTTTGAATGGAACAGAATTTTCGTCGAAAAGTCTGCCCCAACCGGGAGTCGAACTCGAGACCTCTGGACCACAGGCAGTAGTCACAACCATAACGCCTCGGAGGCTGGCCTCGCTTTTATAATAATAATAATAATTATGATCATCATAATAATAACACTCTTTAGTGGAAGGTAACCACCAGGCGAGTTTGATGCTCGAAGCAATTCCTATCACCGAACCCTCAAGAGCCTTATTATTATGTGGTCACATATACTAAAATTAATGTTGAAAAATCTATGCATTTGCTGGGTTTCGAACTAACGGATCCCTACGGCACCTGGATTACCAGACTAGCGCGATAACCACTTGACCACCAGACTAGCGTGTTAACCACTTGACCACCAGTGCAATGGCCTCGTTCCACAAAGTTTTCTCGCTCTCGGTGTGCGCGGCCACAACAGAGCCCCGCCCTCTAGACCCTAGACTCCAGACCCTAGACCCTAGCCTCCAGACCCTAGACCCTAGCCTCCAGACCCTAGACCCTAGCCTCCAGAACCTAGACCCTAGCCTCCGTACCCTAGGACCTAGCCTCCGTACCCTAGGACCTAGCCTCCGTACCCTAGACCCTAGCCTCCAGACCCTAGATCCTAGCCTCCGTACCCTAGGACCAACAGCTTGACATAGACGATTTTCGGGACTCCGTTGAGGCTGCATTCATATACTAACATGGTTTATTAATCCCCATATCTTCCTATCAACTATCGAACAAGAGTGCTCTAATTTATTGGTTTTTTTTTTTGTTGTTTAATGTCGCTTTCAACTGCATGATCATTTCACGACGGAGGTGTTACCCTCCATTCGCAGTAAACTGACAAATCTGCTACCCACAGGAATCTTTAACTGCGTTCAGCTACAATTAACATCTTTTTCAGTAATTTGTTAGCCTAGTTGTTTGGGCAAGAGAAAAATAATAAAGTAACGCCCTGCACTTGTGTGCTAGTGAATTGTGGTACAGTTTGACTTATAAGGGTTGGGTGGAAGAGATCGCCATAGGCAATAACCCTGCCCTTTAGTTAGGACATATGTTATTATATATTTTTCTATTAATTTTTAATGAAGGTATACATATATTGTTTTAATTTTTTTTCATTGTTAAAATAATTATTTTTTTTGTACATAATGTTCATTTATATCTAATAAAGTGTATAATAATGATAATAATAATAATAGCAGTGATTTGAGTCTACCAAGGAACCCTGTATAAGCCAACATCCAAGTTTCTCAAAAGAGACCTAAAACAATAGAAGCTATCCGGGGGGCCGAAGCTTGTGGCTCCAAATAATTTATTTAATTTTAATTTTTTCATTAATAAATATTTATGACCAGAGAGAGCATAGGTAGATATTAAAATTCAATATGTTTTCACGGAGTAGGTAGACAATATTTTTTCTGTGTATATATTATCTATCTCTTTCTCTCTCTCTCGCTCCTTTTATCTCGTTGGTTTTATGTCTTGTGAAAATAAAAATCGGCTAATTCATTCTTCAGGACAAATCAGGCGCCAACAACTTTTCTCATAAGCCAGATCGGAAGTATCACCCGGCGGAATGGTTGATTCTGAAGCTGATATTATTTGTGGAAAGAATTCTCTTGGTATTTTGATGTGAATTAAGGACTACTGCCCGTAGTCCAGAGATCCCGAGTTCGATCACCGGTTGGAGCAGACTTTTCGAAGAAAATTCTGTCCCCTCCAAACACGTGAGGCTGACATTTCTGGCCCTACCCAGGCTGGGTGAGGTCACTGTGTGTAGCTGGTACGGTTTTCCCAGCGAATGGAGGGTAAAACCCCCGTCCTGACTATATCTATCTCAATCAGGACGTAAAAACAAAATAGAATCAACTGGTCACAATAGATCTAATTAGGTCGCAGTATTAATTGTTAGGGTTTCACTGAAAACTCTGCAACCAGATCAGATAGTAATAATAATAATAATAATAATAATAACGAAGGATACGGCGCAAAGACAAGCCAGCAGAATTCGAAGAGAAGAAATAAACTAAATTCTCAATAATGCCTTATTTCTACAGCCTGATGAGGACTAATGAGTTCCATTATTCTGGCAGTAAGCCGAAAACGTATTACTATGTGCTCAAACATCTAAAATGGGAGGATAATTTGTCATATCCTAGCATAGTTTCAAACCCGCAATATCTGGATTTTTTTTTTTTTTGCTAATACATTTTCATCATTTATTTTTTATGAACATAATTATAACAATTAACAAGCACAGAAAAATAAATAAAAATATATATATAAAATGCTTAAAATTGTTTTTTGTTATTTAAATTACAGTAGAAGAAACCCGAAGTGCGCAAGCATGTGTTGGGTCTCTTCAAATATCATAAGGCAAAATATTTGCGCTAACGATGATATTCTCTTAAGCATTATGTAGAAATTCTTGTTAATCAATAACGATCGATGAATTTGAAAACAATAATACCTACATAATAATATGAATGACTAATCCAAGCCCAATCTTCTAAGGTGTGCATGAGTAATCACCTCTCAACCAATGACCGTTCAAAAAACAAACATCAATCGAAAACGGTTCAGACAGGGCAGAAGATCTCATCCTTATTGATGACGAAAATTAAATAATATCAATCTACATATCGATGAAGAATTCAAGGCCCATCAAAGTAGAGACAGATTTTGAGAGACGTTGGCGCCCCGAAGAGACAGCGGGGGTCAAATCCAAACCGATTACACCGGGTTTTTATGTTTTCCAAGTCTCTACCTTTTCTCAATGTGTCAAATCAGTGATCAGATCTTTCCGTCCGATTGTTATTTATGATTTGTAACAATCTTCTGCCTCACCAGAGACTCGGTTGTTTACATTTTGATCTGGTAGGATCTGTTGCGGATCACTTCTTGTGATCCGGATCAGGACCCGTTGATTACGACCAGATTGATCCGGCGAGATTCGGATCTCAAAGTTCCAGTGTTCCTTCATTTGCGAGAGTGACCGGCTGAAGTGTTCCTGCTATGTTTGAGTCAGTCAGTCAGTCAAAACAGAAGAGGCATGGGTTGCACTTGGAATACATGACATGTTCCTTAAAAATAGTGTTTTTACTGATTAAAATAGTTGGAAACAGCGGGAACATTAATATGATAGAGGACGTTTCTTTTGTAATTTGTAATTTCTATATTTGTAATTTGTAATTGATTTATTTGTTTATAATATGCTGTACATGTATACAAAGTTCTTAAATCTAGACAATTATATCTAATATTTTGAACATAAATTAAAGGAATAAGAGGAAATTCAAATGATGCCGAGTTAGTAAGAATAATATCATTTAAGGAAGAAATCTTTCACACAGCTTTGAACGTTTGTTTGACGGTATTTTTTTATTATTAGTATTTTTTTTCCGGAAGATAGAAATAATTTACACTATCGTTGAAATATTTCATATAATTACTCGTGCCTAATTACTTATCTTTTGATATATTAAATGAAGTTTGAAAGAAGAAAATCAATACAGTCGTATTTTAGTTTGGAGTCTTAGGTTACAGAATCCACCAGTTCAAGTGTTGATTTATTTTTATTTATTGATTGTATACAAAACAATCAACAGTAAATTATTAACAGAGATAAAAAATAACAATATGAACAAAATAAAATATAGAGAAAAAAAATTAAATTTACAATTGTCTTGTAATCCGGGGCGAAGTTAATGCGTTGGCATTATCTGCCACACAACCCCGATATACATAAGTATGGTGGTCAACTCATATACCACGTGAAGAAAAATGAGTAGTCACGTGTATGATTAACGACCAGTGGTGGCATTAGCACAGTATAGAGAATAATGTAAAATAATTTGAAAACTAAAGGAGGCTCTTGGTAATGCTGCACTACCCACAAAAATAGTGAAGAGGCGTCATTCTTTCCTTCAAAGAAATTATATTTTAGCTTTTTTACATAAATATTTATAAGAGTTGGATCGACATAACCCAGAGTCTATTCATTAGAGTCCCTGCACTGCGTCCATACAGGTTTCAATTGAGCCCTAACTAACTCGACCCCTGATCCTCTGATTCAAATTCGAAGCCCAGCCAAGTTATCGAACCATCAGTGTGTGTTTAACTCCACGCTGAGGTGTCTACCGGTTAAAAACTCATCAATCATACCGGTGGATTTCAGGTGAGTACCAGTTCTTGTCTCTGGACGCATCATATTTTGATAGCGTTCGATTTAGTGGGAGAGGTATGAAGTATCGATGTTTTCACTGATTTGGTATCGCTTTAACATTTTAAGGATGAACTGTATTAACCCTTTTTAGAAGGAAATTTTAGTTTCGTTCTAAAAAGATTACTAAAAACATTACCTAATAAAAAATACTCTTCAGTGGAAGGCAACCACCAGGCGAGGTTAATGCTTAAAGCATACCTTGCTTGAGACATTGCTTTGACAAAATTCGCTGTTCATAAATACAAGTGTAAGGGTCTTATTATTTTCTGGTCACACACGCAAATAATTGAGGGAAAAAATATGAATTGTGTGAGATTTGAACCAACGGATACCTACGCTATCTTGATCATATTATATCTATTGACATCATACAGATCATACTATATCAGCTGTCTCCTGTAGTATCTATGACTATGACCAAACTCTTCCACATGCAACAGCTATGGGGTATTAATGTTTGCTATATCAAGTTTTTCGTTTAAACGAATTTTGTTGCATCAAGCAATTTCTGTACGTCAAGTTTCTACTGTACAATCAGTATCAGTATAAACAGAAAAGTGAGAAGTTGTACTAGATGTACATGAATATCAGAACATACCTGGACAGCTGTTTCGAGCTTATTTGCTCGTATCAGCAGGTAATAGTTCTGAACATCTATATACCATCAACTAACCTCTCTATTTTAATCAGTATAAACAGAAAAGTTGTACTAATAGATATACATGAATATCGGAACATACCTGGACAGCTGTTTCGAGCTTCTTGGTTCTCATCTATGGATACACTCATCATGAGAAAGGTGTGTGAGACAGGAACCATGGGTATCAACGTGTTGACGAGGCAAGATCTGGATCAGATATTAATTTATGACTTCTTCTAATCCCTGATACAGATCTGGATCTGGATTTCTCACGTAATCGTTTATTCGTTTATCACTTGGACTTAAAACAAAGACTGGGATCTGACATGTTTGATTTAAACATGTTAATAATGGAAAAGTTTGATTTATTTTACGAGGGTTGATGTTGAGGAGATTCTTTCCTTTGGAATGCATCAGGGTCCCCAGGGATGCAGGTAGATCATCAGTCGTACTTAACTGCATTCTGAACAGCATACAGCTCCAACGCAATGTTATTTTAATGTTATTTATATAATAGGCACAAGATTCAAACTAACATCGTATTATTTTGACGACGGAGCTGGGCTTTCATACATTGAAGAGTAAACTGTATGATGAGAATGAAAAACATAAACATATTTATAATATTTTTCAAGACAACTCTTACACTGCCTTCCTCTAATTCTAAGCCTTCTTTTCCTTCATATCCTTATATGCACAAACACATTTCACCCTTCATTACAGTGCAAGTGAGTCGTAAAACTTAAATTGGCCCACTCATACCCAGTGTGGCGCCGAACTGAAGTTAATTAAATAGGTACCCCAAAATTTAAACCTGGTGTTCCGACTGTGTCGTTCCAGATCTTCAAGATTCTTCATCCGGCAGCCTGTAAATAATAAAATGAATGAAGCACAGTTTCTGGCAAACTGCAGTTTTTGCATAAGCACTTAAGGAGGTACTAAACTTATTATAATAAAATTGCAAGGGTAGCAATTTCTGGTAGCTGGTAGTAAAAAAGCGGATCTTTATAGCAAATTAGGTATGTGCTGCATTGCTGCATATTATGATAGAAGGTTTTTTCTTTCTTTTTTCAATTTCTACAGCTCCGAATAGGATAAAACAAATATATACGAGGTTTGGCTATTAAGTTCGTAGATTCTTTCCATAAAACGATGTGTGTTTAACTTACCCAACTTTAGTAGTTATCCCCTTCAATGTACTCCCCTCCTCTATCCCTACAACGTTCCAGGCGAATTTTCCATTGATCGAAACAGTGGTGGAGGTCATTTTGTGTGAGGCCTTTCAAGACTTCTGCCGGTTTTTTCTTAACGTCATTTACGCTGTCAAATCTGGTACCTTTCAGGGTAGATTTGATTTTTGGGAATAAGTAAAAGTCGCACGGGGCCAAGTCGGGTGATCAAGGAGGGTGTTCCAACACTGGGATGTTGTACTTGGCCAGGAACGTCTTCACGGAGAAGGCACTGTGGACTGGCGCATGGCACCATTTTTGCGCAAACTTTTGTCATGTTGAAATTTTCGTGCAAAATTTGTCTCACACATTATCTATTAATTTTAAGTGTATCAGCCATTAGTCCTAGAGTTAATCTACGGTCAGAACAAATCATAACATCATTTTTTTAAATGTTTTCGTCAGTTTTTGAGGTTTGGGGGCGACCAGGACGTGGATCGTCCTCAACAGCTTCCTGACCACCTTGAAACCGTTTAAACCACTTATAAAGCGTTGATCTTTTCAAACATGACTCCTGGTACACTGTCTTAAACAAAGAAAAAGTTTTACCAGCAAGTTTTACGTAAAATTCAATAATCACTCGTTGCTCAACGTTTGTATCAATCAAAATTCCGGCAAAATTAAAAAAGGTGTCTTGTGCGTCGGGCTATCACAACAGAACTAATTACAGTACAGGCATGTGACAGCTATCAATCAAAACAAAAGACTTGAAGCTTTCTAAACATGTTTATCATATCTTCCTAGCATGGACAGTTTTTGCGTAGCGGGTCGCGTCTACGAACTTAATAGCCAAACCTCGTAATGCTGCTGTTTTATGGCTAAACTATACAAATTACCTAAATATGTTTTATATTTCAATTATTTTCTACTTTGTTTTGTGGAATACTTTTTATAAATATTAAGATCCAAGAATTTGGTACAAATAAATATTCTTTCAATGTGGCCATTAAATTAAGCTGTTATAAAAAGTTTTAGAGGAAATTTATTTTTCTAAAAGAAACAGTGAAATTTGAGATGAAAAATTCAAGTTTTTAATATGAATAGTCAATATTAAAATGAAAATTCCAAAAATAATGAGAAAGAAAATAGTGCTATAGAAATGTCAAATTCGTCAGATAGCTCCTTTTATTTTGGATTGATTCCAGAAGATTTGCTGCAATCTGTGAGTCGCGATTCAAACCCACCAGATTGGTTGCCTGAAAATTACCCGCGGATCAGTACCGAGAGATTTTCAATAAACCCCACCAATGTGAATGCAAGTGATGGCAGGATTAGTCATGCAAGTGGAGATAGTGTCTACAGTGATGCCAGTAACGGCCTCAGTATCATCTATTCTGGGGAGGAGAACATCTATGTAAATGGCAACATTGGCGCCGCAGACATTGATATCAATAACAGAAGCATCCATTTCCGTGGAGAAAATAATCACGATTCTGATAGAACTGTCTATGAAAATGAAAGAAATATGATTGCTCAAGACAGAAACCCCTCCGGATATGACACCAACAATAATTCTGGTAATGGAACTATCCTCACTGACGATAGTAACAGACATGATGCTCGCAGAAGATTTGATTTTTATGAGCGAAACCTTGATGTTAGTGACAGTAACGACCATCGACTCAATAGAAATACTGGCGAAATCTTTCTTAGTGACAGAAACCGTCTTGATGGCGATATCAACATTCTAAATGCTAACAAAATCGGCCTTGTTGCTGACAGAGACAACTTTGGATGTAACGAGGTAGCGTTCAGCAATTATTTGGGCTTTAGCAGGTACAGTGCACTCTCCAGCACCGAGAGCTTCACACAAACCAGTGAAAGTGTTTCACAAAGCAGTGCCAGTCTCACACAGAGCAGTGACAGCGCCTCCTATACGAGTGCCAGCAGCGCCTCTAGTGGCCAGTGCACGCTCTCTTCTGAGGATCGGTCCGTCATGCACCGGCTCCGCTGTGTCTGGCCGGAGTGCGGCCGCATCCAGCCACTCTCCTATTGTCGCCGCTCGCTGCACGTCCTCTGCGCAGAGCACACGGCCGCATGCGGCCTGAGTGAAGATCGCCAGGCCGCGTCTCATTTTTGCGTGCGGTGCGGCTCCCGAATGACGCGCTTTAGTCAGGAGCGTCTACGGGTGGTGCGTCAGTTCATCCGCCTCCTGCGGCATGTCAACGCTGTGGACGACAGGGGCAATGTGACGAACAGTGTGACTGAGGAGGACTGAATTGGACTAAAAAAACATCAAGAAGCGTTGTTTTTTCCTCTATTTTTCGCCGTGTTTTCTTTACTACTTTTTCTATTATCTTTGATAAGATACCCTTAGTCTGGAGCTGCAAAAAGTTTTCTTATCAAGATTTTTCTGGTGATATTTAAATTGTACCAATACCAGGTAATGATTTTTATGTAATGAAATGCAGGCATGGATCTAGTAGACATCCCAGATAGTCCTCTCGGAAAGATCCACTCAATGCGTCACCCGGTATGTAACAAGGGCGATAAATCTTTCGGATAAATTGCATGTCACTTTAACGACTGTTTACATTTGGAAAAAATCCGGAGTTTAGTAAGAACTTATTAATAATACGATATAGTTACTTTGTTAATAGCACAGGCAAAATTTCCCTCAGCCATTAGTATGCCATTAAATAATGGCTTATTAATAAGGCATTGTGTTTGCGTTTAATGACTGATGAATCGTAAAGTCGAGGCAATATCGCGGTAACTTTTCGTGCAAGCTTCTCTGGAACCTTGTGTGAGCAAACATATTTCGATATCTTCAACCGTTTTGTAAGAGCTGGTACTTCGAATTCATAGAAATTTCTCTATTCCAATGAATTTACAAAAAAAAAAAAAATGCCAGCGCCGCGCCATCGCGGTGTCGATAGTACTTTTAAAGGATGAGTGTTTTACAACCTTTTTTGTTTCGTAGCCATGAAACAGGAGTTACTGTAGACGCTTGTAGTCTGTTGTTGTTGTAGCCAGCTTGGTTACAGCTGGAGGGGTGAGTGATGGTCTCCAGCCAACTTTATTTCAAAGTTGGCTCGTCCTGAACCACATATTTCTATGTGCGATCCACCATCATGAGAACTTGGACTTTTCTTTATAAGCCATTAAACCCTTAGGAAACTGCAAACTATAGCCTGCCTTGTAAGGGATGGGTAGTCTATTCTCTGTTTATAGTCCTCTAGCGGGACACTGGTCTTCTCCCTGTGTAACGTCCCTCAGCCAGACGTCTTGTGGTCTGTGTTCTAGCCTGCCCCTCCCCTAGAATGCCTCCCCTCTGATGGGCGAGAAGTGACACAATACTTCCCATTTAGGTGCTGGGTCAACACGAGCACACCGGAAGGTATCCCTTACGAACAACTATAACCAAATTTTGAATACAATTTTTCGTCAACGCGGGGTTCGAACCCGGGACGTTCCCCATGGCAAGCGAGTGCTTAACCACTGAGTTAATCGCGCGCTCATTCTTGTTCTGTTACTGCAGGTGAGCAACGTTCAGCAAAGTTGGGACAAGGATGAGTTACCTTTCAAATTCATAGTGTTTCTTTATATTTCAGTATTTTGTCATATTTGTAACTAAATAAATATGTACATAATATACGTCCTAACTAATGGGCGGGATAATTGCCTTTGGCAATCTCTTCTACCCAACCCTTATCATATGTTATGTAATGTTATATTTATATATATTATATAATATAACATATGTTATATAACATAACAAATATACCTTTCAAATTCATAGTGTTTCTTTATATTTCAGTATTTTGTCATATTTGTACAATTTTATTTTATTTTAACCGTTATTTTATTAGAAAATGTAAATAGGGCTAAACCCGTCAATAAACACCCGTCTACCGGGCATTATTATTATTATTTAATGTGCTTAACTTGTCAGTAATTGTAACACAGCTTTTCTAGTCAACTTGCTCTACGTTTAAACTGTGATATTTTACTTGTCTTCTTAAATTTTCTTATTTTGTTTTCTTATTTGTATTAATTTAATATTGTTCTATGTAATCAATGTACATGTACAATGGGCTTGACCCGTCAATAAAGAATAAATTAAATTATAAATCCGAACCGCCGTGAATCTCCTGATGCTATTCTCGGCCCAACCCAGGCTGGGTAAGTTTAATGAAGATAGTGGATTTTTGATTTTCCAGCGAATGGAGGGTTCAATCAACATTTCCAATGACCTATTAGCTGTTAAAAGAGACATTGCCAGCGTCGTGCGTCGATGACGCGTTGAATTCACCGCTTCACGTAAGATCACCGAAGTTAGGCAACGTCCAGCGAGATGAAGACTGCGTGCTGGCATTCCGGCCCAACCGCGGCTGGGTGAGGTTAATGTGGGTAGCAGGCTTGTGGATTTCCTGCGAATGGAGGGTAACACCCCGTCGTGATATGACCAGGCAGTTGAAAGCGATGTTGAAGTCAAATTAAAATTTGTTTTAATAATTAAAACAAATAATTTTAATTTGATCAAGCTTTGATTAATAATTTCAACTCTGTTTCATGTCAATTGTGTATACTATATTTTGTAAATAAAACTTGATTGAGTCTGTTTAATAATAATACCTACATCTCAGATATCAACATAATTATTTTCAGTACACTGTATACATTCTTCGCGTTATAAATACCAAGAACCTAATCCATATCTTCACGGATATTCAAATCCATCTCAATGTCTTAAACATACACCTCCCGGTTGCCCCTAAGAGCCCATAACAAGCTGTATGAACCAGATCCTTCCACGGAGAACCGGATGTGGGCGGTCCTGGGTTCTGACCCCTGGCTAGTCAGTAATATTTTAAGTACTCTACTCATTCATAAACTATTTACACAATCTATACCTTTCCAGTTCATTTTCACTTAACTCATTCATCGTATCTAATAACTACTTCTCCAAGCTATATGCTGTACCTACTATACATTGTACATACATACTCATATTATGTACATACCTATGTATGCATGTGTAGAAATTTACTTATGTAGCCACTTCTATTGTGTTTGCCTGTAGCTATCTTAGGTCTATAGACACCAGACTCCCCTAGAGGTCAATTTTATTCAACCTATCATGTACGATTGAAACTATATACATTACTTATACTTTGGCAAGTTTGTGGTAATCGAGAGATTGCTGAAACTAGTTGAAAAAATTGACTGCATATTATGGACACAATACTTCCTCGTGATTGTTTCACATTGTAAACACGTGGCAATTTTGAGATTTTTTACTAAACCACTTGTATCTTCAAAACCGCTAAAACCCATTTTCTTCAAATTTGTTTAATATGGTAGAATATTGTTTTTCCTACATTTTAGAGTTAACAAAAAATTCTGTATCGGTAAGTCGTAGACCTTATTTATGCACGTTTTGTCCAAAATTTTGGAGTTTTATAAATATATGAGCCAAATCATATTTAATTTAAAGAATATTACAAATGGACTCTGAAAGCACTAATACACAAACATATACATGCAAAATTACATCACGAGATATAATGCTATAAGTAGAAAATTAGTGGTCAGGCGCATGGTCTCTATTAGCAAGAACCGCTAACCGCTAGTACAACACAATACTTCCGATTTCTAATTGTTTCTCGGAAGTAATATACCATGTACCTACATAGGTGTACTATTTCAACCATTGTTTTTATCCCTATTCGATCAAAATAATTAAAAGACCATTATAGCTTACTAAAGCCATCAGTAAGCTATCTTAAATGTGATCTGCTTGTGAAATATGGCTCGGTAATAGCATTCCTCCTCTTTGCAAATTGATGATTAAATCACTGCTATTTTGTTCCGGGCTCAAATCCCAGTTCTGCGAGAAATTACTATGCCATAGTTTAGTAATGAATATTTCCTTATTAATTTGAGTTTGTGACCAGATAATAATAAGACTTTGAGGTTTAAGTGGTAGAAACTGCTTTGAGCATTAACCTCGCCTGGTGGATGCCTTCCACTAAAGGGTATTATTATTATTATTTACTCGGTATGTCCCTATTTTATTTTCCTTGTCCCACAGTAAGAAAAGTATTGTATTAATTGAAAATGTGTTCAATAATTAAATGATTATAACCTGTCTTACTTGAGAACGGGAGTTGAACCACCGACCTCCAGGATACAAGTCCGCCGATAGAGTGGCGGAATTGTAACCTTTAGGTCCGCCGCTCTATCGATGAGGTCGGTCTATTTTTTTTTTTTTTTTTTTTTACTTTAATTATCCTTTAATAAGGAAAGTATTGTATTCTTTGAAAATGTGTTCAATAATTAAACGATTATAACCCCTCTCTCTTGAGACCCGGACCTTAGCCGAACAATGTAATTCATACTGGGGGCTAGGGGCAGTCCTGCTCAGCTTCGCGGCAGATCCCAGGCTGACCCCTGGGACCAGGGCCCCTTATTCATCTTGCCCTCAGCGCAGACTGGGAGGTCCTCAATTCCTCAATTGGATGCCCGGCGCTAGGGTACAGGCCCGGGTGTAAGTCGCTTTCCAAGCACAGGGTTTGGGGTTCTGCACTCAGAGAAAACAGAATTTGAAGAAGAAAAAAAAAGGGTATTTATTTATTTATTTACACTTTATTAATAGGACTTATTATATACAACACAAATAATTACAAATTAAAATACAATATAGTAGAAGAAAAAAAAAGAAAAAAAAATATATACATAATATAAGTCCTAACTAATGGGCGGGGTAATTGCCTTTGGCAATCTCTTCCACCCAACCCTTATCATGAGTTATTGTAATGTTATATATATATATATTATATAACATAACATATGTTATATAACATAACATAACAAATAACATAATACTATAGTATATGTTAAACACAACTGTGAAAGATTTTACAAAATGTTTGCTTAACTTGAGATTCGAACCATCGACCTCTATAGGTTACGAATTCGCCGCCTTACTAAGTTATCATATTTGTGTCAATCACTTTGGTGATATCACAACTACTCAAACTCGCTGTACTAAATCTACGCTGAAACCGGGACTTGAACCACCGACCTCCAGGTTACAAGTCCACCGCCTTATCGATCAAGCTACTGAGGTCGGTTCGCCGCCTTACTATCTATTGTTGAACTGAAATTGGTGAGAAAACGGAATTTTTATTATATTCAGGAGACGAAATTTTTAGTTGAATAGTAAATACAATACTTTCCTTATTATAGGATAAGGAAAGTAAAAAAGGAAGGTCAGAATTTCAAAAGAAAAAAACATACCTGCTAGCGTCAGTGGGATGTTTAATGTAAGCATCAGTATAATAGCTGATGTTAGTCAAAGCCAGGACAAAAATATAGAGAATACAGATTCAAATCCTGCTGCGGGTATGCCCGGTCCGACACATGCTGGGTGAGGACATTGAGAGTAGCAGGTTTTTGTGTTCCCTGCCTAACAAGGATAACACACTGTTATGAAATGACCAATATAAACGAGACGACAAGCGAAATTATCAAAAGGAACTCAGTATAATCAGTATAAACAGAAAAGTGAGAAGTTATTAGACTAGATGTACATGAATATCAGAACATACCTGGACAGCTGTTTCAAGCTTATTTGCTCTTATCAGCAGGTAATAATTCTGATTATCCATGTTAACAACCCACCCCTCTTCTCAGTATAAACAGAAAAGTGAGAAGTTGTTAAACAAAAAGTGTTCTCTCAGATGAGCGCCAATGCCTGAACTCGATCCTGGAGCCCTGGCTTAGAGAGCTTGATGCTTCACATCACAGACCTGCTATCAATCATTTCAGCGTACTCATACAATTCCCCAGGAAACTTATTACTAAGTTCGATCTCCCAGTGCCGGCATATTCAGCAAAACAAGACACTTAAGTGCCAATGACACTTAAGGCCGGTTCTATCAATAATAACTTATTAATTATCGACAAAGCCGAGGTTTTGTGAAACCGTTCGTTTGGCTGAATCTCGTATTCATGGGCTTTATTCATGAAGGGGTAAATGCGCACTAGCTCTAATTTGACGAATCCGGAACTAGCGTTTCCACGCCGAGATTTATCCCAAGCCAAGGTTTCATAAAGATAAAATTAATAGAACCGGCCATTGGAACATATCAGTTCTCGAGCTATCACAACTACTCAAACTCGCTTAGGTAAATCCAAGCTGAAGCCGAGACTTGAACCACCGACCTCTAGGTTACAAGTACGCCGCCTTATCGATCAAGCTACTGAGGTCGGTAATGGGCTAGATTACAAGCCTAGCGCCGTAACCACATCGCCTGCCAATACCATATAGAACCATAGGTCTTTCTTCCACGCTATTTTTTATCCAACTTATAGGATCCGAAAACCACCCAAAGTTATTCTGCTCCTCCGGCTCTGGTGAGACTCATTCATTCCCATTCATTCCAAGCCTCAGATCCTGGTTCGTGTCCGATATCCTGCGTTGATTTATAGCCCTCAAAGCAAGTACCTAAATGCAATTATAATCCTTGGTATAGAGGCTCCAGCCTGTTACGTGTAATATTTCAGAGCGCGAGAGTTGAGTGGTAGGGTCCTTGTTGGAAGGTAGAGTCTGGTGCGTCTGAAAGTTGTGGTCCTAATGAATTAGTGGTTGCAGTGGTTGAAGAAGAGTTGGGTGGTAGAGTCCGTGTTGGGAGGTAGGGTCCATGTTGGGTGGTAGAGTCCATGTTGGGTGGTAGAGTCCATGTTGGGTGGTAGAGTCCATGTTGGGTGGTAGAGTCCATGTTGGGTGGTAGAGTCCATGTTGGGTGGTAGAGTCCATGTTGGGTGGTAGAGTCCATGTTGGGTGGTAGAGTCCATGTTGGGTGGTAGAGTCCTTGTTGGGAGGTAGAGTCTGTGTGTCTGAAAGTCGTGGTCCTAATGAATTGTTGGTTGCAGTGGTTGAAGAAGTGGAAGAGATTGCCGTAGGCAATAACCCCGCCCTTTAGTTAGAACATATGCTTTCAAATTAATATTTTCTATTCTTTTTCATTTTTATTGTATATATTGTTTTTTTTCCTTCATTATTTCACTGTTGTTATTTGTATGTACATAATGTCCTATTGTATCTAATAAAGAATTGTATAATAATAATAAGAAGAAGAAGAGTTGAGTGGTAGGGTCCTTGTTGGGAGGTAGAGTCTGTGTGTCTGAAAGTTGTGGTCCTAATGAATTGGTGGTTGCAGTGGTTAAGACACTAGACTGGTTATCTAGGCAGCAAAGGGGCCATGTATATTCCATCGTATTTATTTTGTAGGGGTTTCTTGAAATTTTGGGGGGGGGGGGGGGGTTTGTGCCCAACCCCCCCCCCCCCCTCCCCTTCCTACGCCACTGGGAGAAGGGGAGAGTGAGTGAGGAGAAAGATAAAGAAAAAAGGAGAGAAACAGAGGGAAACAGAGAGAGAGAGAGAAAGAGAGAGAGAGAGAGAGAGAGAGAGAGAGAGAGAGAGAGGGAGAGAGAGGGGGAGGGGGAGAGTGAGTAAGGAGAAAGATAAAGAAAGACAGAGAGAGAGACAGCGCCCAGAGGTCAGATAATGGTTGCCGGTGTATTCAGTTTCCAAGTTGTAAATAACCATTCTATTCTCCAGGGCCCTTACTCCTTATTATTGATGAGTGATGAGCTATATCCTGGGTCGAGCAATACAGGCGCCTGGCTAATTGAACTAACCTCGTACTGTCCTGCTCAGCATACACCCAGGCTTGACTTCAGCCAAGATATAACTATAACCTTTCGTCTTGAAATAATCTGCATACATTTTTTTAGATCCGTTAAGTTGGCCCTGCCAGTTGTCTTTTGTTGAGGTCCTCCCTACGTCCCCCTCGGGTTTAAAGGAAATAAGTCAAGTAAGTCAAGTTGACCCTGCCATGACGGAATTTGGTGTTTTTCTCGAGAACGGTAACGGTACTAACGACAAATTTACGTTTTCGTCATTTGTAAATAAAAACAAACGCTACTCATTCTTTAATTTTTTTTTTATATATAATATGTATAGTAATACATAATAACTATATGCCAATGAATCCAATGATACATATACTAAGGTATTACTCAATTGAATCTTATAAACTCATAACTCACAATGAGTCATGAGTCATTACTCATGCAGACATATCAGTGGCACAACGTACATGCAAGACTCTTGCTATCAGCAGGACTTATCAAATCCAATTGATTCGTGCAGATAAACCAATCAGATCAGATTGATTCGGATGCTGTCTGTGGGAGTCACAGTCCATGGATCCGATGATCTGAGTGACAGGGCTGCCCACTAGAGCACCAGGGTCTCTTATCCGATCTGTCAGATCTGCTGTCAGCGTGAGGTATAAGGTATATACTCCAACTCCATCTGGTAGGACTGGTATAGTCTATCAATGGCTGCATACCAACTCCTCTCCCACCCCATTTCCCCGCATTAGTCAGTCTTTCAGAACTTATATTATTCGACTCGGTCATTTCCAGTGGCGCATCGAGACCTACATTTCGGGGAGGGGGGGGGGGGGTTCAGGGGATTTCGGGATGGGGGGGGGGGGGGGGGTTTGGTTCGGGGTTCAGAAATTTTGCCTAATGTATATATTCCATCTTTGCTGGTGTTTCTTGGAACTTTCGGGGGCGGGGGTTTACGACTACGCCACTGGTCATTTCAGAATTTAATACAGTCATCAGGTGTCGTGGGTCGCAATATTGATTAAATTAGAAGTATATCGCGCCGTCTAGCGAATGACCTGCCCAGCAGAGTTAGAGCGCCCAAAAGAAACAAAGAAAAGAAATGAAATCCGAGCAAAAAAATATTTTTTTTTTATAAAAACGAACACAATACTTCCGATTTCTAATATTAGAAATTTCTCGGAAGTAAAAAACTATTAGAAAGTCGAGCGAAGAACTTTGCTGGGCGGAATGCAAAATAATTTGACCCAGCCTCAATCCACCGACGATATATCACGTTACATGCTCGTTCTGCCAATGAAATTAAGCTTCATTCATTGAGACAAAGATTTGGATGGGTGACCATTCAAATTCAAACCCTCGTGAATCTGGCTGTTCCCAGCCCCACACAGGCACGGTGAAGTTAGAAATAATAATAATAACAATATCGCCATATTTATACTGCCCGATTAAGACTATTAAGTCCCATTATTCTAGCAATAAGCCCAAGACATGTTATTACTTACTTACTCCTGAGTCTTCACAGACCACGAGGGTCCTTGACTTCCCACACCAGCCTTCTCCATTCTTGTCTATCTTGTGCTAATGTTTTATAGTCTGTTTGAACATTGATCTCTTGCAGTATTTCTTTTACACCACCTTCCCATGTGTTTCTTGGGCGTCCTGTGTAGGTCTAATTTTGTCATACTGTTATGTGGTAAAAATCCCAAATGGGAGGATAACTTGTCATGTCCCGGCTGATGGGTTTCGGTCCAACGACCTCTGGATTACCAGACTGCTGCCTTTACCACTGAGCTACCGGGATAGTAGGTACCTGGTTATAGTGAATTTCCAGCGAGTGGAGGGTAAAACTCCCGTGTTGATAGAACATCTGTATTTTTTTGTTTTTGTTTTGAGGTTAATGTCATCTGCAAATAATTGTGATGGCATCATCTCTCCAATCCTCTGAGTCCCATCACTCCCATCTTGTCACTTCAGACTGAAGGATACGCTGCAGGCGGCGGGTGGCGCTCCATATCTCTAGAACCACAAGAATATCGAGTTACACCAAACACAACAAATAGGATACCCACAGGTGAAAGCCGTACAAAATGGTTCTAGGCTCTAATCTTACCGATTCCCATGGTATCGATTTCAATTTCACCAAAAAGCGAAAGATTGGAGAGATAAGTAAAGTTAAGGTTTTGATAGAGCAGACCGAACATATAGTCGGCAAAAGTGACCGACACAAGATGCTATTAATATTGATGTAAGTGAGAAAGTTACGCGAACATATTTCGTGTCTAAATTTTAGATATTACATACTTATTACCACATTTATAACTTAAGGGTTGGGTGGAAGAGATTGCCAAAGGCAATAACCCCGTTCTTTAGTTAGGACATATAGGTATTAAGTATATATTTATTTATTTTTTCTTTATTTTTTTCTCTTTTTACTTATCTTGTTTTGTATATTAATTTGTAATTATCTGGGTTGAATAGAATATGTTCAATTAATAAAGGGTAAATAAATAAATAATTTCCCGAGCTCTCTAGTCGGGCTATAGTGCTGTGATTGGTTGAAACTGCATGAGAGAGGTTAATCTTATTTTATACTGTAGCCCTAAAGCTTATCCCTCACAAAATATTACTAGTGGTTCTGTGAATTGTAAACCTCACACAAATTCAACTATCGCATTATAAATGTTCAATCAAACATGAAGACGTCGAGACCTTTCATTGAATAACCCAATCGATAGGTTTTAATTAAAAAGATCAACCGACCCTTATTTTTGGCACTTTTTCAAATTTTTACTACAGTGCGGCCCCCTTAGCTTTCATGATCACCAAATTTTACTACTGAACTCAAATATATTTTATTAACGACTCTACAAAAATTTAAGAGGCTTGCTTATTCAATGAAAATAGAAAAATCGTTTTTAATTTTCACCAACCCGGCCCCCATTTGGCCCCGAGTGGCCTAAAAACTATATAGGTAAAATTCTAGTGAACATGTATACAAATTTTCATCAATTTTTAAGAATCCGTTCGAGAGTTATCGCGGAACAGACAGACAAACACAGACAAACAAAAGCCAAATCGTCCAGTATATGCAAGGTTTCTTCCCGGACTATCCGAAAACAAATAGACACTGTTGAAAATATGTTTACGGGTATATGAAGATGTCTCTTTATCACCGATCACTTGTTTAAAGTTAGGTTTTTGATAAGGACTGCCGTTACATAAGTCAGTTCGAACAAGTACTGATTTACTAGATGAGGTGGCGGCAGAGTTATTTGTGTTGTTAGGTGTGTGCCTTTTGTATTACTAAAATTTATAGATTTCCTATTTCTTGAAACATTACTTTGATGGTTATGTTGCAGTTCACATAAGATTATTATAATTTTTATCCAGACAAATCTTAGCAAGGCAAGAGCAAGGCAATATGCTACAGTTAAATATTCGAACTTCAGCAAATTTAGTACTGCGAACGGTTTTTTCAAGCGTAAAGTAGTGACTATCATGTTCAATGATTTGCTTTTTATCATCCGAAAATTTAAAAGAAAAGTCCATTGTTTTGTCAAAGAAATAAAATTATGAACACAATGTAAATTTTCAGAATTAACAGATTAAGGAGAAAGATTAGTACATTTCACTAATAGTTACGATTTTAAGTTAGGTATAATTATATTTTCTAATCACTCAAAGTAGAAAGATATAATGAGCCGCACACAAGCTATACAAAGAGTGGTACGTTGTGATATTTCCGATGCTAATTTTAAATAATTTATAATTAAAAAATATAAGACGATTATATCCGAAAAAAAAGAAAAAGCACAACTAATTTTTTCACATTTAATGATACCTACTAATTAAAAATTTATAATTAATACAGACATAAGTTTAGGTACCGAACAAAGTTTAAGCATCGGAAGCTTAAAATACCAATACAGAAATAGAAATAAGTTTATGTACCGAATGAAGTTTTAAGCATCGGAAGCTTAAAATAAAGAAGCTTAAAATAAAAAAGTTAAAGAAGCTTAAAATACAGTTAAAGAAGCTTAAAATACAATCTATTTTAGATGATCGCCGACTTGTTCAGACATGCGATTCACCCATGGCAGCCCATGTTCCTCTTTTGCATACATGAATACAAATCATCCCGTGATGAAAATTCTAATCTTCTCTACCTACATTGAAGCTTAATAGGTTTGAGTATTAGTTTAAGCTTTACGAGATTAGTCATTAGCTGGCCCCGGTGTATCGGTGGAGAAGGGAAAGGTATTTCGGTTGAATCTACTGCCTACCGGGTGTCTTAATCTATTCGAGTCGAGAATTTTGCAACAATTTTACCTACTAAGAACACCTGAAGGTATTATTATTATTATTTATTATTATATTTAACACTTTATTGGTCAACTACATGATACATTAAACAAAATATAACATGAAAAAAAAAGAACACAATAGAATATGTATTTAACATTTTATTGGGTAAACCACATGACACATACATATAGGACATGAAATAAAAAAAAGAACACAAAAGAATATGTAGTGAACCAAGGGGCGAGGTTAAAGCCCGTGGCTTTCTCTTCCACTGAACCCCAGTAGTATCAGAAATAAACTTCATTGACATTATTTCCATAAATCACAGAGGGCGGGATTATTGTCCAAGGCGATCTTTACGTTCCAACCAATGATCTTGCACAACTTAAAGAGAATCATTTTCTTTGGGAAAATCTCGAAAAAAAAATTGCTTGAAATAATAGCTATGAGATGAAAATATAAGATATTAAATATAACCTTTCCTATGTATAATAGTAGATAATAATTATATTATCAATACAGTAAGATATTTTATTTTGTTCACATTCTATTCCAGTAAAGTCACACAAAGTTTTTGACTTTGGCAATCCAGAGAGAACACTTGCTGCGTTACCTCTCTGGATTGCTAGAGACAATCTTTGTGTGAGAAAAATGCCCGCTCTCATGTCTCCTGTCACTCGGGCTAAAACGTCGCCAACTCTCCTGAAAAACTGTTTTGTCTTCAAGCTCCACGTAGATAATAATACTCTTTGTGGAAGGCATCCACCAGGCGAGGTTAATGTTCAAAACATTTTCTACCACCTAACCCTCTAGGTCTCTAGGATTAGGTGGTAGAAAATGTAAGGTAAGGAAGGGAAAGATAATTTGCAATTCCTAGCGAATACTTCCATCGTGTCGGTGTCGCGCGTCCTGTCGTGAAGAATTCCGTATCAGGACGTTAAAACCTCATCTTGTTATAAATTTGCTCAATAGTCCCGGTCTGTCCCGGTAGCTCAGTGGTAAAGGCGGCACTCTATGAATCCAATGATTCCAGAGGGCCGTGGGTTCGAAACCACGCCGGGACAAGACATGTTATCCTCCCATTTGGGATTTTTACCATAAATAATATGTCTCGGGCTTACTGCTGGAATAATGGGACTCCAATAGTACTAATCGGGCAGTATAAATAAGGCAATATTATTATTATTATAATTGTCGTCCTTTCATCCTGACAGGCATCTAATTTTATTTCATCCTCGTTTCAATTAAAAAGAAGAAAATCTGCATCAAGCCCCAGCTTCATGGCAGCGAATTTTCTCAAGATGGGACACCCTGTATATTTTTCTCGGAATCCGGGTGGTCCCTGTGCTAACAAGATGTTGACGGCGGTAAAGTGGTCTCTGTGTGCCACCAGCCACTAGTGGTATCTCCTGCCTCCTGCCATCCGGATTCTGGTTAGAAATGCCATTCCAAGTAGCAATACTTTTGTCTTCAGATTTATGTGTATACATAGCGCATGCACTGCACTCTATCTATAACTGCTATACTGTTCCACATAGGTTTATACTATGTAAGTGTATAAAATACATTGTTTACATTTATATTACAAATATTACATAGGTCAGCGGTTCCCAGTCTGGAGGCGGGGACTCCGGGGAGAACGCGAATACATCCTGGAGGCGACATTAGATTTAAAAAAAAATGAGAATTAGAGAATGGGTAAATGTACCGAAGAGGAATGGAGAGGAGGGAAAAGAAGTCTAAAGAGAACTCTAAAAAAAAAAGAGATGAGTGTTTCACAGCCTTTTTTATTTCGTAGCCATGAAACAGGAGCTATACTGTTGACGCTTGTGGTCTGTGTTGTAGCCTGCCCATCCCGTAGTGTGCCTCCCTTCTGATGGGCGAGAAGTGACACAATACTTCCCATTTAGGTGCTGGGTTAACACGAGCGCACCGGAAGGTATCCCTTACAAACAACTGAAATAAAGTTTTGAATACAAAGCGCGGGGGTTCGAACCCGGGACCTTCCGCATGGCAAGAGAGCGCTTAACCACAAATATGGTAATGAACAACCTTTTGGTAACGAGGGGGCCGCAAAAAACTTTTTGCTACCACTGATATGGGTTGTTTAATATTTAAGTCGGTATATGTATAGAAGCTCGTATGTATGACAGCCAGATAGTTGGCCAAGAGTCTAGCTTATGTACTGCACCAGTCTTGGTCAATTCTATTGCATATACCTATTGACTATGTTTCGGAAACTAATCTTTATACCGTGCGTTTCTATGTGTGTGGGCATCGTGTTAATCATAGTTTCTAATCATACAGATTCCGAATAATAATAAATCCTTTTCTATTTTTTTCTAAAGTATTTTTTTCTTCTTCTTTTCCTCTGTCTTATCTCTTATCCCACTTGAGCAGGGTCGACGTTGTTCAACCTCATGGTTGAGGTTGGTTTGTTTTGGCATTTTCTTACGGCTTAATGCCCTTCTCATGCCAACGATTCTATGATTTAACGTCCGGTATTAGGACGGGGGTTTTACCCTCCATTCGCAGGGAATCTTACCAGCTACCCACATTAACCTCACCCAGCCCTGGGTAAGGCCGGAAATGCCAGCCTTACATGTACGGAGGGAACAGAATTTTCTGTGCGAAAAATCTGCTCCGACCGGGGATCAAACTCAAGATCTCTGGACTACGGGCAGTAGTCATAACCGTTACGCCACGAAGGCTGGCACTAAAGTATTTACCCCTAGTTATTATTATTATTAATTTTCTTATGAGAGCGATAGAACTGTTAGTCTGTGCTTGGCTACTTGGTTTCAGGTATAGTAAGAATGCAATGAATCACGTTATTCATAATAAATTATCTAATCTAGCCAGGGCCAGGGGAGCCAAGGCTCCTTAGGGTCTGGTGGAATATAGGATCAATCTCACTTTTCTGCTTATACTGATTAAAATAGAGAGGGTAGTTGATGACATGGATATTCAGAACTATTACCTGCTGATGAGAGCAAATAAGCTCGAAACAGCTGTCCAGGTATGTGCTAATATTCATGAACATCTAATAATTCTAATACAACTTCTCACTTTTCTTTTTATACTGATACTGATTTTCCGATTTTTTTCTGGCCATCAGTCTGTTTCAATTACTGATAATATCAGGATTTCAATTTGACATGACATGTCAAATTGAAATTGACATTGTGTGTCGGGCCGAATTATAAATTTAAGCTGGACTTTACACCAATTTCCTGTACTAAGGACGAACTTCCTTTATCTTCGTTGTAATCCTATTACATAATTTGGTCCTTATATTTCATGTACCTTTATAATTTGGTCCTTTATATTTCATGTACCTCTATAATCTGGTCCTTTATATTTCATGTACCTACCTTTATAATTTGGTCCTAATATTTCATTTGACTATATATAATTTGGTGCTTTATATTTTATGTACCTAGATTGTAAGTTGCATCATAAAAAACGTCTCTCAAGGCTTGATTAAACTTTAAGATGAAGAGAGGGGGAAACAATAATAAATAATAAAAAATCCTTAATAATCCTGACGTATTTATACAGTAAATATTCGTACGTATATAATGTAGACAACAGGTCCTATTTACTTACCATTCAATAAAGATGGTATCTTATATCTCATTTTAAACGAATTCATACTCCAGGCACATGCCGGCAGTTATTGAATCAGATTTGCGAAAATGAATGAGCCGTGGCCTGACATTCAAAGATCTCTGGGTTTGATAACGAGAAATGGCTCGTAAAACACAATCAACTTCTTTTTTAAAAATTTAATAGCTTTGCTAATAAATCTTCATCTCGACAAAGATGAAACTGATGAATGAAATTTGTAATTCTTCTTTGTTTAGAGAAAAAAAAAATGTAAGCTCGTATTGATGATTATATGTTGTATACTGTGTTATAGGAACCTGACAAAAGTTAGGTATCATTGTTTGTATTTTAAATAAACTGTAATATATACTTTACCAGATATTTTTTCATCGCATAGTCATGAAACATCAGCTACTGTAGACGCTTGTGGTCTGTGTGCAGTAGCCTGTCCATCCCGTAGTATGCCTCCCCTCTGAGGGGCGAGAAGTGACACAATACACGACTGTATTCAAAGTATTCAAAGTCTTAACCTCACTAGACGTTGCTTAATTGCATTGAAACAAACGAGAACTGGATTATTCAACGTGCCACCGACGCTGTTTTTTTTTTTTTTTTTTTTTTTTCTTTTTCTTCTTGTTCAAAGTCATCATGGATATTTTGGCCAGAATCAAGATACATATGTATCTACCCTTTAACCTCGCCCCTTGGTTCACTACATATTCTATTGTGTTCTTTTGTTTCATGTCCTATTTTGTTGAATGTATGTAGTTGACCAATAAAGGTTAAATAATAATTATGTATATTGACTATAATCACCAACATGTTCAAAACTATCCTCATTCACTTGCTCTCCATATCATAAATATATATTATCTCTCTTCTTCTTCATGTCCAAACAATGAATGGGAGCCAATGAATGAGAACTGGTTTGAGCCGGGCACCGCCGCGGGAGCCATCAGGTCGGGTGGAAGAGCCATCATCAGGCAAGAGTAATGCGATGTTGGTTTTGCCTGTCAGGTCCGGGTTCGTACCCCGTCATTAAGCGTTCATTATCATATTAAGGACCGCCTCAGGCCACGTAGTACTTGGTGAGAAACGATGAGTTAGTTACAGGGTGGTTGCCATGATAACGTAATTTTCGGGTGCTTGCCATGGAAACGCAATTTTTGGGTGGTTGCCAGGGAAACGTAATTTTCGGGTGGTTGCCATGGAAACATAATTTTCGGGTGGTTGCTATGGAAACATAATTTTCGGGTGGTTGCCATGGAAACGTATTTTTGGGATGTTGCCATGGAAACATAATTTTCGGGTGCTTGCCAAGGAAACGCAATTTTTGGGTGGTTGATATGTAAACTTAATTTTCGAGTGGTTGCCATGGAAACGTAATTTTCGAGTGGTTGCCATGGAAACGTAATTTCGTTGTAGGCCAGCGATGATGGCACATGGCACGTACAACACACCAGTTATATTGTTCTGAAGTTGAGCAACGTCCAGCCAGGTTAGACATATTTTTTTTTTCTAAAAAAGGAAGAATTACAAATTTCATTCATCAGTTTCATCTTGTCGAGATGAAGATTTATTAGCAAAGCTATTAAATATAAAAAAAAAGTTGATTGTGTTTTACGAGGCATTTCTCGTTATCAAACCCAGAGATCTCTGAATGTCAGGCCACGGTTCACTCATTTTCGTTGAGTAACGTCCAGCTAGGTTAGGACTTGGATGGATGACCATTCAAATGTGAACCTCTTGATGCTGGTTAAAATACAATGCTCCGCTATTTGATTAGTTATCGTTATCGTCAGCTTCCTGCATAATCTTAATCCTTAAAGATCATCTCAATCTACCGCTATACATATACGCTCTTTCTTAGAATTTACCCATCTATCTGTATACTTTTGAGTCTTTTAGCGTATTTTATACGCAAACTGTTATTACTTTGACCAATTTTTATTATTATAAATTTATTATCTAAGGTAGTCACTGGCAGAGTGAGTTAGCGCGCTAGGCATTGCACACAAGGTGACCTGGGTTCGATCCCCAGCGGGGCAGGATTTTTTCTGCTCTGTACTAGGATGTTCGGGGTCCACTCATACCTCGTGAGGAAAAATGAGCAGTTACTTGTATGAGTAACGACCAGTGGCGGCATTATCAGAGTAAAAAGAAATTAATGTAATAGAATAATTCGAAATGTGAAGGAGGCTCTTAGTAATGCTGTGCTACCCACAAAAATTGTGAAGAGGCCTTGTGCTTCACCACAAATAAAATAATACATACACAATTTATTGTCTATGATGCTAACTTCGGAAATTTCGTATTTTCAATTTATATTATCTAAGCTAGGTCTATTCCCCACAGGAGGCAACGCACTAGCACCTGATGCTTTATGTATTTAAGACCAGAGCTAAATTAATAATTAATAACTTTACAGCCAGCATTTTTTATGATTAACAACAGGATGTGTTCCAAATTACAGCAGCTATCACGTCCAGCGATTACGTTCCCGGAGAGCGCAAGCAAACTCCTAATAAAATATAAATTATTTATTAAAACATAATTACATTATCCCACAGCGTTAGAGGTAATAGAAAAATTAGCTTTATCCTATTAAGTAAATAAAAAATCCTCAGGAAAGTTGTATGTAATTAGTTGAGATTAAACGAAAATAATTATAGACAACACCGGAGGCGATAGTTGAACACAGAACATATTTTATTCAACAAGAAAATGGAGAGATTCTGCTAGCACAGATTCAGTTGCCTTGCCTTTCCGAACTCAAGTAGGAAGATTGTTTATGATTTGGTGTGAAAATCATGACTTATACGTTAACCTGAAATGCATGAGAACTATGTTTTCCGTAACCTTACACTCTGCCGGGCTGTCTCTTTCTTTGTACCTATAGGCGTTCTTCACACCTCGGTCGAGGTGTTTGATTTCACTCCAGAGCGGTCGAAAATTTGTGTTATCAGTTTGGCTGTGGCTATTGGCTATGCGGGAGGTGTTTTATATATGAAGTGAAGAATTTGTATTGTAATTAATAAATGTACATTGGATCATTTCTTTGAACCATAGTTTGAACTGGTGGACAGAGATTGCAGGCAATAGAGGTAATGAGGTATGTCAGATAGAGAGATACAATAAAATAAATATATTTCAAAGACTTATCTTCGTTCATCAACTCAAGTTAGATGTTGAAATCAATCACAATTATTCTAAGTACATCATTATCATCAAACAGCATATTTCTTTTAATAAAGAAAAAAACAAAAATACAATGAATTATTTAAGTAAGCTTTTAAACAAACTCCCTAAAAGTACTCTAAGTACCTACTTAGGGAGAAAATTAGAATTTTAAATGTATATATTATGAGAAAGAAATAAATTCATCATTATTATTATTAATTAAATCAATACAAAATGGAAAGCTGCATTGTCTCGCAGGGGAATATTCAACAGTAGCAGTTGTGTCCGGTGATTCCCTAGTGCGTCCCAAGGGAACTTTTTTAACCCAAGTGCGTCCCAAGTAATAGCCCAAGGGTCAAAAGTTGGACCGGGACGCACTGGGACGCAGCCGCTGTGTCGGGTCAGGTGTCAAAAACACAAATCACTGGCATTAACAAGGTTGGTGCTAGAAAGGCCATCCGTCCTTAAAATGTAGAAGTAGGAGTGCCTGAACCAACCAACCTCAACCATGAAGAAGTGCTTGACAAATGCCATCCTCAAGTAGGTTTGGGAAAAGGCAAAGTGAAAGAAGGAGAATAGCTACTTTAATTCCTGTGGACAGGACAATTTAATTGAAAAAGAGAATGCTCTCGCAGCTTGCTAAAACAAAGCAAACATTTTTCCAGAAATAAACAGTCATACTAATAATAACATAAACCTCATTAACGATCACAATTCGTCCTCGAAATGACAGAGCATTCTTCAAATATGCTGTTAATCCACAGTTCCACCTGACTATAACATCCTATTGTAAACTTGAATGGATTTTGTAAAGGATCTACACAGCCCAAGAGTATATGGAGTAGTTATCTGCTATTAAATAAGTAAATAAAAGTTCAAGCAGTAACATGATGGTACATAAAGTTTTATTAAAGCTGACTTAGGCGCCTCTTAAGCGCCACTAAAATCTCGAAATGGTGGCGGCTTAGGGTTAAGGTGCGACCTCAATCTTTGTTAATATTGAATGTCTAGGCGGAGGCTTAAAAGAAATGTCATCAATATATAATCTGAAAGATATAATAATAATATCGCCTTATTTATACTGCCCGATTAGGACTATTAAATCCCATTATTCCAGCAGTAAGCCCAAGGCGTATTATTATGTGGTAAAAGTTTCAAATGGGAGGATAACTTGTCATATCCCGGCTGGGTTTCGAACCCACGACCTCTGGAATCTCTGGATTCACAGAGTACTGCCTTTACTACTGAGCTACCGGGACAGATATGGAAGAGTATGAATTGAAGAAGTGTAACAAGAGGGTTGGGTTGAATCATATAGGTTTCTTTGCCAGCCAAGCAGGTCCGTTTCCAAATTCAACTCGAACTCGATACATTTTTCATCAATCAGGGCCGAACTAGACGAATGAAATAGGATTAAATTAAAAATAAAACTGCGCCGAAAGCCGGGCTTACAGTGCGCTGTGATTGGTTGATCTGTCTTGAGGGATGCTCTGACGCTTTTCATTCAATCTTGTTTTTTATATATATCTCCCTTGCCTTTATCCCATATTAGCTTATGTTGCTTTTGGGGTCGGCATTGTTCAACCTCATGGTTGAGGTTGGTAGGGTGGAGCACGTTTTTTATGGCTGGATGCCCTTCCTAACGCCAACGATTCTACTTGATTTAACGTCCTGAATTAGGACGGGGGTTTTACCCTCCATTCGCTGGGAATCGTACCAGCTACCCCACATTAACCTCACCCAGCCTGGGTAGGGCCGGAAATGGCAGCCTCACGTGTTTGGATGGAACAGAATTTTCTTCGAAAAGTCTGCCCCAGCCGGGAGTTGAACTCGGGAACTCTGGACTACGGGCAGTAGTCACAACCATTACGCCACGGAGGCTTTTATATAAAAATTTTAATGTAATTTCAACAATGAAATTTATAAGTTCTCAGGAAAAACTTATAATTAGACACAACTCTTGGTAAAACTATAATCAAGTAAAACAAAAAAGCCCAAGTGTTTTCTATCTTCAAATTATTTCGTAATTTCAACACTGTATTTTGATTTAAGAAAATAAAATAAATTTCTTGGCTTAATAGCTTTACTTATAAAGCTTTGCCCTTATAAGATTTTCTATTATTATTATTATTATAATAACTGAAATGAAGGTTGTTTTATAATCAAAATCATTCATCATTATATGTCAAGACCATTTGTCAACAAAAAAAATCATCATTCATAATTTATTATAATATGTCAAGACCATTTGTCATCAAAAAAAATCATCATTCATAATTATAATTATGTCCAGACCATTTGTCAACAACAACAAAAAATCTGCTCGGACTGCACATTTTCGGAATCAACTGGATCAAAAGCCACCAGAAAACTGCATCTCAGGAATCGCACTGACAGCCCAGAACCGGTTTGCATTATCTTCGCGACTCTGTACGGTCGTGTCGAGCCAAACTCATTTGTTATTCCCTATTGTACTACATTGTGTGGAGTGCCGTCAGTTCTTGCCGGCTGAGATCCTAATCCGTCGCCGGCCGGGCGGCGTCACCGCGGAAGATCCGGACTCTGGTGGAGCCTTTGACCTGCTCGGTGGGGGAGCCCAGGGATCAGTGTTAGGACCAACAGTACTTAATTTCGTCAAATTTGGACGTAAGAGAAAACACTTACCCAAAGACATTTCTTTAATTAGGACAAAAACTTTTTAATATATTATTACCAACAGAAATTAAAGTTTTGAAAAATGTACCACTCCTATTAAAAAACAGAACAAAAAAAATACATCCTATAACTAACTAAATAATAACATTTCAAAAACTATTACCACTGGCATGATTCCTTTTTCCCCTTAAGAAATATTCGAACCACTTCCTGACCTCTACTTCATTTACTTTACTTCAAAATTTTCATATAAAAAATTCTTTTCTACTTGTTGTTACTGTTTAACTTAATAACTTCATGATAACTCTTTTTTTTCCTTGTATCCCGCAACCAAATTTAATCTGAATGCTTCCATATTTTATTACTCTTTAAAATAGTCTCATTTTAAATGTATTAACAAGTGATGTCTGTTAAAGAGACTTAAAATATACAATAAAAGTAATATTTTATTTAAAAACTTACCTAATATAAGATCGCTAAAGTTAAGCAATATCCAGTGAGATTCCGATATTATGGGTGAACATAATGGAATTAATACCCTCGTAATTGCTGCTATTAGTTTCACATAGAGGCTGGGTTAGGTTGTGAACGGATGTCAATATGTATCTACTACCTCAAAGATCCCTTCAATTTGTTGAAAATTTAGGCATGGCCGAAAACTCATTCTGACTCCTGGACGTATCTCGGTATGCTAGAGCTAGACAGAGGATGGCAGTCCCTCTTTGTCAACTTTATAAAACTTTGCAAGAGTTAAGTTATCATACTTCTATTAATCACTTTCGTGATATCACAACTACTCAAACACTCGCATTACTAAATCCACGCTGAAACCGTGACTTGAACCACCAAACTCCAGGTTACAAGCCTGCCGCCTTATCGAACAAGATACCTACTGAGGTCGGTTAAATCTTTGCAAGAAAGTGGATTCTGGATCGAAATCACATTGAATTATTTGCTTTTGCCCATCTCTTACACTCTCACCCCCACTGATTCTGTAGGCTCGCCGAAAACGGAAATCATTCATTTCACAATGGCGACCACACACGCTCTCTCGAGAGCAGTCAATGGGTTAACCTTCATTCTAAGACCAAGCACTACTAATTGGCTTTTTTCAACAAAATTTTTACTCTCTCCATCCTCTCTTTCTCTCTTCTCGCAATCTACCCATTCTTCTTTTTTCTCTCTCCTCCTTTCTGATGCATCTTTTTGTCTCTCTCTATTTTTTCGTCTCTCTGGCTAGAAAAGTCTCTCTGTTTCTGAAAAATGTTTCTCGCAATGTTGCAATTCCCAATCCCGGAGTTGCAAAAAAAAAGCAAGATGGCGACGCAACGGGGAAGGCGCCAACTCAGTTCTCTGTGTGGTCTGGCCCGTCATGTCAAAATGAACTTTACATATCCGGCCTGCTCGCACTGACTTCTCAGCGTTTGCATTGTTGTGATTGTAATGATCAAAAGATGATACTGATCATAGTGTAACTGATTTTTTTTTTTCTTCACAACTCATATCCATTAAAAAAAACAAGTAAGTTCAAAAGTAATGTTCTAAAGATAATTGTATGTACCTAACAAAAAAAATTGTCGCCATTTTTTTGTTTTTTTTTTTTTGTTTTTCTTTGTTTTGTTTTTTTTTTTTGATATTTAACTTGAATCTTAAGTAAGTTTTGTAATATAAAATGAACCGAAAAGTGGATAGGCTCTTTCTCTTAAGTTATTGAAACTACCCTTTATTGTTATTATATTCTTGTAACTTTCCAGTAATTTGTATTAATTTCTTGTAACTTTTCGGTATACATAAATGGCCAATATTTGGATGGTTAGAAATAGACGAGTTTGATCTGTGAGGTATTAATGTGAAGAACGTCATATACAAAGCAAGAGATAGCGCGGCAGAGTGTAAGGTAACGGAAAACAGAAAACATATTTTTCATGCAATTCATGTACTTTCAGCCAGCGAAAAGTTCAATATGAATTTCAAAAATTACAAAAGAATATTGTAGAAATGGACTCTACGTCAAAAAAAGAGTTGATTTGATAGTAATAGACATTTAGCCTTACTAAGGGCTGAACCATAAAACAGGATTAATAAATTTAAGATATTAGATAAAACCAGACCATCCCTCAATTCGGAGTTTCAATACATGTATGTCATTTTTCTAATAGGTATTAGAAATCGGAAGTATTGTGTTCGTTTTTGTAAAAAAAATTTTTTTATTTTTTCCTCCGATTTCAATTTTTTTCTTCTTCTTTTAAGCGCTCTCATCTAGTCGACAGACAGGTCGTTCTCGCCGATTCCCTAATTTTAAATCATGTTGTAGAGTTTCAGAGCTTTCATTTTAATCCTGCTTTCTAATTCAGTTTTGAATCTTAAACGTTAAGACAAAACTTTAAGTTCACCGTGTGGGATCATTATATGTATGGTGTGTGTTTTTTAAAAGAACAATATCACCTGGTATATCGCATAATATATGTATTATGAAATCTTTCAAGCTTGAACAAGCTAGAGAAAACTCTTGATAATTGTGAAATCAAGATTGCCTGCCTACCTACCTACCTCTAGCATTCCTGTCAATGTGTAAATGCTAAACCACCCTAGGGACGAGACAAAGTACCCCCCCTCCCCCCTTCTCCCCCCCTTCCCAGGGGCTTCCGTCCTTTCTTTCTCAACTAGCACGTCATACTCTCCCCTTGCCTCCATTTTGAAAAGTCATAACTTCCATTACTGCATGATGATGATGAAAGCCCGCACCAGGGCCGTACTCAGAAGTATTAGCTCAGTGGTTAAGCACTCGCTTGCCATGCGGAAGGTCCCGGGTTCGATCCCCCGTGCCGACAAAAATTTGTATTCAAAATTTGGTTCAGTTGTTTGTAATGCATATACCCTCCGGTGCGCTCGTGTTGACCCAGCACCTAAATGAAAAGTATTGTGTCACTTCTCGTCCATCAGAGGGGAGGCATACTACAGGATGGGCAGTCTGCAACACAGACCGCACAAGCGTCTACAGTAGCTCCTGTTTCATGGCTACGAAATAAAAAAAGCTGTGAAACACTCATCTCTTCTTTTTTAGAGTTCTCTTTAGTCTTCTTTTCCCTCCTCTGCATTTCTCTTCGTCACATTTATCACCCTCTTTATCATCTCACCCATTCTCTCGCATCCTCGTTCCTAGCCTCCCAAACTATCTCTTTAGAATAAAGTATATAATTGTAATATATTATCCAACAACTTCTGTATTAGATTGATCAATAACAGTCGCAATCTACTGGAAATCGATTATCCGAACAATAAAAGTCACATTAGGTTTAATATTAGATAAAATAAGTTATCGTATTTGTGTTAATCATTTTCGTGATGTCACAACTACTCAAACTCGCTTTACTAAATCTTTGGTGAACTTGAGAATCGAACCACGGAACTGCGGTTACACTACATCGAGATCAGTGATCAACTGAGCAAAGATTAAGGGTTGGGTGGAAGAGATTGCCATAGGCAATAGCCCCGCCCTTTATGTAGGACATTAACTTAATTCTTTTTTTTTTGTTCTTGTATCTTTGCTTAATCTTTTTGTTTTTCGTTATAATTTCATTGTACATATTTTACTGTATATATTTTTTGTTCTACCTAATAAAGCTTACTATAATAATAACTGAAATAATATTTCATTAGATCTTTACTAACTTAACCTGCAAAACTGAAAGTATTGGTATAAGTAGTGCTTTTTTTTAGACTGGTCAGGGCAAGACAAGTAGTTCCATTATGGCAACAGAGTCTATATGTCTTTCTTTTTCTTTAATTGACAAAAGTATTTGTCGATTTAAAAAAAAAAGCTGCTGTCCTAAATTCCTAGATACAACTCCCTGAAACAGCCCCCTGATTATATTCATGTCATCATAAGTTCTTGCATAGCTTTGATATTCTCCCTGCCTTTATTGCGAAAAAAGTGCCAACGATTGCCACGACGCATTTGCAGTTCTCATATTCACGCCCATGCTAGGTTTAATATCTGCAATTAAATGTAGCTCGCTAGGTTTATTTTTGCTTTCCTGAAATTAATGCAGGCTCTAATGAAATTATAGGTAATTTTTCAACAAAAAAAAATTCTAACGTTCTAGGCGCACAAATTCGTTCCGACTTCCGTTTCTAGCTTTTATTCAACCTCATTACGAAATTAACCTTGCTTAATTCGTAGGTAATATTGAAAAATTCACTAACAATTATGCTGGACGCATTACTTCCTCGTGACGTGAATGGTAATCAAAATTTTCGACTTTTATTATCGCTGGAATCACAGATTTTTCAACTGACTTGTATTTGCAAAAGTTTTCAACCGATTCTTTTCAAATCAGTTTTTTATGGTAGAATAATAAATTGTTTCTGATCCTGACGTAAGTTTTATAATTTATTATGGTTTATCCTTATTCAGTTATTCTAAATTCCACAAAAAAAATCTGTATCGGCAAGTCATTTAACCATGTTTTGTGACTTTTTTGTCCAAAATTTCGGATTTTCTTGTTTATCAGAGCTCAATCAATGTTTACTTAGAAAATAATTATAAATACATTATGCAAAACGCTGATACGCATATACATTGAAAAGTTCATCAATATCGGATATACCGTTCACAAGATATGATCTCCATCACCACGAACCGCTAGTGCGAAGTTGATGAATTTAAAAAGAGATCATCCACAGAATATCTTCTACATGTGTATAAAATTTCGTTCAGTAGTTTCTGAGATTTACGCGTTACAAAGAAGTCATATAAGAGGCCGACAGACAGTCACAAAAACTAAGTTGCTCAGGATGTTATGAAACGTCCAGAAATATGAAGAAGAAAAAAATTGAATTCGGGACAAAAAAATATTATTATTATTTTTTTTTTTTTAAAAAAGGACACAATAATTCCGATATTTGAAATTTCTCGGAAGTAATACGAGTATTAGTATGTACGTACTACTTTTATATTTATTCTAGGTAGAAGCACATAAGCAACGAATGCATCTACCTACCTGAGTATTGTATAAGTATTCGAAGTGCCAATTAGGTATGTAATGAGCAACTACATAATATAAGTACATTATAGCATCCAAGTCCTGATATAATAATGTAGGTATACTGGTATATTCATGTTAAACCTTTAAACTTAACCATAGACTTAAATATAGACTCCCTCACTTGCTTACATACATACTAAGGCAGTTATAAGTACTTTTCAGGCATTCTTAAAAAAAAGAATTTACAGCTTACCTCATCTAATAAATTTGTGTATATGTTGGTAATATATACATAACAAAGTATCTATGAATAACAGTGCTTATGTAAAAAACTTGAACCTGTCAATTATGCGTTTGTTTTACTATTTGTTGAGGCAGGTTCAGTTCAAAGTATATGTTTACTTCCGTTCGACAATGCAAGCGGGTAATCCCAGTATTTACCTTCTAAATTTAGACCACCCTTGAAAGAAAAAAGCCCCAGCATATTCTTCATTTTTACATTAGCATTACCAATTCTTAAAATGCCATGATAATTTATTTGCCATGATAATTGAACTCTTATCACTGAAATTCTCCATATTCAGGACACAAAACACCATACCTCAAGACCCCTGCCAGAGGTGAGTCTGTCCAAGAGGTCGTGGGTTCGAAACCCAGCTGGGACATGGCAAGTTATCCTCCCATTTGGGATTTTCACCACTTAATAATATTATGTCTTGGGCTTACTGCTGGAATAATGAGACTTAATAGTCCTAATCGGGCCGTATAAATAAGGCGATATTATTATTACATCATAATATATGTAATTGTATAATAATTATAGATAATATACTACAGGTATTCTGCTATACCTAATGTCAACACTTTCACTGCGTATAGTCATGTGTCCGTGCACGTAAGAGATAATTGCAAATGAAACTCGATTGATTTTTTTTATTAATAGGTAATAATAACACATTGCCCAGACTCCTCCATCAGAACTCAGACCCATCAAGACTTGGCCATAGCCCCAGCGCAGCTCCTCAGCAGGCTTCGAACCCCAAGCTACTTATTAGAGGGCCCGCCAGGTTAATGACAGACGGGATCCTAGCCCAGTACTCCGCAGGTGGCAAGACCCACGTCTCAATGTTTGTCTTACAGAGCGATAAACTTTGCACTCTATAATTTTCCAACCTATTCTTAGGTTCAGTGAAGTGATATAAAACCTATAATCCTTGAGTGAAGTACTCTAAAAGCATGGGTTATCTCATTGGCACACTGAACTGGGCGGCGCGTTCAATAATGACGTGGAAAATGAGATAGAGAGACCAACAGCTGTTTTCGCAAGCCCAGCTGTTTCTAGTTATGTTTTTGCTGTCTTTTAGGCTGATAGCGATGGTAAGTGATGCTGGCATTCAGGCCCAACCCAGGCGGGGTGAGGTTATTGTGGGTAGCTGGTTCGTGAATTCCCTGCGAATGGAGGGTAAAGGTAATATTTACCGACCTCAGTAGCTTGATCGATAAGGCGGCAGACTTGTAACCTGGAGGTCGGTGGTTCGAGTCCGGTTTCAGCGTAGATTTAGTAAAGCGAGTTTGAGTAGTCATGACATCACGAAAGTGATTAACATAAAAATGATAACTTACCTTATTTATTTTAATCTTTACAAGAAGGACACAATATTAACAGCATAAAATTAATAATACAAAAAAAGATAAAATATTTTGAAAAATAAATAAAGAATACAAGGATCCTAACTAAAAGACGTCGTTATTGCCAGTGGCATTCTCTTTCACCCAACCATTAGTGTTATGTAGGCTGGGTGGAAGAGATTGCCAAAGGCGTTAGCCCCGCCCTTTAGTTAGGATATATATTATGAATATATTTTTTTTTTCTTTATTTTTTTCTTCTCTTATATTATTTTATATTAATTTGTAAATATCTGTGTTGTAATATGACCAATTAATAAAGTGTAAATAAATACCTACAACTTCTCACTTTTCTCTTTATACTGATTAAAATAGAGAGGTTAGTCTGTTGATGGCATGCATGGATATTCAGATCTATTACCTGCTGATGATGAGAGCAAAGAAGCTCGAACAGCTTTCCAGGTATAGGTACGTTCTGATATTCATGTACATCTAATACAACTTCTCACTTTTCTGTTTACACTGATATACTGAAATAAATAAATAAAACAGGTAGTGTATTATCTATACCTATTATAAGTATATATAAATAAGAGCTATTCCCAGGTAAGTGAATATCAGGAGAGTGATGGACAAGACAGCTGGACGTGAAACATTTGGTACCCAATTTAAACCAACAACCAGGTTCCAGAGCCTCAGCTTGATGCTTGACGGATGGTTATAATTAGTGAGATCATAATCACAAGGTATCCTTCGCTTGTGCTAACAAACCCAAAAATATAATTGGGTTCCACTTATTAATTTTTCAGGGGGTCGAAAACAAAAACAAACATCACATTAAGGTGTCTAGAATGTTGGGTTATTTTTTTTGGCAGGAAGCATCAACAATATATCAACATCTATTATTATTTTAAAAAGATAATGAAAAAGGGAAGATGATTGATTATCGTTTTCTGAAACC
The DNA here is from genome assembly GCA_024516035.1 of Bactericera cockerelli. Classification (NCBI taxonomy): domain Eukaryota; kingdom Metazoa; phylum Arthropoda; class Insecta; order Hemiptera; family Triozidae; genus Bactericera; species Bactericera cockerelli. The sequence goes on from CM044962.1 coordinate 29,815,921, forward strand.
TGATGCTGATCTACGGTGACGTTCACAGCTGAAATGTCCAGAAATTAGAGATTCAGAAAATCTTTTCAGAGTCCAGAGAAATTCACCAAGGTACACCATGGTGACGGTTGTGTTACTCACATTAACCTCTCCCAGCCTGGGTTGGGCCGGAATGTCTGGCTAAATCTCCGTTACGCCACAGAGCTAATATGCAGCTTGGAGCCACAAAGACCGGGTAAGATATGACGGGGGTGTTACCCAGGGCCGTATTTAAGGGGGGGGCCCAGGGGGCCCGGGCCCCCCCCCTCGAGCTTGGTCCCCCTCGAAATTACGGAGGCTCTCGTCCCGGGCCCCCCCTCGAAATTCTTACTTGAACGGAGGCTCTCGTCCCGGGCCCCCCTCGAAATTCTTACTTGAACGCAGGCTCTTGTCCCGGGCCCCCCCTCGAAATTCTTACTTGAACGCAGGCTCTCGTCCCGGGCCCCCCCTCGAAATTCTTACTTGAACGCAGGCTCTCGTCCCGGGCCCCCCTCGAAATTCTTACTTGAACGGAGGCTCTCGTCCCGGGCCCCCCCTCGAAATTCTTACTTGAACGCAGGCTCTCGTCCCGGGCCCCCCCTCGAAATTCTTACTTGAACGGAGGCTCTCGTCCCGGGCCCCCCCTCGAAATTCTTACTTGAACGCAGGCTCTCGTCCCGGGCCCCCCCTCGAAATTCTTACTTGAACGCAGGCTCTCGTCCCGGGCCCCCCTCGAAATTCTTACTTGAACGCAGGCTCTTGTTCCGGCCCCCCCCCCCCTTGAAATTCTTACTTGAACGCAGGCTCTCGTCCTGGGGCCCCCCTGCCTTGGATTTTTTTCTAGGTACATTACATATCTACATACGTACATGTTGATTCCTAAACACAATAAACAGTAAAAACCAACTTCATTACAACATAATATTATGTACCTACCAAGTAGAATCCTAAGTGGAAAGTGCAAAACACCGTGCTTATGATTTATTTTTACTTTCTTTATCCTATAGAAAGGAAAGTAATGGAATCACCGAAAAATTTCGATAGTGAGTTTTCAATGCCAAAACACGTTTTAGGGTCCCCAGAGCCTAAATCCAAAGTTTCAGCCATTGTTCCGTGTGTCTATCTGTCTGTCTGTAAACAGGATATATCGAGAACGGCAGAAGCTAGAGACTTGAAATTTGGCACAGAGGTCATAAAATGTATAGAGGACGCAGCATGAAACTTTTGGAAAAAATCGGTGCCACCAGTGGCCGCTTTTTGATAGAATTTGGTGGTTCTGGCTAAATAGTAAGAGATATGAAATTTTCATGAGAACAAGTTTTTCTTTAAGTAAAAAACATTGAGGTTTGTCCCGAATATTTTTTTTTTTCATAATATCTTGAACTTTTTGGTACCCGACTCTAATTACCGGTATTTTGGGAGGGTCCACCCGGACTAACTTTTTTATTATTTTTCCTAGATGTGGGTTTTGATTTTTTGAGGTTCTGAACACCAATCAGATAACCATTTTTTATCTTAGTAAGAACCTTTTAATTTCAGGTAAAAAATGGATGGGTAACACGTAAAATAGTCACGTTTTTAAAGCTAAATCACATTTTTTTCTCGAAATTTGAAGTGACCTATCAATTCAAAGTGAGAAAATTTTAGGCAAGGGTCTGAGCTTTCATTTGACACAGTGATAGCGAATTTCTGATGAGCCGTTCTTGAGCTACGCCAAGTAAGGTAAAAATATGGATGGGTAACACGTAAAATAGTCACGTTTTTAAAGGTAAATGACATTTTTTTCTCGAAATTTGAACTGACGACTGATCAATTCAAAGTGAAAAAGTTCTAGGCAAGGATCTGAGCTTTCATTTGACATATCGATCGCAAAATTCTGATGAGCTGTTCTTGAGCTACGCCGGGTAAAGACAAAATATTCAAGTTTTTCGACACATTCTCTCTCCATGTGTGAGTGTGTGTGTGTGTGTGTGTGTGCGTGTTTGTGTGTGTGTGTGTGTGTCTGATGGGCTGGCCAAGCGGCGCGCCGTTTACACCTGCCGCGGCGGGTGTAACCCGCTAGTAATATTATTATTATACTATTTGGGCCCCCCCCTGACGAAAATCCTGGATACGGCCCTGGTGTTACCCTCCATTCGCTGGAAACTCACTCACCTGTTACTCACATTAACCTCACCCAGCCTGGGTTGGGCCGGAATGTCTGGCTAAATCTCCGTTACGCCACAGAGCTAATATGCAGCTTGGAGCTACAAAGACCGGATAAGATATGACCTCTACAGTTGTTGCCAAGGTGAAACTTAAGGGATATTGTCCACCAAAATTAACTAAGCGTATTTCATAATTTGGCCCCTAGGAATCCTTGGTTTAATGTGTCATTAAGCGAATTAAGCTCGATTGACACACACCCGTGACGTGACAGTGCCGCGTCCGTGACGTGATCCCTCCGGCGCGGCGAGGGAAATCAGATTCTTCTAGGAATTTGAAGGGCTCTATTCCCACTCGCCCGGCAAGTGGTTGTGACAGTGCAAACAGTGCTCGTACCGTGATCCGGCACATTACTTACGGACGATATTTTTCGATTTTCACGGCCGGTGATTTTCATTTTACCAGTGTTTCTTCGCAATTATGAACGATGAAACACTAATAACAACAACGAGACACTGGTGTGTGTAAATTGACCTTTAATGAACGCTGATGTGGTGGACATTTGGACAATGTTACTTTAATATCGGATTTCAGTCAGCCTATAGCATTGTTTTTTACATAATGCGGCCCAGAGTGGACAAGGGTTGGGTGGAAGAGATTGCCACAGGCAATAACCCCGCCCTTTAGGTAGGACAATATTGTTATTTTCTTTTTTTTTACTTATTTATTTTGTCATTTGTTTGTTGTTTTTTTTTCTTTTTCTTTTCTTAATTTTATACTGTTACCTGTACTTTGTCCTCTAATAAAGCTTAAAAAAAAGGATTCATAGAATAGATATTCACAGGTATATAAACATCAATATCTATGTATGTAGCCCTGGTGTACAGGTATAGATATACCTTAAGATTAGTTAGAGCAGCAAAATCTACATACAACGTATCTAATAGCCATATTTATGTTAAGTTTATGGCCCTTCTCTATTAAAAAACTCATGCTATTGATACTCGCTGGTATAGGTTTGAATTATCGGATACATTACGAGATATGATATAGGTAATTTCATTTCACATTTCCTAGTTGAGATTCTGGGGTCTTCTACCTACCACAGCCTCACGTCTTGTGTCTTAATCACGCGGCGTGGCGGTCCAATGCAGATCGGATGATGGACCTACCGGAACACCCGCGAGTGCTCTAACAAGCGGGTATCCTAATATATGTGGTGAAGACAAGATAGAGTAATTTGAAGAAAAAAAAAATACCCAATTTTATATAAATAGGTACCTCTGGGCCCAACAGATAAATGACTGGAAAAGAGAGAGAGAGAGAGAGAAAGAGTGAGAGAGAGAGAGAGCTACTTGTAGATATACACAGAACCAGAGAGAGAGAGAAACAGAGTTCCATTTAGAGAGAATTAGAGATAGTTAAGAGAGAGAGAGAGAGAGAAAGAGAGACAGAGTCCCACATAGAGAGAATTAGAGATTGTTAAAAGAGAGAGAGAGAAAGAGTTCCTTAAAGAGAGAATTAGAGATAACTAGAGAGAGAGATATCTATACAAATAAACAGAGAGAGAGATAGTCAAATAAGAGGAAGAGGCGGAGAAGACAGAGAAAGATGGAAAATAGAGGTCTGAGGGGCGGGGTCGAATTATATCTGATGATCCTCAGGACAAGGGACAGGTGTAAACATCCCGTGAGGTCCTTAACAAGGATAGCAGGAGGATGAGAGGTACCCACCAGCCAAGGAAGAGCCCAGGGCCATCAGAAACGGTTTAATAATGGGGTTTGAAACAATAAAAAAATGTTTGTGGGTTTTTGGGATTAGCTCAAGTAAGACCGAGTCGCTCTGAATCAACAATAATAATAATAATATCACCTTATTTATATTGCCCGAATAGGACAGTTAAAGTCCCATTATTCCAGCGCAGTAAGCTCAAGACACATTATTATGTGGTAAAAATCCCACATGGGAGAATAACTTGTCATGTCCCGGCTAGGTTTCGAACCAGTGCCGGATTAAGGCTGTGCGGGGCCCTTGGCAATTTCAAGGCGCGGGGCCCCAAAATTGTACTGAGTTTATTCTAAAATACTAATTTTAGAACCTTGAAATCGAAGCAAAGTGTCCTGAGCACCAATCCATAATAGTATCCAAAACGACGTTTATAACACCAAAGGCAACATTTTTTCCGAATAAAAGTGCAAATATCTAAATATGTATTATGAAAAGAATATGTGTAGAAAGATGTCATTAGGTAAGATGTGTAGAAAGTAGATCATCGATTACTATGAAGATTTTATCGCTAGTATTGAATATGCTAATTTTTTTAAAGGTATCTTTCCAAATTAATTCCAAACAATGTAAAGGCACTTTTAAAATGCCCAAAGATTTTTTTTTTCTTTTAATGGTACTAGAATTGCATGTCTTGATAAACAATCCAAACCATCAAAATAAGTAAATTTGACGGTGCCGCAGGCGAAATTTTTGCAAAGTTATGGGGTAAAGTACTCAGAAAATAGATAGAAAAAGATATCTTGAAAAATTCATTAAAAGCGCCGCAGGCGGCTATAATGAAGATCATTGGTTAAGATGTCGATAAAGCCGATCAAAAGTTTGATGGCAGAGATTACCTAAGGTGATAATCACGTCCTTCGTCAATATTATTCTTTTCAAATATGAGTAATTATATAATATTATATAAAGAGCCGCAGGTAATAGGTATCTAAAGATCTTCCTATTTTCATATATGTGGTCCATTTTAAGGGGGTCCCGCCGTGGTTTTTCTTTTAACATTTTGCTCAACTGGCTGTAATTTTATTTAATATTAAAATCCAGAAAAACCGAATTAAAGGTCATTCAAGCACTTATAATTTATGTAAGCTGCCCGAAAGGCGGGGCCCCCAAAATCGCGGGGAACTTGGCATCTAACAAATCTGACATATTGGAAGGTAATCCGCTAATTTCTATGTGGTTGATCATTGTTTATTCAAGGAATAGATAATAATAGGGAGCCCCGCGCTATTCTTTCAATTTATGTACTTTGTTGTCAGTGTGTTTTTTTCACTTTTATTTCTTCTTCTTCTTACTCATTATTCAAAAGTACCTAGTGTAAGCTTTTAAAACAACTCATAATATCTAGTGTAAGCTGCTCAAGCGCGGGGCCCCCTAAAGCGCGGGGCCCCCTAAAGCGCGGGGCCCTTGGCATCTGCCAAATCCGCCATATGGGTAATCCGGCACTGTTTCGAACCCACGACTTCTGGAATCTCTGGATTCACAGAGTGCCGCCTTTACCACTGAGCTACAGGGACAGACTTTTAATTATTACTACCTATTTATTATTACTTTTATTATTACCTACTACCTATGTACCTTTTCTTATAAAATAAAATGCTCCTAATACTATATACTTAGGTGAAGTAAGGTCTCCTTATTTCCATTTGCTTATACAGCTCAGTTGTATAAAGTCGTACCATTTTCAGAGCGAAAAAATTCCTGCCCCGCTGGTGATCGAACGCAGGTCACCGTGCGTGCAATGCCTAGTGCGCTAGCTCACTTGGACCCACATTGACTAGATACTAGTACAGATTAGGAAAGAAAACTATGAGTGTTTTTGATCTCTCTTTAAAAATGTATGGTTTAAAAATCCAAACACCATCATAACACAGCAACACACAGGACAAGAAAGTTACTACCCCCCTAAAAGGGAGGTTAATACCCCCAGCATATTATAACACTAAACTTATGGACACTTAACTTGGTGATTTTTCATATTCCAGAATTAAAAGTGTTCCGGTTGTGTCCATTACTATTATGATAGGCAAGATTGGTTCGTGGCAAGACATAAACACAAATTTGATAACGTTTGTATAAGAAAAAATTGTAGCATAAACCATCATTATATACCTATAAAGTTATACACATACATTATACAACGTAGTCATCATATTATAAATTATTATATATTCACAGAGAAGACACACAGCTAGTTGATGGATGAGCTGAGCAATATGAGAAGCAGCCTCCAGGCATAATACTGTCAGCGTCAAGAGACGGATGGAGCCAAATTTTCTGCTCATCTCGGGGCATTTAGAATACCAATAATTTGATGTGTTAGATAGGTTAGATTTTGACATTTGATGTCCCTCGATGATCTCAAGATGGACAGGTATCTTGAGATTATCGAGGGAAGTAAAATAAGTTATCGCAAGAGTGTTAATCAATCACTTTTGTGATTCCATCACAACTGATACTTAAAATCATAATGCTATTTTTTTTTTACCGAAATTAGGACTCGAACCACCGACCTGTTATCGTACAATCTACTGAGGACGGTATCGAGGAATGAAAAGCAATACTTGATGAGTTTTTACTGCCTTCATTTGTACGTTTGGGTCTACTCATACTATACCTTTGTATGATTGGGTCCACTCATACTCTCTTTGTACTTTTGGGTCCACTCATACTACATTTGTATGTTTGGGTTCACTCATACTACCTTTGTATGTTTGGGTCCACTCATACTACCTTTGTATGTTTGGGTCCACTCATACTACCTTTGTATGTTTGGGTCCACTCATACTACCTTTGTATGTTTGAGTTCACTCATACTACCTTTGTATGTTTGCGTCCTCTCATACTACCTTTGTATGTTTGGGTCTTCTCATACTACCTTTGTATGATTGGGTCCTCTCATACTACCGTTGTATGTTTGCGTCCTCTCATACTACCTTTGTATGTTTGCGTCCTCTCATACTACCTTTGTATGTTTGGGTCCACTCATACTATGTACCTTTGTCTGTTTGGGTCCACTCATACTACCTTGTATGTTTGGGTCCACTCATACTACCTTTGTATGTTTGAGTTCACTCATATTACCTCGTGAGACAAACGAGAGAATAATTACTTAAATAAAAATGAACATATTAATTTCTGTAATAATGGGTACAAACTTCTGGGCGTAAGGTGTCAAGTGTTAACACTGTTAAGCTTCAAAAGGTATCGTAGGTATTAGCTTAACATAATTCTAATAATTAGAATTATGGTAATTCTAATTCTGATAACATAGTTCAATGATTTTTAACATTTAATAAATTACGTCATAATATTCATAACCGTGTGTCAACCTGACGGAACCGTTGAATGCAACGGTTCTCGTAGGATCACCGAAGTTTAGCAACATCCAGCGAGGTGAAGACTTCATGATGCTGGTATTCCGACCCTACCCAGGCTGAGTGAGATTAATGTGGGTAGCAGGTTAGTGAGTTTCCTGCGAATGGAGGGTAATACCCGCATGTAGTCCACATGTGACCATGCAGTTGAAAGCGACGTTAAACCCAAATTAAATAAAATAAATAATATAGATTAGGCTCGGCTTTTTTTAAAAAAAAGATGAGTGTTTCACAGCCGTTTTCATTTCGTGGCCATGAAACAGGAGCTACTGTTGACGCTTGTGGTCTGTGTTGTAGCCTGCCCATCCCGTAGTATGCCTCCCGTCTGATGGGCGAGAAGTGACACAATACTTCCCAATTAGGTGCTGTGGGTCCACACGAGCGCACCGGAAGGTATCCCTTACAAACATCAATTGTAAACAAATTAAGAATACATGGGTTTGATGGCAGAGATTGCCTCAGGCAATAATCACGCCCTTTGTCAATATTATTCTTGTCAATAAAGAGTTATTATTATTATAATACAATTTCTTGTCGGCACCCGGTACCTTGCGCATGGCAAGCGAGTGCTTAACCACTGAGCTGATCGCGCGCTCATTGACGTCAGATCAGTATCCTCAAGGCGCGACCACATCCCCCCAGCATGCAAGGATCGCGACAGAGTACTCAGCAGAGTCATGAAGTCCTGCTCACACAGACCAGAAGGTATTAGCCGTCCTCAAGCTCTGTCAGACTCCTCCCTCCAACCACGCCCCTTTCCTCAGCGGTCCTTATGTACTTGTCCCTATGTACAACAAGTACATAGCATCAAGCTGAAGAACATGGGTATACATTGCAACTTACGTACATAGAGAAGTGCATTCTTCAATACAGGTATGTGTGTACTTCGTGTTTCAATATTTCAAGTGACACGGTGGTTCGGCTACGCCAAGTTCGGCTAGCACTCTTCATCACACTGCATGTACTGTCAAGCTCATGTGAGTAATGAGAGGATATTTTTATATATTTATTTTTATCAATTATTTTTTTAATTATAATAATGGCAAAATTTTTCCGTGAACTTAACCAAAAAAAAAAAGAAAAAAAAAATTGTCATACGACATACCTGTACCAAGTTAGTTAAGTTATGTATTTGTCTTAATAGTTTTCGTGATATCACAATTACTAAAACTCACTTCACTAAACCTACGCTAAACCAGGGACTTGAACCACCAACCTCCAGGTCACAAGTCCGTCAACTTATCGATCAAGCTACTGAGGTCTGTCCTCACCTGTACCATTTCCTTACTAACATCACAGTCTGGCTGGGAGACTATAAACAGGGAGTAGACCAGCATTGGCTTGGTTGTGTGATCCTTGTCAATTATTAGCCTCCTTGTAAAGACAGAGGTAGAAGTGCTGAGTCATTCTTCCACTGTCTGGCTACCATCGTTCACGATGACGGCACCCTATGATGATTGTATAAACTTGATAGAAATATCAAGTTTGGCGACCATCGAACACTACGATGCTACACAGTGAGTATATAAAAAAAAAAAATTGAAAAAAAATCTCGTATTACCGTTTAGCCTTTACCGCCAAAAGGCTGTTGAAAAGCAACTACTAGCGGCACCGGTTTCAGCGAAGAGTTTGGAGTCGTGTCCAAAATCCAAAGTAGGTATAATCCTGTTTAAAAAAAGTCGACAAAGTTATCATATTTGTGATAATCACTTTCGTGATATCACAACTATTTAAACTTGCTTTACAAAATCTTCTTCTAAACCGGGACTTGAACCACCGACCTCCATCAGGTTACAAGTCCGCCGCCTTATCGATGAAGCTACTGAGGTCGGGGCAATAAGTGAGCAAAAAAAGAACTTTTTTCTTAGCCAGGCATTTGTTTTTACACGCAATGTTTGAGCTCATTCATGGCGCGTTACACCCCAATGCAGTCTTGCCTTAAGATTATAGTGTTACCATTCCCTCAAGTGGAGGCGTAGGTATCTACTTAGCCATGTACCCTAAGTACATAAATGCAAAATAAGTACATACGTAATAACTACATAGAGAATTCTGAGTGCATTGCAAACACGGCTGCAGTTGTGCGACTCCTCTTTTTTTATATTAGCTGCATGATTAAAAATGCAAGACCAAACCTCTGGTTCTCGCAGGAGCTGAGGTGAGCTGGGGATGTGGGTTCGAGTCCTGAGGGATGCGATGAAAAAAAAAGAATGCATCAATCAATTTTGTATCTAATGGATCTCTTATGCCGCGGGTCCACACTAAGCGAACATTGTTAGCTAACAATGTTCGCGAACAATGTTAGCTAACAATGTTCGCGAACAATGTTAGCTAACAATGTTCGCGAACAATGTTAGCTAACAATTTTCGCAGTGTGGACCCGGCATTAGAAAATGTTTTTACGACTTGTTTGAAATAACATTGTTAGCTAACATGTTCGCTTAGTGTGGACCCGGCATTAGAAATAGAAAAAATAGTGAATGACTGTTATAAATAGTGAATGACTGAGGAAATATTCCAGGAAAACCCATTTCCAACACCTAAACCACAAAAAACGGGAACGATGGTGGCCAGACAGTGGAGGAATGACTCAGCACTTCTATTACTGTCTTTACAAGGAGGCTAATAATTGACAAGGACAACCAGAACCAAACCAATGCGGGTCTACTCCCTGTTTATAGTTCCCAAGGATTTCATTGTGTTCCAGGCTTCGGACTCCTTTATCCCGCACAATAAATATCTAGGCACGTTGTGGTTTGATTAGATGGGTAATAAAGTTATCATATTTGTGTTAATCACTTTCGTGATATCACAACTACTCAAACTCGCTTTACTAAATCCACGCTGAAAGCGGGACTTGACCCACCGACCTCCAGGTTACAAGAATCGTACCAGCTATCCACATTAACCTCACCCAGCCTGGATAGCGCCGGAAAAGTCAGCCTCACATGTACGGAGGAAAACAGAGTTTTCTGTGTCATGCAAAAATCTGCTCCGACCAGGCACCGAACTCAGCATCTCTGGACTACGGGTGGGAGTCACAACCGTTATGCCACGGAGGTTGGCTGTCTAAAATAGAAATAGAGAGGTTCCTAGTTTCTAGGTCTACCTACTCCGAATTATTTGTTGGAAAATTTCGTACATTTTGCATACCTAAAATAGTAACATGAAATTTCAAGGCGCTACGCAGATGAGGGCATTGAAATTTGCATTAGAATATTTGAAATATAAATAATTATGTTGGTACCAAAGAACAATATGTAATATTCAATGAATTGTGTTTTTGAAATTGATTGAGATAACACACAAAAACATTAATAATAAAAAAAAAGAAGGTATAGTTGTGTCCCGGAACCGCTTTCGCATTACTTCAGGCCACTTTACCTTTACATCCATGCCATTCCGGAAAAGGAAAAACTCTGTTAATATTTTCCGCTCCGGCCGGGATTCAAACCCGTAACCTCCCGGTTCGTAAAATTAAAAAAAAAAAACAAACACACATCGAGCCGTCGTATTACCCGGGAATAAATCTGCGGCTATAACAAAATCCGGCTAATTTAAGTGTGTTTGAGTGAGGCATTAGTGTAAGGTGTATTTATAAACACTCCGCTCAGCGGATCTTATCTGATGGAAAACGCAGCCAAAATTTCTCCCCGATGCCCTCACCGGTGGTGAAAGAAACACTTGCATAAGCGATTGCGGTGAGAACTCATTACTGCGCTCAGAGATGGAATACTCTGATACTCGCCTCGTCGCTGGCTGGGTTTTGCTTGAGAAAAATAAAATAATCTCTTGAGAAAATTCCAGTGGCCGATAACTTGGTGACCATTGAAACTAATCTTACCCCCCCCCCTCAGGCTCAGTGAGGTTACTTTTAATAATAAGAAGACTCTTTAATTGACATTAAATAATAAAAATATCACCTTATTTATACTGCCCGAGTAGGACTATTTAGACCCATTATTCCAGCAGTAAGCCCAAGACAAATAATTATGTGGTAAAAATCCCAAAGGGGAGGATAACTTGTCATGTCTCGGCTTGGTTTTGAACCCGCGACCTCTGGTATCTCTGCTGGATTCACAGAGTGCCGCCTTTACCACTGAGCTACCGCGGGACAAGTGTGAAGTTACAGTAAATTTGAAAAGGGCTTGATTATTGGCCATGGCAGTCTCTACCATTCAACCCTTTATAGTTTATTGGCTGGTTTTTGAGTTGCTAGCGAATGCATATTATAAATATAACACCAGTCGTGATTTATCATCATGCAGTTGCAAGCGACGAACTGCATTTTGAGTTGAGAATTGTTTCTTTTTCTTGACGTCTTACATGCCGTCTGTGAAGTTCGTTTAGGACAAAAGTCACGAATCAAATATTCGCAAGAACCTCACTCAGCCTCTGTAAAGTCGGGGATAGCATCAAGAAGTAAGCATCATAGAATTTTTTTGTGACAAACTATGCAGGTATAACCTAATGGTCTAGCGTTCCTGGACACGACAAGCAAAGGGCTCCACTTGCAACGCCAATAAAAACAAAACTAGCGTTCTATTAATCTAAAAAATGATAGACCTTGAATTCAAAATAATTTCCTTAGTAAAATTGATGAAAATATCGGATTTTATGATATTATTATGAATTATTTTTTTAAGATGAGTGTTTCACAGCCTTTTTTTTATTTTGTGGTAATGTAACAGGAGCTACTGTATACGCTTGTGGTCTGTGTGTTGTAATAGCATGCCCATCCCATAGTATGTCTCCCCTGTAATGGACGAGAAGTGACACAGTACTTTCCACTTAGGTGCTGGGTCAACACGGGCGCACCGGAAGGTATCCCTTAAAACAACTGTAACCAAATTTAGGATACAAATTTTTTGTCGACCCGGGACCTTCCAATGGGCGAGCGAGTGCTGAACGTAGATAACATGCTCAAATCCCACGCCACTGGTTTCGCACAAGAAATCGTTCAACCCGAAACAATTTCCTAGTCACTAAAAAACAAGATTATTTAAATGTATCTGCTCACCTCCAAAACTCGTAATGTTTCACATATTTTCTGGTGATAAGTATCTTTTGGGAATGGTTCCATAATAACATAGATTCTGAGTAGGTTATTTAGATAGGAAATAATTATTTGGATAGGCAGATATTTATGTGAAATTAGTTTTTTAATGTGTCTTAAAAAATATTAGAGTTGCCATAAGTTACAGTGTCTAAAATAATAAGATGAACAAGGTTTTTTTAAAATAAAAAATCAAATCTGTTTGAATTTCCAAAAATCGCGCAATTTGAATAGTTACTAGAATTTAGAAAATTTTAATGAAATAATTATGATAGTTCTGTTTGGTCTCTTTTTATTTAGTGGCTCATTGTGAATGTGTTAGTTGCTTAAAGGTTTGCCTAGTTTTGGGCATTTTCTTTTGTTTTGACGCTCTCAGGCGGCCAAGAGGTGTTGCTATCCGAGCACGATTATTTATACCGACGTGTAGCCAAGGTCATTCTCTATAAGATGGTTGTTTTATTTTATATTTATATAAAAAAAAAGTAATGTACAAAGTGCTCTCAAATTTGAACATATCCTTGAACGCATACGTGGCGTCCAACGCATACAGAAACGATCGAGATAACGCCAATTGGCGTCAAATGCACACAGACGAAACCTTCAAAAATTGATACGTATAGGCAAACAACCAAATAGGACGCCGAAGTGCGTCATACTCATCGAACATACCGACCTCAGAAGCTTCATTGAAAAACCGGCGGACTTTTAACTTGGAGGTCGGTGGTTCAAGTCCCGGTTTCAGCGTAGATTTGATAAATCGAGTTTGAGTAGTTGTGATATCATCAAAGCGATGAAGGCAAATATGATAACTTTTAAACTTTTTTAACTTACTCATGGAACGTGTTAACGGGATTTTCGACTTCCGAGATTTCGAGTAATCGAAATTGTAATGAACTCTGTAACCGACCTCAGTAGCTTCATCGATAAGGCGGCGTACTTGTAACCTGGAGGTCGGTGGTTCAAGTCCCGGTTTCAGCGTAAATTTAGTAAAGCGAGTTTGAGTATAGTTGTGATATCACGAAAGTGATTAACACAAAGATGATAACTTTAAAAAACTTTTAATGAACTCTGTAGCTGTACTCCTACTCACATAGGTACCCATGTACAAATGTACATTTACAAAAACAAAACCTATTCCCGAAAACTCAGAACCGCCATACCGCTCTGTCAGACAGAGGACAGAGCCATCCCTTCTGAGTCACCGGCAGTACCGGCACCGCTCCTGTGAGCATCTTCCTGGACGGAGAAGAAAAAGAAGAAGCCAGAAGTATGTGCGCCCTCATTGAGCCGCCCCGCGGGGGGCCTTTGTGAAGCTCGAATCCTTAGAACCAAACCGCCTGCGTCTCAAATCTCAACCACTTCCTTAACGATTTTATTGAGGCTGGGAGGTTCTCAACTTTCTGGTTTACCACCAGATTAGCAGGTCTGGTGGGAAAATCACTTCAGTCATTGTGGTGTATATGTATAACTAAAAAGTTGAAAAACACCACTTTAATATAATAGAATATAGATAGAGATAGACTTCAGTCATTATTGACCGACCCCAGTAGCTTGATCAATAAGGCGGTGGATTTGTAACCTGGAGGTCGTTGGTTTAAGTCCCGGTTTCAGCGTGGATTAGTAATGTTGAGTAGTTGTGATATCACGAAAGTGATTTACTTAATATTACGAGTTCTTGGTAACTGTGGTAACTTAATATTGTGATAACCTAACATTATGATGATAACAATATTATGACTTTTTTCACGGTGCCTGCTGGCTCCTCATGGCCCTCCTCATGGAGGCCTCAGTTTGGTTACCGCTGGTGCAGACTCTCTTAAACAGTAGGTACAAAGCAACAATGCCAATCCTTCTTTTGTGAAACTGTCAGACTCCTTGTTTACCCCCCGTGATAATTGTCGGTAAACCCTTTTACCTTGTGCTTCGGTAGAGCTTGCTTTTTATCCAACTGATTAATTTGAGAAAAGTTCTGATGCAGAATGACTGTTACTTCTCTCTCTCGCTCTTTCTTTCTCTTTCTCTCTCTCTCTCCTGCAGATTTATATATACATATACCTAACTAATAATAATGACACTCTTTAGTTGAAGGTAATCACCAGGCGAGGTTAATGCTCAAAGCATTTTCAACCATCTAACCCTCATAGTCTTACACGGTGAAAAACCAACTGCGAAATTTAACATAGTATTGTGATTAATTAAACATACGGGGGACCCTTGCAAAGTTAGCATACGCGATATTTTCGACTTTAGCATAAAGTGGTTAGCATAATTTATGCTAACGAAATTTGTCAAAAGTCGTGACGTCATAGTTGTGACGTCATTACTTTTATGCCAACGGATGTATAAAGTTATGCTATTGTTCAATTCAATTCAATTCATTGATAGCATAATAACATGTTTAACTTGCATAGTCTATGCTCTGAATTTCATTTGTTTAACATAACATTATACGTATCTTAGCATAAAGTAATTCGCCTATCATAAAGATTATGCATACTTGCTGTGTCATTTTCATACCAGTATACGAAGTAAGCATAGTGTTATGCTAACTGTTATGCGAAGTAGGCATACTGTTAAAAACCGCATGCTAACGTTGGCATAGTGTTATGCTAACTGTTATGCGAAGTAGGCATACTGTTAAAAACCGCATGCTAACGTTGGCATAGTGTTATGCTAACTATTATGCAAAGTAGGCATAACAATATGCGAACGTTGGTATGGTCACTATGCGACCCTTGGCATAGTGACTATGCTAACGTTGGCATAGTCACTATGCCAACGTTCGCATATTCAATATGCGAACGTTCTCATAGCAGTATGCAAAAGTATGCATACAGCTATACGTATGATACGTATAGCTGTATGCATACTTTTGCATACAGCTATACATATACCTATGTATTTGAATGTACAGAAATTTGCAGGATAGCCTCCGACTAAGTGCATAAATATTTTGCACTCGGACGGAAGTCATCTACATGCATATTCCTAGTCATACAAAGTCATAGGATATATGTATTGCCCTATGTGTGGAAAATGAAGAAGAATTCAATTCAAGTAAATATAATGTACAACACATTACACTCTTTATTTACAGAAATTACACATCAACAATTTTTAAGTTTACAGAAATTACACATTAACAATTTTTAAATTTACAGAAATTACACATCAACAACTTTTTATTTGCAGATATTACACTATATAAACATTTAAGAAAAAATACAACTTATATGTTACATTATCGGGGAGCGGTAAAATGGGAATTGTCAAATGGTAATTACCATTTCTAGCACGTACAGGACATGAGTCCTGCTTACAATAATTATGAAAAAATAGTTTGGAACAATTTTTGACAGTCCTCGCAAATGAGCATAGTAAACAAATATATTTATGATTTTATTTGTGGTGAAGCACAAAGCCTCTTCACAACTTTTGTGTGTAGCGCAGCATTACTAAGAGCCTCCTTTACTTTTCGAATTATTCTATTACATTCATTTCTTTTTACTCTGGTAATGCCGCCACTGGTCGTTACTCATACAAGTAACTACTCATTTTTCCTCACGAAGTATGAGTGGACCCGAACATCCAAGTACAGAGCAGAAAAATTCCTGCCCCGCTGGGAATCGAACCCAGGTCACCATGCGTGCAATGCCTAGCGCGCTAACTCACTCTGCCACGGTGACTATTAGTAAACAAATATATAATAGTAAGCAAATTGAAATAGAATAAAACAACAAAAAATACGATAAAGGAGCTCAAAATTTGTACCTACAAGTAAACTAAACTAAAAAAAGTATATAAAAAAATTCTCTGTATAGGGGGCTGACACATGTAGGGGAAGGTGGGGCAAAATGGAAAAGACAAAAAGAAAATGTTTTCAAATATTGGAGGAAGAGAGCAGAAAATAGAGCAAGTTTAACAGCTCAAAAAGAGGATTGTAAAACCGAGACTTTGATGGTCGGAAATTTAATTAAACGTAACCTCCTTTAGTCCCCGACATTCCCCTACTTTGAGCAGACAAATTACCTACCTAGATGCCCTGGCTGCTCTATTTGCTTTAGGCATTAATGCAAGGTCAGCTAAAAGTTTAGTAGTCGGTGCATGAATCTTATCATACTTGGTGGATATTTCGTAGAAACCTAGCTGGAGTGTAAGCCACAGATGTTGACTCTCTTCTGGGTAATTACAATGTGTTACAAAGAAAATCTTGAAACAAAGATCTACAGCTGCTACAATTGAATTTTGAGGTTGTAAAATGTCATCCACAACACAATAAACATTGGTTGGATTTTTAAAATCACCTACATACATTTTAGGTCTGTACATTTTAGTCAATTTTTCGATCCGACTCACCCTGCAGGTTTCAATGTTAGAAGGACTGGACACATGCATTATGAATCCCTCGCAAACTTCAGACCTTGATGGTTTCCAAGAGTGACACTTCACCTTTTTTGTGGCGGGAACTGATGTGAGGTAGGGCAGCAATAGCAGACACTGCGCAGTCCGAGGCCCTCTCCTTCACGGCTTTTGCTAGGGTGATGATCTTGTCCCTGTGATGGAGAAGACCTTCAATCAAACACGTTGTTCTTCCAGGATGCAATATGTCAAAGTCCATGTTTATCTAGAACAGAGAAGAACACACGAGATAAATAATCAACTATCATTGATAGTCAAGAGAAAGAAAAAGAGATAAAGAATGAGAAAAGGAAGTGAGATCGAAATAAATAAAAAATGAATAGAAAATGAAAAATAAACGAAAGAAAGAGAGAAAGAAAGGAAGAGAGAGAGAGAGAGAGAAATAGAATTGAAAGTAAAATAAAGTGAGAAAAATAGTACTATACCACATAACAAGAAAATCACCGATTTTCTTAGTGTGGGTTGTTTAGGGCATGTTACTCGTATGTCAGTAAATAATAATTATCTATTCAGTATTCAAGTTAATATTAAGGACTTATTGTAAAAATGTAATTTCATATAATATCAAAAATCAAAAAAGAAATAACTTACCAACACAGGTCCTCTTTCAGGATCCCGCAGAATACGATATGTGTTGAAGTACTGGATGATTGATTGAAATTTTTCATTGCCCGCCTGCAAACATTGGAGTCTGTCCCTTGATGTATCCTCCCAACGGAGTTTGATAGTCTCGAAGGAATCACTTGGAGTAGCAGTCTCCAAACTTTGCAGATAGTTTTGAACTACGGTGTTTTCTGAAAACAAAACAACACATGTTATAAAAAAAGTCACGTAGCCCCACATCTGAGCTACAAAATTATTTTATTTATACCTTTTTTTTAAGATATTTGTACTAATCACTATTTTGATCACAACTACCCAAACTCGCTTTACCAAATATATGCTTAACCTGGTACTCGAACCACCGACCTCCAGGTTACAAGTCCGTCGCCTTATTGATCAGGCTACTGAGGTCTGTCATAAGTTATCTATTTGTAGTTTAAGTATATACATACCTACGATATTGAATGTGTCTGTTGCAATGCTTTTGTTCAACTCCGAGTCCTCCTGCTCTTGGTTTTCCCGGTTCTGACTTGGCCTTCGCTTCTTGAACTCGATGACACCTTCCTTCTTTCCTTTATTTCTGAGAGTTCGCCAGATTTCATACAGCAAGCCGGACGTGGAGCTTCGGTAAGACTTATCTTTCTTTGAAGAAAATGCTTCAGGCAGATCATTGTCGCTGTCATTGGAACGGTACAATTTGAACCAGATCGTGGAGGTTTCTTGTTCAAAAGGAAACTGTTCTATGATTAGGTCCCGTATTCTCATGAAGTCTAAATATTTTAGGTAACTAAGATACTTTGTGAACAATAAGAAACTGGGTACATTTTTTTAGAATAGGTAGGTAAAATTTAAATTAATGTGTAATTTCTGTAAACTCAAGCAAGGTTTTAATTTTATCATTAGGCTATTTCATTTTACACTTTTTAGCAGACAATTCCTCTCCTTCGCCTGCGTCGTCTCCTAAAATTTCGATCACTGACATTACGAACGTACTTAATACAACCTTGCCTTGTCACACTTAAAAAGAAATGATCGAACCGAACACAACTATCTTTATTGGAAACATAAAACCTTAGCATGAAATCATACAAACCGCCCTATTTCTATGCTAAAAATTATGCAGACTTTACATAAGTCTATACGAAGAATGTCAATCATGTTAAATTAGCATGAATCTATAGCTCTTATTTTTATGTTTGTATAGTTTTATACGAACAGCCCTCATTGGCATGAAATGCATGCGTAAAGTAGCATACAATTACTTTATATGCGAAACACGTATGGTTTATGCTAATAGTTTAGCATAGCAGTTATGCTAAGACTGTGAGGTATACGAATTTGGCTTGAAGTTATGTCTTCAATTTTCCTATATGTATAACTCTATGCAAACATTTTGCGTTGACATAAAAAGCATGCAGAATTAAGTATAAAGTGCCTTTTTGTACGAAAAATGCATGGTTCATGCCACCAAGTTTATGTTAAGCATGAGCCATGTACCAATTTGGCTTGAAGTTATGTCTTCAAATTTCCTGTATGTATAACTTTATGCAAACATTTTGCGTTGACATAAAAAGTATGCGGAAATAGGTGTAAAGTGCCTTTTTGTACGAAAAATGCATGGTTTATGCGACCGAGATTATGTTAAGCACGAGCGGTGTACCAATTTGGCTTGAAGTTATGTCTTCAAATTTCCTGTATGTATAACTTTATGCAAACATTTTGCGTTGACATAAAAAGTATGCGGAAATAAGTATAAAGTGCCTTTTTGCACGAAAAATGCATGGTTCATGCGACCGAGATTATGTTAAGCACGAGCGGTGTACCAATTTGGCTTGAAGTTATGTCTTCAAATATTTCATTTGTATAACTTTATGTGTGTGCATCGATACTGTTATGTTCAGGATCGTAAACACACACCCCACACACACACACACACACACACACACACACACACATACACACACACATTACACACACACAGTACACACACATACATACACACACGCAGTACACACACAAACACACACACACACATACATACACACATACACATATATACACACACACACAGTACACACACACATACATACACACACACACAGTACACACACACACAGTACACACAAACACACACACACATACATACACAGACACACACACAGTACAAATGAAAAATATTTGGGCAAAAAAGTGGTTTTTTGTGAAATTGGTATGAAAAGTTAAAAGTTTAACAATTGTCTTTAGTAATTCAGGTAATTTTTATAACATTTTACTCTCGAACATTTTGCTCTCAGATCATTCATTTTTGGACAATACCTCCATAGATAGATTGTCGTTACGAGGCTGAATGGGTCCCGAAAACATCCAAACCCATGTTGACAAATTATTGTCTCCGCCGGGATTCGAGCCCGGGTCTAACGAGTGCAAAGACCACTGAGCCATGTGCTGTGGGAGCTGGTCCCGTCGTATATTAACATCAGGTATATGAATTGTACACACAATACTTACTCCACACAGGTGTTCCGAAGTTCAGTTCAAATGTTCCAAATGTCATTAAAAAAGTAACTCAAACAGTAACCAAACCATCACGGTTGCAAATTATTGCCCCCGTCAGGGTTCGAACCCGGGTACTCATTCATGCGGGAGCTGGGCTAGTTTAGCATATAATTTATGCTAAAGTTTATGCTAAAGTATTTATGCTACCCTAAGAAAACAGTTATTTTATGTTAAGATTTTGTTAGCATGAAATTATACGAACTTCACTATACATGTTCCGCATAAAAAGCTTCTCTTAGCATACATGTGGCACTGTTAGCATACATGAGATGACGCCATTAAAACCTGTTGTATAAAATTAAGCTAATTTTAGTATAAAAAACTTTTATGCTAAAGCCATTTTTATACGAACGGCTCTTTTTGTGTAAATTATGCTAAAATTATGTATAAACGCGAAAAAATTGATTTTTTTTAGCATAAAATATGCTAAATTACTATAGTTTTTATGCGAATGGTTTTTATACAAACTTTTTAAAAAATCCTTTTTCAGCGTGTACTATATTGTGGTCACAGAATTTATTTATTGAGGAAAAATTCATGCACTGGGTGGGATTCGAACCAATGGTCCCCATCGAAAGCGGGACGTAAGGTCACCCTAGGCATACTACGTGATGGGCAAGCTACAAAGTGTAGACCACATAGTTTCTTTGCAGTAGCTGTTGTTTCATGGGTATTATGAAATGGAAAAGACTGTGTAACACACTCTGTCTTTTCTTTCTCCTTTTTTAATCTTTTCTAAAACATCCTGTTACTTTTTTTTAATCGCAAAAATACACATTGTGTAGTTGTTTTCGTCAAGAGGTGGTTTAAAACAAAAAAGCACTGATATCATAAACCGTCAGTGTTTCACGTGGCAAGGAAAATATTCCAAAATATTTTTGTCCTCTTTTTTTTTTTCTTCTTCTCTAAATCGTCTCTAAAATACCCTGCTAATATGGTACTTTGTTACGCTTTAATCAATTTCCACCGAGAAACACTCAATTAGCCGCATCAAGAGAGATAATTGCCACCGTCGGGTGTGTGGTAATGTGGACCTCCCGTATCCCCCTGTCTGATCCGGTGTCATGGTTTAATCTGGTGTCGAGACAACACCCGGGACTGGATGCGTTTTAACGAGGCTTCTGGTTTTGATTAATTGCTCTCAGAGTGGTGTGCTTTGGTTTGTTTGTGTTGAAAACATTTCTGACACTATCGGAAGTATTACTGTGTTTGTTTAAGTCAATAAAAATAGCTTCGATGTTAAAAAATAAATGAAAACATAATGTCATTCCGAACATCAATTAAATGGGTATCAGAATAGATTTTCTGTGTGTCCCTTACTTTAGGCACAAACACCAATTTGTTTTAAAAAATATGCAAACCAAGTTTGAAATGAACAGTTGTGCGATAGCCTCCTGATAGTTAATGGGAAAAAATCCCGCTAAGTAATTAGCCTTACCTGTTATGTTAACATAACACTTATGTACATAACCTATCATAATAATTCTAACCTCTAAACATCTATGCCTGTCAAACTATGATAAAGTATTGTTCTATATGGCGCACGTTATCTACCTTGTAATGTAATACATTAATTATTCACAACTTATAAAAAGTTTTCCTTAATATTGATTATCCTTAATATTTCCTCAATTTGCAATTATATCTATACCTATAATGATTCATAATTTTATTATACCTATTTTTCCGGTAAGTTTTCCTGAATATCAAGTTTAGTATAGAATACCTACATATATTATGTCGAAAAGCCGTCCAGTGGCTGATTTCAGAAACACTTTCCAGCACTCTCCAAAATGCCCGAATCTCCTTTTCAACTGTCACACAACGCACTCTGATTGGTTAATTTGAACGCAATACCCAATCAGATTACGTTGTGTGACGGTTGAAACGGAGGTTCGAGGATTTGGAGAGTAGAAAGTGTTTCTGCAATAAGCTACAGGTATGTTCCTGGTATGCATGTACGGTTAAATAATAAATCTATTTATGGATACAATTTCTTACTGTGTAGGTACTTACTGCTTATACAGGCTACTGAGTCACTCGATAACTAAATAGCAATTGATTACGATTTACTAAAGCGAGATTTGTGTCTAGCATGATTTTGGGGTGCGAAAACTGTTTCAAAACCTATCTTCAAACTGTACTGCAAAAATATAACTTCTGATATATCTAATATCTACATAATAGAAATCAGAGGTGTGTGTGTATTTTGTAACGTGTATTTAAGTCTTTATTTAAGTGCAAGAGGCTAACAATATCATAGAAATGATCCAATTTCGGTTCAGCAGATATACCTCCAATCATCATCATGTTCTAAAGGCTGAGCCTTGTCCTATAATCCATTATTCACTATTGGTTGCACATATTATTTATGTGCCACCCATACGGTGAGTAACTGAGTATATAGTGAGCAGATGAGTAACTACTTACCTACTGTTCAAAAAAGTATGTGTCCATTTCCTGCACTTACTTTTAACTGTTCTGTTCCAATTTGAATTCCATGAGCCAGGTCGCGTTGATCTACTTTCTAACAATTTTTAACCACATAATAACCCATATGAATACCCTCTGTGAACGGTGTAATCATAACAGTTTCTGGTGTTGGAAGAAATGTTAAAGGTCACCACTTCTAGTCACTCGGTTTACATGGGGGTTATGCAAAGGTCAAAGTGATAAGATCGGTCGGGTGATTATTGAATATTATTGTAGCCGGTGCGGTTTTCATTCGGTGTTACCAATTCTATCGAAACCGCGAAATGTAACGCTCCAGGCTCCAGTTTATGAAAACGATCTGGGTATTCTATCGTGAACCGTTTAAGAAATAGGTGAAATTGTTGACCTAGAAATATCTTGTTTTTGTCTAACGTTTCTTTAACATTCGTAAGAAACTTGCGAACTTGTTGGTGCTGATGGTCAAGTGGTTAACACGCTAGTCTGGTAATCCAGGTAGCGTAGGGATCCGTTGGTTCGAATTCCACCCAGTGCATGAATTTTTCCTGGTACATTTGAGCTTGTAAACACACAATAATGAGACTCTGAGAGTTAGGTGGTAGAAAATGCTTTTGAGCATTAACCTCGCCTGGTGGTTATCTTCCACTAAAGAGTATTATTATATTTTGCTAGCCACATTATACCCTCATCCAATCTAGGTTGCAAGGGGAACAGATACCATCGCATCGAGAAGATTTAAACAAAGGCCACACCAGATTTAAACAAGTCTTGACCACGCTGCACGTTGCTTTGAACATTTTTTTTGTTGTAAGCTTTTAGTTATCATATTTGTGTTAATCACTTTTGTGATATCACAACTACTCAAACTCGCTTTACTAAATCTACGCTGAAACCAGGACTTGAACCATCGACTCATCGATCTAGCTTCTGAGGTCGGTTGAGGTAATTTTGTAAAGTATCGTAAAAACTAACAGATGAATATAATTATATCCTTATGGACATTGAACATCTTGCTTAAGTACTAGGTCATAATGGTACATAATAGGATAGGAACTTCATCCAACACCTGTTTCAGATAGTACCTAACACTTTGCTTGGTATTAATTACCTTCATATTTACGTATTCTAATTTTACTTCCGAGGCAATTCTAATATTTTAGAAGTGCTTTAAATTCCTTTTTTTAATATTTCTGGACTTTTCATTGCCTTCTGAGCAATTTTGGTTTTGTGTCTGTCTGTCGGTCAGTTAAAAATATTCCTTGTGACAAGCTAATCTCGAAAACTACAAAACGGATTTCGATGAAATTGTAAATTTATAGGAGACGTTCTGTAGATAAATTCATCAACTTCGCACTAGCGGTTCTGGGTGAAAGAGACCATGTGCCTGACCACTAACTTTTTACTCGTATTCAAACGCTTATATCTCTTGAATGGTACACCCAATATTGAGGAAATTCTGTATGTGTATGTATATTATTGTTTTACAGGAGGCCATGCATAATTATTTTTTAATTAATTATGATTTATTTTTGATATAAGAAAATTCAAAAACAAATTGACAAAAAAGTGAAATTATGAGGTCTTCGACTCGCCAATACAGATTTTTTTTGTAGAATCTAGAATGTAAAAAAATAGTATTCTACCATTCAAAACAAATTTGAAGAAAATCGGTTAAGCTGTTTTGGAGATACAAGTGATTTAGTATAAAATCTCAAAATGCATACAATTTGAAACATTCACGAGGAAGTATTGTGTCCATGCTTGGCAGTGTTTTTTTTTGTTAATATAATAAGTTGTTTCTGATGTAGGTTACCTCAGTTATATTATAAAATGAACCACAACACGCACGCACTATTGTCTGTATAAAGACCACTCTCCTAATATGTTGTGTTACTGCCTATACGTATTCTAGTCGTGTAGTCTATCCTCGGTAGTGGTAGTGGTAAAGGCGGCACTCTGCGAATCCAGAGAATCCAGATGTCGTGGGATCGAAACCCAGCCGGGACATGACAAGTTATCTCCCATTTGGGATTTTTACCACATCATAATAATATGTCTTGGGCTTACTGTTGGAATAATGGGACTTCAATAGTCTTAATCGAGCAGTATAAATAAGGCGATATTATTATTATATTTTAGTCATGTATGTAGTCACCATGTCCGAGTGGTGTTGCGCACTAGGGTTGCACGCACGCTGCTCTGGACGTGATCCATACTGACTATAACTGACTCGTAAATCAAAATACATTTTTTTTTAATTTGGGTTTAACATCGCTTTCAATTGCATGCATGGTCATAATATATCACGACATTACCTTAAATTCGCATTAAATTCACAAACCTGCTACCCACAACCCACTCAGCCTGGATTGGGCCGGAATGCCAAGACACGAAGTCTTCAACTCGCTTAACTTCGGTGATCTTACGAGGACCGGTGCATTCAACGCGCCATCGACGCTGGCATCAAAATAGTTGACAGGAATGTCAAAAATTCAATGAAAAAAAAAGATTCGCCCGAACTGGGACTTGAACCCAGGACCCTTAGGTTAAAAGCCTAATGCTCTACCGACTGAGCTATCCGGGCAGACGGAGAAATTGCAAGGAAAGCTTTACTTCAAAGACGAAGGATTTTCAGAGGTTAAATTTAAGTGTGACGTCAGAAATCAATACCCCCCAATCCCGCCCCCATTCAGTGACGTCACAAGGCTAGTTTTACAATTGAATACGTCATGGTGTTGTGTTCATAGTACCCTTGAACCTGTAATTCCCGAAATGAGAGCAGAAAAAATCGGGTGGGGGGTAATATTGCATCATACAAAAATTAACCTCACTTTACCCTCCGTTTGCTGGAAACTGCCAAAAAGCTATATACTACATTATCCTCACCTAAGTTTAAGTGGCGCTGGAAATAACGAATATCATAAGAATTCCTATTCGAGTGGTCACTAGTCACTCACCAAATCCTAATAACTACGCTGGACGTTGCTGAACTTCTGTGATCTGATGAGAACCGGGGTATTTAACGTGCCATCGATTCTGACTAGGTCAGTTTTTGAGTATAAGATTTTTTGGCGTGAGAATTTTGAAAATGAGCACTACTTACTTACCTTTGCTTTCGAATGTCCCTATTGGATTTGGCTTATTAGATAACGGAAAACATTGTCCAGAAACTATTTTTGTGACTTTATGAAAAATTGATCACTTGTAACACTTCTTCATCTTCATTGGAAAAATAATTTTCAAAGAACCTAAAATTAAGTTTAGTATTAAGTTCGTGATAGTTTCGATTATTAAGGTCAACGACAAATTTAATCACTCTGTGAATCCAAAGTTTGCAGAGGTCGTGGGTTCGAAACCCAACCGGGACATGACAAGTTATCCTCCCGTTTGGGATTTTTACCACATAATAATATATCTTGGGCTTACTGCTGGAATAATGGGACTTTATAGTAGTCTTAATCGGGCAGTATAAATAAGGCGATATTATTATAGTTGTTGTTTTTATAGCCAGCTGGATCCGCGATCTATGGATCAGATTCCACCCAATGCTTGGATTTTTCCTCGTTTTTTTTTTGTGACCACATAATAATAAGGCTCTGAGGGTTCAGGTGTTAGAAAATTCTGGGAGCTAGCCTGGTGGGTTCCACTGAAGAATACGATATCAGTGGATGGGAACCACCATAACACGGAAGAGACCGTCCAGTCGCCTGAACTTATGCTGTGACTATGATCAGCTCAGCAATAGCCTGAGTCTTGGGTCCTCCTCAGAATCGACAGGGTGGCCAAAAATTTAGTGCATTTTCTTTTTTCCCAATTTCTTATCCTACTCCTCCTTCTCCTACTGAAAACTGAAAAGTTAAAAAAAAAGTCGTCTTCCACATTAAATGCACTTATTGTAATTATACTCCTGAAATCGAAATGCTGTAGACTAGTATTGAAAATACTGTAATAAGCTGGATCAAATTTTTCTTCTACTTATAACAGTCAAATATGGATATAAGAGAACTGGATATAAGAAGGACCTGGATATCAGAAAAATCTGGACATAAGAGAACGACTTCCAATTCAAATTTACTTCATTATAAGAGAAAGCTGGATATAAGAGAGAAAAAATCTGTTCCCATGAGTTCTCTTAGAATCTTAGATCCAGGTTCGACTGTATAATATTCTGTTCGTTATGATTCTAGCCTAGCACATACTTAATAAGTACATTAGGCTATGGGATACTTATGATTTAAAATTTTGTCTGTGTATTTTTTGATATTTATATTCTTTTCATCCTTTGTTAATAACAAAAAATGTAAATAAATAAAAGTAATTTGTTGAAAAAAAAAAAAAAAATTCTCCGGCCAGTATCATCCAGTATATTACATCCATTGGGTGGTCCTTAGAGTGCCTGACCACACAGAATCTCTCTGAATGGACGGAGCAGCGATAGATCGTGCTCCTAGTGCTGACGTGCGAGACTTGCAACCAGGAGGTCCGCCGGTTCGATGCTTCGTGCTCGCGGTGTCAACGAAAAAGGGAGTCCCGGACAGTCGCCTTGGCCATGAGAGAGAAATATAGAGAAGCTTTTGTCGATGTTGTGTGCATGGTTAAGTTATGTTTAAGTCTGTGCTTAAGTTATGCTACGTTGGCGCTGGACAGATAACAGTCACACAGAGAAAACAATGCTTGTTAGGTCTGCAGGTGAAAGATTCGCTTTGGTTCAGATTTGAATTTTGTGTTTGTTTTTGCTTTTAACGAGGAATTGTGAATGTGGATAGGCTGAGGATTGTGAATGGATAGGCTGAGGAAGAGTGCTCATTGAATAGTTACAACAGTTCTTGTTCTGTTACTAAAGTTAAGCAACGTCTTGGGAGGTTAGGACTTGGATGGGTGATCATTCAAATTCGGACCTTCGTGATAATAATAATGATCTTTATTTCTTTATTTTTTGTATATACATTTTTTTGCTCCCATGAAGTACTATAGTGTACTTTTCGGGAACTTTATATCTCAACAATTTTCAATTTTCATCTTTTTTCCTCTTTGTTTCCATTTTCTTTCTTCTACTTTTTTCTGTTGTTGTTGTTGTTGATCGTTTTTTTGACTCAACCCAGGCTGAGAGAGGTTAATTTAATTTGGGTAGCTGGTTTGTGAGTTTTCAGCTGCAAATAGAGGTTAGAACCGCCGTATCGAATGACCTAGATAACGAATCTACATGTTCAAGAAGAAAACATATCTGTGTTTTTATGAAATTTGTTGTAACTATAATCAAACGAAAAGTCAAATCAATTTATATTCCAACGTAGAGTTCATTTCTGCAATGAAAATTGCAATTTTTGAAAATCATGTTGTACTTTTCGTTGGCTGAAAGTACATGAAATGCATGGGAACTATGTTTTCCGTAACCTTACATTCTGCCGGGCTGTCTCTTTCTTTGAATAGGCGTTCTTCACACCTCGGCCGGATGTTTGATATTAAAATTCATTATATGTAGAATCTCTTTGAAATACTTCAATCGTCGTTGAAAATATGGCTATTAGGTATAATAGCTGATGGACTTTTCTGTGAAGCCAACAAAGACAACAAATACCTTCTTTTTTTCTTCTTCTTTTTAAGTTCGCTACACCAGTCGGTCACTGTGAATGACACTAAAAGAGTTTTTCGAAGCTATAAACGGCAAACTTGAACTTTGAGAAACTCCTGTCGCCTGTAGACGAGTCGTCATTCCTACGAGTCCAAAACATCTTCTCCGAAATCTGCCTGATTAAGTAAAACAACTGACTCTAACAGCTAACAAGCCAAATTAACGACCATGCAGATGAACTTCGCCAAAAATCGACAGATTAGAGCGAAGATTTAACACTAAATACAGAAGTATCAAAATATTTTGCAGAAGTTACAAAAAACTCGATTCGAGCACCGAAATTAACATAACTCTGAGGTCTCTGAGAATCCTGCTCCATGCGAAGGACTCAGGGACCTCTTCATGTTATCTTATCTTAAATGTAAATCTAGAGGGAATCTACAGGGTATGACAAGAGAAGTAATGAGACATATTATTTTAAAGCATTTTTTTTTTAAACAAATACATCGTAGCAAGAGCTACAGCTTTATTTATTTTTCAAAATATAATTTTGGTATACAATAATTACAATTTAAGTATACAAGAATAAATTACAGAATGAGAACAGATATAAAACAATTGAGCATTGTACATTTTTTTTTTTTATTTTTTTTTTATTTTTACACTAGTAGTTATCTACATTGCTTGAATTATAATTGAACAAAGTAGGGGGACTCAAAATCCCCATATAATCAATATTGGAATGATTTGAAGCTCGAGTTGCTGATTCGGTTTTGTTAAAATAATAACACAAGAGTTGGGTGGAAGAGATTGCCCTAGGCAATAACCTCGCCCTTTAGTTAGGACATATGTTTCTCTATATTTTTCTATTCTTTTTCATTTTATAGTGTATATTGTATCCTTTTTTCATTGTTAAAATAATTATTTGTATTGTACATATGTCTATTTATATATCTAATAAAGTGTTTAATAATAATAATATTTAGATCAGATTATTTCTACATTACTTGTCGGAGAATTTTTCACACCCTATAACCCGAGCATAGGTAGGTACGAATACTGGACGTTTATAATAATTTAAATTACTACCGGGGACCCAAATCTACTAAGTGGACACTCTAATAAATTGTCCCCTCAGAAGGTGCCGAAATGACATCTCATCACTTGTGTAGCCAAAAACTTGCTAACTAGCACTTATGCAAATTCTCGAGAACCACCAGGGTCGAGGATAGGAGAAGTCCAAACTAAACTCTTCCAGAAGCCAGCGTCGATGGCATGTTGAATACACCGGTTCCCTTCAGAACACCGAAGTTAAGCGACATCCAGCGAGGTTAAGACTTGGATGGGTGACCATTCAAATTCTAATTCTCGTGACGCTGGCTTTTTCCGGCCCCACTCAGGCTGGGTGAGGTCAATGTGAGTAGCAGGTTTGTGAGTTTCCTGCGAATGGAGGGTAAAACCCCCGTCGTGATATGACCATGGCAGTTGAAAGCGACGTTAAACCCCACTTAAAAAAAAAAGAACTCTTCAAGAAACAACATCGGTGCAGTGGGTGCTAGTATTACACTAACAGCCGTATTTATGAACAGAAAACGCCGTTTGAGCCTGGTCTGAAGCATGATTTCCTTTAATTTTATTATTGACCAATACCTTGCTTGAGACATTGCTCAGACAAAATTCCCTGTTCATAAATACGGGTGTGAATGTATCATGTCATATTAACCTCCCCTTTGGCGCCGAGTAAGGATACCAAAGAGAGCAAATGTGCGGTGGCTGCTGGCTATTTTATAGCTTACCAAGCTATTTGAAATTTTGTTACCGTCAAGCTATGCAAGTTTATGATCGCTCATCATCCTGTATTAACTTCCTAAAGATACATCGAAAATTAGTGGAGATGACAGAACTACAGAATTCATAAACAGGAATTACTGCGCGTTTATTTTCAGCTTCAGTGAGGAAGTGACTTGTCATGATCATGCTACATCTCACTCTCACTTCCGCGGCTACTGCCCTGCTTCATCCTTTGGATAAGTAACAATAGGAGTGATGAATAATTGAGCAAGTAGTTGTCCCTAAAAAAGTGGCATTCATTATTATTGAAAATCAAATTTGTGTTAATCACAATCGTAATATCACAACTACTCAAAGCTCGCCAACATGGGACTTGAACCACCGACCTCCAGATTACAAGTCCGCCACCTTCTAGCTAGTGGAGATTACAGAACTACAGAATTCATGAACAGGTATCAGTCCCAGTAATAATAATAATTCCGTGTCCGTGAGATAGGTATTGATACCTAAATCACGGTGGTGAGAGGATTATAATGACGCCCAGATCCAATGTCTGGACTCCTTTCATGTCCATTGATTCTATTTGGTTTTAACGTCCTGACTTGAGGTAGACATCAGGACGGGGGTTTTACGCTCCATTCGCTAGGAATAGTACTAGCTATCCATATTAAGTTTACCCAGCCTGGGTAGGGCCGGAATCACCAGCCTCACATGTTCGGAGGGAACAGAATTTTCTGTGCAAAAAGTCTGCTCCAACCGAGAATGGAACTCAGGATCTCTGGACTACGGGCAGTAGTCACAACCGTTACGCCACGGAGTCCCGGTGAGGAAGTGAGTTGTCATGAAACTTCTCTCTCGCCTCCTCACTTCTGTGGCTACTTCTCCTCCCTCTGCTGACTATTGGATAAGTGTAACACTCGGATTGAAGGAGTGAGCAACTGAGCATGTAGATTTTTTTTTTTTTTTTTTGAAGTGGGGTTTAACGTCGCTTTCAACTGCCATGGTCATATCACGACGGGGGTTTTACCCTCCATTCGCAGGAAACTCACAAACCTGCTACTCACATTGACCTCACCCAGCCTGAGTGGGGCCGGGAAAAGCCAGCGTCACGAGAATTAGAATTTGAATGGTCACCCGACCAAGTCTTAACCTCGCTGGATGTCGCTTAACTTCGGTGTTCTGAAGGGAACCGGTGTATTCAACATGCCATCGACGCTGGCTGTATGTAGATTGTAGAAGTCCATAAAAAGATGGCATTAATTGAGAACGTGTCATGGTTGTCATGGGTATTCTGGAAAAGCGATATTTCCATAAGACCTATTAGCGATATAAGACTAGCTTCCATGGCGTAACGGTTATGACTACTACCCATAGTCCAGAGGGCTCGAGTTCGACTATCGGTTGGGGCAGACTTTTCGACGAAAATTCTGTTTCATCCAAACACGTGAGGCTGGCATTTCCGACCCTACCCAGGCTGGGTGAGGTTAATGTGGGTAGCTGATGGTACGATTCCCAGCGAATGGAGGGTAAAGCCCCGTCCTGATTATCCATCTCAAATCAGTACGTTAAAACCGATTAGAATCAACTGGTCACAATAGATCTAATTCGGTCGCAGCGATAATAAAATTGTAAGGCTTCCACTGGAAACCCTGCAACAAGGTGAGACAATAATAATGGGTATTCTGGATATTTCCTGCAGATTTCCATACTGCCCTAATCTTCTTCTTTTACTCTGTCTTATCCCGCTCAAGCAGGGTCGACATTGTTCAACCTCATGGTTGAGGTTGTTGGTTTTGACACATTTTTTACGGCTGGATGCCCTTCCTAACGCCAACGATTCTATTTGATTTAACGTCCTGGATTAGTCCTACTCATTTAAAACTTATAAAGAAAATTCCAAGGATCAGCCAGGAATCGATCCCTGGTCCCACTGTCCTGGAGTCGCACCTGTGCTTCTTCTCTCACTGCTTATCTCTTGTCTGTCTAACGAACCAGTCCTGGCGTGTGTTTTCTTGGATATAAAATTTGTAGTTGTCATTCTGGTAGCATCAGAATCATATCGTCGGCTAGAAGGTAACACTGACCAAGCGACAGTTGGTCATTTTTCCGATTTTTCGTTAATCTGGTCGGAAATTAATGTAACTATTGGCTAAAAATTAAAAGTTCGGTACCTAGTAGAAAGTAGAAAAATTCAATTGTGAGCGCAAAACAGTCCACCGGGAAGGTTTTTTCAGGAAGGCCCGCCACGCCAAAACTTTGCGCGGCTCTCCTGAAAAATTGTCCAAATGCAGATGGTCAGTTTTACCTTCCAGCTGACGATACTATCTAGAGTTCTCAAGTGTCTTGGTCTTAGTTTAAATACATCAAGAAACACTGTGTTTGTAGCTCATAATGTCACTCACCAATAGACAGCCACATTAATATTTTGAACCATCCTGTTTATGAACCCGGGTTCTCCGATTGCTGATAATCATCTCTCAGATTCAAGAAGTTAACTAAACATTTATTATTCTTTTTTAATTTACATTTGAATATACATTTATTATACGTATATCATTAGCAAAATTAGAGTTGCCTAATAAGCGCATATACTGGTAGCTTTAGCACAGAAGTTTTATTACTTACTCCTTTCAACTCACCTGAGAAAGATATGAATCTAGATTCTTCTCTGTACTTTATCGAAAATATACCTACCAACATAATATTCTAATAACCATTATTAAATAAAAATTGAACCAACAAACTCATGGTTGTGCTACTATTAGAAAACGATAATGAACCTGTTTGATTTATAATATACAAGCGAGCTGTCGCCCGCTTTGCGGGCCGAGGCATGGCCGTGAAAGCAAAAAATCCTTTTTCGCCAATGGCAGGTGTTGTAGTGGGAATTTCGAAAAATCCCGTCTTATTGCACATCTAGACTATAAGACAAAGCTACCTACCAAATTTCAGCTTCCTAGGACTTACGGTTTGGGCTGTAGAGCGATGATCAGTCAGTGGTCAGTCAGTCAGTCAGTGTCTTTGACATTTATATATTAAGATTTTTAAAGAACGTTGTTCTTTTGTACCTTCACTTTCTTCTAAAATTTTCTCCAAGAATGTCACACAAAGGAAATGAAAATTACTTAAAGCATAAAGTACTTATCATAGGGGTGAAATGTTAGTACGCCTCCTCGTGGTTCACCCTGGGCAACGCATTGACATGCGGCTAAAGTACTGACAATTTTGGCGATCAGAGAATCACTGCCATCAGATTACCTCATCAAGTTTATTACACATGCGTCTTCTCACTTTGAGATGTGTAATGAAGACTTACAATAAATAAAGAAACCATCATAGGGTAAACGATCGTACATAGGGTAAACATCGTAATGGTAGCCAGACAGTGGAAGAATAACTCAGCACTTCTACCACTGTCTATACAATAAGGCTTATAATTGACAAGGGCCCCCTGTACCATGCCAATGCTGGTCTACTCCCTGTTTATAGTTCCCCAGCCAGACTGCTGGTCTACTCCCTGTGTATAGTCCCCAAGCCAGACTGCTGGTCTACTCCCTGTTTATAGTCCCTAAGCCAGAAATGTACTTATCTAATTGTAAATTTTCGGAAAATTGAAGGGTCTGCAAAATATAGCATGCATGGATACCTAGACTCATGAGTTATTTGGATCCTGCTTTTTATCACATTAGTAGTCTGGCAAACAACAGATCACAAACAACAACAGGTCAGATAGTTTTATATCAAGTTTCAGTTTTCTCCAGGACTCAATCGTAAGTATTTTGGATCTGCTTGTCTCTCATTTGAAGACATAATAAAGGGTTGGGTGGAAGAGGTTGCCACAGACAATAATACCACCCTTTAGGTAGGACTTCAGCTTCTTTCTCTTTTTTGTTCTTGTTTTTTTGCTCACTCTATCTTATTTTTCTTTATAATTTCATTGTATATACTTTTGTTCTACCTAATAAAGAACTTTTATTTTACCTAATAATAATATAATAAATGTTGTTATTATCATCATATTTGTGTTAATCACTTTCGTGATATTACAACTACTCAAACTCGCTTTACTAAATCTCCACTGAAACTGATGGGAAGCCAGCGTCGATGGCATGTTGAATACACCGGTTCCCTTCAGAACACCGAAGTTAAGCGACATCCAGCGAGGTTAAGACTTGGATGGGTGACCATTCAAATTCTAATTCTCGTGACGCTGGCTTTTCCCGGCCCCACTCAGGCTGGGTGAGGTCAATGTGAGTAAAAGGTTTGTGAGTTTCCTGCGAATGGAGGGTAAAACCCCCGTCGTGATATGACCATCGCAGTTGAAAGCGACGTTAAACCCCACTTAAAAAAAAAAAAACTGATGGGACTTGAACCACCGACCTTCAGGTTACAAGTCCGCCGGATTATCGACTAAGCTACTGAGGTCTGTAGCACATAAAACTGAACAAGAAATAGAAGAATGAATTTGTTTATTGAAGATATAGCACAAATAATGTATATCTTTTTATCTTTAAGTAGTTATTTGTCGGATTCCCTACCTATATCTATTTGTCTGGCGACAGTGGCGACCTATGAGAAAAATGTTGCCGCCAAGAATATCTGTTTTCTCTAATTATTCGCAAAGCGTGCACATATTTCCAAGTAATGGGTAATGAGGTTCTTTAATTAATTAGAATTAGCCTATACAATAGTTACATAAATGTACCTATGTTGTATAGTTAGAAGAGTGGCTTCTAGATTTAGAATGTACAGAAATGTGTACTTACCTATATTATTTACTATCTACCCTCTAAAGAAAGCCTTGGACTAATCTAGATAAAGATATAATCAAGCTGTACCTGTGTAGAGTACAGAGTGTTCCAAAATCAATCGGACAGTGACCAATTTCATATCTAATCAATGAATTTCTTCAGATTTTGAAAAATCCATTTCTGTATAAAAAAAATGTAATGATGTAATAAAACTGTTTCTATAAAACAGAACAATTTTTTTTTTTTTTTTTTTTTTTTTTTAAGTATTCGTATTTGTGTTGATCACTTTGGTGATATCACACCTACTTGAACCCGCTGTACCAAATCTTCGCCGAAACCGGAACATGAACCACCGACCTTCAGGTTACAAGTCCACCGCCTTATCGATGAAACTAATGAGGTCGGTAATAAAGCAGAAGAATGTTGAACAATAGTAAAACTGAGATTGGGTTAAAAATATATACCACGAGGTCACATTTCTACTTTTAAGAGGCACAGTTTTTGAAGATTTTCAAAGCTAGCTTTTAGGATTTTCCTATTTCAATGTAGGTAGGTATAAATAGATTTTTTAAATATAAAGAAAAGATATTTTTTGACATTTTCATGTCTTTGCTCTGGCACATAACCAAAATTATGTAACGAAATATAAAATTATAAAAAGAGAGAAGAGAAAAAGTATGTGTCATGCGCACAATACGAAATTTGGTCAGTTAAGTTTTAGACCTTGAATAGTAAAGATGAAAATGTCCCAATGGTTGCAGACTCGTATGCAAGCGTTTTTTTTTTAATTTGGGTTTAGCGTCCGTCGATTTCAACTGCATGGTAATATCACGAGGCGGAAGTTACCCTCCATTTGCAGGAAACTCACAAACCTGCTACCCACATTAACCTCACGCAGCCTGGGTTGGGCCGGAATGCCAGCATCAGAAAGTATCCATCTCGCTGGACATTGCTTAACTTCGGCGGTGATCCTACAAGAACCGGTGCATTCAACAAGCCATAGACGCTGATGCGCGTTGGCAAGAAAATATCTTTGATTATTAGGTGGAAAAGGCGTCACTGTCCAGTTAATTTCGGAACGGAGTGTATTAAAACTAATTAGCTAAAGCACAGGACTTATCCAGTGACAAAGTCAGAGCCCCTAACGAAAAAGAGACCAATTAATCAAATAAGGGAAAACCACACCATATACAACATCTGATATTCTGATAACAAGTTGATCTCCTAGCATGCATGTAATCTATTTAGGCCGACCTCAGTCTATAGCTCGATCTAGAACTACCACCAACTTGGAATGAGCCTTTAAAATATTCTGTACCGCATTATATCATCCCTAACATTGTTGAGGGTTGAGCTACAATATAAAACCGCATCAAAAACCGCAACGGTCTTTCAAAGTTTGGATGTCTTGAAAGAAGTTATTTGGTTCTGCTCCTTCATTGTGAAAAAGAAAGAACAACAATGAATTTTCTTAAAACGTAAAAAATTGGTGATTTTTTTTTTTTTTTTTACGGTCAAAACCTAACCACCACACTCATCAATATCTTTCAATGTAGGAAAAATAGGACAAGAAGGAAGAGAATTTAGTAGAGAAGACAGAACTACAGATTACAGAATTCATAAACAGGACTTACTGCCGCGTTTGTATTCAGCCCCAGTGAGGAAGTAAGTTGTCATGAAACTCCTCACTCTCACTTCAGCAGTTACTTATTCCCTGCTTCTACTACCTTGGAGATGTAATAATACATCGGTTGAAGGAGTGAGCAAGTAGTAGACCAGTAAGAAAAGTGGCATTCACTGAGTAAAGAAGGAGATCACCAATAAGTAAAAGAAGAAGAAAAAGAAGTAGAGAAGAAACAAAGAAAAAAGCTCGAGTCAAAAAATCATTAAAAATCATATCTGTCCCGGTAGCTCAGTGGTAAAGGCGGCACTCTGTGGAACCAGAGATTCCAGAAGTCGCGGGTTCAAAACCCAGCCGAGACATGACAAGTTATCTTCCCATTTGGGATTTTTACCACATAATACCTAATACGTCTTGGGCTTACTGCTGGAATAATGGGACTTCATAGTCCTAAATCGGGTAGTATAAATAAGGCGATATTATTATTATTAAAAGTAAAAGAAGAAGAAAAAGAAGTAGAGAAGAAACAAAGAAAAAAGCTCGAGTCAAAAAATCATTAAAACTCCACCTGACCGGAGTAGTAGGCTTTGCCTGCCGGACTCACATAAATCGCTATGAATGAACATGAAAGATCTAGCCGCAATAGTCGGATGTAAGAACTAGCGGTGTTCCCTCACTTGACCAGGGCCTATGGTAGGGCGATGGGCAAGCCACGGGTACACGGTGTGACTTTTAACTTGGGATCTCTACTCGAGAACAAAATTAGTGTAATACAAGCCACGGGTACACGGTGTGACTTTTATAACTTGGATCTGCTCCAGAATAAAATTAGTGTAATACATAAGCTTATTATTTTGATCTAATCAGCAGGTAATAGTTCTAATTATCCATGTAATTATTATTATATTATGTTTATTAGGTAAGACAAAATATAAACACTAAAGGACGATGCAATTATAAAGATGAAATATATAAGTTCTTAGGAAACACATAATTATACACAACTCTAGGTAAAACAAATAAACATCGAAATAATTTGAAGATAGAAAACACTTGGCTTTTTTTTCAATTAAGTAAAACAAAAAAAGCCAAGTGTTTTCTATCTTCAAATTATTTCGACAGTTATAAAGAAAAAATAAATAGATTGAACAAAGAAACAAGAACAAAAAAGAGAATAAAGCTAATGTCCTACCTAATGTTATTAACTTACTAAGCTACCGACCTCGGTAGCTTGATCGATAAGGCGGCGGACTTGTAACCTGGAGGTCGGTTTTTCAAGTCGCGGTTTCAACGTAGATTTAGTAACGTGAGTTAGAGTAGTTGTGATATCACGAAAGTGATTAACACAAATATGCTAACTTTTTTTAAAAAAACTTT
Organism: Bactericera cockerelli; assembly: GCA_024516035.1. Taxonomy (NCBI): domain Eukaryota; kingdom Metazoa; phylum Arthropoda; class Insecta; order Hemiptera; family Triozidae; genus Bactericera; species Bactericera cockerelli. The sequence goes on from CM044962.1 coordinate 29,853,422, forward strand.
TAACTTTTAACTTATTAACCTCTCTATTTTTATCAGTATTAACAGTAAAGTGAGAAGTTTTATTAGATGTACATTGTATAACTTTCGGATCTACCAGTTCTTGCTTCACTGTTGTAACTCAAGTTCCCTGTCAGTTATACAGATCGTGTGGCACCGTTTTAGGTATCACTACTCAAGTTCCTCGTCAGTTATACAGATCGTGTGGCACCGTTGTAGGTACCACTACTCAAGTTCCTCGTCAGTTATACAGATCGTCTGGCACCGTTGTAGGTACCACTACTCAAGTTCCTCGTCAGTTATACAGATCGTGTACAGCGGCCTGTGCTCAGTTGGACCCGTGAACACCCTCCTAACCAGCCGGCACCAGACAATACCGGCCTCCTTACTGGGCCGACAAAGCGACCGATGGGGATATTAGTTATGATTATTCCATCGGGTTATTAATTATTTCCACCAACCAATATTCATTGGTACTACTAGCTAATATCACAGCATTACCATTACACTAATAATAATCGTACCTTTTATTTTACTACCATCAAACATTGTATATTGAATATTTTTTATTATTTTAATACCATCAAACATTGAATATTTTTTACTAACTATTAAAATATACACAATAAAATAACGTACACCACCAATAGTGTTAATTATTACTATACCTTTGGGCACTCATCATTAAAACCATACCTGTTATATTAATCACCAAAGCTTCGACGAAGCTCATCATTCAAATTATAGGATCCGGAGGGTCTCGAACTGGCATGCCTTGGGCTGTGAGGACCCAGGAAGTGGTTCAGACCGTGAACCAGTATTTTGTGAGAGGTGGGACTTTGGATTTGAGGGCACAACCGAGTAGATTAATAGGTTTTTTCCACGAAATCTCCACTTTGTTCGACGTTACTTAACCTCGGTGATCCTACGAGAGCGGGTGCATCGCACCATCGACGGCAACGCTGGAAAATAGGTATTTTCAAATGAAAATACCTATTTTCATGTTTGTTATATGAAATATTAAATATTGAATCAATTTTGTGAAACTATACTATAAAACTATAAACAGGGGGAGTAGACCAGCAGTGTGATAATATTGGAGAATTTGAACCAGTGTTACTTCGGCCAGTCTTCCTCTGAGCAGACTGGTCCAACGATCCCATTCTCCAACTGACACTCTTCAGCTACACATCATTCTTGTACTTTAAAACTTTTCCCAAGTCCTAATAAAATAATGTGCAAACGTTCACATCTATTTTTCATTTCAATTTAAAGTACAAGAATGATGTGTAGCTGAAGAGTGTCAGTTGGAGAATGGGATCGTTGGACCAGTCTGCTCAGAGGAAGACTGGCCGAAGTAACACTGGTTCAAATTCTCCAATATTATCACATTAACCCCAGCTTTCAGAAGTTGAGATCTGCGAAACGAACGGGTGCCCTCTTGTTCCGAGTTGATCTTCTGGGGTTTGGATTGTCATCATTCTGTTGGTCGTCATAAGGAATATCATTGTTTGGAATATCGTCATTCGGAATATCATTGTTTAGAATATCGTCATTGGGAATATCATTGTTTGGAATATCGTAAAAGTACAAGAATGATGTGTAGCTGAAGAGTGTCAGTTGGAGAATGGGATCGTTGGACCAGTCTGCTCAGAGGAAGACTGGCCGAAGTAACACTGGTTCAAATTCTCCAATATTATCACATTCACCCCAGCTTTCAGAAGTTGAGATCTGCGAAACGAACGGGTGCCCTCTTGTTCCGAGTTGATCTTCTGGGGTTTGGATTGTCATCATTCTGTTGGTCGTCATAAGGAATATCATTGTTTGGAATATCGTCATTCGGAATATCATTGTTTAGAATATCGTCATTGGGAATATCATTGTTTGGAATATCGTCATTCGGAATATCATTGTTTGGAATATCGTCATTTGATTGGTTTCCAGCAGGAGCCAGATATCGAGTGGAAACCGTAGTTTCTCTCCCATCAGGTAGTCGAACATGAGCATACTCATTGTTGGCATCTAAAAGTTCAACCTCCTCGACCATAGAGTCATATTTGCTTCTTCGGTTTAAACTCTTCATTAGAACGGGTCCTGGTTTTGTCAGCCAAGTGGGCATTGAGCTTCCATTGAATGAACGACGCGGATGATTGAACATACGTTCATGGGGAGTTGCGTTGGTTGCTGTGCAAAGAAGAGATCGTATACAATGAAGTGAATCACCTAGCACTTCTTCCCAGTCTTCTGTCTTCGAGTTGCGTGATTTTAGAGCCAACATTATTGTCTTCCAGATGATGCCATTGTATCTTTCGCACTGTCCGTTGCCTTGAGGGTTGTAGGGTGTTGTGCGACTTGTAGCAACACCTAGTGAAGTGAGGAACGTTTTTATTTCAGAGGACATGAATGCAGTCCCCCTATCAGAATGTATATAACTTGGGGTACCAAAAAGAGTGAATAAGTTTGTCAGATTTGTGATAACAGTATTTGAAGATACATCAGGGCATGGAAAAGCAAAAGGAAATCTTGAATATTCGTCAATAACAGTTAGTATGTATCGATTCCTTGTCTTTGAAGGTAGAGGTCCTTTGAAATCAATGCTCAATCGTTCAAATGGAGCTGAAGACTTGATGAGCTGGCCTTCATGTTTGTGATAGCGTGGTTTCAGTTCTGCACAAACTCGACAGGAATTAGTCACTTGTCTAACTTCTTCCACAGAGAATGGTAAGTTCTTAGCTCGGATCCAGTGAGTCATCCTTGTTATACCGGGGTGGCATAGATTATTGTGCAAATAAGTCAAGTCAGGTCGAGAGTTGATAGCTGCACCTATGCGGGACAGCGCGTCTGCAGGAGCATTCTCACAACCAGGACGATACACTATGTCGAAGTTGAAGCATGCCAGTTCGAGTCTCCATCTCATTATTTTCTCGTTCTTTATTTTGCTCTTGTGTTTTTGATTGAACATAAAAGATACGGAGCGTTGGTCAGTGATTATCTTGAAAGGTCTTCCAATGAGGTAGTGACGCCAATTCTTTAGACTCTCAACAATTGCATATGCTTCCTTTTCAATTGAAGCGTGTTGAAGTTCTGACTTGTTCAGAGTTCTCGAGAAGAAAGCGATAGGTCGTCCTTGTTGACTTAGCGTTGCAGCTATAGTAAAGTGAGACGCGTCCGTTTCAACAGAAAAAGGTACATTGTCTTGAATAGCAGCGGTTGACGCTTTCAGTATGTCACGCTTCAGATTTTCAAATGCGGATACTTCGTTATCTTGAAAAGGAAAGTTGTTCTGTAAAAGTGGCCGTACTTTCTCTGAGAAATTAGAGATCCACTTACTGTAGTAAGAGAACATGCCTAGAGCACGTTGAAGGGAAGCTTTGTCGGTTGGAATGGGTAATTCAACAAGTGGCTTCAGACGCTCGGGGTCAGGTTTTATAGTGTTATTGGATATAGTATAACCAAGTAAACTGACAGCAGTAATGGAAAACTTGCATTTTTCCATATTAAGTGTAAGATTGTACTTCTCGGTGGCTGATAGAAATTTCTTCAGATTCTCATCATGCTCCTTCTGATCTCGTCCACAGATTGTGACATCATCAAGATAGGGATAGGTGCCTGTGAGTTTCTCATCTTCAACGATGCGGTCTATTGTTCTCTGGAAGCTTGCTACACCATTAGTAACACCAAAAGGAACTCTAAGAAAATGATAGAGTTTTCCTGAGGCTTCAAATGCTGTGAAGTGTTTTTCCGAGTCCATGATAGGTATCTGGTGATACGCACTCTTGAGGTCAATCACACTGAACACTTGGTTTGTTGAGACTTTAGCAATGACATCTTCAATCCTCGGCAAAGGATACGCATCTAGATGTGTGAACTTATTGATGGTTTGAGAATAGTCAATTACCATACGAGGTTTATGTCTTCCATCTCGTACAACGAATGCTTGAGCGCGCCAGGATGAGTTGCTTCGTTCAATGATTCCATCTTGTAGCATGCGTTCTACTTCGGTGTGGATAAATTGTTTGTCTTCGTCTGATTGTCTCCTGCTTTTTGTAACTATAGGATAGCAATCTTGTGAAAGGTTAGAGAATAGTGAGACAGGTTCAACGCTAGCAACAGCCAAGTTGCAAATTTTCAATGGTGGACGTGAACCGTGGAATTCTATCTCAAGTGAAGAGTGAGCTTGGAGCAAGTCATGTCCAAGTATGACGTCACAGCAGAGATTGGACATGATCAGCAAAGTAACATTCTGGTAGGTGTTGTTGAACACTTGTAATGTCACTTTACATTGTCCAGAAATGTCCGTGGACAAGGAAGAGTTAGCCATACTTATTTTACCAGAGTAAGGTAATGGTTTGATTTTACATCTGGACACTAGAACTTGGCTTATGAAACTGAGTGTTGAACCAGTATCGACAAGAGCTTTGAGAGGTATATTGTTGACGGTGATATCAATAGTAGACTTTTGTAAACTGTTGGGTGACGCCGCAGTAACAGGAGCAGTATAACATGTCAGAGCAGCAGAAGTCTTGTCTGCTGATGTAGAAGTAGGCTCTACAGCAAAGCGTTCGGGTTGTAGGTACTTCTCCATGTTGAAAGAATACGACAATTTTTGTACTTTAAATTGAAATGAAAAATAGATGTGAACGTTTGTACATTATTTTATTAGGACTTGGGAAAAGTTTTAAAGTACAAGAATGATGTGTAGCTGAAGAGTGTCAGTTGGAGAATGGGATCGTTGGACCAGTCTGCTCAGAGGAAGACTGGCCGAAGTAACAAAAATTGTCGTATTCTTTCAACATGGAGATGTACCTACAACCCGAACGCTTTGCTGTAGAGCCTACTTCTACATCAGCAGACAAGCAATGGTTGCACTGGAAGAAAACGTTCCAGAACTTTGTCGCTAAAATCAAAGACGTGACGAGTGAAGACAAGCTGACTCTTCTGACAAATTTTCTTGCACCTAACGTCTACGCCTTCATTGACAACAAATCTACGTTCTCTACAGCCCTTGCCGCTCTCGAATCATTGTACGTCAAACCTAAGAATGTCATCTATGCCCGACATTGCTTAGCAACGCGTCTACAGAACTCTGGTGAAACTGTCGACCAGTACCTACAAGTGTTGAAGCAAATGAGCAAGGAGTGCAATTTTGAAGCCGTCACAGCTGATACCTACACACAAGAGTATGTTCGTGATGCGTTTATCAGCGGGTTATCAAGCAACCGCATTCGACAGCGCCTCCTTGAGAGCAATACTCTCACTCTAGATGAAACTTTCAATCAAGCCCGAGCTATGGAGCTGGCTGAATTTCAATCGTCTAGTTACCAGACTAGTTGTGTGCCCAATGTCACTGCATCTCAAAATTTAGAATCCACTGACAATACTGTGGCCTTTACTTCCAAGACTTGTTACTTTTGTGGTAAACAGTGGCATCCCCGGTCGTCTTGTCCTGCCAAGGAGGCACAATGTTATATTTGTTCCAAGACAGGACATTACGGGAAAGTCTGTCAGTCAAAGCTATTCACTCAATCAGCACATAAGCCGCGACACAACAAGACTTCTGCTGCTCTGACATGTTATACTGCTCCTGTTACTGCGGCGTCACCCAACAGTTTACAAAAGTCTACTATTGATATCACCGTCAACAATATACCTCTCAAAGCTCTTGTCGATACTGGTTCAACAATCAGTTTCATAAGCCAAGCTCTAGTGTCCAGATGTAAAATCAAACCATTACCTTACTCTGGTAAAATAAGTATGGCTAACTCTTCCTTGTCCACGGACATTTCTGGACAATGTAAAGTGACATTACAAGTGTTCAACAACACCTACCAGAATGTTACTTTGCTGATCATGTCCAATCTCTGCTGTGACGTCATACTTGGACATGACTTGCTCCAAGCTCACTCTTCACTTGAGATAGAATTCCACGGTTCACGTCCACCATTGAAAATTTGCAACTTGGCTGTTAACGTTGAACCTGTCTCACTATTCTCTAACCTTTCACAAGATTGCTATCCTATAGTTACAAAAAGCAGGAGACAATCAGACGAAGACAAACAATTTATCCACACCGAAGTAGAACGCATGCTACAAGATGGAATCATTGAACGAAGCAACTCATCCTGGCGCGCTCAAGCATTCGTTGTACGAGATGGAAGACATAAACCTCGTATGGTAATTGACTATTCTCAAACCATCAATAAGTTCACACATCTAGATGCGTATCCTTTGCCGAGGATTGAAGATGTCATTGCTAAAGTCTCAACAAACCAAGTGTTCAGTGTGATTGACCTCAAGAGTGCGTATCACCAGATACCCATCATGGACTCGGAAAAACACTTCACAGCATTTGAAGCCTTAGGAAAACTCTATCATTTTCTTAGAGTTCCTTTTGGCGTTACTAATGGTGTAGCAAGCTTCCAGAGAACAATAGACCGCATCGTTGAAGATGAGAAACTCACAGGCACCTATCCCTATCTTGATGATGTCACAATCTGTGGACGAGATCAGAAGGAGCATGATGAGAATCTGAAGAAATTTCTATCAGCCACCGAGAAGTACAATCTTACACTTAATATGGAAAAATGCAAGTTTTCCACTACTGCTGTCAGTTTACTTGGTTATACTATATCCAATAACACTATAAAACCTGACCCCGAGCGTCTGAAGCCACTTGTTGAATTACCCATTCCAACCGACAAAGCTTCCCTTCAACGTGCTCTAGGCATGTTCTCTTACTACAGTAAGTGGATCTCTAATTTCTCAGAGAAAGTACGGCCACTTTTACAGAACAACTTTCCTTTTCAAGATAACGAAGTATCCGCATTTGAAAATCTGAAGCGTGACATACTGAAAGCGTCAACCGCTGCTATTCAAGACAATGTACCTTTTTCTGTTGAAACGGACGCGTCTCACTTTGCTATAGCTGCAACGCTAAGTCAACAAGGACGACCTATCGCTTTCTTCTCGAGAACTCTGAACAAGTCAGAACTTCAACACGCTTCAATTGAAAAGGAAGCATATGCAATTGTTGAGAGTCTAAAGAATTGGCGTCACTACCTCATTGGAAGACCTTTCAAGATAATCACTGACCAACGCTCCGTATCTTTTATGTTCAATCAAAAACACAAGAGCAAAATAAAGAACGAGAAAATAATGAGATGGAGACTCGAACTGGCATGCTTCAACTTCGACATAGTGTATCGTCCTGGTTGTGAGAATGCTCCTGCAGACGCGCTGTCCCGCATAAGTGCAGCTATCAACTCTCGACCTGACTTGACTTATTTGCACAATAATCTATGCCACCCCGGTATAACAAGGATGACTCACTGGATCCGAGCTAAGAACTTACCATTCTCTGTGGAAGAAGTTAGACAAGTGACTAATTCCTGTCGAGTTTGTGCGGAACTGAAACCACGCTATCACAAACATGAAGGCCAGCTCATCAAGTCTTCAGCTCCATTTGAACGATTGAGCATTGATTTCAAAGGACCTCTACCTTCAAAGACAAGGAATCGATACATACTAACTGTTATTGACGAATATTCAAGATTTCCTTTTGCTTTTCCATGCCCTGATGTATCTTCAAATACTGTTATCACAAATCTGACAAACTTATTCACTCTTTTTGGTACCCCAAGTTATATACATTCTGATAGGGGGACTGCATTCATGTCCTCTGAAATAAAAACGTTCCTCACTTCACTAGGTGTTGCTACAAGTCGCACAACACCCTACAACCCTCAAGGCAACGGACAGTGCGAAAGATACAATGGCATCATCTGGAAGACAATAATGTTGGCTCTAAAATCACGCAACTCGAAGACAGAAGACTGGGAAGAAGTGCTAGGTGATTCACTTCATTGTATACGATCTCTCCTTTGCACAGCAACCAACGCAACTCCCCATGAACGTATGTTCAATCATCCGCGTCGTTCATTCAATGGAAGCTCAATGCCCACTTGGCTGACAAAACCAGGACCCGTTCTAATGAAGAGTTTAAACCGAAGAAGCAAATATGACTCTATGGTCGAGGAGGTTGAACTTTTAGATGCCAACAATGAGTATGCTCATGTTCGACTACCTGATGGGAGAGAAACTACAGTTTCGACTCGATATCTGGCTCCTGCTGGAAACCAATCAAATGATGATATTCCAAACAATGATATTCCGAATGACGATATTCCAAACAATGATATTCCCAATGACGATATTCCAAACAATGATATTCCCAATGACGATATTCCAAACAATGATATTCCTTATGACGACCAACAGAATGATGACAATCCAAACCCCAGAAGATCAACTCGGAACAAGAGGGCACCCGTTCGTTTCGCAGATCTCAACTTCTGAAAGCTGGGGTGAATGTGGTAATATTGGAGAATTTGAACCAGTGTTACTTCGGCCAGTCTTCTTCTGAGCAGACTGGTCCAACGATCCCATTCTCCAACTGACACTCTTCAGCTACACATCATTCTTGTACTTTAAAACTTTTCCCAAGTCCTAATAAAATAATGTACAAACCCCAGAAGATCAACTCGGAACAAGAGGGCACCCGTTCGTTTCGCAGATCTCAACTTCTGAAAGCTGGGGTGAATGTGATAATATTGGAGAATTTGAACCAGTGTTACTTCGGCCAGTCTTCCTCTGAGCAGACTGGTCCAACGATCCCATTCTCCAACTGACACTCTTCAGCTACACATCATTCTTGTACTTTAAAACTTTTCCCAAGTCCTAATAAAATAATGTGCAAACGTTCACATCTATTTTTCATTTCAATTTAAAGTACAAAAATTGTCGTATTCTTTCAACATGGAGAAGTACCTACAACCCGAACGCTTTGCTGTAGAGCCTACTTCTACATCAGCAGACAAGCAATGGTTGCACTGGAAGAAAACGTTCCAGAACTTTGTCGCTAAAATCAAAGACGTGACGAGTGAAGACAAGCTGACTCTTCTGACAAATTTTCTTGCACCTAACGTCTACGCCTTCATTGACAACAAATCTACGTTCGCTACAGCCCTTGCCGCTCTCGAATCATTATACGTCAAACCTAAGAATGTCATCTATGCCCGACATTGCTTAGCAACGCGTCTACAGAACTCTGGTGAAACTGTCGACCAGTACCTACAAGTGTTGAAGCAAATGAGCAAGGAGTGCAATTTTGAAGCCGTCACAGCTGATACCTACACACAAGAGTATGTTCGTGATGCGTTTATCAGCGGGTTATCAAGCAACCGCATTCGACAGCGCCTCCTTGAGAGCAATACTCTCACTCTAGATGAAACTTTCAATCAAGCCCGAGCTATGGAGCTGGCTGAATTTCAATCGTCTAGTTACCAGACTAGTTGTGTGCCCAATGTCACTGCATCTCAAAATTTAGAATCCACTGACAATACTGTGGCCTTTACTTCCAAGACTTGTTACTTTTGTGGTAAACAGTGGCATCCCCGGTCGTATTGTCCTGCCAAGGAGGCACAATGTTCTATTTGTTCCAAGACAGGACATTACGGGAAAGTCTGTCAGTCAAAGCTATTCACTCAATCAGCACATAAGCCGCGACACAACAAGACTTCTGCTGCTCTGACATGTTATACTGCTCCTGTTACTGCGGCGTCACCCAACAGTTTACAAAAGTCTACTATTGATATCACCGTCAACAATATACCTCTCAAAGCTCTTGTCGATACTGGTTCAACACTCAGTTTCATAAGCCAAGTTCTAGTGTCCAGATGTAAAATCAAACCATTACCTTACTCTGGTAAAATAAGTATGGCTAACTCTTCCTTGTCCACGGACATTTCTGGACAATGTAAAGTGACATTACAAGTGTTCAACAACACCTACCAGAATGTTACTTTGCTGATCATGTCCAATCTCTGCTGTGACGTCATACTTGGACATGACTTGCTCCAAGCTCACTCTTCACTTGAGATAGAATTCCACGGTTCACGTCCACCATTGAAAATTTGCAACTTGGCTGTTGCTAGCGTTGAACCTGTCTCACTATTCTCTAACCTTTCACAAGATTGCTATCCTATAGTTACAAAAAGCAGGAGACAATCAGACGAAGACAAACAATTTATCCACACCGAAGTAGAACGCATGCTACAAGATGGAATCATTGAACGAAGCAACTCATCCTGGCGCGCTCAAGCATTCGTTGTACGAGATGGAAGACATAAACCTCGTATGGTAATTGACTATTCTCAAACCATCAATAAGTTCACACATCTAGATGCGTATCCTTTGCCGAGGATTGAAGATGTCATTGCTAAAGTCTCAACAAACCAAGTGTTCAGTGTGATTGACCTCAAGAGTGCGTATCACCAGATACCTATCATGGACTCGGAAAAACACTTCACAGCATTTGAAGCCTCAGGAAAACTCTATCATTTTCTTAGAGTTCCTTTTGGCGTTACTAATGGTGTAGCAAGCTTCCAGAGAACAATAGACCGCATCGTTGAAGATGAGAAACTCACAGGCACCTATCCCTATCTTGATGATGTCACAATCTGTGGACGAGATCAGAAGGAGCATGATGAGAATCTGAAGAAATTTCTATCAGCCACCGAGAAGTACAATCTTACACTTAATATGGAAAAATGCAAGTTTTCCATTACTGCTGTCAGTTTACTTGGTTATACTATATCCAATAACACTATAAAACCTGACCCCGAGCGTCTGAAGCCACTTGTTGAATTACCCATTCCAACCGACAAAGCTTCCCTTCAACGTGCTCTAGGCATGTTCTCTTACTACAGTAAGTGGATCTCTAATTTCTCAGAGAAAGTACGGCCACTTTTACAGAACAACTTTCCTTTTCAAGATAACGAAGTATCCGCATTTGAAAATCTAAAGCGTGACATACTGAAAGCGTCAACCGCTGCTATTCAAGACAATGTACCTTTTTCTGTTGAAACGGACGCGTCTCACTTTGCTATAGCTGCAACGCTAAGTCAACAAGGACGACCTATCGCTTTCTTCTCGAGAACTCTGAACAAGTCAGAACTTCAACACGCTTCAATTGAAAAGGAAGCATATGCAATTGTTGAGAGTCTAAAGAATTGGCGTCACTACCTCATTGGAAGACCTTTCAAGATAATCACTGACCAACGCTCCGTATCTTTTATGTTCAATCAAAAACACAAGAGCAAAATAAAGAACGAGAAAATAATGAGATGGAGACTCGAACTGGCATGCTTCAACTTCGACATAGTGTATCGTCCTGGTTGTGAGAATGCTCCTGCAGACGCGCTGTCCCGCATAAGTGCAGCTATCAACTCTCGACCTGACTTGACTTATTTGCACAATAATCTATGCCACCCCGGTATAACAAGGATGACTCACTGGATCCGAGCTAAGAACTTACCATTCTCTGTGGAAGAAGTTAGACAAGTGACTAATTCCTGTCGAGTTTGTGCAGAACTGAAACCACGCTATCACAAACATGAAGGCCAGCTCATCAAGTCTTCAGCTCCATTTGAACGATTGAGCATTGATTTTAAAGGACCTCTACCTTCAAAGACAAGGAATCGATACATACTAACTGTTATTGACGAATATTCAAGATTTCCTTTTGCTTTTCCATGCCCTGATGTATCTTCAAATACTGTTATCACAAATCTGACAAACTTATTCACTCTTTTTGGTACCCCAAGTTATATACATTCTGATAGGGGGACTGCATTCATGTCCTCTGAAATAAAAACGTTCCTCACTTCACTAGGTGTTGCTACAAGTCGCACAACACCCTACAACCCTCAAGGCAACGGACAGTGCGAAAGATACAATGGCATCATCTGGAAGACAATAATGTTGGCTCTAAAATCACGCAACTCGAAGACAGAAGACTGGGAAGAAGTGCTAGGTGATTCACTTCATTGTATACGATCTCTTCTTTGCACAGCAACCAACGCAACTCCCCATGAACGTATGTTCAATCATCCGCGTCGTTCATTCAATGGAAGCTCAATGCCCACTTGGCTGACAAAACCAGGACCCGTTCTAATGAAGAGTCTAAACCGAAGAAGCAAATATGACTCTATGGTCGAGGAGGTTGAACTTTTAGATGCCAACAATGAGTATGCTCATGTTCGACTACCTGATGGGAGAGAAACTACGGTTTCGACTCGATATCTGGCTCCTGCTGGAAACCAATCAAATGACGATATTCCAAACAATGATATTCCGAATGACGATATTCCAAACAATGATATTCCCAATGACGATATTCTAAACAATGATATTCCGAATGACGATATTCCAAACAATGATATTCCTTATGACGACCAACAGAATGATGACAATCCAAACCCCAGTAGATCAACTCGGAACAAGAGGGCACCCGTTCGTTTCGCAGATCTCAACTTCTGAAAGCTGGGGTGAATGTGATAATATTGGAGAATTTGAACCAGTGTTACTTCGGCCAGTCTTCCTCTGAGCAGACTGGTCCAACGATCCCATTCTCCAACTGACACTCTTCAGCTACACATCATTCTTGTACTTTAAAACTTTTCCCAAGTCCTAATAAAATAATGTGCAAACGTTCACATCTATTTTTCATTTCAAGCAGTCTGGCTGGGGGACTATAAACAGGGAGTAGACCAGCATTGGCTTGGTTCTGGGGGCCCTTGTCAATTATTAGCCTCCTTGTTATGACAGTGGTAGAAATGCTGAGTCATTCCTCCATTGTCTGGCTACCATCGTTCACGATGACGCCACCCTATGATAATGAAAAGAAATTTATTATTGGTTTGTATTGGTTTACCGATATTTGACGCTCCGCAAAACCATGGGTCATACAACTTATAGGTATGTACACAAACTGTAGACCTTAGTCACACGTGCCTACACCTACAATTTATTCTTGTACTCTACAAAAAAATAACAAATTGAAACAGATTGTCTGAAGAACAAACCTCAGTAGTTTGATCGATAAGGCGGCGGACTAGTAACCTGGAGGTCGGTGGTTCAAGTCTCGGTTTCATTAGATTACTGACCGGTTCTATCAATTTTCCGAAACCTCGGATTAATATAAATTTTTGATTGGAAAAGTTAGTTCCAAAATGTTTCGTCAAATTAGCGCTAGTGTGTCTATGTAAAGTGAATGTAAAGATTGGGCTATGTAAATGTGTCTAATATGTAAAAATTGGGCCAATCCTCGGATTTACGAAACCTCGGTTTTACGTAACGGCGGTTTTGTCATTTATTGATAGAACCCGGCATTAGTAAAGCGAGTTTGAGTGACATCATGAAAGTGATTAACACAAAGATGATATAAAAAAATTAACATATTGTCTGAAGATGTTGAATCCTTAACCAGTACTCCCGATAGCTATTTACCTGGCAATAAAATAATCTTCAACACGCCGGGCCTGGTGGGAACCTTATCTCAGTGTTTACAAGTTTACATAATCAAACAGAATGATCATAATTAAAAAACATTTGAAAGGGAAGAACATAAAAGATCCCAATACACAGCCAGGACCCAGAGACACCGGCGTATAACTCAGTAGGTGTTGAGCCGTCGTCCCGACATCATGCGATCTCCACAGATCCCCTGCCCTCCAGAGTGGTTGCCAAACTGAGTGAAACATCTCTTGTTGCCAAACTGGCAGCATGAGCCAGGATCCTACTGAGTGAAACATCTTGTTGCCAAACGTTTTGCAACATGTCGTCCCGAATTTTGAATGGTTAATATTGCAAACCGTTTTCCCGTTTCGCTCTGTTCCGTTTCAAAATGTAAACTAAAATTTGATTATTCATTGGTGATACTGTGATACAAGCCCTTGATTTTTGAATGCTATATATAGCAGTCATGTCCATGAACGTATTAACCAAAAACAAGAGAAAAAAATATTCCAATCCAAGCAACACTTTGGGAACCCCTGACTTGCAGAATCTATCCGCTGTCTTCCGTGCGGATTATTTATCTGGTCGCAAATTCTCAAAAGGAACTTTTTCTCTTCGGAGCTCTGGAGCTTAGAAACCTGGCGCCAAGGAAGAAATGGAAATGACAAGGCCCTGTGCGTACTGCCTGTGCTACAGCAGGTAGACAATTACTCATGTCATATATGTCGTCAGCGTCGGACGTCAAAATTTGACAGCAAATTGTGCTACCACAGTGATTACAGCCGGCGTTGATGACGGCATTGACGGCACGTTGAAGAAACCAGTTCTTGTAATAGGAATACTAAAGTTGAACTACGTCTTTGAGAGAGGGAAATTGGGTGACCAGATGATTGAGAGAGGGAAATTGGGTGACCAGATGATATTATGAAATAATTTGTATTGATGGGTTGGGGAGAACAGTCAGCTCTTGGGCTGGCTGTCACCCCCACCCACTATTAAGAAATATTTTGTATTGATGGGTTGGGGAGAACAGTCAGCTCTTGGGCTGGCTGTCACCCCCACCCACTATTAGGAAATATTTTGTATTGATGGGTTGGGGAGAACAGTCAGCTCTTGGGCTGGCTGTCACCCCCAGCCACTATTAAGAAATATTTTGTATTGATGGGTTTGGAGAACAGTCAGCTCTTGGGTTGGCTGTCACCCCAACTACTTTGTAATTATCTTTTGTATTGCTGGTTTTGGGAGAACAGTCAACTTTCGGGCTGGCTGTCACCCCCAACAACTTGGTTGGTTATTGTTGTATTGATGTTTTGTTTAAATCTTGGGCTCTTGGGCAGCTCTTGGGCTGGCTGTCACCCCCAGCCACTATTAAGAAATATTTTGTATTGATGGGTTTGGAGAACAGTCAGCTCTTGGGTTGGCTGTCACCCCAACTACTTTGTAATTATCTTTTGTATTGCTGGTTTTGGGAGAACAGTCAACTTTCGGGCTGGCTGTCACCCCCAACAACTTGGTTGGTTATTGTTGTATTGATGTTTTGTTTAAATCAGTCAGAAAACATCTCTTTTATGATAAGAAGAATCCCAGAAACATGGAAGTAATGCTATGTGCGGTTCCCATGTTTTTGGTGTACAAAAAAAAAAAAAAAAAAAAAAAAAGATGATTGGGAAGAGATTGCCACAGGCAATAACCCCGCCCTTTAGGTAGGACTTTAGCTTCTTTCTCTTTTTTGTTCTTGTTTTTTTGCTCAATCTATTTAATTTTTCTTTATAATTTCATTTTATTTTACTGAATATATTTTTGTTCTACCCAATAAATTTTGAATTTGAATTTGAATAAAGCATACCAACTAGGTATAATAATAATAATAATAATAATTTGGAACCCTCTGGCTATTCCCGGGACATCACAGGCTGGTCGAGGGTACCTGATTTCTGAGTTTCCAAATGCTGGAATTCAGGTTTTCTATTTACTTTATGAAGAATCTAGAATGTAGAAGAAATAGTATTCTACCATCTAAAACAAATTTAAAGAAAATCGGTAAAGTCATTTTGGAGATACAAGTAATTTAGTATAAAATCTCAAAAATAGCACTTGTATACAATGTGAAATAATCACGAGGAAGTATTGTGTCCATAATTGGCAGTGTTTTTTGTTGTATCATTTTTATCAACCTGAAAAACCATTCTTATCAATTTCCAATAATTTCATTTCCAATATTCATATAGTTCTTAGAGTTTCTTAGCTACACACAACTACACACAAGGCTAATGCGATTTGAAATCAATAATCAGTACATCCTAGGAGTCGCTACACAAGAGTCACAAATCAAATTATTTCGGAATAATGGAAGCTCACACGAGAATATCATCACGAGAATAGCATTATCATAACTATTAGTGTATAAATTATCATCATTTTCCATTGGAATCGCTATCATCATAATCATTAGTGTATAAATTATCATTTTTTTCCATTGGAATCGCTATCATCATAATCATTAGTGTATAAATTATCATAATTTTCTATTAGAATCGGCATCACCATTCCCATGATGACTGGCATGATCATCACTCTGATGAAGCCAGCACGACTATCCAGTCAGCCCATGGGTGGCCCAGGATCCGCATAAGCAGATAGGCATTACCAGTGTAAGTTATTACTCGCCACAATATCGAGAGAATTTCAAAATGTCTTCATTACGGAAAGAATTCTCATGCCCATCCTGAGGTTCGGATCAATTAGGATTCAAAATCACGAGTTTCTTGAGCAACAAATTGATTTCTTGAGCAACAAAGTGATTCGAGTGATTTGGGTCCCAGGATTAAATTACCGAGAGCTCATTAGAACTCGTCCTTCCTATTGGTTGCGTATGATTAGATCCTGTGAGACACGAATGGCCCGATGGAACTGAAGAAATGCTGTAATGATTCTGGAGATGACCGTTTTCTTTCTCGTGAGTTTTTTCCACAAAAAAAATCATAAAAAAATGGCGCTACCTTAAACAATCATAAATATGTATTATAATTTATCTTATATACCTTTTTTGACATTTTCATGTCTTTGCTCTGGCACATAACCAAAATTATGTAACGAAATTATGTAACGAAATTATGTGACGAAATTATGTAACGAAATTATGTGACGAAATTATGTAACGAAATTATGTGACGAAATTATGTAACGAAATATTAAATTGACATTTTCATGTCTTTGCTCTGGCACATAACCAAAATTATGTAACGAAATTATGTGACGAAATTATGTAACGAAATTATGTGACGAATTTATGTAACGAAATTATGTAACGAAATATTAAATTATAAAAAGAGAGAAGAGAAAAAGTATGTGTCATGCGCACAATAACGAAATATTAAATTATAAAAAGAGAGAAGAGAAAAAGTATGTGTCATGCGCACAATACGAAATTTGGTCAGTTAAGTTTTAGACCTTGAATAGTAAAGATGAAAATGTCCCAATGGTTGCAGACTCGTATGCAAGCGTTTTTTTTGACATTTTTGACATTTTCATGTCTTTGCTCTGGCACATAACCAAAATTATGTAACGAAATTAAGTAACGAAATTATGTAACGAAATTATGTAACGAAATATTAAATTGACATTTTTATTGATGATATTAAATATTGGACTGTTCAAGCTGGATTTTTATGTAGCTATCAATTAGGTTTATGATAATATGTTATTTGAGAAAGTATTTATGTTCCCCGGAACCGCTTTCGCATTACTTCAGGGCACTTTACCTTTACATCCATGTCATTCGAGAAACGGAAAATTTCGGTCAGAAATTTCCGCTCCAGCCGGGATTCGAACCCGAAACTACCGGGTCATTAACCAATGCTCTTAATAACCTCTGAGCCACGGCAGATTTTAAATTGAGAAACGTTGACATTGCTAAACATGATATGGTCCACAAAATTTACAGCGATTTTTTATAATGAATATAAAATATATTATATTGAAACTACCCTGAAAATTTCAGGTCGATTGGACCAAAATTACAACTGCTATCGCGTTACAGACATTCTGATAAGTACATTCATGAGTTCTTTTCGACGTTGCTTAACATAATGTGGCCTTATGATACATACATATTACGGACTCTATGGACACTGTTAGTCAAGTGGTTAAAGCACTAGTCTCGTAATCCAGGTAGAGTAGGGATACGTTGGTTCGAATCTCACCCAGTCCATGAATTTATCCTCATTAATTTTGAGTTTATGACCACATAATAATAAGACTCTGAGGGATAGGTGGTAATAATAATAATAATATTAATATCGCCTTATTTATACTGAACGATTAAGACTATTAAAGTCGCATTATTCCAGCAGTAAGCTCAAGACATATTATTATTACGTGGTATAAATCCCAATTGAGACAATAATAATATGACAGTCATGTCCTAGCTGGGTTTCGAACCCACGACCTCTGGATTCTCTGGATTCACAGAGTGCCGCCTTTACCACTGAGCTACCGGGACAGACAGGTGGTAGAAAATGCTTTGAGCAAAAAAAACCTCGCCTGGTGGTTACTTTCCACCAAAGAGTATTATTATTGTGCGCACAATATGGACAATCACTTGACCCTCTCGTGGTATTCTACTCTCGTAAAATCTTAACTTGAGAAAAGTTCTACAAAAGCGAACCTATCCACCCTGTATGAGAAGAAAATCAATACCGGACATGCGACAATTGTGAGGACGGCCTTTGTCAAAGGAAAATAAGTCTGTGTCTCGCCGATCCCTCAGGAAGTTCCGAGAAAGTCCGCTAGAGTGCAGCACATGATTCGTTTTTCACTGCCCTGGGGACTTGCCTTGTTTCCAAAATGGGGGATGGGATTTGTGGTGTGCAAATGTGCATTCATTGCGATAATTATAGTAGTAATGTTTTTATGTGTGCAGTTCTGCTGTAACTAAGTACAGAATATACTTAATTAGGTAAATACCGTAGATAGTAAGATAGGTACTTATCTATTTATACAATTGAAAACCATTAAGGGGCGCGGTTATTTATTATGTAGGTACCTACCAATATTTTACATCCGAGTAATTTCTAATATTAAAAAATCGGAAGTATTGTGTAATTTCTAATTAGAAATCGGAAGTATTGTGTTTGTAAACAAAAAAATATTTTTTTGCTCCGATATCAATTTTTTCAAATTTCTGGACGTTTCATAACCTCCTGAGCAACTTTTTTTTTAGTACCCCGGAACTGCTTTCGCATCACTTCAGGGCACAATGCCATAGAACCTGCCGGGCGAATTACGATTCGGCCCAAAAAGGTTTATGAAAAAGGTTTTCGATTTCAGGTAAAAAAGGTCACCGAACGATTCGTCCCAAAACGTTATCTTGACCAAAAAATAAACAACACGATTCGGCCCAGTGCAACATTCTAAGTACCGTACATATTGAGGGATATTTTATTATTCAACATTAAATTACGGAATTACCTTCTATGTATATCAGGCTTTCGCCTTCTATGTATTAGGCATGGCCTACTATGCATTTTACCTAACCCTACTATAAACCTGAGGCATTGCCTTATAATTATGTATTAACCCTAACCCTTTTTTTTTTTTTCTTTTTATTTTGCCGATCGAATAATACTCTTTCGGTGGGGACTTCCCCCCGAAAGATCACTCGCGATGGTGTTTGAGCCATCGCTGAGCTCGGATGAATGGAGAAAACACCCCGGAACTACCAGGGGCATGACTTCAGGGTGTCATCTCCAGCGGCTTTATTATATTTATTCAAAATTCAAGTGATACAAAATTACAAAATACATTACAAAATCTAGAGAAGAAGGTAAAATTTAAGTCTCATGACATTCCGTGTTGGTGGTATGTCTATAGGAGGTTACGTTCATTGAGGAACCCATCCTTCACTGGATCCCTTAGTGGCGGCCACCACGATCGGGATTTGCGATTCCGGATTCCAACTCGTTTTCTTCTATCCTCTCATCTTCTTCTTTCCTCCTCATTATGTTTCCCACATATCTCTTCACCACACTCCAGTCTATTTCGCTGCGCAGCATAACCTTCACCATGCTCTCAGTTGTGAATTCCTCGCCGATCCTTGAATTCAGCTCGTCCCGCATTCGCTGCCATCTGATACATTCAAACAGAGTGTGCTCGGCTGTGTCCTCCATTATGCAATATCGACACGCTGGGCTGTCTCTTTTTTTGAATCTATGGAGGTATGCGTTGAAGCAGCCATGTCCTGTGAGCACTTGAGTGAGATGGAAGTCGACATTACCTGATATCTTTTTTGTTACCCAGGTTGTGAGGTTGGGTATTAGCTTTCTAGTCCATGAACCGGTCGTTTCTTCGCCCCACCTCTCGTTCCATTTTCCAATAGTGATTTCTCGCTGTTCCACCTGCTGCTCTTTTCCCAGTCCAAAAGTAATTGTCCTTTCCTCTAACATTAATCCTATAGGAACCATTCCTGCGACAACTTGTAACGCCGCTGTAGACGCCGTCCTGTATGCTGACGTTATCCTCAAAAGCATGTTCCTCTGCACTCTCTGCAACCTGTTCATATAGCTTTTTACATGACCAGCTTCTCTCCATACTGGGGCCGCATAGAGGATGGTTGACTCCACTACCCGGTACATGAGCTTCCTCTTGGCAAAACTTGGACCTCGCTGTCTCGACATCAGCTTCACCAAGGCGTTTGCTCTATTGGTCGCCTTAACTGCTACATACTCCACGTGTGGACCAAAGCTGAGCCTTCTATCCAAAAGTATACCAAGATATCTGACCTGGTTGCTCAGAATGATTTGATTTTCCTCCAACATAATTCGGACTGGTCCACATCTTTTTCTTCCTATCAGGAGTACTGCCTCGGTTTTTTCCGGTGCCATCTTCAAGCCGTGATCCACTAGCCATCTGCCAACTTTTGATAGTGCCTCATTTGCCAAGGTTTCTAATCCTGCTGCATTTTTTGCCTTGATGATTATTGCCAAATCATCGGCATATCCCACTAGTTCCACGTTTTCTGGCATTTCTAGTCGTAGAACGCCATCATAGAAGACGTTCCACAGTACCGGTCCAACGACCGACCCGGTGGGTACACCGGCACTCATCTTCATCTCCTCGCCGTTTGGTGTTATGAGTCTTCTGTTCTGGAAGTATGACTCAATAAGACGCACCAAGTACTCCGGTATTCTTTTATTCCGCATTGCCTGTACGATAAATCCCCAAGGAGCTGTTCCGAAAGCGTTTCGCACGTCCAGTGTAATAAGCAGGCAGAGCTTCCTTGTCCAACGTGTTCTTTTTCTCTCCGAATCCACTGAATCATACACCCTACTATATTCTAACCCTACTATATTCTTGAGGCATGGCCTTCTATGTATTTTACCTAACCCTACTTTAAACCTAAGGCATTGCCTTCTATGTATTATCCCTAACCCTACTATATTTTTGAGGCATGGCCTTCTATGTATTTTACCTAACCCTACTATATTTTTGAGGCATGGCCTTCTATGTATTTTACCTAACCCTACTATATTCTTGAGGCATGGCCTTCTATGTATTTTACCTAGCCCTACTATATTCTTGAGGCATGGTCTTCTATGTATTTTACCTAACCCTACTGTCAAACACTCAAATAAACACTGATAACAAAGATGACTGTTACTGGTTCAAAACAATAAATTCGTGAACATCGCCATTGTTCTCAGTTCTTTCAGGGCAACGTTTCCATTCTATTTTATAGGGATTTTTTGGTGGAATGAAAGTGGGACTTTTTGTTAGAATGAAAGTGGGATTTTTGTGTGGGATCAAAACTTGATAGTGTGTTTTGGGACGAATCGGGTTATGGGCCGAATCATGCTGTCTTTTTTTGTGTTTTTTTTGGGCCGAATCATGCTATGGAAAAGGTCTACTCAGGTAATTTGGGCCGAATCGTGAAGTTCCCAACCTGCCATAGGCCCAAAAAGTTCTATGGTCATGTAAACAAAGACCAATCACACGCTATGGCAAGGGAGATTGCCATATTATATATGTCGCTCTGCCATATCGTGTGATCCTACCTTAAGTTGTGTTGCGCACTACCACTTAATCTCGACACAGTGTTGCATGTCATCAGGCAGGGTCAGACACACCACATGTGTGTAATTAGAAGAGCTGATGATTCGCCGTCCTTGCATGGCAGGAAAAACCGAACACAATAGATCCTATTCATAGTTTGTCGGTTAGAACTTTAATTACTGGTTTAGTGGTTGGTCAGTGTGTTATTCTATGCTAGCACAGTCCGTGCTAGGTAGCTGATATGAAGGGTTTGTAATTATTTGTTTTTAGGTTCATATTAGTAATCCAAAGTAATGTTAGGTATAAGTAATTTTATATAAAACTAGGAATAACTCACCTTAAGTGAGTGAAAATTTAAAGAATCCTAATATGTACTTTTATATAAAATTAAATACATGTATACCTAACATGAAGGGTTTGTCCCACGGCATGGTTTTCAAGGGCTGGTGAATTCTGGAAAATCGTGTTAGGGAAATCCTAGTTGTAAAATCAATTGTTAGGTAAAATCATTTGTACATTTAGATTTTGTAATAATAAGAGAGAACTAAGTATGTAGGTATCAGGACTTTGTGGGTTTGATTGTGTAAAACAATCACAGAGCACTATAGCCCGAGTTGAGGGACAATCGGGTTTATCTTAAATTTAATCCTGTTTTATAATTTGGCCCTTGACGAATGGTAAACAAGAGATAACTATTGTTGAAGTATGAGCACACCTAAAGGCCAAATTATGAAACAGGATTACAGATAAAAGAAGAGTCGACCTCAAGGCGTGCTTAAACCAATCACAATACCCTATAACCCGAGTTGAGGGACAGTCTAATAGCTTATCTTAATTTTAATTGTGCTTTTTAATTCGGCCCCAGAACATACCAATAGAATCTAGATTATAGATATACCCAATGTCACTTAAGTGATTGTTATACTATAATTTTCTAATTATTTAGAAAGGGGGGAAAAATATCAATAATAAGAAGAAGAAAATATGTAATCTTGGATTATTGATGGCTATACTGTGTCCATTGGCAACTCTCTATTTTGAGAGCAGTCCTTAAAATACATTTATTTTATTGTCTCTCTCTTAAAGGGAAAAATGAATTTTTTTTCTGTTAATATGAAACATGACTCTAAAAATTCAGCTTTTATTATAGCTTATTTATACTCATCTAGGATAGTAAAGGTACTGATAAAAGCATTTTTTGTAATACATACCTATTACCTTTACAAGGCCTGTGCCTTGATATCAAACGCATGCCTCATGCACCCATTCCTATACAAATACGGGCGCATTCCAGGAGGGGGGGATACTATACTGCGGTCGAAAAATTATAGTTTTTAAATTTAAAAGCTCATTTCGAATGTAAGCTTTCGCCTAATTTGATAGACCTACCCCCTCTCCTCCTTTCCTCGAAGGTAACCTCAATTCCCTTCGCTTCTCGCTCCGAGGGAACCTCAATTCCTCCCCTCTCCCTCCGAGGGAACCTTGTTATTAAGGCGTCCTGGTATTTACCTTCTCCAGGAGCTTTTTTTTGTCACGAAAGAACTTCCTCCTTCTCTTTTTCTTCGTAGAAAAAAAAAAAAAACGAATGGAGTGTAAAATTATAGCCTTTTTTTTTAATGGGGTTTTTATAGATGTGGTGAGTATACGATTGTTCGAGGTGGTAGGACGGGAGAGGGAGAGGGAGAGGGAGGGAGGAGGAGGAGGGGGAGGGAGAGGGAGGGGAGAGGGAGGAGGGAGGAGGGAGGAGGAGAGGGAGGAGGGAGGGAGGAGGGAGGAGGGAGGAGGGAGGAGGGAGGAGGGAGGAGGGAGGAGGGGAGGAGGGAGGAGGGGAGGAGGGGGAGGAGGGGAGGAGGGAGGAGGGAGGAGGGAGGAGGGAGGAGGGAGGAGGAGGAGAGGAGGGAGGAGGGAGGAGGGAGGAGGGGAGGGAGGAGGAGGGAGGGAGGAGGGGGAGGAGAGGGAGGAGGGAGGAGGGAGGAGGGAGGAGAGGGAGGAGGGAGGAGGGAGGAGGGAGGAGGGAGGAGGGAGGAGGGAGGAGGGAGGAGGGAGGAGGGAGGAGGGAGGAGGGAGGAGGGAGGGAGGGAGGGAGGAGGAGGGAGGAGGGAGGAGGGAGGAGGGAGGAGGGAGGAGGGAGAGAGGAGGAGGAGGAGGGAGGAACAGGATGAGGAGGAGATGGGAGGAGGGAGGAGGGGTGGGGTTGGTACGTATAGGTGAGAATGCGAGAATTGTGTGTCTAAAGAAAGTTCGTTGTCAGGTCGTTAGGTCGGATGAAATTTTTGAAAATCTGTATAGATATAAATGAAATGTATAATATCAAAATATTGAAAAGAAAAAAAATGGTAACAATTTATGCGATAAAAATAAAAAAATAATAGAAAAATATATATTAGAAACATAATATGTTCTAGCTAAAAGGCGGGCTTATTACCAATGGCAATCTCTTCCACCCAACCCTTTGTATTTTCTAAATTTCTAAAACTTTCCTGCGGGCCGTACGAATTTTAATCATATTTGTGTTAATCACTTTTGTGACATCACAACTACTCAAACTCGCTTTACTAAATCTACGCTGAAACCAGGACTAGAACCACCGATCTCCAGGTTACAAGTCCGCCGCCTTATCGATCAAGCTACTGAGGTCGTTAGTTCATATACTTTGACTTTATCATTGATCAAAAAAATATCGTGTTCTTTGCTAAACCGTTATACCTATTATAACATAGCTTGCGTAGAGGTTTTTCCCTTCAGGTAGTTCCCTCCAGAAATTTATGATGATAACGAAAAAAAAATTGATGAAAATTTGATGCAATACCTACTGGCATGAAAAGCCACCAACTGACATTCGAACAAATAGGCGAAGGGAAAGGAAGGCAAAACATAATTAATAAATAAAGAATCAAAGCTCACTCTAAAAAATGAAAACGACTAACACTGCTCATGGCGGCCTTTGCTGAAAAACTTTTATTCAAGAACATTGTTCACAAAAAATACAAACAACTTCCTTAATTTTTCGCACAAACTCCTAAACTGTTCAAACAATTGGCTGCACATGCATGCTTTGAAATCCGATCTAGAAGTCTGATTATTGATCAACATTCTGTTGAAAGTGCTGTAGTTGCCTTTTTAAACAATCATTTAGTCTAAAATATCTCGAAATCAGATTCAAAAATCTTCTCGAGCAATACTCGTATAGGATGCTCTTTTCCCGTCTTCTTCACAGTTTTTAACTTTGAAGACGGGTATACCTTTCTATTATTCTTTATTGTAAATTTATCTTTGTCAAATAAATGGAAATGATGTTAAAAAAAAAGAAAGTCATACTGGTGATAGAATTTTAACTAGAACTTTGAGTAATCTATGTATAATATATAATATCTACTTTTATTGCCAATTATGGATAGTAAAATTAATAAATGGCCTTAGAACGGAGCGAAAGACAGACACACAGAGTGATTCAATAACCCTGTATTTTGTTGAATCTAGTTACAATGAAAAAACAATAACAATAATACTCTTTAGTGGAAGATAACCACCATACGAGGTTAATATTCAAAGCATTTTCAACCACCTTATAATTATACCAAACTCAGAGTCTTATAATATTATGTGGTCACAAACTCAAATTAATTTCATGCACTGGGTGGGATTCGAACCAATGCGGCGGATCCCTGCGCTACCTGGATTACCAGACTACGGCGTGAACCACTTGACTATACCAGTGTACGGTAAATGCAATGAATCTCTTCGAGTAAATGTATTAGAATCATAAATCGATATTGAATTTACGATAAGCCAGACGTTCCCTGAAGTCGGAGTTTCACTCAAACTCAGCGCCCTGCAACGAGACTCAAGGAGCAGTCTGGCTTATCTTAAATTTATTCCTGTTTTATGTTTCGGCCCTAAGCGAAATACTTAGGGCCATAATTATTTGTCCCTACAGGGTTGATGTCTTTTTATTGATGTGAATTTCGGCCCTACTCAGGCTGGGTGAGGTTAATGTGCGTCCTCTCTACCTCAAGTCAGGACAAACCAAATAGATACATTGGACAAGAGAAAGGAGCCTAATAAATTGGATCTGGGCGTCCATATAATCCTCTCACCACCGTGATTTAGGTATCAATACCTACCTCACGGACACGGAATTATTATTATTGATGTGAAGCGTGAGAACGGTCATGAAAATTTTCACAAGGGGGTCCTAAATGAGGATTTCAGTACACCATACTTAAGCCGTCTCTCCCATTCCAATTTTTGAATTGTGGCGGTAAAAAAAAGTTAATGACATGTCATTATAGCTTTTGTGCTGTGGCATGTGGGGCCAATTTTTTCAGCTATTTGGAGCCTAATTCGATTAGGCAATGGTCATATTAGTTTAGAGCCATGATGAGTACCTAATACTTATACCTGGTATGCAACTAGGTATGTATTACAACATATTATTTTTATAAGGACAGCTATTTTCAGTGATATTAGAGATAACAAGACGCTACAGTAAATAATAAAATAATACCTAAAGAAACAGGTAATTTTCTTGTAACTGTGATAGATATAATATGAGGTATCTACCTTGCCCGTGAGGAAATTTGAGTATCTCTGCATTAATAATAATTTAATATACCGGGTGTTCAGAAAAAAACCGGACACTTCTGGTTTTTTTTTAATAACTTAAAAACTGTTTAAGATTGAGACATGAAATTTACAGGCATGTTTTGAACAATATTTTAGATGTGTGCAGCAAATTTGATAAAATATATTGAATGGTTTACAAATTAATGACAGCTACCCAAACTATGAAACTACCTAAATGTTTAAAAACGTAAATAACAAAAAACAATTCTTGCATTTTCTGGCTGTTCTGTTCTATCCTGTCAAGAGGTGTTAGGCCAAGAACCTTTTGTTTTTTTTTTTTTTTGAATCCAAAGATTCCTGCTGGTGTTGCAGTTATGATGTAATCACCACATCATGCTGGGTCCACACAGGTGCAACATGCAACACGTTGCTGTAACATGACATATACCTACAGCAGCTTAGATCCCTTATTACCAATGTTTTCCGGTGAGAGCCAGTTAGAACCAGATCTAATCAATGATGTATCCTCCAAGTATTGGTGATAATGGTAAGCGATATTTCATAATTCTCATAAAATCCTACGTGTGTTGGTCTATGTGTCCTTGTATTGTACTTACTCAATGATGTTATTATTATTTATTTCTATAAGGAAAAATCAATAATGAAAATGTAGCTTACCTGTACCTAGTTTATTATTTATTTTTACAGCATAAAATCGGCCATTGTTTTAACTCTTAACATGTTCTCCTCAAATGAGCCTCCTTTTTCTTTCCTTTAAGTGCTTTAACTCTGTCATTAGACAGGTCGTTCGCACCGATTCTTAAAACTCACGTTCAACTCTTTTCGTCATTTTTGATCTCTCCTACCACTGGCCATGCAGCTAGGTGGTAGAATTCTGAGAGGCATGGTGGTGGTGACCTCTCCTACCAGGCTACCACTATCCATGCAGCTAGGTGGTAGGATTCTGAGAGGCATGGTGGTGGTGACCTCTCCTACCAGGCTACCACTATCCATGCAGCTAGGTGGTAGGATTCTGAGAGGCATGGTGGTGGTGACCTCTCCTACCACTAGACATGCAGCTAGGTGGTAGAATTTTGTGGTGGTAGGTGGTAGGAAATCTTCTAGAAATAAAAGATAAAATTAAGAAATAAGATAAAACTTGCATAAAAATGAGAAATAGGTAAATAAAATTCATATCTATTATTTTGATGGAATGATAGATGTTGGTAATATGTTGCATATGAACCGTAGTGCCCTCACGGCAGAATGGTAAGTAGGATTACCCCCCCCCCCTCCCCCCCTCCGCAGGTAAGATGCTATCTGCCGGCTCAGGCATGCGCGGATATAGCCCTCTTGTACTGGGGGGGCACAATCGCACAATATACCTAACTAATAGCGGGTTGCACCCGCCGCTTCGCAAGCCTATCACACACACACACCCACCACACCACACCACACCATACCACACACCACCACCGCCACACACCCACCACACACACACCACGCTACCACCACACACACACACCACACACACACACACACACACACACACACACACACACACACACACACACACAAACACACCACAAACACACATCACACACACACACACACCACACACACACTCACACAAAACACACACATACAACACCATCACCAGACACACACCACACACACACACACAAATGACAGTATTTTTCGTGTCACCCATCCATTTCTTGTCCTTAATGGAGCTCAAGAATGGCTCATCAGAATTTCGCGATCAATATGTCAAATGAAGACTACAACCCTTGCAAAAACATTCTCGCTTTGAGTTGATGGTTCGTCACGACATATTTCGAGAAAAAATGTCAGCCAGGTCAAAAAAAGTAAATACTTTTTTTTTACCCATCCATTTTATATGCTTACTCAACGTAGCTCAAGAACGGGTAATCAGAACGGGTTTCGTGATTGATATCTCAAATGAAAACTTGAACCCTTGCTTAAAACTTTCTTTTTTTGAATTGATACGCCGCCGCCGTGGCGCCGTCACGACAAATTTTGAGAGAAAAAAATGTAATTTCGGTCGGACAATGTGATTTTTTGGTGACACCCATTTTTTGTCCTTACCCCGTTTAGCTGAACCCTAGAGATATATTCCCTGATCCAAATGGACCTATAGGTAAAATTTCAGGTTTCTCGGACAATCTGTGTGGATTTGACAACTTTATTATTTAGTTATTTCTTATTGGTCTTAGAATTGGGAATTATTTTGGGGCCCGTGCCCCCCTAGCTCATTGAGATTTTTTTTACGGGATTAGTCTTAGAATTGTGAATTATTTTGGGGCCCGTGCCCCCCTAGCTCATTGAGATTTTTTTTAACGGGATTAGTCTTAGAATTGGGAATTATTTTGGGGCCCGTGCCCCCCTAGCTCATTGAGATTTTTTTTAACGGGATTAGTCTTAGAATTGGGAATTATTTTGGGGCCCGTGCCTCAATAGCTCATTGAGATTTTTTTTACGGGATTAGTCTTAGAATTGTGAATTATTTTGGGGCCGTGTCCCCCTAGCTCATTGAGATATTTTTTTTACGGGATTAGTCTTAGAATTGTGAATTATTTTGGGGCCCGTGCCCCCTATCTCATTGAGATCTTTTTTTACGGGATTAGTCTTAGAATTGGGAATTATTTTGGGGCCCGTGCCCCCCTAACTCATTGAGATATTTTTTTACGGGATTAGTCTTAGAATTGGGAAATTATTTTGGGGCCCGTGCCCCCCTAACTCATTGAGATATTTTTTTACGGGATTAGTCTTAGAATTGGGAATTATTTTGGGGCCCGTGCCCCCCTAACTCATTGAGATCTTTTTTTTACGGGATTAGGTATAATGAAATTTGAGAAACACCGCTTACCGAAAAAATCTGGGGGGGGCACGTGCCCCCCGTGCCCCCCCCTATATCCGCGCATGGGCTCAGGTGTTATTGAGATGTTGTGGGCGTGGCATGGAACTGAAGTATTGTTATGTTTCATAACAGGATCCCAACAGAAACAGGTGTGAATATATAGGGAAAATCGTGATTCCCTTGACCTCTTCAGAGCTTTGTTTTTGCAGAAAATCCTATAACAATAAAAAATATATTAAAAATCAAATGGGAGCAAATAGTTACGTACTAACTTTTTATTTTCAAATTATTAAAAAAAAATTATATATTTACACGGTTATTTTATTTTTGTTCTTGAATTTTTACTTACCTTATCCTATAATAAGGAAAGTATTGTAAGGAAAGTATTTTTTTTTTTTAGAGCTCGATTTATTGGTGCAAACAACCTTAGTAGCTTGCTAAAAATCGCCCACCGGAGCCCATAGTAAAATTCGCCATACTTGAGAAACGAACCACGAAACACCAAGTTACGACTCTAGCACCGTTTCCGGTAGGTTTTATTGAAGAGGTACTTTATACAAACATCAGATGCAGATGTTCATATATTTGGTTGGACCATTTATTAAATTAAGATACAAAACAAATATTGGTAATATTTTCAGTCTGGTACGATCCAAATATTTATACCGATTGATAATTACACACTACAAATGTAATTTATATTACCCTAAATTTCAAGATGAAGATAAGCACATAAGTTTATTGCTTTTTTAGTACACTGACAGTGGCATGCTTTTATAACTACACAGGATAACTTAAAGTGGCGCAATCTAACTTAAAGTGGCGTAATCTAATGTGTAAAGGTATTACTGACTTTTCCCTCTTGAACTTTGCCTTTTTCCAAACTTACTTGGGGTTGGTATTTTTCAACCTCTTTGTAATCAGGTTGTTCGTTTCCCAACACTTCTATAATTTCGCATTCCAATCAGGGAGCGGAAATACCAGCATCATGAGGATTCGAATTTGAATGGTCACCCATCCAATTCCTCGCCTCGCCGGACGTTGCTTCTCTTCAGTGAATGAATCAGGACTGGTGATTTGAACATTGAATGGTGATAACCGGAAATCGTTCCAGCTACCCACATTAACCTCACCCAGCCTGGGTATGGGCCGGAAATGGGAGCCTCACATGTACGGAGGGAACAGAATTTTCTCTATGAAAAATCTGCTCCGACCTGGGATCGAACTTGGGACACAACCGTTACGCCACCGACGCTAGTGTGTATAATTTTGTAATAATAAATTAATTTAATATCAGATATCCGCTACCTATGTAATGAGGAGTGTATAGCAACGTGTTATGAATCTTGATCGCAATAATTGCTAGGTTTCCACTTTTTCGTGTTTGTTCTGCGCCTAATAAATCAGCGGGGAGTTGATGTCTTAATTTCTACACCTCGCCACGGCATCAAACCAATTACCCCAGGTACCTCAGTCTGTCCGGACAGGAGGATTCCTCCACTCGTCTGCACCCGGAGGTAAGTAGGCCCTCAAATTAAACATAATTTATTTTCTTAAGAAAATGTTTTCAGCTAAGGAAAGAATTATCATAATTTTAAGATTATAATGATGAATACCATCAGGGACGGTCGGTCATTGGAGAAATGTTTTGGGTGCGCTACAGTCTGTCCCGGTAGCTCAGTGGTAAAGGCGGCACTCTGTGAATCCAGAGGTCGTGGGTTTGAAACCCAGCCGCGGCATGACAAGTTATCCTCACATTTAGGATTTTTACCACATAATAATAAGTTTTGGGCTTACTACTGGAATAATGGGACTTTAAAAGTGTTAATTGGGCAGTATAAATAAGGCGATATTATTATTATCATTACAAACCGGACTGAAATGAGATTTATAGAGTCGCTCTTAAGAGTATGATTTTGTTTACTGATGTGTCAATCAATAATTATGCATTAATTATTCTAGAAATGTGTATTATGTATGTGTAATATTTTATATCAAACTAGAATTCTTTTAATTTTTGTTCAAAGAATCCTAGTTTTATATGGAATATTACAGATACCTAACATTACATTGGATTCTAATATGAACTTAATAACAAATAATTGAAATGTGTAATAATTTTCATCGTGTATGACCTAGGGCTTGATAAAATCTTCTCTCTTTTTCTTTTTTGTGCAGGTGCTGCAGTTAAACAGTTCCTTATTAATATTATGAAATGCTCTATTAGATACAAAGACATATAAGTAGGTACAATACAAATAAATTATGTTTTTTTTTTTTTTTTTTAATGGAAACAATATAAATAAAAATGGAAAAAATAGATAAATACATCATAAGTCCTAACTAGAGGGCGAGGTTATTGCACATGGCAATCTCTTCCACCCAACCTTAGCACCGTTTGGGTGGAAGGCATTAGCACCGCGCCTGGATACCATTAGGATGGGTGAAATGATGATGTTGGCTATGTTTATATTTTTCCTCTTCTTGTGGCTAGACGGTAGATGGTGGGTTTCATCTAAAACGGTTCATTCCTGATTCTCGTGCAAGGTTTAAGAAGTTGGGTTTTGTTAATTTGTGGATTCTCTATTATTCTGTATTTAATTATAGGCCTTATAGGGCTTTAACCACACGAAGGTTCTATGCGCGTCAAAATTAGATTCCGGCTTACTAACAAGCTGTGGAGGTGAGCACGCGATGGCTGATGAAGACTATCATGTTATACTATATGCTCCATATTATGTATATCTTTTGTTTTCTTCCTCATCTGTTTATCAGAAAAAGAAATTATGAAACATACTGTTCCAGAGTTCCGACCTTACTGTTGGAAGAAAAAAAATTGACTTTTTTTATATAAAGATGAGTGTTTCACAGCCTTTTTTATTTCGTAGCTATGAAAGAAGAGCTACTGTAGACGCTTGTGGTCTGTGCCTGCCCATCCCGTAGTATGTCTCTCCTCTGATAGGCGAGAAGTGACACAATACTTCCCATTTAGATGCTGGGTCAACACTAGGTCGCGCCGAAAGGTATCCCTTACAAACAATTGTAATCAAATTAAGAAAACAAATTTTTGTCGGGTTCGATTCCCCGAACCCCAGACCTACCGCTTAAGCTAGTGCTTAACCACTGAGCTAATCTCGCGCTATTTAATTTGAAACTCTTTTTGTTAATTTATAATTTTTTAAATATATATTATATTAACTTAGTATCATATTACTTGTACATCACATCAGTAACTGTGAATTTGTTATTCATGACTGGAGTGCCATGGATGTGGTAGAATAATGTTATATTATGTTATTCTACTAAAGAAATTGATGGGGAACCAAATCTAAAAATGCATTTAAAATTGACTAAAAGTCTTCGAAAAAAAAAGTGCTTCAGTCTACCCATCTTCTTTTGTATGCAGGTATTGCAGGTGCATTGAATGCTCTCAAAATATCCACAGAAATCGAAAGCCACAACAGCTGCTTGAAACATCATCAAAAAGTTCAACGAAAAATGATTAATAAACAGACCCATTGATGCAGATTTTATGTCCCAAAACAAGAAAGTTTCAGATGTCTACCAAGCATCCGGTCCACTTTGGTTAACTTCCAAATTTGGTCTTGAGACGGGTCAAAATTTTGAATTTCAATTTATTTTTTGAATTTCAATTTATAAAAGTCCAGAATGTTGATGAACTTCTGTTGTTCTTTGAATGATTTTTTTATTCACCTAAAACAGTAGGGCGAGGAATTTTGAATGGAAATGAATTGACTTCTTTTTTCTTCATATAAAATTGTGAAACAACAATACAGTACTGAAGGTGGCTTTTACATTACTCCCAATGAATGAATGATGAGAATTGCTGCCTTGTTAGTCATTAGTGAATGACAATGTATTTTGTTTTTGTTGTAACATGACCAGAAATCGAAGTTTAGGGTTTAATCTTAAAAGACTTTGTTGCTTAAACATTTTTTTAACATCTAGTTCATTCAAAACGGGGAGGTTTAACCTCCATTCACTGGAAACTCACAAACCAGCAATCCACATTCACCTGACCCAGTCTGAGTGTGACCAGGAATAGTCAGCATCACGAAGGTTCTAGTGGTCACCCAGCAAGTCTTGACCTGGCTGGGCGTTGTTTAATTTAAGTTACAGATTGAGGACTGGGGTTCGGAGGAAGAGAAAGCCACAGGCGTTAACCTCGCCCCTTGGCTCACTACATATTCTATTGTGTTTTTTTTATGTCCTATTTTGTTAAATGTCTCATGTAGTTGACCAATAAAGTATTAAATAATAATAATAATAACTGGTTTATTCAACTTGCCAGCGACACGTGACACTGGCTTTGCTTGACATAAGTTTTCTGACAAAAACTAAAGTGATTTCAACTGAAACTGCCTCTATCCGAAATGAGAAGTCCAAGAACAAAAATAAAACCTATCCCAAAATTCCTGAACAATATCAACATCACCGATAATCCAGCCAAGAGAATTGGATTAGCCACGAATTAACAAGATTGAAATCTACCCCTTGCTGTCTCTCACTCTCTCTATTTCTCTCTCACTCACTCATAGTATCTCTTTCCATTTACTAAGTTTAATTAACAAATCAAACAAGTTCAACGGAACAGAAAAAGAAATCTACCCTTTATCAACAATGAAGCGAAACATCTCCCAGGTCTACAGGGCGAGCTGAAAGAAAAATGTTTTTCAACAATAGATTAAACCATTTAGGTAATATAAATTTATTTACCGTGGAAGGCCCTCAACCGCCTTCGCTCTGGAGTATCCTGCCGTAATTTCAACAGAAAACTGAGGGGGCACGAGGAAAATATAAACTATGGATGTGGCAGTGAGCAGACACATGACCATTTGTTGGTCTGTAACGAACTGGACCGACCATGCACACATGACGATCTTTTGATGGCTAACGAGAGAGCACTCCAAGTCGCTAACCATTGGAGGAGAAAAATTTGATGATAGGAAGAGGACACGGAAAGTAAGTAAGTATCTAAATTTAGATTTAGGTCACAAATCTAGAGACTTTAGCTTCATGGTTTAGGTAAAGTCAGTTTACCTAAACCATTTAGGTAAACTGACCCATAAATATTTTCTTTCCATAATTTCAAATGGTCGAAAGTCTTCGTGGAGATGATTTCTTATCCAAATTGCTGTGGAGGAGAAACTGATGTGAGCATTACCATTCTACCACCAGAGATCAAGATAATGTATTATGTTTTTAATAGTTTCAATCTGTATCGTAATTATCGTAAATCGTATATAAACATTCAATATTCTTAGATTACATTCCTAAAATCAGAGGCACGCTTCCTCTCGGTAGTTAGTTTGAAGAAATGTTTTACCTTTGAAATATATTTTATCTGAGATTACATTCATGAGATACTGTAAAGTAAAACTTCAACTA
Organism: Bactericera cockerelli; assembly: GCA_024516035.1. Taxonomy (NCBI): domain Eukaryota; kingdom Metazoa; phylum Arthropoda; class Insecta; order Hemiptera; family Triozidae; genus Bactericera; species Bactericera cockerelli. The sequence goes on from CM044962.1 coordinate 29,887,680, forward strand.
ATTTATTTAGTGATAGTTATTGGTACATTTATCACTAATTAAATTAGTTAAAGTGTTACTTTACAGTATCCTTTTCTCTCTAAATGATGGAGATACAAGGTCGAAGAAGACTGAAGACCTAAGAGCGAAACATCTAGAATCTAGATAGTAAGAAAGGATTCATGGAACAAATGCCGGCCCTAAGTAGGTTTGGGAAAAGGCAAAGTAAAAGAAGAAGAATACCAATTTTGATGAGATCAATAATTATTGAGGCAGCTCAGTAGCTCAATCGATAAGGCGGTGGACTTGTAACCTGGAGGTTGGTGGTTCAAGTCCCGGTTTCGGCGTAGATTTTTTATTGAGGAGTTAGTCGATGATACAAAAAATTACACAGTCAAATGCGTAACTTAGGTACGAGTATAATAAATTAAAACACACTGTGGGACATTATCCCATTGACGTCTCCTAATATTGTCACTCAGTATGACCCTGTAAAAACTAAATCTCGTTCCAAAAATCAAGGCAGCATTTAGAGAGAAAAGGGATACTGCTTTAGGAGTTATTTATTTTCGAATAAATTTAAATTTAGTGGTGAATTCATCATAAACTCTCAAGTCAACCATACGCTCCTCTGAGTTAAAGGGATGAGAACATGGTTCTGTTCATCCCTCACCACAATATGATGAAAATCTCCTTAATTTAATGTTATTGTTTTGAAATATTAATCTCAAGGGATGTTTGCAAATTATGATTTGATCGTGAAGATTTTATAATGTCTTTAAATTATTATTTAATAGCTGTCTATGGTGTCTATTATAAAGTGTACTCTTAATGTTACTGTCTGTTTAATTCTTACCATGTTAGCAGCAAGCCGTGACCAAAACACTTTCCAATATGCCAGCATCCGTGGCGTAACGGTTGTGACTACTCATACTGTCCGTAGTCCAGAGATCCTGAGTTCGATTCCCGGTTGGAGTCTGCTTCAGTTGGAGTCAGACAGAAAATTCTGTTCCTCCGAACAAGAGAGGCTGCCAATTTATGGCCCTACCCAGGCTCGGTGAGGTTAATGTGGGTAGTTGGTACGATTTCCAGCGAAGGGAGGGTAAAACCCCCGTCCTGACTATCTCAAGTCAGGACGTTAAAACCATACAGAATTAATGGACATGAAAGGAGCCTAGACATTGGATCTGGGCGTCCATATAATCCTCTCACTCATTCCTCCCTTTCTTTCCTAAATTCTCCTTCCCTCGCTTCTCTTTTTCTCCTGCATTTCCGACTATTCCTCCTCCTTCTACATCCTTTTCTTCTGTCTCTTCTTCTGTTTTGTCCTCTAGTCGTAAATCTCCTCCCAATCCTAATGTTGACCCAGCACTTAATTGGGAAGTATTGAGGCATTCTACGGGATGGGCAGGCTACAACACAGACCACAAGCGTCTACAGTAGCTCCTGTTTCATGGCTCCGAAATAAAAACGGCTGTGAAACACTAATCTTAAATTAAAAAAAAACCCTCTGCCTCTACATCCCCCTCCAAAATTTCCTCCTCCTTCCCTACCTTTTTCTCTTCTTCCTTCTCCTCAAAAATATTCTCTTCCTCCTCCTTCTGTTTCTCCTCTCTCACATTTCCTCCTCCTTGACTTTATCCTTAAAAACTGTCCCTGTTTACTCGAAAGCCTTAATAATTCACCATGTATTACACCTATGCTACTTTTCAATAATTTTTCATCTAGCAATGAAATTCTCTCACTATAAAATAAGGAGATGCTAGGATCAGTAATCAGTACCAACTTAATTTTTTTGTTATTGTTGATATGTTGATGTTGTTGTTGATTTTTTTTTTAATTCTCTTTTATAACTTCTTCTTATTGTTTTTGTAAGTGGAGCTTGTAAATTTTCCTCCTTCTCCTCCAAAATATTTTCTCTTCCTCCTCTCTCTCTCTTCACACTCCTTCTGTTTATCCTCCCTTGTACCTTTTTCTCCTGCTCCCCTCTTAAAACTATCATCCCTTCCTCTTTTTCTTCAACCACTCTCTCAGCTCATTTTCATCTCCTCCTCCTCCTCCTAAATCTCTTCCTCCCCCCCCACTGTCACAGATTTCAACCAGAAAGCTTCCGGGCCGGCGCGTGCCAGGGACATTACTGCTGTCAATACAGCGGAGGGGAACTGCAAATCATCCTTTCTCCTCCCCTACTTCCCTTCTCCTCCCCTACTTTCCTGCCAGAATTAATTTCCACATCCTGCACGGCGCGGCGGCGTGGCTGGCTGCTGTTTCGACCTTCCCTTTTGTTGTAAATATTCTAATAAATTGCAATAAAAAAAAAGAAAGATACATGCTATCAATTTGTTCAATTTCCCGCCGCGCCGCTGATGTCATCTGTATACTACCCCCCTCTCTCCTTCTCCCCCTCCATTTCCTCTTCTCCTTCTACCCCTTCCCCTTTCCTTCTCCCCCTCTTTTTCTCCCTCCTTCTCCCCCTCTCCTTCTCCCCCTATCCTTCTCCCCTTTCCTTCTCCCCTTTCCTTCTCCCCCTCTCCGTCCATCTCTCCCTCTCCTTTTTTCAATGATCTATCGACAATGTCCCGATTTTTTAGTGTTTATTATTAAGTGTCGAAATAATTTGAAGACAGAAAACACTTGGCTTTTTCTTGTCTATCTTCAAATTATTTCGAAGTTTATTTGTTTTACCAAGAGTTGTGTACAATTATAAGTTTTTCCTGAGAACTTCTATACTTTATTATTATTGAGTGGCTATTGTGCTCTGTAATGATCAGATCTTTTTATTACTAACCGACCTTAGTTGCTCGATCCACAAGTTGGCGGAGTCGTAACCGGAGATTGGTGGTTCAAGTCTCAGCAAAGATTTAGTAAATCATATAGTGGTTAACATAACACAAAAGTATGATAACTTACTTATTATTATAATTCTAACCATTTTTAAATATTTTTTAATTTAAGATAAGCTAGACTATCACTCAAATCTCGCCACACTAAGCTGTGATTAGGTGACACTACGAGTTTTTTTTATATAAAATAGTTCTCCTAGAGACCGTCCTTCTGGAAGGGAATCATTTCCCTTCACACATAATGAAGTGAAGCAACGTCTGGCGAGGAGATGATTCGCGGGTTCAAACCTTCGTCATTATTTCCAGCCCAAGCCTGGCTAAGTACTGAGTGAGGTTGATGATTGTAGCACTGTAGCAGGTTTGCGTAAGTGTCTTTTGAATCGAAGGTACTATGTCCCTTTCGATTGACCTCAATGTATTTCAATGGTCACCCATCCAAGTCCTAGCCTCGCTGGACTTTGCTTAACTTAAGTGATTTGTGTTTTAAACGAGCCATCAACGCTGACTTAGAATTCTGTTTGTTATTGTAATCATCAATAAGTTTATTCGAGGAGGAAAGCAAACAATTTAAATTAATTGATTACAATGCATTGTTAAACATAAGAAGACAAAAAAAAAATTCTACCCCGTATCGTGGTAAAATAAATTTTCAAAATCAAACTCCAGGTCCAAATCAAATAGAATTCAATCAGTTTTAGCGGAGAACGGAAAGCTTGATTGAATGATTACCTTTGTAAGCAAACATTGCGGGTTGTAAATAATCAAGTAAATGAATCAGGAAAGAAGAGGAGTTGGAAGAAAAAGAAGAAGAAGAAGTAGAAGAAGGAGAAGGTTTGATGAGAAAGCAAAATATAGGAGCCATGAAACGAATCCTTAACACGGTGACTCCTAGTGGGCTGCGAGTTATTAAAGCTTTTTTGTTTATACGGATATGCCCAGCTGACGAGGATCGCTGGGGACATAAACAGCTCTTTTGCAATGGTAGTCAAGTGGTTAAGGCTCAAGTTTAGTGATCCAGGGGTTCGTCAGTTCGATTCCCAGTCGATGCGAAAAAAATTCCTCATTTAATAATAGTAATAATACTCTTTTCGGTTTCAAGTGGAGTATGCTATCAGGAAAGGTGGGTTTTTAGTGGGTGAAAATCCCACACCCCAGGCTAAGACCTGGGTGTCTTTAAAATAATTTTTCCTCGGTCTTTAAAAAAAAAATAATAATAATAATACTCTTTAGACTGTAGAGGAAGGTAACCATCAGGCGAGATTAATGCTCAAAGCATTTTCTACCACCTAACCCTCACAGTCTTATAATTATGTGGTCACAAACTCAAATTAATGAAAAAAAATTCATTCACTGCGGGTGAGATTCGAACCACCGGATCCCAACGCTACCTGGATTTACCAGAATAGCGCGTTAACCACTTGACTACCAGTGCATTTATTTAGTGGAGTTTTTGACCACATAATTATAAGAATCTGAGGGTTAGGTGCTAAAAATTGCTTTAAGCATTACCCTCGCCTTTTGGTTACCTTCCAGTAAAGAGTATTATTATTTATAATATTCTCCAGTGATAGAGATACAAATTTAGACATTGAGTACCGTGTGTAGTCCAGTACCACCTACCTACTATATGACCGAGAGTTTCAACAACAAAAAGAAATTGCATAATAAAATTATCTTATGAAATAAAATTTCTGTGTTTATAATAATCAAAAATTTGTTCATCATAATAATGATTAAAATTGAGGAAGTTTTTGTTAAATCGCACTTTTTCAAGCAATGACGTACCCATATGAGCTCAAACATCGCAGTAAAGGTGTTAACAAATGGTGAATTGATATTCACTGAGGGAATCTTTCAACCTCTTCGTATCTGATTTTACCTCCGAGGTACAACGTGTACCTGTATCCCTGTACCTTGATGAGGTAAATATTAGTTTTCTATAATAATAAAATTAATTACCTCTTACTAATATTACCTTTTTTCTCTTCAAATTATGAGGATATTTATTATGAGTTATGTACCTAGCCCTGGTTTTTCTCTCTCTCTCTCTGTCTTTTTTTTCTCTCTTTCTCTTTCTCTCTCTCTCTCTTTTTCTGTTTCTCTATTTCTCTCTCTCTCTTTCTCTTTTTCTCTCTCTCTGTCTCTCTTTCTTTCTCTCTCTCTTTCTCTATCTCGCTCGTCTCTCTCTCTCTCTTTCTCTGTCTCTCTCTCTCTTTCTGTTTCTCTATTTCTCTCTCTCTCTTTCTCTGCCTCTCTCTCTCTCTCTCTTTCTCTGCCTCTCTCTCTCTCTCTCTTCTCTCTCTCTCTCCCCTCTCTCTCCACCTCTTATTTTATCTCAATAACAGGGGACACTGGTTTTCTACTAAAATATTTTCTACCACCTAACCCTCAGTGTCCTATTATTATGTGGTCATAAACTAAAATTAATGAGGAAAAATTTATGCACCGGGTGGGATTCAAACGAACGGATCCCTACGCCACCTGCGTTACCAGAATAGCGCGTTAACCACTTAACCACCAGTGCACTGCCATGCCTCGTACTTGTCAAGTCAAGAGTAAACTCAAACAATAGCATGACACCAACAGATGAGATAGAACTTAACAATAATTTTATTGTTATCAATTATTGATGAGTGTACAATAACGGAGTACAATTACTCTATTACAGTGGTTAGGTGAAAGTTCGTTACCGATATTAGGAACACATAGATAAGTGGTGTGAAATGTAAGAAGACATGTGGTCACTGACCAACACAATAGTAAGTGGTGTATTTAGTACCTACTAATACAAAAGCATTAAATACTATAATTTTCGAAGTAAAAGGGACAATGGAATAAAAAGTGGGCCCTACAGATACAGGCGGTAAAGAGGTAGAAAAGATGTTATGTATTACGTACAAGTGGCTGGAAAGTAGAATGAACATATATTTTATACACTAGCTATTGTTTTTCAAATTATAGAGGACCGGGACAGAGTCAGATCATAATAATATTATGGTAGGCACTCAGGGGCAAATTAAGGATTATCATACCAAGGGCGATTGCAATTCAAAGGGTTAAAAATGTGTAAAGTCCTATGAAACAACTATTAGAAATGTGTAAAGTCCTATGGAACAATATCCTATGTATCTATAAGTGTAACTAGGAACATAATAATTTGTATTTACTTTGAATATTATTTATATTTCGAGGACCAATCCGCCTTAATGAGAAAACTCGATGTTATGAACCTTTATTTAATGCACTGGTATAGTCAATTGGTTAACGCCCTAAGTCTGGTATTCCAGGTAGCGTAGGGATCCGTTGGTTCAAATTCCATCCAGTGCATAAATTTTTCCTCATAATTTGAGTTTGTGACCAAATAAAAATGCTATTATGGTGGTTGGTTGATTGTTGATATGATTCTCATTAACCATCTTATCAGTGGTTCATTGTTAAAACATTCCATTGCTATTTATTTTAATTTGATTTTAACGTCGCTTTCAACTGCTTGGTCATATCACGACAGGGTTACCCTCCATTCGGAAAAAACTCACATTCCTGCTACCCACATTAACCTCACCCAGCCTGGGTTGGACCGGAATGCCAGCATCACGAAGTCTTCACCTCGCTGGACGGTGCTTAATTTTGGTGATACTACGAAAACCGGTGCAAATAACGCGCCATCGACACTGGCTATTGCTATTTTTACAAAAAAAGAACAACTATAAAACACAAAATTAGATCGGTCCTGTGTGTCCTGATTAAAGTTCCCAGTAGGTTCCGTTCCCATGAACCAATACATGGGTACACCCTTGACAAGGGTTTGCGTGTCGCATTGTACTGGTACAGCCGTCATATGGTCCTCTGGAACTACTAATTTGTACAGAATATAGTAGGTTATGAGGTAACCAGTAGTTTGTGGTCTCCATTGATTCGCCTAACAGTGAAGAAAGAACTATGGAACAATAGAGTAACAGATGAACTTTGTGTTGCCTGAATAAAAGACTTATTTCAATAGGTCTATCCAGCCTCCGTGGCGTAACGGTTGTGACTACTGCCCGTAGTCCAGAGGTCCTGAGTTCGATCCCCGGTCGGAGCAGATTTTTCACACAGAAAATTCTGTTGCCTCCGTACATGTGAGGCTGGTATTTCCGGCCCTACCCAGGTTGGGTGAGGTTAATGTGGGTATATGTGCGATAATTTGATCCGCGCCGCTGGCACGAAAACCGCCAAAGATTTCTTGTAGCAGAGAATATCCATAGGGCTTCAACGTAGCAATGCATGGCAGCCTGTATGCGTGGGACTCTATCACATGTCAGTGGTATGGACCAAGTTATACAACCTTCAATAGTTGTGTTATAATATTATGAAACAATAAATAAATATTTTTTAAATATGATAATAAACTTTCCTTGTTGTGGGATAAGGAAAGTAATGTGGATTGTATGAAATAAACAAAAACCATTTTTACAAATTACAATGAGTAACAAGGCACTCATATTATGTACCTGTAAACTTACATTACACACATAGGAAAACTAAAAAATCTATTATAATTTATGTTTTCGTATAATTATGATTCATAACACTCATAACGTGTCAGAATGAGGAAATTTTAAAGAATAAATGCCCATTAATTTTTTTTTCATTAATTTAGGTACCTAATAAGTAATAATAATGACAATAGGAAATATATATTTATATAATTCTATAGTGACAACAGGCGTGTTCCGAGCCGGTTGCTCTGACGACTGTTATAAACATCAGGATTCCAAGGGAAAATTTGGTCTTTTTTCCTTGTAATACCCGGCTATGACATAGAAATTACAGTTCTAAATGATTCACAAGCACTGAGGTTTAAAATTTGGTCTCTTTTCCTTGTAATATATACACGTGTATGACATTGGAATTACAGTTTTAAATGATTCACAAGCATTGAGGAAAAAGGAGAACACATTAATGACTGAAAAACAAAGTACCACAGTACTGAAAGTACTGACAGTACCTACCCGGTACCTATTTCATTAACTCATCCATCTTAATTTTGCACCTCTATGGAGTGATGTTGCTCCAGATTTTAGGCAGTTATTTTTAATTAATAATTTTATTATTATTTTACAATTTCATAGATATAAATGGACAATGGACATAATGTACAAATAATTATTTTAACAATGAATAAAATTGAAACAATATATACAATGAAAATGAAAAAGAATAGAAAAATATATAAAAACATATTTCCTTAACTAAAGGGTGCCTATGGCAATCTCTTCCACCCAACCCTTGATAGCAACTATAAAGAAGAGTTGAATTCTGAATTGAAATAAAAAGAGTTAAATTCATCATTGGTAACGAAAACCAATGTTTTTCAGGCTACAACATGCATTAATTTATTATTAAATCTATGGATTAATAAAAAAAAAGGTATGCGACATTTTGAAAAATTCTCCCGTAAAAAAGGTGCATAAAGTTGACAGCCAACCAGAACGGATTTTGTCCAAATATGGCTCAACGTTTTATGCCACCAAAATTTCATTTTTTACATCCCCCTCAGGTGGGCTGTCATTAAGTGATTAACACAAATACGAGAACCTTTTTGTAAGTTACAAGCAAATTATTTTATAACACGACGACTTATATATGCGTCGAAATAATTGGAAAACAAGTCAGGACCGGTATTCGAACCCAGGAAGTGACGAGCAAGTCTCGTGAACCCGCGGGGTCTGCATGAACTCCCGCGAGTGATTGAGGACGATTGAGGACAAAAGAGCACTCGCCGAGCGTTGACGGAAGTAGAGGGGGCGCAGGCATTGATGCAATTCAGTCCAAAGGTCGCGTGTTCGAAGAAATCGAACTCCGGAACTTGCAAATTTCGGCTTTTGAGAAGGATTTTTCACAACGACAAAAATCTTTAGCTCAGCGGTTCCCAACCTTTCTAGCTTGGGGGCCCAATAATATTTTTAGAACATCAACTTTGCGGCCCTCCATACTTATTTTGCACTATTTTAATATTATTTCTTGAGTTTCGGCCAGCATCCGCAGCCTAGTAGCGAGCTGCCCGCGGCCCACCGGTTGGGAACCGCTGCTTTAGATATTAGTTTTGTGCTGGGGTGGACTGGGATCACAGCGCGGACTCTTGGATCTAGGAAAAGTTTGGCAGGATAAAAGAAAAGCGAACCTGGAATAGTTTTCTTATATCCAGGTTTCTCTTATATATATTTTGCCATATCGAGAGGTAAATTGAACATGGAATCGTTCTCTTATGCCTAGGTTTCTCTTATATCCACGTTTCTCTTGTAGAGACGTTTTTTTCCTTATGGAGAGATAAATTAAACCTGGAAATCCATCTCTCATATTCAGAGGTTTCTATCTCGATATATCCAGGGGTTTCTTTTATTTATTTATTTATTTATTAAATATTTTATTGTACATAAATATTCATGTTTGAATGTATACAACGTCATTTTCTTACAAACTATTTTAAATACTAGAAACTATAATCTAATTCATAGAGTATACAATAGAAAGGGCCTAGACCTGTGAAACATAATAAAGATTTATTCTTAAGGAAAGAGATTTAGCTATAAGGAGGATGAAGATATTATATGTTAGTATTGGTCACGAGGTATTACGAGTAAGAAACAGAAAAAGGTGGTACAAAAAAAAAAAAAAAAAAAAAACAAAAAAAAAACAAAAAAACAAAAAGAGAAGGGGCTTTCTTACAGTCGGGACAGAAGTTCCTCACACTCCTTCATACTGTAGGGTACGGCATCCAAAAGCTCGGCTTTTAGATAATCCCTCATTTGTGTTTGAGACATTTGTTTGACATATTGAGGTAGAAGATTAAATAGTTTCACGCCTACAGTAATGAATGATTTTTTTTGAAGTTTGGCCCTTGGCACTATGATATTGCTTTTATGTCGTGTGTTGTGGTTGTGTTGATCTTGGTGTTTAGGCAGTTGCTCTGATATTTTATGGATGGCCAGACAAAGTTCTAAAGTGAGCTGTGCATAAAACGTGAGAATCCTGTGAGTCCTGAAGAAAGGTTTGCAGGAGGTGGTTCTGGATAAAGCGAACACAGCTCTCACAGCTCGTTTCTGGAGGAGAAGAATATCCTGAGTACCCACAGCCAGCCCCCAAAACAATATGGCATAGCTTAGAATGCTGTGGAAGTAGGCGAAGTATGAGGTTAGAGCAGTTAGGGAATCAACGTTACTACGCACTGACTTGAGAGCAAATACTGCGGATGCAAGTTTAGAAGAAAGAGCTTGAAGGTGAGACTTCCACTGCAGTTTTTTGTCAAGCACCAAACCCAGAAACTTCACCTCGTCTGTTGGTTGGATAACCAAACCCGAGGCCCTGAGTGGGTAAAGAGAAGAAGAAGTGTCAGAGCCAAAGTATATGTAATTAGTTTTGGATGAGTTTAGGTGGAGTTTATTGGCTCTAAACCATGTACAAACATCCGTCATTACTTTGGCGCAGTTGCTCATAGCATCATCATAGTTGGGTCCAGAGACAAGGATGGTAGTGTCATCTGCAAATAGCGTAAATTTGGCAAATGAGCTAGTCAGAACCAAGTCATTCACATAAATCAAGAAAAGAAGTGGCCCCAAGACAGATCCCTGCGGAACGCCTGCCTTGACCTTGAGAGCATCCGACAATACATTTCCCTTACTTCCATGCAGAACTGTAGGGATCTTGACCCTCTGCGACCTATCTCCAAGGTATGACTGAAACCAACTCAGAGAATCATTAGAAACTCCATAAAAGGGCAACTTAGCTAATAGTATTTTATGATTTACACAGTCAAAAGTCTTGGAAAGGTCGCAGAAAAACACCACAGCATGCTTTCCAGAAGAAAGAGATAATGAAGAAGAAGAAGAAGAAGAAGAAGGGGATAACGATGATGATGGTAATGATGATGAAATGGACTCCAGCTGACGAAAAAATGAAGACACAGCATCAGACGTAGACTTCCCGTTTCTGAAACCAAACTGGTGTTCACTCAGAAGCTTGAAATGTTCTAAGTAGTTAGTCAGTCTTAAAGCTACTATTTTCTCCAAAATTTTGGAGAAGCTGGTGAGAAGAGAAATTGGTCGAAAATTATTTACCTCGTCTTGTGGACCTTTTTTGTGAATGGGAACAACAACTGACTGTTTGAAGAGAGTGGGAAACGTGTGAGTTCGAAAAGAAGTGCTGAAGATAATACTGAGAGGCTCGGCAATGATAGAGGCCACCTTTTTTATTAAGGTCATTGGGATATCATCGACACCACTAGATGATTTACCAAGACATAGACTAATAACCTTAGTTATCTCAACAGGTGAGCAAGGAAAGAGAATAAAGTCCTCGGAAGGCGAGGGAAATCCATTGAGGTAAGTAAGAGGGTTCATAGAATCGGAATAGTTAATAGCTGCTGGAGAAGAGTGAGTAGCGCTTGATGTAAAAGAGTGAGAATGAAGTGGTGTGGGAGGGTGAGAAATATTTGATGTAGATGAGAGAGAAGATGGGTGAGAAGCATTTGATACAGAAAAGTTGACGGTTGAGTGAGAAATGTTTGATGGAGAAGCGTGAGGGAATGAGTGAGAAACGTTTGGTGCAGTAGAGTGTACAGGAGAGTGATTTGCTGAATGAAAAATGTTAGATGTAGAAGATTGAGATGATGAGTGAGAAACGTTTGATGCAGAAGACTGAGCGGCTGAGTGAGAGATGTAGAATGCAGGAGAATTGATGACTGACTGAGAAACATTTGAAGCAGAAGATTCTGGATTTGTGTTAGCTACATTGATCCAAAATTCATTGAAAACAGTAGCAACGGATTTAGGCTCATTAACTTCTCTGTCTCCCTGCTTAAGCTTATACTGGGCATGAATTCTTCTATTGTTTTTCGAGAGACCCTTGACAACATTCCAGATGACACGGCTCTTCTTGTGTTTAGGAGCTTTCTTAATAGATTGAAGGGTATGGTTACTTTTGGCCTGCTTTATGACTCTTGCAAGAATTCTGCAGTATATCTTGTATTGAGAGCGTGTAGAGGGACTGGGAGAATTACGATAAGATTCGAACAAGATACGTTTGTGGCTGCAAGATATCGCAATGCCTTTCGAGATCCATGGCTTTCTCTTTGGACCACCAACAGAGATAACTTTATATGGAAATGCTTGGTTGAATAGTTGAAGGAACAAGCCATAAAAGCAATTCACCTGGTCGTCAACATGATCATAAGTTAATAAGGGAGAAAAGTCGACAAGACCAAGAGAATCAACAAAAGAGGTGATCTGGCGAGGCGAGTAACTTCTAGCATAAACTTTCTCAGTGCGATGAATCTTTGTCTGGAATGAGATGACCTGTGCATATTGATGATCGCTTAAGCCACTGAAATGGTTCACCTCATTGTTGGAGATTAACTTAGTAGAAAAGTTCACAAGGACATTATCAATACAGGTGCTTACGGTATCACAGTATCGAGTTGCACTATGTACGCATGTTTTAATATTGTAGAGATTTAGTAGAGTGCGAAGCCTGGATCTGACTGGAGATGAAACCAGCAAATTTATGTTGAAATCACCGCAGATAGTAAGATAGCGAAAATTAGCAATTTTCTCAAGGATTTCATCAAGCTTATTGAAGAAAACGTCAATATTGGATGACTTGTTATTTGAGCGATAGAGGCAAAGCACCACCACCTCACGACTACTCGAGACAGCAGCCGCATATTCAAGACTGAATTCCTCAGGGTCCACTTCCAATGCTAGAGGTATGAAGTCCAGTGAATCCTTCGCAAAAATAGATACACCCCCTCGCTCGCGTGTAGGTCGGAAATAACTAGCAACATTTACATAGCCTGGAATATTTACACCTGGTGCGCATTTAGGAGTCAACCAAGTTTCTGAAAAGCAGAGAATGTCTGGATAAAGTAAGTGTTGTTTTTGAAGAGTTGTAAGAAAGGTTTCAACTAATGGGATTTTATTACGAAGACTCTGAATATTTTGGTGCAAAATGGTGATTGAATCAGATGTGGAGGAGTTTTGAGTGATACTTTTTGGAATAGGGGGTAAGAAATTTGGTACTGGGTATGTAGGAGATGAGAGGGTATTACTATTATTATTAGTCTTATTACTATTAGATCTATAAGTTGAGTATGATGAATGTGTGAGTGATTCAGTGGGGAAAGAGGATATGTTAGAGTAAGTGTTTATGTGAGAAGACGTGTACTGTGTGGTGTATGGGCCAGCAATATTGTAGTGTGCTGATACAGTGGAGTAACATGGGTAAAAGGGAGTAGCATACGCTGACAGTGTACTTCCACCTGTGCCCACACTACTTACTCCCGTAGGAATGAAGGGAGTAGCAAATGGAGAAAGAGACGAATTAGGACCGAAAAAACTGGCTCCTCCTTCCATTTGTAGAGCTGAAAGTTTCATCCAGTTCAGAGACATCTTGGTTTTGATTAGCATCAACAATATTAACTTCTGTAATATGGGTGTTATCTTGAGGTCCAGGACTTTGGTAGAGTGAAACATTAGAATCATTTAGTGAAACATTAAGGCTTGAAGGGCACGTCACATTGGCTAGAGAGGGAAGGTCATGTGCTAAAGAGAGTTCAAATAATTCAGAAATTTCTACATTATTACTTGAAAAAATATTTCTAGGTACAGCTTTAACTGAAGGTACATGGTAATAGGGTAAGTTTGAATTCACAGAGTTTGACAAGATAACTTTCATAAGAGTATTACATATAACGTTTTTCCCCCTAGTATTAAGGTGAAGACCATGGTAAGTATACATTGTGCGAGACAGAACCAAATTAGAGTTAAACAGATAAAATTTGTAAATATGACTTAAATGTAAAAGAGATAGGTTGGTAGCAAAGATATTAGTATTAAAGCTACTAGTCTGGAACATGTAGGGGATACTTGAGATAATAACTCTCGTTCTAGAAAATAAATGTTTTACTCCATAGAATATTTCATTCAATAGTTGAGGGTGTAGGTATGGAATGTCGTTTGTTCCAGCTAAGATTATAACAGTATCAGTTTTGCTTAGTGTCTCGGTTTGAGATTCAAGACCTTGGACAACCTGAGCAAACTTAGCGCCAGGGTAGGTGTTGCATATTACATGATGGTTAGGTAGTAGGTTCTGCAGCAAAGCACCAAAGCCACGGGTCATGCTATCACCGAGTACAAGCACACGATGTCGTTGTATCACAAGCCGCTCATCAGCTGCAGCAGTCTCAGCAACAGGTACGGTGAGGTGATCAGCAGTGTCAGCATTAGAGAGTGCAACCGTATGAGCAAGATGAGGCACAGTATCAGGAGGGCAGGCAGATCTTATCTCGCGAGAATCGACATTATCATCATCAGCAGGACGGGAAGCACAAGGACCACAGTTTTGAGTGTGATGAGCTAGTTGGTTCGCTAGATCGCTGTACAATCCCTTCACATGCTCGAGTTTATAATTTATGTTGAATATTTTCATTCAGATTTCTTTTAAAATAACAACTCTACCTTTTCTTCTTCTTCTTTCACTTTGCCTTTTCCCAAACCTACTTGGGGTCGGCATTTTTTCCATGAATCATTTCCTTCCATATCTTTCTATTTAGTGCGTCCTCTTTTCTCCAGTTTTTCTCTCTTAGGTCTTCTTCAACTTTATCTCTCCATCTCATCTTTGGTCTTCCTCTTTTTCTTTTACCGCCTATCTGAAGTTCAACTCTACCTGAACTATCAAATTTTCATTAACTACGACAAGACGTGTGGAAAACTGTGTCGCAACCTTCTTTTTCCGCCAAGTTAAGCGCATCGCACGTCTCCACAGTCTGGGCGAGAATTTCTCTTCCTCCCTCTCCCTCTGTTGTCGCTTTTAGTGGTTCTAACGACGGTTTTGTGCTCGTCATGGACATTTGAGCAGCCTTTGTGAATTCACTGGCGACCCCCCGTGGGAGCACCCTCGCAAAGTGTCATTACAGTTTCAGTTTATATATACTGGGTGGAAGAGAACTCAAAAATTTTTATCAATCAATCTATGTATCTATATTCTATTATATTACAGTGGTGTTTTTCAATTTTATAGTTATATACAGCACTCAAAAATTATTATACTTTGAATTTACATATTTCATTTTTTTTTTCTCTAATGCCTAATTTTCAGGATAAATTTCTTTTTATTTAAATGGGTATTCATACTCTTTATTGCATTATAATTTAAATACAAGAAAATATTCAATTCTATTCTATTCTACCACTCAAAAATTGTATGTCAGAGGGTGTAATAAACATTATTTTTGTTTGTCTTTTGAATTTTATTTTTTATTCTTAGTTAAAATACATTTATAAAGATATTTAACAACCTCACACCCAATGGTGTGTTGCCTGTTATTTTTAGTTAAAGTACATTGTTTGTCTTTTGAATTTTATTTTTTATTCTTAGTTAAAATACATTTATAAAGATATTTAACAACCTCATACCCAATGATGTGTTACCTGTTGTCACCGTATACCAAATACAATTTTATTTTTTATTAAAATTTTTTTATCCTTATAAAGAAACATTTATACAAAGGTACTTCTCCTAATCTTTGAAGGGCTTCTAATGTTTTTTGTTATTACGTAGTTTCAGAATGTTTTTTTGGATGTTTCTTTTATTTATTCTTGCTACTCTTTAGTTTGAATTATAAAGGTGATGACGAATAATTTGAAAAGTTTATTTAACTGCTATGAGGCCAACTTCCTTGCCTATCGTGTTTCTCTTTTGGGCGAGAAATTTTCTTCTTCCAATTTCTTCTCTTAAACAGTTTTATAGATATTCTGAAGAGATAAGTATAATAATATTAAAATAATATAATAATAATAATAATAATATTGTTCGTGGCTGTTCGGATCCATCCGTACCCCCGAAAGTGTTTTCCTTATTAAAAAATCCATTGGACCACCAAGGGGGATAGCCACGGGAGAGAAAAAGATGGACTACACAAAGTCCATCATAAAATAACCTCCCCACATTATGAACCAAACAACTTCAGGAGACTTGATCTTCGGATCTGCTCCTGAAGTTACAACACCAGGAGAATTGATCATATGATCCGCTCCTGGTGTAATACCCTTTGAAAGGTAATAATTACCTTCCAAAGGAGATAAAGTGGAAATAATAATAATAATAACAATCTTTAGTGGAAGGTAACCACCAGGCGAGGTTCATGATGCTCAAAGCATTTTCTACCACCTAACCCTCAGAGTCTTATTATTATGTGGTCACAAACTCAAATTAATGAGGAACAATTCATGCACTGGGTCGGATTCAAACCAACGGAACCCTAGGATACCTGGATTACCAGACTAGCGCCTTAACCATTTGATTACCAGTAGAACAGTAGATCCTGGATACGAGAGTCCGGTATCCATCAAGCTACTGAGGATGTTAAAATCTCTCCAGTTTCCAACACCACCCGGTATGAAAACTTTGGAAAACAAACATCCCCCACTCCCTGCCCATCGTCCCTCAATAAACCCCACATTACTTTGATACACGATACCCTCAAATAAAGCCATCCAATCCCAAATGAAAGCCTATCATCCGGTTAGACTAAAATTAAAATTTGTTATTAATATGATTTTTATGATGAGAACTTTTTGTAAGTCAATTTGTAATCTCCAGGGATTTTCCGTACCGGACATGATAGAGGATTTTTTATGTTTTCATAACTCCGTCTCTCCCCCCTTTTCTTAAGAGTTCATTGTTAAATTTTCTCTCGTTCTTTTTTTTTGTAATTTAAATTATTATTTAGTTATTTTTATATTTATATTTATCTTTTTATATTTATATTTTTTCAAGGAAGTTTCCTATATAAAACAAATCCGAATGTATACATTTCACATCACAATTACAGTTTGTTTAATGTTTTTTAAGTGTGGTGATGACACCCTAGCAGTGTGGAGGCTTACAGCTGAGTGATTTTTATGAAATTGGGTAGAGTCCGTTTCTGTTTACTTTTGGAAGATGGAAATCAAGCTTGTCGATGGGTGAGCGTTCGTCAAGTAGCGCCAGCCAACCGGCCTATAATTACCAACAGGAATGATGATCTAACTTTTGGTAAGTATTTGTAGATAATAGTTATATTATCATGCACAATTGTTATCCATGTAGTGAATTGTTATACATCTGATACAACTTCTCATTTTTCAAAAAAAAAATATTTTATTTTTAAAATATTATAAGTGATTCACAGCCTTTTTAATTTCATAGCCATGAAACAGGAGCTACTGTAAACGCTTGTGGTCTGTGTTTTAGCCTGCCCATCCCGTAGTATGCCTCCCCTCTGATGGGCAAGAAGTGACACATAACTTCCCATTTAGGAAGTTAAAAATATTTTTTTTTACAAAAACGAACACAATACTTCCAATATCTAATATTAGAAATTTCTCGGAAGTAAAATGTACTCATATTATGCTTACAGTTTTATTTATTTATTTATCGTATGGCTTTATTACACATCTCAAAGTGAGAAGACATGTGTAATAAACTTACTTGATCAAGAAATCTGATGGCAGTGATTGTTTGATCACCAAAAGTGTCAGTACTTTAGCCGCATGTCAATGCGTTGCCCAGGGTGAACCACGAGGTTGATTATACAGCATAAACTTTCCGCTGGTGAACTCGTATTGACCCAGCTCCTATGAGTAATGCCAAGTTTTGTGTCATATCCCCCCTACAATAAGAAGGAAAGCTACATTATGGCCCACAAGTGTCTACAGTAGCTGCTATTTCATGATTAGGTATGTAAGAAAAAAGTATATAAAACACCCCTGCATTTTTTTATTATTTATTTTTCAGTTACAAAAATTAGATGAGCTAGTACCTATGTTGAGCTGTTACTTCCCAGAGGTAGATGAGAACTTGCTAAGCTCATATAATCCAAGTCACAAGCTCAAGTGGTTTTGTTGAATAATTCATATTCTGTAATCTCCAAGTCTCCTGAGCGTTTTACCCAACAAATTCATTGGAATTTCATTCTGAACTTGGACTAGCTATATATAGGTTTTCCTTAAAAGTTTAGTGGGTATTCCATGAGGAGCGTACTAATGATAGCGTGGGACATGTATTGAAAAAGTTGTGTTGGGAATCAAAAAAAGGAGAGGGGATTGAAATTGACGTGGAAGAGAATTAGTGGAAGAGAAAGGTTTGGGTGGAAGAGATTGCCTGAGGCAATAACCCCGCCCTTTAGTTAAAACATAATTATATTATGTATAATATTTACTTTATACTCTTCCTCTTTTACTTCTATTATATTGTCTTTGTAATTATTTGTGTTGCATGCAATTTGTCCAATTAATAAAGTGTAAATAAATACCCTCGACTATCCGAGTGGGGGGGATTACCCGCAAAAATCCAGTGGCGTCATTCTCCTAGTGCCTACCTAATATCAAGGAGTCCTGAGTTACTGCCAGCCTACTCATGCCCTCGACTTTCCCAGTGGGGGGATTTCCCACAAAAATCCAGTGGCGTCATTCTCCTAGTGCCTACCTAACCACCTATCAGGGATCCCTGAGTTATTGCCAGATACTTGTTTCGTCTCTCCCTTGGAACAAGAAAACCACTCTAGTCGAGTGTTTGTTTGGTTTCAAAATATACAGGGTGATGTTACTCGTCAAAGTCAAATATTAAGGAGGAGGGGTTATGAATAGAATAGATAGAAATTATAATCCAAGGCTGACCACTCAGAGGCTCAAGGGCCTTACTTACATACATAGAATTTTGACCCACCTCTAAAATTGTTTGGTAGCCTGGACATTAGAATGATTGTCTTGGAGTTCAAACTAACAAACTGTGTTACCTGTAAACTAAGTTACCCGCATAAACTGTAGTCCCAACCATTATTTGACGCAGGTTGGTTGTTATAAGTTCTTGAAAACCCCAGGATGCGTCCAAATTTGTTTCCTCCATCAGCATACGGTACGCCACAGGATCTACTGACATCAGCATACAGTACGCCACAGGATCTGCAGAGTTAGCAAGATCCCGTATTTTAGTAACAATAAAGGATCACTGATAATTATTAGAATAATATGTACTAATACTAATAATAACAGCAATAGTCGGAACAATTCTCTGTCGAAAATTTGCATAAACAGACACTGCAGCACCCCCCCTCCCTACTCCGGGACTGTGTGTTAAATTTAACTCAATTAAGCACAATTTAAATTTGTCCAAAACAAACTTGTCATTTCAACCTCCCCCTTCCACAGCCCCTTCCCTCCGCGCCCGGTGGAAACATTGCAACGTTGGCCGCTGCTGGGAGAGTGTGCGGCGAGGAAGAATGTGATCTACGACCGCCAGGCACGGAAGGGCTGCAGGAACCAGTGGCGACGGGTTCGATGGGGGGGGCGGTATAGTATAGTAGTCTAGTAATGTCATACGGTTCCGGGGTCATAAATGTGAGGTGTAAGAGGAAGGGTTTTAGTGGGTTCGGATATCCGCGTGCCATGATATCAAACCCACACTCCCCAAAGAAATACTCGCTTTGGGGGTCTTATCGAAGATTTCCAACCTCTTAGGAAAAAAAAAAGTATAGTCTATATGTCGGCTCGAGACACGGAGTCCCATTATGCTAACAGTTTAATATAGCACCTCTTTATTTATTGTACATTTAATGCAGGATATTATAACTAGAAAAACATAATTA